>OZ057398.1:91918454-92518454 GCA_964056695.1 Melieria picta | reverse complement strand
GGTTTTGCACTAAGATCCACTAACACTACCACTACGAGGTCTGCTGGCACATTTTCCACTACCACTAAATAAAGGTTTTCCACTAATCACTGATCTTTATTTTTTTAGTGGTACTGTTTACCACTGTCACTAAATAAAGTTAATGATTAGTGGAAAAAAGTCAGCTATCACTAAATGTATTCAGTGGTAGTGAAAAGCATAGCGCACTATGAATTTAGTGCAAAACCCCCATGTCTCGTTGAAATGTAAGAAATGCAGAAAGTCAAGTATGGCCCCATTTTTAGTTTTACTTTAAAAAACCGAAATCACTAAATTGTGTGATTTGAAATTATGTTAAAAATGGCTTTATATTGTGTTCTGTACGGGGTGGTTAAAATGTATTTTACCAACCTCAAATTTTCCAGCTGATTAGTGCATTGAACTGTGAGTCTAAAGCGACGTTCAACAGCAGATTCGATCCGCGTTCAATCCACCATCGTAGGCAGCGCCAAATATGCAAAATAGACAGTTCGCAAACACTGCGCATCTTTTTTGAAATCGCGCGAACTTCCCAGGAATCTATACCTTTACAAATATATATTTGTGCTTACTAACTAACTGACTGATTCATCATCGTTCAGCCCAAACCGCAAAAGCTACCAATATGGAAGATGAACTTCCATTGCCCATTGACTTCGAAATTGCTCCTGTTTTTCATTTCATTTTTGGAAATGAAAAAAGAAGAAACATTTTGAAAAATTAACATGATTTAGGCCTATTGACTTCGAATATGGTGAAAGCAATTTAAATTAGAAATAAAGATAACAAAGGGTTAAGATAACCGTGATTTATTGGCCCAATTGACATCCCACGTTTTCAGTTTCGAGATCAACAACTGACTGAGTTTGAACAGCTCAAAGTTTGTTAGGTGTTTATGTGAAGAAGCATTATTTCAGAAAGTACTCGTATCTGAAACTGAGTAAAGATTATTTCAATAAAATCATAAAATTCATGCTTGCAAAGCCGCCGGGCCCTGCTAGAACTAAATAAGTTCAGACATGGTAGTAAACATGAAATTTTCGCATCGGTCTATCGAAAGCAGATTTATGCATATTTGACAAGGAGAAGGCGGGTGTCGATCTGATTTTTCATAGGTTATACCTCAATTTGTATGTGATGACAAACAGAATGATTCTCTAGTACTTCTCACAGATCATCGGCTCACCCTTCTTCGGCAATGGAAAAAGACAATGATGAATTTACCAATGTAGTCGAGCCATAATATGCCGCAGAACTAAAGCTTGCACTCTATCAACCACTTGGAGTCATTCTTGAATAGCTCAGCAGGCCCGGCGGACTTCGCGATGGCTACGCAGTGGTATAATTCTACAGTCGTCGGCGATTAGTATGATTAGATGCTCCGAACTTGAGGACTTCGGTTAAACACTTCAAATTGTTGATAAATTCCCCCTGTTCCGGTGCACCTTGAGTCGCTCACGCACCCTTCCCGCTTATGTAATTTTACCTCATTACAAACTACAGAAAATTGCGCCTTCAATCTCAGCCCTTGAACTGTTGTACTTATATAACTTCGCGTACACAATTAAAACTCTGAATAACTGATATAATTTGCAACTATTCAAATCAGCCAAAGTGACATGTACATAATTGACGTTTATTGATTTTGTTATGCTCATTCACAAAGCCCGCTGATTTGCACACATGCTCAGCAATTCTGAACTTTGGTCTCACATAAAAATAAATCAGTGCGCAACTCAAAAATCGAAACTGTGCAAAATATTTTGCGCAAATCATGGGATTTATTGCAAATGTAAGCAATGGAATACGTGGTTCCTGCCCATTTCGTGTACATACATGCATTCATATACATACATGCATTCATATACATTCAAAAGTAGCAGCATACAAATTTTAGCTGAGTGGCTACTGTCCCCATGCAAGTTGACTATTGCCGATATGTAAATATGGCAAATGCAGCGCTTTGAAGGGCCATGCAATGCGTTCTGGCAAAAAATAAGTGGAATCGATATGATCCGAAACTGCGCTATTTTCCTTTAAATCATTTTAAAATGCCGATTATTTATTCTATTAGAGTTCGCAATAGCAGATAAACTCCTATATGCAGATACCTAAATCTAACCGAAAGCAATAGCAAAATTGAATGAAAATGGATTTCGTTATAGTTCAATACGTAAGTGCGAGTGTATGTGTGTGTGTGTTTAATTTTCGGAATCGAGAGAGGCAAACAATTTCGTCTCAATGCTGACAGACATACCTATGTACATATTTCTCGGACACAGCACTGTGCCAGCAAGTGCTCAGAGAAATACTCTATAAAATATCATATTTACATTGTCAATTGGCTATGGTTTATATCCAACTGAAAAATACTGCAAGTGCGTTCATCGAGTGCGTACTTTTAGTCGTAATTCTTTGAATTCTTTTTTGGTAGGGGTGAAATAAAAAGTGAATCCACCAGGCTGAATTGTTGAGCAGTTCACAACAAGACCAATGCAACACAGCTAAAATATGTCAAGCATAATAGGGGTAAATTTTTATTTACCTGCTAGCGGGGCTCCACGGCTTTGCACGCAATTCTGAAGTTAATGTTCTTCTTAACCCTTTGTTGATTCCGTCAGATTTTTATCAAAAAATACTTATCTAACTATTTCTCATTTGAAGTGCTTTCACTACATTTGAGGTCAATTGGCGCATTAAGTAATGTTTCCCTATACAAACTCTTAACCCATCGTTGACCCCGTCAGATTTTTATTTTCGAAAAAATAAAAAACACAGGCCAAATTACTTCTCACCAAGAGTACTTTCACACAAGTTTGAAGTCAAAGGGCCCATTTCCTAATTAATGTTTCTTCACAGTTTTGTCATACAAACTCTTAACCCGTTTTCGAAAAAATAAATAACACGTGTCGAATTATTTGTCACTAAGAGTACTTTTACCAAGTTTGAAGTCAATAGGCCCATTAATTCATGTTTTTTAAGTTTCTCCTTAAAAACTATTAACCCGTCGTTGACCCGTTGGTTTATTCCGTTTTATTTTGATTTTTGAAAAATTGAAAAATACGTGTCGAATTATTTTCGATTTGGTGTACTTTCACCAAGTTTGAAATCAATAGGCCTATTATATCAAATTTCTTCATACAACACCTTAACCCATTTTTGCCCCTTTAGACCCCGAATTTCAAAATATTACGTCTTAGCGGAGGTTCAATTTTCAAGATGTACCTACAGTTAAAATTTCGTGTTTGTAGTTAAACCGGTTTTGACTGGGCGATGATAACTCAGTCAGTCAGGATAAACAAATATATGCATACAAATACAAATATTGGCGGTATTCACGACCTACGAAAATTGCAATGGCGAAATAATAGCACAACGTAAATAAACAGAGCCTAAAGGGAATATTTTGTATTCATGTATGTATGTACATTGCATTCGTATTCGGTTTCCATTGAAATAAGGTGACAGAGAAAATATTAAATTGATTGATTAAATGAGTGAGATACAACAAAAATCTTCTTTCAAGTGAATTAAGATACAATCAATACATGATGTTTCAAAAGTGAAATCTTTCAATGTTTACAGTTGATACGAATTGTGTACGAATTTTGTATAGGCTGGATCTTGGTTACGGTTGTGATGGCGGTCGTTTTATTGGTCAAGAAAAACTCTACTGGCGTTAAATCGAAGAAACTTGAATGCCTCTTTTCGAAATAGCCTCAAGTCCAAATCTGGAAACTAATGTTACACGAAATAATAATAACAAATGTGAAGCATTTCGACTTTTGCCCAGCAAAACTCAAACCTGAATAAATATAGTCGCACTCACTTCAAACGTCGGAATAACAAGCAGTCATAGCTATTGAGTGTTTACCAAGAAATTATTCTTATATTAATGAACTATTAAATTGTACCTAGGAACATTAAAAAGTTATGAAATAAATTCATGTGAACTAAAAACCCTCACCGCTTTATAACGTTCCTTCCTTGTATATCCTGTGTCGGTTTGCACTGACAACATAAAAATCATATTTAAGCATTTTTGTTTTTCTTATGTAACGAACAAATGTCAGCTATAAAGTCAGAACGGCACGCGCCATTTCCATCGTATTTGGTCATGATGAATTTTGTATCCCAATGCATACTGAGAAATTATCCTTGTGCGAGCCAAAGTGAGCCACAGAGCGCAATGTGCTCACGACGCGCGATAACCCAATGCACTTTCCCAAAATTGCAAAACAACAAATCAAAATTCCATTTATTAACCGAAACAGAAGACAGCATGTGTGGCCGGCGCCGAGAGTACGTGCAGCCGGTCACCAGTGAGCCAGGCCCCGGTGCTCGGATGCACAAGTGCATTTTTAATGCATAACGCACCCGACGGAGCACCGACGCTGGAACAAGCTAGAAGCAGTAGGTGGAATCGGAGTTTACCATCGAGAGGCTTGTAAGCGTTTCGCAGACCGCAATCGTCTCCCTTTGCATTTGTTTTTTTTGCGGCTGCCGCATATGTTCATTCTTTTCGCTTCGGTGTTGCGAATGCTGGCAGTGGAAATGGAAGCAGCAGGCCAACTAATACCAAGCAGCAACAATAGCAACGACAAGTGCGGTAGCTACTTTACGCAACGTCTCGTCTGCATGCAAATCACGTAGCCACCGATGCCCACGAAAGCTGCCCCAAACGTTGGTCTCACTTCAGCTGTGGAAGGTCTTTTCGGAGATGTCGCAATACTCCTTTGTTTTTCTTTTTCTAACGTGTGTTTGTGTGTGTTTGCATCTACTTGTTGTGCCCTGCCTTCACGCACTGGGACATTTATCTTCGGTACTTCGATCGAGCCGCTTTTAATTGGTTTGCTTTGAGTTCCCCTGTTGACACAAACTGCTGAGCACACGGACTGTATGTGTACATTGTCCGCTCTGCACGGGGCCACAGAGCAATGCAACAAGTCGGACGAAATGAACAGAAATTGCTGGCTACAAAAGCAAAAATTTCCAAATTAAATTTCATTTTCCGAAGCAACGGGCCACCCACTTTATTTCATGTGGAGCGCAATGCTGAAATCACTGGGTTATTGATTGCCGAACGGCAGTGCTCGCTGGTGAAAAACGATAGAGCCCGAGCTCGCTTTTTGTTTTCCCAGTTCACTCACCGCTTTTATTATTAGACGAATCATATTTAATTGGCGCTATTCACACGCATCCATGCACACACCCACATTTGTGTGTGTGTATGTATGTGTGGACGGCGGTGTGCTTACAATTTGCATAGGGCTGAAATTGATTGGAAAACTTAATTCCATTTCGCACTCTGGACGAGCATATTACATGTGCACGGGCGGCGTGTCGGTCGATGGGAACATTTCATGCAGATGCAAATAAATCACGTGAGCAGAACTGCTCAATCATTCAGTGGTTTTGTTGAATTTGTAACAACCCAATAATCCTTTTCGCCGTGCTCAGTGCGAGTACGGGGACTAGTCAATAGTACACTAATATTTCCAGTAAATACATCAACCAAACCACTAAATGTTCACTCAAATCAATGCACAGTTAGTGTCTGGTTTTGAGGAATTCCCGAAAAAATCAAAGTCAATAAAAACAAGTAGCTCAAAAGTCCAATTTACAACTGATATGGCATCCAGTCCTCTACAGTCATATATTCTTGGTCTCCATTTTGTGAGATTTTAGTAAAAGATGTAAACTTACTATGATTATTACCACGTTCACCATTCCGAGTCATATTGAAAATAATAAGCGTAGCGAGTCACTTGAAAGCGTGGGAATTTTATATATTCACTAACGTATTGAGCGAAAGCCCCTCGACTCAAGTTGTCTCAGAAACATGGTATATGGAAACGATTTTCGAAATTTAGTAAAGTTCTTTCATTGCATCGATTATTTCGAAATCGTTCAAATATGAGCAACTTCTGATGGGCGTGATGGCTTTCCATGCGCAAATTCTAACTAAATCTCCACACGAAATATCGGCAAGCACGTCACATAAACATAAACATAACTAAACCTACACAGTCCCAGTTTTAAATTAAAATGAGACAACTTTCTAGTAAGCTGAACAAAACCTAATTTTGTAGCAGTTTCAGTATTAAAATCAAATATCAAAATCAGTATCAATCAAATCAATCTTAAAATAAAAGTTATAAAATAAAAATTCTTTTTTAACTTTTTCTACCCAAAAAAATACAGGTCAGAAAATAACTTTTATTTTTGTTCAAATAACTAATAGTCGCAAAATGACTCTTACTTTTGCCCAAAAAAATAAAAGTCAGAAAATAGTTTATATTTTTGCCCAAAAAAATAATAGTCGAAAAATAACTTCCTGCGTCTGACTTTTTTTTATAAAAATACATGACTATTGGGGTCCTTGTGGACAGTGTCTGTGCAGTTCACAATTCAATCACCCCACAGGGCAAAATTTTCGGCAGAGCATCTCATGACTCATGCATCTCATACTGTTTGTTCTGTGATTTTTACACACGAAATTGTATATGTTATCTATTTATACATACTATATGTACACATTGTACATACGTACCCAAATAACTCTTGTTGCATTTTGGCAATATTGAAGCCTGGCGCGTTGCTATCATGGCTTGTCAAAGTATTCAGTGGAAGCTTTGGGATGGGATTACGCCCGATTTGTTCTAAAAAGTTGCCATTATCACTCGTATGTTAGTGCTTACACGAATAATATCTACTTACAGTACATTCATGTATATTTTGGTAGCATAGACGGAAAGGAGAAATGACAGTCTTGACGCCTTGCCAAATATTCCCTTTTGACATATCTGTTGGCATGTCTGTTTAATTGAAAGAATAATTTGGTTTAATTGAAAGAATACAACATTAATGGCATCGAGATAATTCATCGGTCTTCGGTTTTATTAAAATTAAACTCATTTGTAATTTCTATTCTTGACAGCTTGCATTGCATAACTTTGTATATAGGAATAGTAAGTTATTACCCAGGAAATCTAGTTGAAATCGAATTTTGAAAGTATTTAAACCACTTATCATATGATCAGTTTGTTATTTTTAAGCATCCTTAATGATATTGAAATTATCCATATCCTATAGAGAGAAGTATTAAATTTTGTATATCTTAAACTAATAAAGTTAGAAGGACGAAATTCGAGGATGTAGTAGCGTACATATTAGTCCTTAAGATATATTTTTTTCAAAAAAAATTATTGGAAATTTGCAAGAATATTCAAGGATAAAGTTTTAAAAGGACATTTTCAATACCTCTTCGTCCTTTTGCACAAAAACATTAAATTTTCTAACATTCTAAGGATTTTTCTCTTTCATTTGATACCCATATTGTTATTCTACAATGCGCTCAACTTTTAAAATAATTTTTTGAAATAAACATGTCCTTGAAATTTCAAAGTCCTTTAAAAAAAGATCCTTACGTCAGAGAGAAAAACTAAAAACGCAGTTGTACTACATTTGGCCCCTAGTTTCGCGAGTATATAGATTTTTTCGTGTGTAAAATTTGTTGTCTCACGGTGTAATTAAAAGCAAAAAAACATCGATTTCCTATTCTTTAAGGAATCATTATTTTTCTGAGTACAAAGCACTTAATTTAGCACAATGATGACTTTATGGCTACGCTGTGGTAACCAAATCCAACAGTCAAATACACCAGGGTACCTCACTTCTTCATGTCCGCACGAAAAAAGTGTACTGTAGCTCTCCAGAGTGAAGCAAAAGAAGCGATTTTGACTGTTTTGCGTTTGAATTGAGGTAAAATGTTCAACTCAACAAGCAGCAACTTCAATAAACGAAGACGCCAAGTCATGTTGACGCAGACTGTCATTGAAAGCCGAGCACCTCACCGCATACGCAATTAATAAAGTCCTCGTGCTCAGTCTGGGGCTGGTCCGCAGCGCATTGGCTGCACTGGAGCTGGCATAGGTGAGCGGCAGATATTCAATTTTTCAATTTATTTCTTATGACGGACGTGCGGATATGGATTTGCAACCCAAATCAAACGTGTCGAACAGAGAAATAGATAAAAGTTTCGCAGTCCACTTGCACTTGTGCACACTCACACCTTCACGGCCAAATACGGACTGTGTGTGTGTATGTGTATGTGTATGTGCGTAAATTCCGCTGTGAATTGCAAATGGGGAAGCTAGAAATTCTTGAAATCGTTTCCGCAGACATCAGACCGTCTGTAACAGAACAGGCAGTCGACTCGACTAGACACCGGCAAGCGAGTGCGATGTCCTTAGTGCGGAAGCTAAGCCTCTGCTACCAGCATGCCGAACACGAAACGCGATGAGTATTGTGTCAATATGTTTGCACAATTGTATGGTGCGACGGTGCGTGTGCCACGCCGTTGTAAACGTCGTGGGACTGTTATTGTTGAGGTACGTGTCAATAGCTGCTCTCGATTAATCAGCGAATGACAGACGTGGCTGACAATCGATACGGGACGCCGTGTGGCGTTGCGAATTTCATTTGGAGCACAATTTTATTCATGCCACTTTGTATGTGTGTGCTCATACACGCAATCGAAAACAATATGGCAGTAATATACGAATCCATGCATGCGAATGCACAGCTGCGCGCGCGCATACACACACAAACATACGTAAGTCGTTACGAAAGGAATAATATATCCGAAAGTCAATTTTGGATCCGTCGACGGAAGAGACACACGAACTGCACAGTTGTGTCACTTAGCCAAGCAACACAGCAGCGTTCTCGCCACCAAAACACTGCGAGGACTGCAAACGTTGGCTCCTAATGAACAGTTTTCGCAGCCAAAGCCATTAATGCTTTTGACGTTCTGATAATAATTGCAAGCAAGCGCCCAATGTATTTGGCCCGGAATGTCGTTGCAGCGCTTCTTGGGTACTCAGCGCAGAGTTGTGCTGCACCGCTCTGTTCTCTCGCGCGCTGCGCCATTCACTTCGGCAACTTTTTTAATTAACAAAACGTAAGCGAAGCGAAAAATATCTTGGATACTTTTTCATTAAAAAATGTTTCAACATCAAAGCGCACTGAAGTTTGTGTATTGGAAATGCATTCTTGCCTCTTTTTCCTTTGCAGCGGGGGGACACGCTGCGTTTTTCCGGTTGCAGTCTCCTTGTCATCGCGCCTAGTTGCGCGCATTTTCCGACTCTACAAAGCACATTTGCTGTTTCTTGTGGCCGTGCAAAGGCGCGCGATTTAATGCCGAAATAAGACGGCGTGCTCCAATTACTGTATCCGAAATGAGAAAATGTGCGCGAGTCAAGCAAAGAACTTGCAAGTAGAACGGTTTCGAAATGCAACCGCCATGTTGAACGAAAATGGCCAGGAACGGGGCTGAAGCGGTTTGGCTGCAACGAATTTCATCGCAAAATATTTTTGATGAAACAGGTAACATTTCAAGAGAGCATCTACCTGCCCGTCCGCGCGTGCCTTCGTCAAAGAAACCACGTGTACTAAGTTTATTACTAGCCCCGCCCACCTTCGATAAGAACTAGTGACAGCAAACCCATTGAATATTTTAGTTCTATTTAGTGCACGCAACAGATGTGAGATGAACATAAAATCAGCCAAATAAAACGACCAAAATATTTTTTATTTATGTGTATGATATATAACTATAAATAATTTCCTATAATTTTTTATGTAATTATTTATAACTGTATTGATTCAAATAAATACTAATAAGTAAAAGCAGATATTTGTGGTTGAAGTTAATTAATTGTTAATTTATTATGTATTTATTATGCTCGACCAAGCTCTAATAATGTAGAATGCTTTATTATGGAGAAATTATGCTCAAGAATTACATAAGTATGTTATTTTGCTGTAAAGTTAATTAAAGATTATGGTCCAAAAACGTTCGCGAAAGTTTACACTGAAAGACGAAATCGGGCAACATAGTACATGGTTCAGCGTTTTTATTTGCGTACTAGATGACGTTAAAATTAATTAAAATATGTTAAAATTAAGTCGATTGTAACTCTTCATAAGGGATTCTTAATCCTAATCAACCTTCCAACTCCAATTTATTGAGATCGATAACATTGGTCGCATCGTGTACAGTTTGAGCCTCACCAGCCGTCGCTGGACAGTGTAATTGTTTTCACAAGCACGCAAATCTGTCGAACTTTCCTTGAGGACTTTACGATATTTAAATCTTCGAACTAAGTCCAAGTATTCGAAAATTGCAATCAAATTAGCTTAAACCATCTCTATTCTTAAAATCCACTACCTTTGAATGACAATTTCACACAATCGCACGAAATAAATAACTAAATAACAGCTGTCCATGGCCCAACTGCAAGCAACAAGTCCGCCGCGAGCGCCATCTATTGAAGGTAATCCGAAGTGGCACTTCCCAAAATTACCAATTTCGATTTGGTACGAAGGGTACATCTAAATAGAAAGTTCGTACCGAGTACGATTCATATACGATTTATAAGTAGTAGCAAAGTTATCAGCAAATTTTTCATGTGTCACTAAAACGACGGTATACCAAATTTTAATGCTGCCCGACTTGTAATTATGAAGTCATTTAATATTATAGATTTGAGTTAAATGGGTGGTGCCACGCTTCTATGTTAATACCCATTTCAATCTCCCAGTCGAATTGAGTAACAAAATGGTAAGATTGGACCAAGTTTTATTGATGAGAGAACTATAGATCCAACGTTACGCGTAAAATTTGGGTCGCGAAAAATGTCCCACGGCCCTTTGTCCAACTTTCAGTACTGTACGACTTATATATACGTACATATAATACATATGATGTATTGTTTACCAAACCAAATACTGTTTACAGTCATTTAGAGAGACCATTTCTCTCTCAAAAGAAAATAATACTAACTGGATTTTCTTCAATTTCGCTTTCCGATCACTACATACTTACTTTAATCAAATACCAACCAGTGAGTGTTTTCAAAAGTTACATATATCCAAATTAGCACTACAGGTTTGACTACCTTATATACACATATAAGTATATAATTCTCTTCAACCCATCGAGCATGTGCTTGTTTATAGCTGGGAAGCTTAACTGGTTTACTGGTTTCTTAAACGTTTCGTACCCTTTCACCATTTTATATTTCATAACAACACCTACAAAGATTACATTTTATTACCAATGTTTTAACTTTTGTTGCAGACGAAGCAACAGTGTCACATTATTGCGGCCAATTACGAGTAAATGCTTGAGTCTGCATCTAGCGCTCGTACATTGCATCTGTTGCTCGCCGCTGTGCCGTCACTTTGCCACCGTATTGAACTATAGCCGAGGCCGGTTTATTGAGACGAGAGTAATGACTTGGTATATGAACTAGGTCACAATTAATTAACACCACGTGACAGTTTAGCATATCCCCCATCTAAATACAACACAGCCCCATTCATGTCCGTGTGTGGCCAGAGGAGAGCGTCCGCTATCCGTCCGTCGGATATTATTGGCTATACATGACTTCAAACAAATCTTGCGGCCGTCGAATGTGGGCGGCATCGGCCGACGGGCCACAGACGTCTCTCATTAAACTGATTTATGTGTGCGCCAGTGTCACTAATATTAACCAACGTAGCGGAAACCCGTGAATGGAGCAATCGCACATACGAAATAATAACAAAAGTGCACAAATATATCGAAAACAAATGCGAAACAAGTGTACAGACGTAAACATTTATTGTTTACTTATCGCAAATTGTCTCTTATTCAATTAATTTTGCAAATATTCGGAATTACTGCGCAACACCCACAACAAGGACATTGCCATCCGTGGCAACGAAACTGCAAGCAAATCGGACTGAGCGCAAATCGCTTCATACGCGTTATCTACGCCGAAAAATGTGCAAATGAACGCCATTACGGGGAAAAATCGTACAGAAAAAGTTGCAAGAAAACGCACAAAACGACCATGGGTCGAATACGCAACACATCTGCATCACAAATACGTTCAATATATCCGCATTCACACACACAAACACAAACACACATGCATACGTAGATTGCTTGAATGCGAAAAGGCCTCCGCAATGCGGGTGCGTTTGTGTTTGTGGGTGGGTGCGGCTGTGTGCGCGTCTTCCAAAGTCGATAATTTTGGTTTGGCTTCGATTTTCCTCTATTTTCAGACTCTGGTATATGAACTCATTCGAGCGTGAAAAATTCTTTGAAATTCATATTTCATCTTACAAATGAAACATTGATTTAAATTGAAAACAAATTTAGGGCAGCCCAGTTGTTATTTTTACTACACCAACTCGGCACGCAGAAATTCGGAGCAAGTTAGGGGACGTTCTCATTCATTTGCCATGCTCCAGTGGTTTTTTGTTTTAAAATTAGGTTCTAATTGAATTCAACCCACCCCTCCGCTTTGACGGCTGCGGCATCGACTTGTCGCATGCTGAAAGCCAAAATACAAATGTCCCTTCATTAGATTTAATGACATCGTTGGCGTTGGTCGCCTCTGAGTGTATTTTTACATTATTTATCCGCCCCGGATTGTGTAGCGAATCGCCGCCGAACCTTAAGCAAAAACAATGGCACAGCAGCGCGCAAAAGCCTTTTATTAAAATTTCGTTTTAAATATTCAGATAACACACTGTCACCAAGGGCACATGCGAGCATAATGAAACCCGCAAACCCGCCGTCCACTACAGCCCCGCACAACAATGCCGCCGCCTCACTGCTAAAGCGGTCACGGCGTTGACACAAACGCAAACGCGTTACGACTCCCACATTCCGACGGAGTGCCGTAACCTGAAGCGGACATTGTAATTTACATTTTTTATGAAAGACCAGCCGCACTATCCACGTCACACGCCCACGCCCACAATCACACCCGTATGCCCCACGTTCAACGCGCTCGTCGCACGCAGCGAAGACGATTTGCCGCAGTCGCCGACTGCGCGTTGCGTTGTTTTTCGTGTAATGGCCGAATCACACGCCGCAACTTCAGTACTCAAAGTAAACGCAAAGCGCAGAAACTTTCATTACGGTCAAATTTAGTAAAACACTGTGGTTGTTTGTTAGTGCCGGTGTTATTGGTGGAACGCCCTTATTTGAATTTGGCTTGACTGCAGCTGCATAATTCGCGACTTTTCATGTTCACGGGCCAAAGTAGGCGAGTACGTTTGGTTGATGTGGCTTGTGTTGCGATCGGGAACATGAAAACCCTTCAACCCACCTTACAACTTACAAGTCCACATTTACATCTTTTCGCGCAGCGACGACGCTTCTCTTTCTAGACTACAAATCCGGCTCAGCCGATCAACAATCCCATTTATACACAACGTGGCGCGATTCAGTGTTTGATCCAACGCTTTCGGTCCCGAATAGCCAAAGGTCTTTTTAAGGAAACGTTGGACTAAAAATTTCTGCTTAACAAAAAATCACAGCTGTAGTCATTGGATTTGTTCAAAACCAACTTACGGAAAAAGCGACTTTCGGCAAATCTTAAGACATGCCAAACCCATTTCCAGCTAATGTGAACTTTTTTACATTTCACTTAACCTTACATTCACTTAACCCTACTTTTAACCTTCACACTGTCACTATTAACATTTTGTTTATATTTCAATTTTGATTTTGCTATAACTTTTTAGTTTTAATTCCGATTTTCATGCGGCTTCGGCTCAGTGGCTCAGTTTTATCAAGCTTTTTCTAAATATGTAATCAGAAAACTAAAAATTTTATTTTTTCCATGTTTTTTTAACAAATGAAAATTGTTACCTCTATTTTGGTTACATATTAACATATTCAAAATTCAATGTTCAAATTTGGATATGTGATGTGGAATTACCTAAAAATCTTAAATACAAAATTTTGTGAGAATATCTTTGAAAATGCACTTTTTATGGCATTTCTTTAAAAAAAGCAACAAATTCGCCCACATTGTGGGGGCTGAAACCCCATTCATCCCTTTTCCCCCTTCCACATTTGAACCTAAAATCTCTTAAGCACAGTCCATTTTACGTTTTTGACCAACTTAGCTCAAAAAATGAAAACTGTTTTTATAAAACGGATGAAAAGAAACATATTAACATATGTTAATAGTGACAGTGTGAAGGTTAATAATCATTTCTATTTTGAAACCATCCCCGTTTTGCGCAAAAGGTTGAATTATTCCTGCAGCCTTCCATTTTCCACGATGTTACACAGCTTTCCGCCATTGCGAGTACAACCGAACCATTTGTTATCGGTGATCCCCTGGTCTTTAGAAACAGGCATAATTTTATTGTTGGATACTACGAGTAAGCACTATACAAGTAAGTAACAGCAACTTGAGTGCCAGTCACCAGTCACCAGCCGATTGTCTATATGGGCAACAAACTGTCGGCGTTCATTTCCTCCTCATCCGAGTCATGATCTTGCGAGGCAACCATTCCAGTTCGTGGTCGCTCTGCAGGTGGGCCCAAAGGATCCATGTGATGTGCTGTGAACAACACAAGTCACATTATTCAATCAAATCAGATATTTTTTTCTAAAATAAAAAAGTCACGCGTTTACCCGTAAAGGCCGTCTCAGTGGCGCGCACGTAGTGATCCCCATTGAAGTTCGCTGTTATAACGCTGGACGTGTCATCGCTCTCGGGAATTCTTCGTGCAGTCACGCTTTCGTCATTGGAGCTTCTCAATGCTGGAATAGACAACACAATTGCTATAAATATTCATAGTCCCTGCAGTTTTAAGCCTCACTGCGCAGTCGGCTGCTGCCCCTGCCCGACGCTGCCGATGAGAGCCGCTGCTGCTGGTAGCGCTGCTCATTTTGGCGCTCCGTCTGTAGCTTATGCAGGCGCGCATACTCCAGCGAATACTTCTCGTGCAACTCGGTCATGCCCAGCGACTTGGTCACCTGCACCAGCGCGCGCACACACGTCAAGTTGTCGGGGAAGCGCGAATATATCTTCTCGAACATGCCCAGGTACTGCTTCGGCGGCATGTAGGAATTGCGAAAGCAACTGGCCACGCGCAGCATCAGGTTGGGGTCGTGAGGGTCGGCCAGCACGGCGCGTTCGTAGTAGTAAATGGCCTTCTCAGTCGCCTGCAGCTTGATGTAATACGAGCCGATGGAGCTAGCGATGCTTATGTCGCTGGGGTTGATGCGATACGCCTCGTTGTAGTATTGGTTCGCTTCCTGATGGTCCTGCATATGCTCGTATATCGAGCCCACCTTTTCGTACAGCCGAGAGTCGGTTTCCGACGCCGATATACCCAGCACCTGCAAATAGGACTGCAGTGCCGCGGGCGTTGCGGGCGGCCGGAAGCCGGATCCCCCAAAAGAGCTGCTGTGCAGCTTCTCCTGCAGTTTCGCCAGTTGATAGTAGACGTGGCTGTGCTGCACAGAGTGCGGCACCATCAGCTGCGACTTGAGGTGCTCAAACTGCTCCTCGGCCAGCTCCACGTCGTTCTCGTGCAGCCCCACCAGACCCAGGTTGTAGTTCGCCTCGAAATTGTCGGGCTGTATTTGAAGCGCCCGCTCTAACTTGGCGCGCGCGGCACCGTAGTCTTGCCGCTGAAAGTCGATTATGCTCGCGTTGACCAGGGCCATGGCGTTGGTCTGCAGTGCCCCGATGTCGTTCAGCTGGCTGACGCAATGGGTGGCCATGTCCAGGTTGCCGAGCTGCAAGTGCCCAGTATTCGTCACAATGATGCCATTGCGTTAGTTCGCTCGTGCGGTGTACTTACGTTGATGTAGATAAACGTCAAATTGATGAGCGCACTTGCGGTCATGGAACCTTCCGATTTTCGATCGTACATCTGCAGCGTTTCAATCGCCTGATTGACGTCGTTTTGTCGCAAATACACCAGGGCCTTGTTCAGTTCCAGCTCGTTAGCCAGCCACGACAAGCTCGAAGTTTTGATGACCTCGATGCACCAATTGTAACCTGAAGTGGCGGTAAACGAGAAATAGTTTAAAAGAGGCGGAAAGCACGGAATGCACTTATCGCTAGTGGTCGGCGCTGGCTCATGGCTCACCGTCGTTGTAGTTCTCCTCGATAATCGGCGAAATTAAATCCACAATCATCGTAATGGCCCGCTTCTCGCTGTTCCGGCGCTGCTTTGTGTAGATGGCCAAATCATCGCACTTGAGTGCCTGAGTAACATAACGGTTTTTATCTGCGTTCGCGCCATTCCGCCGGCGCGCCCCGTCCCCGTCCACGTCCGCGATGCCACCGCTGTTAACGCCACCATTCGCAGCGGACAACGTGCCATCGATTACCTCGACCTGCGGTGCCGCCTGCTCGAATTGTCCCAGCTGCTGCTCCGGCTGCTCGGTGCCGGAGTTTGCCGCCGCATGCTGCTGCATTTTTATAATATTGTTTTCGATTTCCAAATCGTTGTCGCTTTCCATTGGCTGCACATCGCACAAATTGCGAAATGTGCTCTTAATTTTGTCCACGTCGCCCATAGCGTAATAGCACAGGATCAAGTGGATTCCGCTGCGGATGTCCGCGCGCTCCGACATAATGAATTCGAAGCTGGCCGCCGCGTCCGCGTACTGGCCCATGCGCACAAACAGGATGCCGATGTTGTGTGTGATTTTGAGGCGCAGCTGTTTCAGGTTGTTCGGCACGGAGTCGAGCGCCATGCGGTACATTTTGATGGCCTTCGGATATATGCCCATCTTGTAGTATATGTTGCCCATGTTCAGCTTCAGCTGGTTCACATGCGGAAACATTTTGTTCTTCGTCATGATGCTGTATGTGTTCAGCGCCTCGATGTGCATGTCATTGCGCTCGTATTGTTCGGCCAGATTAAAGAAAACCTGCGTATAGGTGGACGCAACCGCACGCGTAAATAAAACGGCATACACGCGTACATGTGTACATTTAGATATGCGGTAATATTGTAATAATAAATAAAAGCGAACGGCCAATGACGTCAATACGCATGTGCGTCCATACAGGAATTAAAGAGACAACATTTCAGATTAAGTGGTGCGCAAATAATCGTTTGGCGATTGAACCATGCGCCGCCAAAATAAAATCTATACGTCTGTGGACAAAATAGACAACTCATTGTAACAAATTAATTCATTTTTGGGTCATTTAGGTCAAAGACCACAGCGCACAGTGGAATTAACACAGCTACGCGTAAGGATGCCGAATCCTATTAAGTATGATAATAATATTAGTATTGTCAACTATTAACAACTGTCAAGGCTGTAGGAAAGATTATTATGACTACAGACCGGAATAGTATTTACTACGTCTGCTCTATAATATAATTTCTAAATTCAATAATCCTGCACTTCTTATCTAATACTTTTGGAAACAAAGCATAAGCGCGATCAGAAAAAAACATGGATCTTAACGAGGAGTGCAATAATAATGGCTCACGCCCTGTCGAGCGGTGGGTTCGCTATACCGGGACAACTGTTTACAGAAGAGGACCACTTATGGACCACTCTGCCATATATAAATGAATATGTAGGATGTAGTTAATCCCTGTAGCATAAGTAATGAAAAACCCCAAAAGGTCTCTGAAGCCAACATTCTTTGTTCCGGCGAAACCCAGTTGTAATAGCCGAAGGCGTTCGAACTCCTACGATTTCGAAAGCGGTAATGAACTGAATTCACGACATGCCACCCAACATATCTGGTTAATACGAAATAAGATTAGTATAGCAACATGTGACTGAAAAACAAGCTAAACGAATGTTTTGAGCATACCGCATAGGTTAGGTCGAAGTTGTGGAATATATTCTCGCCATGCTGATCGCGAAAGCGATGCAAAGTCCGATCGAGTGAGAATGCTTCCTTGGCTTTATTGAGCGCCTCCGCCTGAGTGGATTTGATTTCCGCAGATACTGTTGCATTGTTTCCATCGCTGCTACCGCCAGCTTGCCTCAACGCCGCACTTCGCGCAGACAACATAATGGACGACTCCAACAGCTTAACAATTTTCGTCTCAAGGTTCTTGTACTTGATCTGCGGACTTTACGTGAAATACCATGAGTTGAATTGAATATTTTGCAAATTTTATGTGCGTGACGCGGACGCACTTACTTCACTTCCTTTGCCGTTTCCACCGATGCATTGGCCGCTGACAGCGTTTGCTGCTTGGCCTTTTCCAAAAAGAACTGATCGAATCGCTGGCCTGCCGAGCCGTTGTTCGCCGCATATCCAACGGCACGTACGGCCGTCGAGGGACGTGCCGTTGTAGTGCGCTCGCCTCCCAAGCGGCTGCTGACCAGGTTTCCGCGCTGAAAGTAAAATTTAATTAGAATCCGTGAGCGTTGACACTCGCGTGTGCTTGTGACACTTGCCGAAAAGAGCTGCGACGTGGGCGGACGTGCAGCGGCGGTGGGCGGCGGCGGCGGCGCAGTTGCAGTTACAGCTGCAGCTCCAACCGCAGCCGCAGCTGTGGTCGCGCTGACGCGTGGCGCGGCTGCATTATCCGACGTATTTCCGCTGGCGTCTAGCGAACTTTTGGCGCTCATTGCAATTGCATTAATTAAAATTCATTAACAGCCCCACCAGCCACCAGCCCAGCAACAGCCGAACCAACACAAATGACAGCAGTCGCAGAAACGTTCACAATGGAAAAATCAATGGAAAGCAAAGTTTCAACGTCGCCCAGCGCCGCGATTCCACTACCGCCATATAAATCGAAAACTATTGGACTGAAATAGTCCATGGCAAAGTTACCTTTGGCCACCTCGGTTTTGCATTTGCTTTTGTTGTGTTCCATATGCGTTGCCGCGACAACAATCGGGCCGTTGTGAGCGACGCGACGCGCACAACGGACACTGTCGCCCGTCGCCAAGCAAATGTGTTGTGTCCGCGGCAAACACGTACAGCTGAGGAACGCAATTGAAAAAGGTGTGAGATCTGCGTAAAAAACATGATTGCAGACATTCATGAATGATGTGCCGCAACGCGCCTTTGGGGCAAATTTGATGCAACAACTAAATGAAACCTATGCACACGAGCGAACAATTTTCAAATAATCCAATTATTGTCGAAATACGTAGACACATACATGTGTATGTATGTATCTTTTCTGTATTTATGCATGTAAATGTGCGCATTACATGAGTTTGACAAATCACTAAATAAATAATCGCAAGGTGCACATGAAAAGCGACGCATGACAAAGGAAAATTACATCGGTTTGGTGTCTGGACCGGAAATGATTTCAAATTATTTCCATTAGAAATTATATAATTCTTTGACAAATAAAATGACAAATAAAAGGCTTTTTGCAGTTTATTTTCTTTTAAAATATTTACTTTAGGTAAGTTCGATGATGTTTGCCACAGCAAAAGAGTTTGCAACACTTTTCAAAGTAATTCCGAAAGAAATTTCAGAATGAATTTTAATATCATTTTATACATTTTAATTAATGATTTTTGCAATCAAGGCGAGATGTGCATGTTTCTTCATAGTTTCTTCTGTGTTATTGTCGTGTTTACTGCAGCAATTCTGTTGAGAACGTAAATGTAATGTTTATAAGTGGATAAGATGTTTTGTTGGACAGAACACTTTTGGCAGAATTCTGTTAGAATTCTTCAGCTAAGTTTTGTAGAAAATATTTTTCAGTTGTGGCAACACTGATTTTTAGCCGGCCTCGATAGTCTAGCGGGTAGCGCGCTGGCTTCTCATACCGAGGCCCTAGGTTCGATTCCTAGCTCGGGCTGGTAAAACGCTCATCCACTGCTATCGCTATCCACATGAAGCAGATGAGAAATACAAGAATCGCACAAGTGCGCTCTTGGCAGGCAATAGCAAAAGCTCCAAGTGTGAAAGAATAAACTGTTAATCGCCGTTCGGATTCGGCGTTAAACTGTAGGTCCCCTCCCCCATCCCTTTCCCCATCCGCTTGAAATGTGTGCTGTAACATATGTTGGAAAGACAGTGTTGTATACGCATTTCAAAAGCGGATGAAATATGTGGTATCACAATGGGCCTCACAATAGGCCTCCGAGTGTGTCTCTTATAGAGGCAGCCACCATAACCTAACCTAACCTAACACTGATTGGCATCACATCACAAAAAAACGATAGTATCGATAGTGCCAAACAACCACCTATAGTGGTGTCAAAATGAAACCATCGATACTATCGATAGTTGCACAGCTACGACATATCGTCTAGTCCTGTTAACGCCTGTGCCTGCAGGGTTGCCAGTAGTTTTGAAAAAGGGGATAGAAACAGCGAATGTGCTCCAATGATTCGTAAGCGCCACGTTCCCCATACATTCTGCACCCTTCGCTTTCTGTCAGACTCATCATATGCACATGAGCCGCCAACAGATCCTGCACCCGGTACCCTGTTAATACGCCTGTAAAGGTTTGATACCGTTCAAAGCTTCAGATAGGGCGATCCTTTGTCATGCGACCTCTTCAACTTCACCATGGAGAGTGTTCTGCGCAAGTGACATTGACGTCATCAGTCGTAACAAGCGAGATGTCACCGCTGCCTTTGCGGGATTCGAAAGAGAATCTACCAAAATGGGCCTGATTGTAAATGAAGGCAATACGAAGTATATGCAGGGATTCGCAGCGGCTCTCAAGTCGAGGCCGACAGGTATACTTTTGAAGTTGTCAAGGAATTCGTCTACGTTGGCACCGCCATAAGCTGCAGCAATGATGTCAGCCTGGAGTTAAAGCGAAGGAATAATTATATTATCTTTGCGGAGAAGGAGAAGCGCCTGAAGAGAGCTTTTCGGCAGGTCACATCTCGGTAACGGGTGGTATGTAAGTAAAGGTCCTGCAGTCTAAACCAGGCATCCCATCACAAAGATCGTAGATCTACTGTTGTGAAGAGTTAAACATGGGCATTTTTTTCTTCTCACAATTATCTGAAATCTTCACAAATTTCCATACACATCAATCGCAAAATATTATCACAATACAACTACGGATTGAATACATTTAAAATTGTTCTGAGCTCCCACGCAGACACGCTACAGACACAAATTCAGCGTAATTATTTTTTCGTGGCAATGTTTTACATGCAAATGAAAACAAATCACTATATAAATAATTCATTGCATGCGTGCAAACGTGTTGCGCGATAATAGATTTCATCAATTACTGTGTTATTTTAAATTTGTCACAGCCGTATTTCGTTAGTTTTGCAGAACAAGTGAAAATATTTATTGGTCGAAATGGAAAATGTGCTTTTTACACATTGCAGTTCACGTGCAGATTTGTTATTGCGAACATCCACACAATATTACGTATGTGTGTATACGTACCGATATTGACAGCCATTTTAAAAGTGCATATTTACATATAGAAAATTGTGCCATTGTTAAATGATAAATGAGCTGTTAATTGCGTTGGTGCATCTCCGTGTTGCTCAATTGAGTGTTTGTACTGTGGCAGTTCGTTTCCCTCAGTTCTTGCCCTTGAACGATAGAAATCCGAATTTTTTGCAAGCTTTGCATTTTTAATGTGCAATTGAATTCATAAACAACAGCCGGCTTCTTCTCATACTTGCGTATGCAGTCCCAATATTTGCCGCAAAAGGTATTTAAAACCTCAACATTGGCAGAAGGGATTACATCCGAGTAGACGCAGCATTCGTACGCAACGTTTTACTTATGTACTTAAATATAAGATCATCAACCACACACTGCCCGACTTTCACGTTCGCGGCATGCCAGTACGTTTGTTTGTTCAAGCAGAATTTCCATCAACTTTCTGAAGTTTACTTAATTAAATTTCCCCAAAGCGAACGGCCGGCCGTGGCAAGACAAGTTTAGGGGCGGTGTATTTTGGCTCTCTGTATTTGTAAACTCCTTCAGTGACATTAACAACAGGGAACATATGTATGTATAGTCGGTACGAATGCTCGGGTCATCCCATAAGTAATACACAAAGTTACATTTTAAACTGAGAAGTTCAACCTGACAGCAAATGAAATTCTCCTTAGCAAGCTTAGCTGTTTGTTTCGGCAGCGGAAATCTAAAGCTGGAACTTTGAAGAGCAATGCAAAGTTTGTGGTCGCGGTGAAATTAACACCTATAATTAATTTGGATCCAATTGAGACTTGTAAAGCATGGACGAATCAAGTGAATAGCTGTCAACCTGCCACCTGAAACAGCAATTTATCCAGCTACCAATTGATCGCAACGAAATGAAAAAATTCTATTAAAAATTTAATGCAATTCCTTAGTATTTCTGAAAATAAAATTTTGTTTATTTATTTGTTGTTGCACTGCTGTAAACATAAACTTTAAACACACAGACCGAATTACTTACGGAATGACCAACATGTCACATGTCTCACACTGCTGTTCACTGTTTCTGATGTACGTAGTTATTTACTCGTATGTATGTGGGTGTTTGTGTGCACGCATAAAGTGTTCATTTTTCAAAATAAGTGTTTACTTTTAATTCGTTTCTAATGTGCTTCTGTTTATTGTGCCAAAAGAGGCATTTTGCCACACTTGCGCGTCTTTTGCCCGACATGCGCCCCGCTGCATATTTTTGTGGAAGCTCATTGCCATTGCGCTACATTAGAGAAAGCATTGCTAAAATATTCCGGCAGCATCGGAATTTGAACAATATGTTACTTCTGCCGTTTGACTGGCTTTCCACGATGGCTCTGACCAATAGGATTGAGGAGGGAGGTGCGCTGCCTACTTTCAATGAATACGGAAATAATACGGAATTCATTGTAGTCGAATGATCCAATTGCCGCCGTATTCAAATGAATTTTATATGTTTTTTAAACGAGCCAATGCAGCTGATACCCTTTTTTATATGTTTGAAAATATTTAGATATAATGCAGGGCTAGGACAAGCTACCCGCAATAATTCATGTTCTGCGTGTGACTTTTGCAGTTAGTATATAGGTAGATGGGCTTTTCATTATTTGATGTTGGTTAAGTCGGGATCTGACCTTGTTTGATTTGTGGCCGAACGCTCTAACCACGGCGCTATGACGCTATTTACTTGCACAAGTAAAATAACTTCAGTGGGATTTCGTGATTTTGGGCCACGACTCAGGCATCGCTACGCGTCTGGCTGCGTGACAATTGCAAAACTCTAATTTTACATCGCAATTTATATATGTACGTAGCAGCGACGCAAATGTGTGTGCAATGCACACACACACACACAATTACTGATGCCTTCGCACACAACATATGCCAGAGCCGAGTGCGACTGCGTGCAGCAAAATGCGGCGCGAGTATTTACATTTAATTATGGCGGCATTAAAATCACGCGCCACGCCTAAGACAATCTGCTTCGCCCAACGATTACGAGGCAAGAAATATGAAGTTTTAAGATTGTGTGTGTGTGTGTGCTCCCCTTCGCGGCGCTTTAGTTCAGTTCATTAATTTAATTTTCCGATTATTACTTCCAGCGTTTGTTGTCATTTTTTGGCTTGTCAATGTCATTGTATTGTTTGCATGGTTTGCGGTGCGACTGGGCGTATTAGTGTACGGCGTCGGCCCATTGCCTAATTTAATTACTGCCCGAATTGTACTGCAGCTCCCTTCGGGGCGTTCAAGGCAAAGTGAAATCTTATCTGCGAATCTGCACTTACTACACTCTGCAAGTGGATGTCACTGCATGTCACTGTAGGTGTGTGGGCGTGTTCGTGTGATGGGCATGAACCTCTGCGAAATGTAATTAAAGTGAATAAAATGAAATGAAAATAATTGAATTAAGTAAACGCCAAATCGCAGTCTGCCGTGATGCGGCGATTAGATCTGAAGCAGTGAAATCCGCAATTGCCGCCCGTGTCGCTCTGCTTTAATTCCCCTCCTTTCTGTGCCATTCGCATATTTCGTAACGTGACAATTTAATTCGGCAGCACAAAATATTGCCCCATACAAATACATATTGAATGTCCATATGCGAGCTGAAAGATTTCGATTAAGCCAAGCTAGCTAGTATCGATTAGTAGAGCAACTATTTATTTATTAAAACCTCATAAATCAACCTCACCTCACCTCATAAACGATCGCATGTATCTATGCGTGAAAGTTTGCAGTGAGCTAAAAATTCATCGAATATATTAATAGCAACAACAATATTGCTTTCCACTCCAATACTGCTTTTCAATACTGCTTTTTATGGTGATAAATATAAATAAATATATTAGTTCAGTGATCAGAAGAATCGATAAAACCATATACATATATCCCTCTCTCAGCCATATGTATATTGAAGTGTGGATTTCTTATAAATTACAGTTTACAATGTCCTAATTTCAACGTTTCAGGGTGGTAAATGCTTAAATGTTGTAGCATTTTTTTCTGTGAAAGTGGCAACTCTCGTCTACAATTGTTCCGATTATTAAAAATTTAACGCTCCACAACGGAAGAACGCGTTATTGATTGATTTCACTTTAATTGATTTATTAAATCAACGAGTTCCAGATCAAATGTGCGATTTCTTTCTTTGGGGTTTTGTGAAATCTGTGGTCTACACGAAAAAACCACAAACAATTCTTGAGCTCAAAGCGGAAGTTCTACCACTTTCGCCACCCAAATTCTTTGCAAGACACGGATATTAGGGAGGGGTTTAAGCCCCAAACCCCCCTTGCGTGCGCCACTGGCCACTAGTATTAGTAAACAACATATTACATTATCAATTTCCAAGAACTTGAACGAAATACTTTCGAACGACCTATATTCTCTTCTGTCCCACCATGCATGCACGGATGTGCAAATGAACATGAAAGTACAAATAAATACGTACTTTTTCACACCCACACAGATAAGCATGTGCTGTGCAATCCTCAGCAAAAAATCTCGCATGCAAATTATGCTTTGAGGTCGCCAGTGGCAACGAAACCACACGCCTCAAAATACTGAATTAAGAATGCTTATGCTTTCTCAAGCACTTAAGCAAGCAAAAAATGCAACCACTACTATGTATAACATTTGAAATTGGTGGAATTTAATGGAACTTTGCGTTGGAAGCCAACACATTTTTGGCTTTATTAAGATATATAAAAAAATTTAAAACATTGAAAATTTAACCTTACGGTTAGTTTGTCTTTTTCTATGACTACATGTGGGCGTCCTGGGGTGGCTCTCCGTAAATCGATATCGAGCAAATACGCGTATCGAACTACCGTTTTTGCTTTCTGCAACACAAAATGCCGTCTGGTGGTATCGAATGTTCGATAGAAGCTGTTCTGTCTGTTAAAAGCAAGTAAGTCAAAATTTTAATGTTTTTGTGATTTTTACAAATGTTGAGGGAAAGGGCTGGGTTGTGAACCAAGCTGGGTTGTGAACCATTACTGTTTTTTCTTTCCCTAATTGACATATCGCCAATCTTTCAACTGTCAAGTTTGTCTTTTGATATGACTCTGCTTTTGTGGTTACACCCACGTGTAAATACGTATTGCTTGTGACAGCTACAGACATCGTGTTTGAAAATCGATTGCTATCCAAGTGACTGAATTTATTCCAAAAATGTAAGTGTAATACATATTTATTTAGGGTTTTAATTCTATTTTACGATCCAATATTTGTTTATGTTGAAATATGATTGGAAGTGTCGTTATTTTTAAAGTTTCCAAAATGGCATCGCGGTTGGGCTGTGAACCACTGTGGGGGCTGGGTTATGAACCACCTGTTTTTCGTAGTACATTTGTACTAGCACCGTCAAATATCGCCGGATTTATTAAATTAAAATATTTTTATGTAATTTTACTCGATTTGCGGTGAGTTCACTTGAAGTGCCCAATGTGAGAACGCGTTCGTATTTCACATGCAAACATTGCGATACCGATTAGGATGAAAATTCAAAAAATTGAGCACTTGCATTCATTGTGATTTTTTGGCCTAAGTGGCGTCATTATAACTTCTTTTCACCTCTTGAGATCTCCTGATTAAAGAAATTCTCAACTTATTTAAAAATTATGGGTGTTTTCTTCGTATTTTCCGACTTTAAGTGGGATTTGCCAGATGGTTCACAGCCACTTTTTTGGAAAAGCGAAAAATCACGTCCTTAGAAAATTGGACGTAGAGAGTTAAATTTTAATTAAAACGGTTATCTGTCTTCATAACAAAGTTGCGTTTAATGTTTACCTTTCCAACGGTATCTTCGATTTTTCGATATCTTTATTCTGTCAAAAGTTAGAGCCAAAAAACAAAACCCGGTTCACAACCCAGCCCCTCTCCCTTATTATTTATTTAGGAGTCAACAAACGAACGTTGCTCAAATGAAGATATTGGTAGAATTTATGTTTGGATGTCATACAAAACAAGTCATGGAGCAGAACTCTTATGCTCGTAGTGCTTTAGTAATTTTTATGTTCAAATTTATTGTACTTTGTCATAGTAGTTTGTAAGGATCTTTTGTTTCTTTTCTATTGTCGTTAGTATTTTTATGCACCAATTTATTGTTATGTTAGTCTGTAAGGATTTATTATCATCCATAGACTTACATATATAAATAAATAAAATAACGCAGCAATGGACTTTTTAAGAAGTTAAGCGGTGGCCAAGCGGTATTTTGTTTGGAAGCTATGAAATGAAAATAAATTAATATTGAAATTGAAAATATTGATTTTACTTATCATAACACTGACAGCTCCATTGGATTGAATACATCCAAGAAGAATTTTCCTCTCTGTTTCATTCTTTCATTCAACATTAATTGTTGTATTAGTTTTTAGTTAAAAAGTTGTTTTCTTATAAAATGGATTTTAAAGATTATTGGTTCTTTGAGTCTGCGCATCCGAAAAGCTGGTAACTTTAACTAAGTCAGATTGCAAGGAAGCTCAAAATTTTCGGAGCTTATTCATGGAAATTGATATACCATATTAAATACAAATTAAAAACACTGTCAACACTTTGAAAAATCACTTCAACAGATTCGTGTAAGCCGTTGAAGCCTAAGTGGTACATGGGATATTCGATTATAGTCATTTCCAATGTACGGATTTTCTTTGTCTTTCTTGTTGCTTTCAGTTGAAAAGTATTTTTGTGATTAGCATTACTGCTCTCTGAAGCTCCAGAATGAGCTGGTACTCTGAAAATTACATCCCACAACAGAGGCAACATAAAACTTTGAGAAAGTCTTAGTTCCCTACGGTCGAAGAGATCAACTTTCTTTTAGGTTTAAAGAATAGTTTCAAGTTTTAAGCACATTTCTAATTAAATAACTGAATATTTAAGTTCGAAATAGAGTAGAGTGCACATGCTAATTTTTTAAAATAGGAACTTTTTGACTGTAACCTTCTGCCTGTCCCTTGCTCAAAATTGCGTTTGCTGTGCTTTTGGGTCAGGATGACCCCAACCAAACGGTTATATAATTTACTTACAAAACATGAAGAAATGTTACACATAAATCACAAAAGAAAAGGGGAAGCCCCGAAAAGTGTTTTTCTCGATTTGTTATTGGGTTGTAAGCGCGATTAACACTAAATAACACAAGTAGACGAGGGCACAAAACCGCTTCATTCCGCCTGGGGTCAAATAGACCCCAAGGGACAGGCTGAAGGTTAATTAAAAAAATTGTGTGTGGCCAAAAGAAATGAAGAAGTATTTGATTGATCACTCAACCGTACAAAATGTTACGTTTGAGTAATGATTACCGCCAGAGTGATTTTTTAAACATGAGTTGCTGCCATATGGCAACATTTAAAACCAAAAACATTTTAACATTCCCCAGGAAAAGGCGAAGGCGAGCTGAACAAAAGGGTTAGCTAATCTAGAATGAACACGAATTTCGGCTTTTTTAAACAAGCTTGTGTTGTGGTGCCTCAAACCATGCAAACGCACAGACCGGATTAACTGATTAAAATTGTGTCAGTTAACTATTTTACAACTGAAGATTTCGCTGGCACCGAGTGTTAATACCGGGAATCCATCTACTCTCAAAATACTAATTGAACACGACAGCAATAAAAAGGATACACGACTCACTATTTAATTAAATGCGAAAAAGTCCCCATCTCCTCGCAGACGAATTCCACAAAATCAAAAGTCTTCATTTAACTCAGCGCCGCAACCACTCCTGGCAGGACTTGTGCAGATCTGCAGTTACGTACTTATGTATGTATATTGTGCGCCATACAAACCTTGTCTATTTCGGTTGTTGCCAACTGCTGCAAATATCCCGAAATAAAACTGTTAACAGGCTAAATACAAATTCGAGGCTTTAACATCCGACTGCGGTGCGGTGGACTGTTGTCAAAGTCAACGCGTCCGCAAATGTTGATCAACGGCCGGAATACGCCACATATCTAATGGATTGACAATTTTGATTGGCATTAGTCATTCAGCTGACGGCGCGCGGTGCATGCCACACTGTCACTTCGCATTAACTCCCCAAATGAGTTGCAATTTCAGCCTTCGTCAAACAAATTCGCAACGGAAGCGCAGAATAGCCCAAATACACTTGTAGGTATATAATAAATATATGTCCACACTATCGGCTACGAGAGTGGGTGGTGAGTGCGTCCGTCTGGGCGAAGCAAACTTTCCCATTAATGGACAGAGGCCGGCCTGTCTTCATAACTTGCCACATGCTAGCAGATTTGATTATGATTGTCATAATGCTGACACTTTGGTAAATTGGCATTTATTGGTCGACAATGAGGCATTCGGCTGGCTGCCATACGGGGAAATTGTCTCGCACGCATCCGATATTCCGCAAGCGAAGCTCCAACTTCTTCAAATTTATGCTCATTGGAAGCAAAAAATGTGTTCTCCGACAGAAATCTATGCGAATGCGCACAGTTTTTGATTAATGATTTCGATTATTTGCAATTGACTTAGTCTGGGCAAAGTACAAAAGTTCGGCAGAAGTGTTGTGTGCGTAAAATCAACACAACTTTAAATAGACATACAAAGAAACAAATGAGGTAACGGCTTTTGTTTAAATACAGTCAACTCAAACATTTAAAGCATTTTATATATAACAAAATTAATTCAAATTGGTTGCTCTTGAAATATTTCATTGACAAATTTTATCTCGTGATACTTTTTTGAAGAAGAACTGTTCAGAAAAACATTTGCATCAAAGATTTGTCTTATTTATTCTCTGTGCTATAGCGAGCTTTCATTTATCAGCCTTCAAGTGCTTTCCGCATTATCCATTGCCGATGAAAAGTTAATAATAAATATATTACATTATACTTGACCCTATTGGGTCCTGAGTGGTGCCAGTCGAAGTTCGGAAATAAATTATATTAGAAAAATGTATGCAAGCTAAATGAACTCACTAGCCTTAAAATAAGTTGTGGGCCAGCAGCTTTTAGTTCGAAGTAGAGTAAGTTCGGGTAATGTGATATACCTGTTTGTTTTACGGCGATTCCCGACACACTTTGCCTTAAAATACACTTTTTTTGGTCTCAAACTGCTCACTGACACATTATTTAGTATATCTAAGATTATTAACTTTTTAAGATAAACTGTTGACGAGTTTTTTAACTACAAATCAAAATATCCAAATATTGGCGTCTGATGAAAGTGGCGGGTAATGTGATATACCCGAAAAAACGTTATTTAACAGACCTATTAGTTTTAAACTTGGTGAAAATACTCCAAATCAAAAATAATTAGCGACGTGTTTCTCATTTTTTTTTGGAAAATCACAATCTGACGGGGTAAACCAAGGGTTAAAAATTTTTATCGAAAAACATGATTTCGTGGATTTTTTATCTAAAACTTAACCATAACAGATTTTTGAGAATATTCCACTTCATATATTATAAAATTAAGTATATATACATTTTTGTATACAAATAGTACTGCTGTCATAAGTTTGGGTACTGTGATGTACTATATCACATTACCCGAAATTGACTTTTTGCGAAAAAAATATTATAAAAAAACAATAATAATTTTGTTAAGAAGAGCGTACCTCGCAAACTCATAATCGATATCACTGATTTACTTCTGATTAGCCTCCAACTTTCTAATAATATTTTTTTTGTACTTTTATGCTTTCAAACTTCGTGACCAAAAACTTTTGCAAGCCTACTCAAAGCACTTCATCACACTGACGGTAAACTATTTAAGGAATCACATCCAAAATCATGCAGCACGAGTTTTTTAGCTGTTATGATGTTTTGAAAAGGTTAATTTTTAAAAAGGTCAACGCACTTGTGAAATAAGCCACTATATCACATTACCCGAACTTACTCTAATCCTTAATAAACAGATTGCCTTGATTAATACTACAAAGAATAACTTCATGCTTCAAAACATGTCCTTATATGCATTTGTCTTTATAAGCAGCCATATCATTTTCAGTTCGGTCTATACTTTTGACCTCATATCTTAACTCCTGCGAAAACTATCTTGGGTACCAGCTGGTTGGTAGATGAACCGACGTATTTTTTATGTATATTTATCGGTTCTCCTGACGATCTATACGACAAATATAACATAATTAATATAAAAAAATTAATATATCCTGACAACCATTTTACACGTTCAATACATATAAAAAAAATTAGTAAGTTGAGTTTCGTTTTTTAATTTTATTTATTTAAATAAAGAAATGTGGCACATAATTTTTTCACTTTGGCGGAGTTGAAATATCGAAAATTTTTGTTTTGGCCCCAAAATATTCTTTCACTTACCGAATTTTTCAGTTATGCGAAGTTTCAGTTCAACGAACTGATTTTGAGAAAAAATTCCTAATAATATTTTTCAGTTAAGCGACTTGCAGTTAAACGGTTTCGACTGTACCTCAGACAGAATAATTCAGAGCAAGTATTTTCAAACTTTCAGTCAAATTAGACACGAACCAATTTATGTCCAAAGTTTGAGAGCCACTAATGGAACGTATTACATTCCATAGTGGAATGTAGCATGATCCACAAATGAATTTGGATTTCAATTACATTCTACATCATCCACAAATTTGGTTTTTGTATTGGCTAAATGAACGGTGGAATTTATTTTTGGATGATAAGGGCACTCGCTAATTATAGAAGGTTTTTGTTTGAAGTGTACACTTGTTTCCTGGCAATAACGAAATGTCTACTTTAAATTTCAAACAATATTAGAACGCAAACATTTTTCTCTCAGCACTGCCAGTTTTTTGTACTGTTTTTTGTAAAGGTTAGTACCAATTTGTTTCCTTATGACAATTAGACACATTTCAACAATAGATAAAAGATCTAAAAGGAAATGGGTACACAATGAGTGATGAAACCCAGTTAAAAAAGCGTCTGTGTCCATGTCAAATAACCGTTGTGACCTTATGTAAACGTGACATAAATCTGCCTAAAGCAGGTTAAGCAGTGCAATCTGTGCAACTAGAACCCTGTAGAACAAGCCCAGTAATTCAACCTTTACAAGAATGATACCTTGGCAAATGGAGTTAAGTAACGATGTATTATGGCTTTTGGAATTTCCAAGGACTGCAGATTTAAAGACTACCGAATATGATGATGTGATGTATCCAAAAATAGAACTGGAAGCGTGACTCTTTTTCGATGCCGATGGATTAGGAGCCTACTATACCTCACTCTAGTTTCAGATACGCCTTCGACCCCAACAGGCATATCTATCAAGCATAATAAGTATATTACTGTACCACAATTATTGTTTTTGACCTCTGTGCCTGAATGACAAACGCATTCCTTCGAAGGAAACTGGTTCGAGATGCATTTGCTGAAGCAACACGTGAAATATAATATTGTCGTTTACGCACTGCGCGCGAGTGGCTGCACATCCAATTGTGGCTATCCCTGGGCCGAAAAAAACGATGCAACAGCATCAGCTGTCACAAGGCTGTCCCATGCTGGCTAGACGAACTGGCCAGCTGAGGACGGCTGACGCTACAAAATAATGTTACCGACTGACAGCAGCGCACTTTTCAAGCTCGCTGTCAAGCAAGTCTCGGAGCAAACAACTTCAAAGCATAATAACAATAACAACACACCACATACCATCAATGGAGATATCTACGTATGTACATACTTATAAGTATTTACTTACGTATGTACTTGCACACATGTGCACATATGTGCACCTACTTACACAAAGCCACAGCCACCAACTGCGCAGTGGTCAGTCCAAAAGTAAAAATACAAATACAATAAAGATAATATTTACGATTTCGCACTTTTCGCACTTTGCTCACCTGTCAAATTGTGCTTCTTTGCCGTTTTGCTCCTCCATCGACAGCACTCGATGCACGCAACGAACACTGATTCAGAATTGAAGAAGATAGAAATATGGAAAACGGAAATTAATCAAAGTGCAATCGACCTAGAAAAGGGACGACACTTTGCAAATAAGTAGTTAGCTGCTTTTCAGCCGATTGTCACTAAATTCTGCAGTTCACAGGAAGATTGAGCGATAACAAGTCGAGTGACGGCAACAAGCTGCGTACAGGTGCGCAACATCTCTTTGAAGGGGTGGCGGGCATTCAATTGTGGCATGTGACATGTGTCACTCCGATCGACTCTTAAAAATTATTATTTTTATTTTATTAGAAACATTCGGGCCCTGTGAGAAATGTGTTGATGAAATGTTGATAAAGACCGCGATTTGTCCAGCTGTCGTCGTTCGTAGCAATTTGGATTTTGTTACGCACGGATTGTGATCTAAAAAGTATTTAAGGCCAGCGCCTGGTTTAGAAATTTGAAATTTTTGAAAATTTTTTTTTTCCAGAATATGATAGTTTAATATGTTTGGAATTATGTCCTAAAATATTTTGTCTCTACTCGAACTCCTTCACGTCCAAATTCAGGAACAAAGCACCGCGCTCCGCCTACAACTCCTCCGCCTCCGAAACTTTAAACTCGTTTCCTGAAAAGTTAGTGTTTTTCCATCGGTTGCCATCATTACTCGTAAACTTATGAGTCGAATTTAATAAAAATTGGCACACACACTCTTCAGATGGGTTCGCGTAAACTGGACCATTTTGAGGCACATCGTTAAACAAACAAAAAAAGTACGCTCATTGTGAGCGTACCCAAAAAGTACCATTTTCCGACTTATGCAGACAAATTAGTTCTTAACAGAATGCCATTCGATTTTTTCAGATCTGACGAGATTTGCGAACTGCACGCTGGAAACCATGCAAAATGAACCCCAACTTCACGCCGCGATACGGCGGCCATTTTGTAACACAGCGGACAAAAAAAATTTTTTTTTACATGTTCAAACAATAAAACATTTATACCAAAACAGTTTTTGACAACCAATCTACTCCTTCCTTGAAAAAAGAAATAAACAAAAACACACTGTCTAAACCAGGCGCTGGCCTTAAATACAACTCGTTAAAGAACTGAAGCCGGGTCGTCTCCCACAGGATCAAATTTTCGTTACGTGGAGGAAAACTTTAGGAAGATTTGTTTAAAAAAGCACCTTTCTTGTTAAATGGGTATCTATGTTAAAAAAAAAAATTCCGCATTTGATCTGATGAGCAACCGATGGCAATGTATCCAGCAAAATGCTTGATGCGGTTTATGCGTCGACCAACTCATTGGCTCGTATTTCTTCAAAGGTGACAATGACCACAACGTTACCACCAATGAAGCTCTCTATTGTTCAATGACTTTGAATTTTTTTGTCCAAAATGCATGAGCTGAATCTGTTCAACATATGGTTTCAACAAGACGGAGCTGCATTTCGCTTAGAACATGAAACAATGGGCCAATTGCTATTTATCTCACGTTACGGACCAGTGAGTTGGCCGCCCAGATCGTCGAATGATTTGACACCTCTGGACTGTTTTCTGTATAGTTCCGTGAGGTCATCGTCTATACCTCAGACAAGACATTACACCTGTTATTAGCGATATACTCGTATCAGCCGCTGTGTTGAAATAATTTACATGAACATTTACATGAAATAATCTTTTAATTACATTAAATTACCAGTATTCATTGATTGACACCAATAAAAATTGCTGGTACTTTCGTATTTTTCCTATTTTTTGCATTAAAAACAAAATCATCCTTTGCTTGACTCATACATGACTTGAATTTTGTATTCGTTGAAACGTGTAACAACTGTTTCTTAATAAAGCAAAAAATATACAAGTTTTTTGTTGTTCATTTATTTATTCAATCATTCATTGTTTATTTTGAGCTCAGAAATTATCATACAGAAAAAGTATCAAAAACACCGTAAACAAAATTCTGGTACAAGCATTGTTGGGCGTTTTACTTTCGTGTATTTCAGGTAAGAATATAAAAATTAACTTTTCTGTGTAAATAAACGATAATACAGAATCGACTAAAGGCAAGAATTATAATTAGAAATATTGACGCTAGTACAGATATTTTTTATTCTGAATAAATATTTGGCAAATTAAATACAAGTTACTTGCTATATGTAAATATTAGTGGTCGATGAATTAGCCAGCCCAGCAACCCAAAGACAGTTCTAAGGTTAAATATGAAACTCCTATGTACTTCGGGTCCTCCGCAACTAGACTAGAACATATAGTAATACATATATCTACCAACAATTTCCGAGTGTCGACCAATGTTCATGTCGTTTCCCTATTAATCTAAGTATTATTTCTAAATAATTACTTTTTCTAGTCCATGACAAATGAAATACCTTTCGCTGCAAAACAACCCCCCCCCCCCTCAATGGCTTTATTGCGTATATTTATCGTTGGCAGCAGACAGCGCCTTCCTGCGCAAATTATTTCATTTAATTTGCGCCATTAATGTGCGCATGCGCGGCATAATTTTCGAATTCCTTAACACCGCCACCATCCCCAACTGCTCAACGGCAGCGCACAACGCTTTCAATTGAGGCGAATAGAAGGCGGCTACTGTTGATGTGTTGTTGTCGTTATTCTTTTACACGACGTTTCTGCGTTCCTCTCCCCTTAACCTATCATTCCGCAATTTTTCCGATACAGCTATTTGTAATTCTAATGAATAACAAAATCTAAGCGCGACCGAACCGGTATCCCCTGACTGCAGGAGGTGCGGAGTGGCGCGCGCGGCCGTCTTAGTCAATTTCGATGCTGCGGCGTAGTTCTGCAAATTCTGGTGATACAGTGGAGTGGAAGAAGTTCTTGAATAAAGTCACTAATCTCGTATGTGCCAGTGCACTGTAAACAAAATTTGTGTGACTTTGCACTCGCAGATATCGCTTGTGCATACGTTAGTAATTGGCTATCATTATGTTGGCTCTTTTACACACCTCTCTTTTTTACCAGCTACGAACTGTAAGCACTTACACAGTTGTTGAAATCTCAAATTGTAATTTTTCAGCGGATCTTTAACTCAGTGTGTCCCACCCAAAATCCAGTCCAAGTTGTGGGGATGAGAATATATGCAAATTTTGCTCTTCAAAGCAGACACCTAATGGAACGCTTCAAAATCTGGGCATTTCCTGTAGGAGAATATTTTATTAAAAACCTTTTTTTATGACATTTAACATTCAACAACAATGTTAAATATTCTTCCAATGTATTCGCTATGCATATACCAAATGGTCCAACGGGCTAACGAGTAAACCAAGTGATTAAATTGCCTGTGTGTGCTTTTGAATATCAACAACAATGTGAACACAATACATTTAAATTCAAAACGAACTCTTAGTTAACCGCTGCGCAAGCCCAGCTGCCCGATCACAACATTTGCAAAGCCGTTGTAGAAGTGCTCAATTCTGGCAGCAGCGCCGAAAAATGCCATCATTAGTTGTCGATAAAATTGTAAAACTGTTCTCTACTATACGTATGTATGTAAGTGTGTGTCTTTATATGGAATCAGTATTCGAACAAAATGAAAACAAGAAGCAATGTTCATTTGGATGTGTTTACAGTCGATGCCATCTTCGAGCACGTCAACCCGTTAAAATCTGCCTGTGACAAGGCAATTGTTTTCTATTATGGCAAAAATATTTATGTGTATACTTATGTATGTACGTACGCGGCGCGTAGCGCGCTATTGTATTTGTGTGGAATTTGGCTAAAATATTTGCTAAAATGGCAATAGAGAAGAGCGTAGTACAAGCTGAGATATGTAAGTATTAAATTACGCATCAAGCCAGAGCCCCGCAGAGTTGCATAGCGGAGAATTGCAGGCACTTAGAACAGATCGAATTTTTGAATGGATTTTGAAAATGTATTTCTTGATCTGAGTTGCATGCGTATGTTACCTTGAAAATAGATCACATTCTTATCACACTCACCTCTGTCTGCTTAACAAACGCTCCAACTACACTTAGAAGTTCCCGTTGGATCGAATCAACTTATTCCAAATTATTCCTATTGAATTTTTCATTTCTGCAAATTTCATCATTACTTCATGAAATGATGAAACTAATAATATGCACACAACCATTTTTGCATGCAGGCGAAATCGATTTTAATTTTGTATGTGACGTAGGTTAGAATGTAGTCGCTCATTTCCAATATAAAAGTTGTGCTCAACTTGTGCGTCTTTAAACAAAGTAAAACAGAGAGTGTTAAACAAAGTCTGACTCGTATCTCTCTGGAAAGCCTCTCGCCTTAAGCTCAGTCAGAAGTGGTGGTAAAGCAAAATACAAGAGAGCAGTTTAAGACACCGAATACCTGGCTAACACGCACATGCACTGACAACATCGCAATTAACCACTTTGGAAACGCGGGGCCTTAGCGACACCAAACTACTAAAATACGCCGTGAGAAAACCGATTGAGCCGTAAGAGAAGGTTTTGGTGAGAGTGTTCAATATTCCGTTCTCGTCTACCTATTTTGGGAATACAGGTATTTTCCCATTGTCTGCCCCAGACAGTTTTTATGTGCACTTTGCTGAAAATTCAAAACAAGCTCAATAATGAACTATGAAAAGTTAAGAAGATGTTTTCAATGCTCCGTCAACATTTACAGTTTAATTGTGAGCACCCTGTGTGTTTGACTGAAAAGCGTTTTCCCGACACTGAGCAGGTTAAAAGAGTCGCAACTCGAGAAGCATTCAAGAAGCCGACGATCATCGCCGACCGACCAGCGACGACGAATAGCAACAAAATGAATGTGAAAACACCACGTAGCCGTCCGCTGTCGCCAGTTGTGCTATTGCTGAGTGTACCTGCGTCGCGTGAACAACAGTCAGCGCGGATCACATCAAGTGCGCCAACGCTCGGTCCGTCCGCGCACCATATCCCACATTAAACTCGGCTCAAACAAGAGTAACGCAATTTAAACGAAAAATAACGAATTATTCGAATAAAATTCGCGGCGAAGATAGCAAAACCAACAAATTTGATTGTTTTCATTTCGTGTCTGAGTGTTAATTGGCAAAAACGACAGCGGCATCGACCACTAAAACAGCTACACTGCTGGCTAAAGCGATACGGGAGCGGCGTATGCACAGAATGTGCAAAAAGAAGGAATTCCTTGACTCCGCCATATTTGTTTTGCAGCAACAGCCACAGCAACATCAACAGCAGCACCGACGTCGACAACGACTGCACCACACCAACACCAACACAGCAATATCGAGATTGCCCGTTGCCCGATTCGACTTCTGACGGAGTCGACATTGTGTGCAAATACTTAAGTTTTGTGATTGAATTTTGAAATTTCAAACGTCGGCAAATTGTTGTCGAGCAATTAATGCTTGAACAGTTTAGAGAGAATTTAGAAAACCACGAAATTCATAAAGTGTTACTGTGCATTCCGTAAAATTGATTGAACGCGGAACAAAGAAAATTGCATGTTGAGCAATTCACAAAACTATCGCCGCTACCTCCGCAGCACCCGTACAACAAGTGTCCCAAATAAAGAATATTTCCACGCGCACGTATACGCACGCACACACGTGTGCAGATACACCACCACCACCACCAACACGAGTTAGTTCCAATAGAAAATCCGAAAAAATGCAAGAAAAGAAAAATACATTTGTGGCGGTGTAGAAATAAGCGTTTGCATAGTACAGCAACAAAAGAGGTCTAAAGAAAAGAAAAGAATCCGAGAAAAATAAGTAACAAATCTCACAAAAGAAAATAACGAAGAAGCTAAGAAAACCGGGCAAAGCAAAGCAACAACTCCGAAACCCGACAAAAACCAGAAAAACCACTTCTGCGAACGCCACATCCACCGTGTGCCCATTTCGCTGTGTGTCTTCTTGGTTCTCCTTCCACTTCATTCCGTTCCGATCCGTTCTGCGTTAACAGCGCGTCTCCTGCCCTCCGCCACCCTACGGTTCGGGCCTTGGTGCCAGCGACGTCAACGTCAGCAGCAGGATTTGATTAAAACTGCTGGCCGCTCCCGCTGGCATAGGCGCAGCGTAACGATTCGCAGCGATGGGCGACTCGACGCCGATCTGCCGCTGCCGGGTGCTCTACCTGGGCAGCGCTGTGCCGCGCCAGAGCAAGGACGGTCTACAGGGCATACAGGAGCCGCTGCGCAGCCTCTATCCGTCGGAGGGTGCCGTCGGCGCCAAGGGCATCGACTCCTGGCTGAGCGTCTGGTCCAACGGCATTTTGCTAGAGAACGTCGATGAGAACTTGAAGCAGATTACGCGCTTCTTCCCCATCGAGTCGCTGCACTACTGCGCCGCCGTGCGCCAGGTGCTCATTCCGGAGCGCGGCAACACAAATCCGGAACCGAAATTTCTGCCCCTCGACTCGCCGTTCGCACGAATGCCGCGCGCCCAGCATCCGCCCATCTTCGCCGCGATTCTGCGCCGCACCACCGGTATCAAGGTGCTCGAGTGTCACGTGTTCATTTGCAAGCGTGAGGCGGCCGCCAACGCTCTAGTCAGATGCTGCTTCCACGCATACGCGGACAATTCGTACGCGCGCCAGCTGGAGACGGGCAGCACGGGCGGCGGTGCCGGCAGCAGCGTCTACGGCACGCTCAAAAGCGCGGGAGGCAGCAAGTCGAACGGCGACCTCACCAGCATCGGCCTGACGAATGGCAACCACCACCATCACCTGGGCGCCTCGTCCAGCCAGGGCGGCTGGCGGTCGCGTGCCGGCAGCACCACCACACTGAACAGCGTCGGCCGGCAATCGAACGGACACTTGGCGAACGGCACGAGCGGACTGAGCATGAACGGCGGCGGCAGCAACAGCAGCGCTGCCGAAGGATATACATCGGTAAAGAATTGTAAGTGAGATGCGCATACCAAACAACACAAAAAATTGCAAAACTGCAAAGATGAGTTCGTTGTTCGAGTCTTTTGTTTGTCAACAGCACCAATGCTTCTACAGTCGTGGTGCACTAGTCAAGTGAACAAAAGAGAAACACTCTGTGCTGCTCACCAAAAGTACTGCAATCGCTCAATTGTTATTCGTTTCAAAGTTTCAATTCCGATTGGCTTATGTCATCGGCTATTTCCATAGACTTCCGCAGCGCATACTTTCCTATTGCGGTACGCTAGTACGACTAATTTATACCTCGTAACCGTTATGACTTAATATTGTTCAGTCATTTGCTTGGCTGTAAACAAACACATTGTCGCGTCTGGCTAGAGAACCCGCTGCAGAGGGATCGAGGGAAAAATATTGTGGAGGGAAAAATTCTGGTATCTGATATTCAACGAGTAGCTTTTGTTATATTCCTGCTAATATTGGCCCTTTCAGTTCTTTTACCCTCGTCGAAAACCTTACAACTTAATCTAAAATTGACTCTGCTTAGCCAATGGTCGTCGTTTCGACTATCATTGTTGTGATACAGCTCGATCTCATGAAATAAAATGCTAGTCATTACTTGCAAAATAAAAACCACACACAAAAATGCTTGTTTGCTGCATGTTAATTAAAAATATGATAGTCTTCTCGTTTTCATTCACTTTAATTGATTTTTTATGCACTACCTACTTCTTAAAATCGATTTTAAAACTATGTTAGTCGAATCGACGAACGTTGGCTTTAACGTATATTAAATATGGTTAGCTATGCAGGGTTAAAGTGATAACAGCATTTTTCTTATTTTACTTATTGTGAACTTGACATACTTGAACACACATACATACAGTAACAATTTGGTAACCAACAACTGCCAACTGCTATTTCAGGATTTTTTAAGTGTTCCTACATACATACGTGTCATTTCGTACGTATGTGTGACGTCAACGCCACGCAAACTACTCCGTGTTAACCACTCACGTGAATTCCAAACCTTCAAAGTGTGAAAGTGTATAATTTTTTTGAAAATGTGTGTATCTATACGAGTATACGTGTTTACATGTGATGGGCAGTGAATATCTTCAAGCAAAAATGTATCAATTCACAATTCTTCGATGACTAAATTCTAAAATTAACATTGAATATAGCATGTTTTAAACTTCGGTGTATATTAAAAACATTCGTCGACAGTTAAAAGCTGTGTTTTAAATCAGATTAGAATACATCAAGCCGTGTATTGTCGATTCCCGCATTATCGGATCAAAGAAGAGATATGTATCACATGTGTCATTACAACATAGACATATGATTTCGCTAGTTGAGAATTTGTTTACGCATAATGTGTGTATTTACAGCCGTTTTCACCTGCGGCATGCGGCGGAATGAAATGTAAAATTTCTTTTCTGCGTGCTGTCAAAGCAGAAAAGCAACAGCAAAAATAACAATAAAATACCCAGCTGCCGACTTGAGGATGAGCCTCGCCTCGCCCCGTCTTAACACACCTTAAACCCAAAGCCAACAACAATCACAACATAGACACGACTTATTCATTTTACTGAATGACTGTTTGGGTAGCGCAAACCCAGAGGTGTTCAATCTCTTGTGGCCGCAAAATCATTTCTATTCGCAAACTTTTTCTCAAACCCTGATTTATCAAAACGGCACTACATTCAAAAATGTATCTGGACAAAACTCTTCACCGAGCCCTAACAAGTCGTGCGGCACACAGTTTAGAGAACGCTGGCACAGACGCACGAAACGAATATTAGCAAAAGTGAAAAAGCACACAGACCGACGGTCAAATATTGAAATGAAACAGACCGACCAACAAATAGCCGGCATACTGTGAATGGTGGATGACTGACGGCGAGGCAGACAGACGAACAAACGTCGGAGCTTATTTCCAAAACACTTTCCACTTATTTAAATATCGATGACATGGTATGCAGAGTGGTAGCTTCATGCTTTCGCACATGTCAGCTGCACATAAACATTTTTCTACTTGACAACAACAGCAACAGCAATAAATAGATGTTAATTGCTATGCAAATTAACAAAGCTGACTTGGTCATAAATTCATCTTACACACAGACGCAACACTTACCTCTGCGAATGTTGGTGAATACGCTGAGAATAGAAACCTTTTGACCACTTCGGTTTTTATTACACATAAACCCAGCTAACTCACAATACCATCGTCCAGGGGGTCGGGCCATACCAAAGAGCAAAAGCAAACGAAAAGTGGCTACGAAACCGCAGAGAAGTACAAAATGGAAAATATTTTATACACACGTACATACAAACAAACGCACACACATATGTATGCATGCGAGAAATATTTCGACCTCAAGTCGCTGCGCAACTCATAGCTTGTGGCCTCACACTGCACAACAGCAAAACAAAATATACCTAATCCAAAATTGACCACAGACTAAAATTGGAGAAACGTGTTAAAGAATTTGGACGGAAGCGCGATTTAACCAAATCCGCATTGCTTGCTTAACGCCAGCCTCAATAACTGGTAAATGAATGAATGAATGAAGTTGAGTAAGCTAAAGAGCGACGTTTCAGTCCATTCCACAGTGATTCGACTCCATACAACCGCGGGACAAAATTAGAAGGAGTGGTCCGTTCTTCATATATTGGTATACTAGTTAATCATGGTATGCTGAATTGAAATCTCAATTTTGTTTTTCTTAAACTGTTGTAGTTTGGCAATGTCTGAGACTTAAATTTGCAATTTTCGTCATTTTTGGTGAGCTATAGCAACGAGTGTGTTGGCTAGATTTTTCAGATTTTACATTTAATCGGTAACGTCAACATTGATACTTGCAAAGAGTAACAGAAAGTGTCTTAGAACCCTTTAGTTTTGCAAAAAAAACGATAATAATAGACGTATGTTTTGCTTTTTTGCAGTTTTCTCAATTTTTCATGCTGATTGCATACTGTTAGGGATAAAAAAATTAATTTTGTCGAAAAATACGTGTTTAGACAACTTTTCAAATTGAATTATTTTCTGAGATCGGAAGAGATCGGAGGATGTAATTACATTATCCGACAAAGAACGAATGCTTCTTAAAATAAACAAAATCCAGGAACATACTTTCACATACTTTTTAGATATTTTCCGCTAAGTTTTGCCACTTTTCAGATTTTTATTTATTTCTATTTTTTTTTAATTTCGAAAAATATTTTGAATTAAAAGTGATGTAAAAGCCTCAGCTTTGCAAATTTTGAGAAAACATTAAAAGCGAAAATGCTCTCATCATTTCTTAATCCATATTGAAAGTTTTAGCAACTTCTTGGTAACCATGTCATTTTAAATTTTTTTTACTCAATAGACTAAAAAACAGAAAATATGTGTTTACATTTTTTTGTGAAAAAAGTTTTAACTTTGAGCCGCTTTTGCACACACACTAATTAATTTTTTGCACAGATTTTTTGGGGTTTTCTTAGTTGGAGTTTTACTTTTCAAATGACATCAAAATCATTAAATTCTGAGACTATAAATTTTTTGAATTTTGTCTATGGAACGAATCAGTGTGCATTACCTCAAAACATCGATAAAATAACAACCAATCTTGTAGAAAGTGACATACAGGGCATGGGCAGAGGCGAGGCAAGGAATGAGACAGAAACAATCTCGTCCTTCGGTCTGCTGATTGTGAAAAAGTCGTTTCATTAGTATTTGCGCACATAAACTAATGAAAATCTTAGCAGGGAAATCATTTGTATTTTTTAATCACAATTACAATTACAAGATCGCAATATTTAACTCTACAGTTTCATCAGTTATCCAATTCTTTGGTCAAGGAACAAATATTCGCACTAACAATTCCTCAAAACACACTGTTGTAAAAATTTGAATTTTTTTCGAAATCCATTAGCTTTATTTGTAACCAAAGTGTAAGTATTTACATACTATATTATAGGAATACACGTTCATTCGGGTGTATCACATACATAGGCACAACAAAATCCACCTCTAACTAATTGGACTGGTCTTGCCTCGTCATGAATGAAGTGCAGACCCAGCAGCAGCAGTGCTGGTGTTGGTGTTTGTGCATATTCGCTGAGCTTGCATCTGATTGCACCAATTGTGCTCGTATGTCATTGTACTCCGGCGAGGCGACTCACTCGCTGGTGGGGGTAGACGATAAATGTCACACACAAAATCAAGCTGAATTTACATTTTATGCGCATTTTTGATTTTTACATTTCGTATGCTCACACACATACATACCCAACTAGTAGGTACATGCACACACCTATATACATATATGCGGTTTACTTTTCGAATTCTTTTGTTTGGCTTTTATTGGCTTGGGCAGCCCATGACCAAATGGCTTTTCGACAGTCCAAAGCGTATGAATTATTCAAACGATCGCTTGCATATTTAAAAATCGAACTGCGAGCACCAACAAATTTGCGGTGGCACATATTTCGCAAAGATTTCGTTGTTCCCACTCGACAATGGCAACCAGTCCCATTGGCCCAGAAATATTTACAGACATTGCAGCAGTGAATGATTCGCTATGTTTGAATATGCATTATAATATGCATGCCATGCAGCCGATAGTTCTACTCGAACTCAATGTGGGGCAAAAATTCACTTCGCGCCATGCCAAGTCCGCAATAAATCAAATGTTAAATTCGAAAAGCTCGTGCGATTTATTTCAGATGATCACTTCATGCAATCTCACTCGGCGCAATTCATGGACTGAAGGGAAACACTCAGATCGGCCCTATCACCAGCCATATATATTGTTGTGGGTACACTTCCATTTTCTCTTTATGAAAATCATGCACATGTTTCCTCCTCAACAACGCTCTCACCGCATCGCAAGGTGCTGTCTAAAGCTGCAGTTTCGGGCTGTTGTCTCATCGCTGCTGGCGTTGGGCTGACGGCGCTTGGCGCGTGAGAAAATGTTCCGTTTGGCTACAACTTTGCGTTGTGCCGTTAATTTGGTGAATAAGTTTGTGACGCGACAACCGATTTCATGCGGCGAGTGTCTGTTGTTCACGTGATGTCAGGGCCGAGGGGAAGAGAAGCAAAACAGTGGAAAAGCCGAGGCCGCTTATTCCAAAGCGTGCTCGTTGCTATAGAGGAATAGAGTTTTTCGTATGGCTAGTAGCTAAATACACACAAATTTTCTTTGCATTTACATATTCAAGTTTTTGTGTGCTTCTTCTTTTGATTTTCAAGATGAAGGCCAGACTCAAAGTATTTACACACTTTAAATGTAAATTGATTTAAAAGGTCAGTAGACGAAGTTAAACTGTTCAAATTGTTACTAATCAAAAATCTTGTAAAGTTAAAAGTTATTTTTTAAGTGCGACATGAGAAAATCAACTTCCAGACCGATCAATATTGAAACTGTACATCTTTGAATAGGAAAAGCTGTTCTTCTAAATGTTTCTTGCAACTTTAAATTTACATACAGACTACTAAAAACAAAAACATTAAAAGAGACATTAGGATGTTGAGGTGATGTGTTGCTTTCCCAATTGGCAATCACAAACCCTTAAATAAGACGTTTCAAGATTGCAGTTCGTGTAAGAACTATCGGCTTATGAGTGGAAAGCTGTAAAGTGTGTGTAGACAGAATTAGCCCAAGCAATGCTTTTTACTCAAATTACTGCAAATAACACTAACTTAAAAATCTATTTTAGAATTTGTATGGGCTACATTTCGCCCAAGGAAGAGAAATTCAGTGAATTGTGTACATTGTTCATACATTTGCATACAAACACCTCTGTAGTTTGAAAGAGTGTAGTTTGAAAAGTGTAGTTTCAAAAGGGTTCTACAATGTATATACAATAGAATACATATAAACAAATAAATAAATAATGTAATTGTGTTTGCATAAAGCATGTCGCAGCCACATGTGAAATGCCCGAGTACTGCCGTTCGTTACTTAAGTCTTTGGTTTGGTGTTTAGAAACATTGTCATTTGTACGTGAATGCAGTACACCCGATTGACAGTTAGTCGTATGCAGCACTGGCGTCGCATGCCAGTGTAAACGCGCATTTGCTACACACATGCATCCACATTCAGACATCGCAATCGTACATTATGTGTCAGGGAACATGTGTGTAACTAGGTGTCATTTTTACAGTGCACTCACACTCATGTGAGTACTTGCTCCAGTATTTTAGATTGAATTATTCACACAGCTGCGCGACAACAATGTGACCTCTTGAGTAGTCGCACTCGCGGTGGCTGGCGTGACTCGGCAACCAGCCGTCCGCAAATTGCTCGAGGAGCAATTGTCAATTCGCGACAACTCAGTACTGAGCATGTACTCGTTTGAGCGCCAGCAACCAAAGCGGCGCATGTCTGTTTTTATCGCTTGGGAAGTGCAACGCCAACACGCCAGTGCACAGCAGTTGTCAACCACGAAAATGTAGTATTAACGACACCCATATCAAGTTTCGCTCACTATCGCCCAAAACAGCTTTATTGATGCATCTATATATTTGTGTACTCTACTACCACACGATTATGGAATTTTCAGCCGTTTACAATGTTTAATTACAATGATGAGATCCAACTAGCAGTGTAGCCTGTCAGATTAAAACGATACTTATAATTTCCAAAATATTAAATTTGAATCCAATGTTTTACTGTGAAAATTCCGCACAACAACTTACAGCCACAATTTACCGGATCAAAGCAGAGCTCAAACCCGTTACTCGCCTCAGTCGATATATTTCGTTTTGTAATTCCTGATTTGGCTAAATACTCGCACGCCATCGGCAAAGATTTGATCACTTGACCATGACAAAAATATCGGCCGGCAGTAATTCAACTGTTGCCACAAGTTACAACAACAGCAGCGGCCATAACAACAGCAACAACAATAACCACGACAACGGCTGCAATGCAAAGCACTCCGACTCCGACACAGACTTCGATTATGGAGCCACCGGTGTAACACTTTGCAACACAACAAAATTTGAAGTGGTTTCCGCACTTTCCGCTGTTATTATTGCCACAAGATTATGCAAAACAGCAAAAACCAGCAACGGCCGCGCCAACTGCAACAATGGCTGCAGTCTCGCTGCAATTGCAGTTGAATTTTTCCATTGCTAAATGAAATGAGCCAACGATTTGTAATTTGTAGACTTCGAGTATCCATGTCAATTTCATTTGGTAGCATTGTTTTGTTGTTGTTGTTAACTTTGTACTATTTGTACCGTAAATACTTTGCACATGTATTTCAGGGATTGGAATCTATTCTTGACGTGAATCTGACTGTTGATGCCTCTGTCAGTATTTAATTCGTTGAAAGTAAATATTTCGGCGATTTCTAATTCATTCTTAATGACTTTTGACACACATTTACAACTAACAATTTAATAATATATTAATTTAATAATTTATTAAGCCAGATATGAATAGTATTTACACGACGTAGATTACCTTTCGGAATACCGAAAACAATTCTCTCTAAAAGATACGACCCTAATATACATTTCCAAAGTATGCAAAGTAACGAAGGCGAATTCCAATCGCCAGTCTTGATCAATGAATGCTGAATCCTCAACGTATGAACTCACGTAATCATTGAAATACAACAAAATATTCAACTCCTCACTTAATGCAAGTTTTGTAAACAAAAATTACAACTCAGCGCAACAATATTTATATACGTTTTTTCGGGGCTATATATACATACATATATGAGGTCTATATATATGAGTTAGCCCCACGCAAGATAATCGGGCATTTGCTCAAAAATATATTCGTATGTTCATATTTTCGCGAGTGTTTACGTGCACCCTAACTGCATAATTCGCATTCCCACAACATTCATCGCATGCATATTTATAGGCATGAATGTACATAAGTATGTGCATATGTATGCAGGTACTCCTTAATGAACTGTCTGGTTGAGTGCAGCCAGTCGTAAATGTCTGCATTTTCACTGGTTTCGCTTGATTTTCCATTCGAGCTTTGTGTGTCCCAATTTCCATTCCCAGCCAGCTACGCACGCGCATTTGCATTCGAGCGGCGGCCGCATTTGTGTGCAAGCTTCTCGCGTCTGCGCATCGTATCCGCGCCCGCGCCCGCGCTTGCATAACGTCGCACGGGGCCGCAGTACAGCGGCATTTGTGAAGTGCAGCCTCCAGCTGCAGCGCTGTGCTTTTTGCCGTTCGGCAGGCTTTGCTGGCCCGTCAGCAGTCTGGCCCGACAACGGTTGCAGTGTCAGTGGTGTTATTTGTTTTGGTGTCGGCCGTTTTTGCTACTTTGGCTTTTGTTGATATTTTTGTGGTCGCTTTTAATGCTGCCATTGCCGTCATTGCCACTCCTCGAATGCCGGCGACTGAAAACTTTTGGAGTGGTGCAACATTTGCGCATTCTGGCAAATGTCATTCGAATACAAATACATATGCATGGTGTGTGTGTGTGTGTGTGTGTGTATGTGTTCGAATATACATTTATGTACATACTTGAGTGTGGAATGCCAAGCTTAGCCTCGTGTTTGCAAGAAACGAACTGTATTTTCCAAAACCGCACTTTCCGCCTGCATTCCTTAAGTCAGTGCAAGCAAATCGGAACTCCCAATATGCAAGCTTACTCACATATTTAGCTAATATTTCGTTTAAGGTTTTCATTTTCCATTCCGCCAAGCACATACATATGTACATATGTGTGTGTGTGAATGCAATGTGCGACGGGTACGGACAACTGTGCGCATATTTTCACATAGGCATTGCGGAAATACATTTTCACGCACGCATGCGCGGCCTACGCTTTGCACGCCTTACACGTCGACTGGCTCGCATGCATAGAAAATCACTTTTTCTTACATAATGGCTTTGCTTCTTTTCCTTTCTCTCACTTTGCGGGCGAACTGCACTAACAAAAAAATAATCGCTCAGAAAGTGCAAAGCAACCATTATTGCAGCTGCTTACTGAATAGCAAACTAATTTATTGTTGTTTATAATTATCACACATGTTATGAACTTAATTGAACTGCACAATTTTGAGCTTGAAATAATCTGGCTCTTAGTGACTAATCAAACATATCGAACGGCAGTGAATTCTTTCCTCGAAAAAACCAAATGCATTTAATGATAATCAATTTGTTAGGACCTTCACGTTTTCAGTTACCGGAAATATGTATATTCGAAAAATGACTCCGTATTCTTTTAAAAAATAACATACCAAGTGTTTAAAATGGTAATTGAATGAACTAGAAAGGCGTAACCTAAAACGGAAATCATCAATCAATTAATAAACCATAGGTTTTTTCTGATATGTGGTCATTAAAAATCTGTTCTATCTTCGATCAATACGCGAGTCACACATATAAAAATATTAAATACTAATAAAATATAAAAACCTGCATGTATGTACTACTGTGTACAAAGAATACCCGGAATTTGTTTATAATTCAAAAAATCTTTATTTATTCTTCCAAATCAATTTCATCGCCTTCAAAGTAGTCCCCCCCCGATGCAATGCACTTATGCCAACGGACTTTCCAATCTTCGAAGCATGCCAAATAGTCACCTTCCGGTATGGCCTTCAATGCGCGCGGCGATTCACGTTGAATCTCTTCAATCGATTCAAAACGGTGTCCTCGAAGTGGTCTTTTGAGTTTAGAGAATAGCCAGAAGTCACAAGGAGCTAAATCAGGCGAATACGGTGGCTGTGGAACGATATGAGTTGGCGAAATGCTCACGAAGAACCAATGCCGTGTGAGATGGTGCATTATCGTGATGCAAAAACCAAGAGTTGTCTCTCCATAAATCCGGCCTCTTTTTGCGAATAGCTTCACGCAAACGACGCATAACGCTCAAGTAATATTCCTTGTTGACAGTTTGGCCCGGCGGAAGGAACTCATAATGCACAACACCACGATAATCGAAGAAATCGAATTCCGGGTATTCTTTGTACACAGTAGTACATTGAAGATTATTGAGAATCAGAATTTTGAAGCACGTTCATTTACAGGACTTGCTCGGAGTAGTCATGATTAATGGCGGAAGACTAATTGAATGGTCTTGCAAAACTGCAACGCTCCAAACGACAGCAAAATTCTTTGGTGACATTCTGCTCTCCTACTGGTTTGCTCTTCAAGTCGATTTTGAGTACACTTCATCCAGGGTTGTATTTTGAAGATGTTTAGTTTGCTGCCGAAACCATTTTTATGTTTATAATGATCGGTCGAGCCTCATTTAGTCGATGCTGTAATCGTTGCCGATTAAACAGTCGACTCGTTCGTCGTTCACATAGTGCTATATTCTCTTCTCTTCTGCTTAGGAGCGATTGTCACAAGCAGGGAATACTGGTAATTTTTTAGAGTTAACTTTGGTGGTGTCTTTATGAATTGACTCTATGACTGACTCTGTTGTATCTAGATGCAAAAAATCGCAACTTTTAATAAACTTGGCCTCAACGTTCTTCCTGTTGCTTCCTGTTTCATATTCTTAAAATATTTTCCAGGTTCATTTGAAATGGACTATGCTAGTTTTAGCCTTTCTGAGACAAAAGCTTAAAGTAAAGTACTAAGGTTTCTTTGTCGTAATCTTACTTCAATAGGAATGAAGCCCACCTTCAAGCAGCAAAACCTATGAGAACGAACCTAGCCAGATACATGCATTCACACACACAAGTTTGATGTTGGGCTAAGTACTGAGCCAGGTTGTAATTTCTTATGCGAAACTTAGCCAACGCGTTTATGAAACGTTCACAGAAAAAGGTCATGGTTTAATTGGTCTTCGGATAATTAAAGGCCCGACTTGAATTCAAAGTTCATTGCCTCTGCCTTTGCATTGTCACCCCGTACGGCTTGACCATGCTTTGTGCGCCTTCGCTTTTCCGCTAACACGCTTAGAAAACCAGCAGCAAGCTCGGAGCTGTCTCCATCTCCAGCTGTGGACAGAGTAATAATCATAGACACTGCCACCGCCATAGCCGAGACGATAGTCATAGTCGTACATAGCCACAGCCACGTTTAAGTTGCCCACTTGCGTGCCATTCTCGTCTTTGCACATAAGTAAGTAGTCGCGCTCTTTCTGTATTCCGCTTCTTTCTCAGCGAGATACTTCTTATTTACATTCGCAGCGAATATTATGTGTTACGATTATGCTCAAGCAAAGTGCATTGTAAACACATCCATCATCGTATAAAGAAGTGTGCGTGTGCGATACATAAAAGTCAGTGTTAAGGTCAACAGACTTTTCAATTTTTCTCATTGCGCCAAATGGAGCTTTCAAAAATGCTAAGCTTATGAAAATAACGGAATTAAAAATTACAGTACTTTTCGCTTAAAGCGAACTTCGAGGGACTGGGCAAAATGGTTCGTTTTAACCGAAAGTTCGCTTTAAAAGGGGTCCGTAATAAGCGAAAACATACAGCGCGTACTTTTGAAATTGGTTCGTGTTAGGCGGAAAATCGTTTTAAACGGGTTCGTTATAAACGAAAAGTACAGGTCTCCCTCGTATAACGCGGTGGTTACGTTCCAGGAAAATTCCGCGTTGTGTGATTCGCGTTATAGAAGACTTAACTTTCATATAAATTTTAGGGTTATGTTCCAATAAGCTTTTCCAAAATAAAATAGGTACTAAATTAAAGACGGTACTAACGGCAGCCGCCGTGGCTCAGTTGGTTAGTGCGTTGGACCGCGAGTCGAAGGCAGCGACCCAGGTTCAAATACTGCCTGTAATAACACCTAAAAAAAAATAACGGGAAACTCGTTTTCTCTTTCGGTGGCTGTCCTCTCAGCTGGAAATGGTAAACCTCTGAGAGTAAAAATTGCTTATGAAAGAGCTCCCAACCTGCCGTTCGGAACCGGCATAAAAAAACTGTAGGTCTCTTCCACCCGCGCACAAATTCACACGCACAACACGGGTGGTTGCGGGAAGCTAGGCCTTAGTCTCGCGTAAGCGGGCTGTCGTGCCAGTTAATTAAAATTACTAAATTAAAGATGTATGTAAATTCCAACTCAAAATCAAAATTCATACTTTATTTAAAAAATTAGAAAACATAATGAAAAAAAACTGTTTTTTTAAATCGCGTTATATCCTGTTATATACCTGTACTGTAAATACAAAACATTACAACAAGCAAGAAAGTAAAAATAGCGTTGCCCCCGCACTCGCTCTCAAAAATGTTCGCCGAGGATCTGCTGATGGATGCAAGCAAACAGTTTAATTATGTAATTGCAGTTAGGCAGATAGACGAAATGGTTACTGTATGCAGGACCGGGAAAACAAAGTCAAGCCAACGCTTTAGACATTTGGTGCTCCGCTCTTTGAGGAAAACCGGCAAACAAAAATGGACAAGCAAAGTATCGCATATCTACAAGTCACCGCACGTTCATATTCCGTCGAAAAAGTCTCGGCGAAATATAACTGCGAAAATGAAAAAATTGGTTCAACCTTTTCTTTACAGCAGCTGGTTGAATCAATTCAATTCGGTAGTATGTCACGGTTTTTACACTCAACTTGAAAACTGTACCTACATTTGCACCTCAGTGCATTTTGTTGAAACGCTAAAACAGCTACTTTATATTTTGAATAAATGTTCGATAGTTAAATTACTATTTGTGAATAGTAATAAAAATATATATGTATACATCTTAGTGTTTGATGAAACAGGGCTTATGGGTTATCGGTTTTATGTCTCGTTCTGGACAATCTTCGATCTCTTCAACTGATGAAAGCACCACTGTTTTGGTGCAAGTAAACTCACACAGCTTAAGAGAGATTCTTCTGGATCTTAGCATATTTGTTTGTTTGATTTCGGTGAATATTTTGGGCATTCGTCGTTTGAGTTTGACGTGCAAATAAGTCATCATAGTGGAAGACCAAAGAACAGCCGAAACCAAAAAATCCCTTAAAGACGCTCAAAAGCCAGAGTGATGTTTTCTGTTTACTTCGACAATTGATGTACCAAAGTGCATCACAAATTCGTTCAATAATACTCGTAAGTAGTATTAGGCCGAACTGAATCATTCCAATTTGCTAAAAGGACAAGGAAAGGAAGCCAAAACTAACAAAGACTATCGAACAACCACCGCTTTCGTTTCTTTATAGTCGAAACATAAAAATTGCTGCTCCAGTGTGCCCGTTTTGCCTCGATTCCAGAAAATATCTATTACCATGTTTATACGACGGTCCCAGTCGATTCGCATTGACTCGATACGCTTTCAAGCCAGGTGTTTATACATCGATTTCAGAAGCGAATTGACTGCAGACGGTTTGAAAATCATGCTTTTATATTTTCGTTTCTCCTATTTTTTTGACGTCTGAATGAAAATGAGCTGTCAGTGCTGCTTGTTTTTCAGTTGAAAATGCTCAAAAAACTGTGTACATCACCATCAGCTGATTTTCAAAGCACTTTGAAAATGTTTAACCGTTTATACGGATTTTCGAAGCGACTTGAAAATTTAAGAACTCATTTGAAAAGCGCTTTGACTCGATACGCTTAAAATGTTCAAAGCGGTTTGAAAACATGTTTATACGACTGTATTGTGTGGATGCGTATTGACTCATAGCGACTTGAGCTATCGTATAAACGGGGTATATGAAAATGATTTCAAAAATGAAATAAATATTATGAATAAATTTAAATTGTGGGATTCACTGATCAATTATCAGCACTTTTTTATAGATTGTAACTTAATTTGCATTCATCTTATATATTGTTTATAATATCAGCTATTAATATTCAAAGCATTTTAGTAAACGAATTGCTTCGTAAAAATGCATTTACTCTTCTAATACATACATATTGTATGTGTATATTTGTATATGTATACACATGCGATCTTGAAAAATTTGTTGGCAATGACTCAGAGAAGCAATTTTTTGGTATCCCATATGCAGTAAATATGAGCAACAATCTCGCGTTTTGTTTGTACGCTATTGCCTGTCGTTTTATTTCCATTTGCAGTTTTGTCGGTTATTATATTTTCATTATGCATTGCTCACTTTTTATTTGGTATTTTTAACTTGTTCATTTGTTTTGATTTGTTATGCTTTTTTGGACGCAAATTTTCATTGCTAATCGAAAGGTGATAGATACGCTCAAGGTTGCGCTGTCGTTTTGTATGCACGCCCCACACATCACTAAAATGCCAACAATCATTAAATGTCGACTGTATGCAAACAGATACATATGTATATGTGTAAGTGGTGCATATGCATGTTTACATGTGCAACTTGGAGTGCGCCGGCAGAAAACCTGCCTATGAAATCGATATCCCTCCGGCGGCTATTGAGCGCCTTCGAAAGCCATGAAGGGCAGCTGGATTTATTAGTTTGCACTCATAGCTGATTTTATGATGATTTTAAACCTTACCAAGTTGAACCTAAACTAAATCCCACATTAAGTTATTTGTTTTGATTTATCATGTATTGATTTCAATGGTTACTAGTTTCGTCTAAATAAGACGATTGTCAGTTGACGATTGTAACCATTTGTTTGCTCTATCCGATCAAAATTTTCAAAGTAAGTTTAAGTATCAGAATTTCAGAACAAAACTGTAAGCTCAATTATCCCACTATGAATGCTATTCCACTGTGCCAACATCCAATATACTTACGTGCATACATCCATCTATTGATCAGTTAGTAGTATGAAAATACAAAATATTCTATTGGATATCCATTCCCTTACTTTCCTTTTTTTTATTATAAACTCAATTTCACCTCTCTTCATTCCAGTTTACGGTAGCAGCGCTGACCTAAATGTAACCGTTGACGACGGTGAGACTTCCATCTATAATGGCGATGAGAATCACAAAGTCTGGAGCGGGTCACAAGACCAACTAGACGGCATCGCCATGGAAAGTCCGTACGAATTATTCTCGGGGAACAACTCCACCCTGGGACGTCCCATACGCGCACGCCAGATCAGCACACCCATAGATGTGCCACCGCCGCCAATGCGCGATGAAAGCAGCAAACGGAAAAAGGACAAAAAATCGTCGAAATCGTCGGGAAGCCAAAGCCTATCCGGTACTCTCATCCGGCCGAAGCCCATACACCCAGCCACGATGCAGCGGCCTGGCATCTATCCGGGCGCCCCGGCCAGTGTCATGTACGGACCCGTGGCCGGTCCACCGCCACCACAACAAGGCGGTCGACATTACCACACCATCAGTCATCGTGGCTTTCCGCCCGGTCCTCCCGGGCCACCACTGCCGCACTACCACCATCCCGGCATGCCACCACCGCAGCCGCTTCACCCACAAATGATGCATTCACCACACATGGGAATACCAATGCAGGTGCCCGTCATGATGCCACAGCAGTATGCCACCCTGCAGCCCTCTCGATCAACCAAAAAGAAGAAAAAAGACAAAATGAATAGCGGCATTCCGGTGGGAATGCCGATCGTGCCACCACTCTATGCGTATCATCATCAGGGCATGGGACCGCCCCAGCCGCAGCCCGCCATGGCGCAATCCCTCATCGGCGAACCTCGCCCACTGGCCATGTCGAACCGCAAGCTGGCAGCCTCCGTGGGCAACGGGCTGGACGACGCGCTCAATTCGGGCACCGAATCGCCCGGCGGAACTGGCATCTACCGACGCAAGGGACACCTGAACGAGCGCGCCTTCAGCTACTCGATACGACAGGAGCACCGCAGCCGCAGCCATGGCTCCCTCGCTAGTCTGCAGTTCAATCCACCGGACATGAAGAAGGAACGCGAAATCGCTCAGATGGTGGCGGGCCTCGATTTGAACGACGGCGACGAGCGAGCAATGGGACCGGCGACGCTTCAGCGCAAGCAGGCGGCCATGGCGAACGGAGGTGGCGCTGGTGCAAGCAACAGTCAGCACCAACACCAGCATCAACACCAGCACCAACACCAGCATCAACACCAGCACCAGCAGGCAATCTACGGCAATGGGACCGCGACCGCCATTTACGGAAACAGCAACTATGGCAAACCCCGAAGATAATCTGGCAGGCAGTCGGAGTGACGGAAGACATTAACAGATTTGTTGTTACATATATACATACATATACTTAGTTCGTTACAGACGGTAGTTATAATTTCCGTAGTTATTTTGATTAGTTTTAACGAAAGTATTTTCACATTCACTGAAACCGCATTACCCTTACCGAATGCAATTATTGAGTCAAGGCTGGCAACGCGCACAGTGCCGGTAACTGCAAAACGAATACCAAACCATCGATCACCAGGAAAAGGCAAGCCCTGGCCATTGCAATAACGGCCCCTGGAGCGCTGAACTCTCAGTTGGCGACGTAGTTATCAGAATGTCACTGAATCATTAAAAGCAAGCACACTGTACGTGCAAAAACGGAAACGTAGGCTTTTTCGTCGCACCATAAATTATGGCAAAATTGGGACAATAACACAAATATTAAGGATTTGCATCAGAAATTCATAGGCAATTTTCTGCGTCCGTCATCATTGCTTTTCAATAACTTTTGTTTCTTAAAAATCCCACGTTCAATGCACTGCAAAAACATTTTCCACCAACCCAATCTTTCGACTAAACCCTAACTTAATAAAACAGTCTCACACGTCCATCTCCCAAGTTTGAAAACAGTTTGGTTAATTCAAAAGCTGTTTCAAAACACACCAAGTGATAAGTTCTACGGAACTTTGAAGTGCATTTTAAATTTAGTGCTCAGCAGTGAAAATATTTCGTGAATATGTAACTGTCTGACCATCGACTTATTAATAACTCAAAAATCTTCCAAATAATCGCCATTGATGTGAAACCTGCGTTATGCATTACATGTAAATTTTATAAGTAAAACTAATGTCTTATCTTGGTATCAGTTCTAACACGTTTTTCTTATGCTACTCACAAAAGAACTAACAAGTACTGTACTTATCTGCCTTTCCGAAAGTGTTTGTGGATAATTCGAATGCAACTAGAGTACGCGACGCAAGATTGCAGTCATTTAGAAATAATAATAGCGATGCTGGTCAATAATAGAATTGCTGCTTACTGAATTGAGTAGAATGGAATTGAGCTGAACGTTTTGGAATGTAACAAATCAAAACTGAATTCGAATATGTGACACAACTATTGTACGAATATCGAAATGCTTATATTTTTATATATTTTCACTTTCGAGCTACGATTATTTGAATTGAGACAATGAATATTGTGTGCCTTATTAGGTTTATATTAAAACTATATACAATGCTTATTTCGATCATAATTTGCAGGAGCAAACACAAGAGTACGCATAGTACATAAACATAAAATATGTACATACATATACATATATATTACTATCGACGAGGATGAATCGTACAGCGTGCGCAGAAGTACGTTCATTATCTTGTATAATTCATTTTATTCTATATAGCATACGCAAATATTGTAATTGAAGTAAAGACGCAACCACTGCACAAATGTAATGATTGTAACAAATTAAATGGAACAGAGGACAAGCAGGTCCTTGTATCTACGATTGTCCATATTAACTGTATACCCACAATATACAACGTAAACATAATTATCTATTGTATTTTAAAAGTTTTAACAATAATAGACTTTGTTTTTAAACAAGCACAGTGTATTTCATTGAACAACTAAAACGGAACCATCGACCTCTTTCAGGGAACTAGCACCGTGCTTTCCGCAACCGTTCATACTATGCGAGAGACTTTGTTCTATGAATCTACACTTTTTCTGGACCGCAGCTTGGAAGCTTTCATAGACAAATAATATACTCTCACAGGGTTTCCATTGCCAGTTGAGATGGCAGCTAGCGAGAGTATATTATTTCAGTCCTTCTAATTCGTGTTTCGAACTGTTGAGTAACTGGCGTCCTCTTATGAATCTTCTGGAAATGGTTATTTGTTGCTACCTATTCTAGCAAATTCCTTACAAAATATATTCACCATAACATCTGCTGGAGGCGATGTTACCGGATTCTGCGCTGGTGGCTCGTGCCGGCACTGCGAATCGTGGGATTCGCTGTGCGCTGGCAGTGAAACAAGACATTCTACGCATACAACAACAACAACAACAAGGTCTAGCTTTAGGAATAAGCCAAATTGGAAATCATTTCTTAAAGGAATTCACTCAACCACAGAAGTGTTTCATTAAATAAATACCACAAAACCCAAAAACTAAATTAGACAATTTCATTTGGCCAATTAAGGGGGGCACTCCATGAAACGCTCAAAAAAATTACCAATTTTCTTCATTTTACTGTACAAAAAAAGAAAGAGACAGGAACAATCCGTTTGGAACATCTGTAGGTATTAGTTAAAAGTTCAAAAAAAAAAGTTATACATAAAAAAAATTAAAAATGGCAAACATATTGAACATCTTCCGAGGCTTGGTTTAAAAAAAGACGTCTTCCCGTCCACACGATGCCGTCCGAAGTTAAAGTCTGAAACATACAAATTATATATCAAATTAATCAGCAGGCTTGTCGTAACTGCGTGAACCTCAAACTACAACTACAAAAAAGTTCGTTTTTTCTTACTTGTTTTTATTAGAAAAACAGTAAAAAAAATTGTTTAATAGATTTCAGAGGTTCATGCACTTCTCTGTTCAATATCCTACAAAACGAGTATATATTCGTGTAGATCGGTTCAGTAGTTTTTTTTTATCATGTAGACGGACTACAAAAACGTGTTTATGAGGAAACGCGTTCCAAAGTTATTTGGAACACCTGGTGTGGCTGAGCCCGCGTCGATGAAAAGAACTGTGTCTCCGAAAGTTTTCAGAGTTCGACTTTGAAACTTTGCAATAATGTTCTCGGATAATATATCTTTCGATTAAAGCAAAAAAAAAATCGATTTTTTTAAACCATTTCATGGAGTGCCCCCTTAACACGACGCCAATACAAAGAAGGAAGATATTTATGTACAGGCTGGCTTGGCGCTCTCCTGCCACGCTAGCGCAGATTTCTCGATTACATTGGTTACCTCCATTGCGAGATTCAAATCGTAAGTTCGACTTCAAAGTCAAAATCATTTAGAAGTGATGTGCAAATCTGTCTGCGCGCGAGGTTAAAAAATCGGGCGTGCTAACAACTACGTTTCCTGACGCTTCTTCGAGCAGACGCAAGTGATACGTGCAAAGATCGGGGACGCACTCGCTCACATTTACTTACGCAGGCGCTCGAATGACGCGCGTTCCTCGCCGAATCTTCGCGTCGAAGTAATGGGCGCAAATTCTGTGTTTGCATTGCATTGCTCAGGTTTGCCATGACCCAACATCGGCCGCATCCTGTACACCAGCGCCCACAGAGAATTTCCTTTCTGACCACTACTCACTTTTCATTGCCGCAAGTCGCCTGCACCAGGTCCATTGTTCAGCCGAAAGCGAAGCCAATCCATCGGACTGAGGCCATTGCTGCATTGGCGCACTTGAGCGCTAACGCTGTCGACGGTACGCGCGTATTGTTTATTAATGGAGGCAATGAACATTAGTGAACCGTGGATAAGTAATTCCAAAAGCGCGACGTCGCCGATCCTACAACTGCGTACTCGTATGTCGGCTTGTAGGTGAACGCGCCGGCTGCACAGTCGAGAAGTGGCAAATGGCGCGACGTGCGCCGAAGTGGCAAACGACTTGACAGAGAAATTAGCAAACTGCGTGTCTTGGAATGTTTCGCACGCACCGATTGCATGTGTTGTTGTTTGTTTTGAAAGCTACTTGCAGCGCGCATGCCAGCGACAAAAATTGCAAAAACAAACTGCAAAGCAACAAAAAAGCAAACAACACACACATGCAAGAGGAGTGCCGATTGTCAGTTGCCGATCAGTTTTTGCAACTTGTGCACCAATGCAAAATGCAAAACCTTTTACGCAAATTATAATGCTTGTTTCGCAAATTTACGCGGCATGTGCTCGGGGACAAGCTTGGTGCAGGTCGAAACTATGCGCGCGCAAGTCCAAAATCGTCGCACAAATCGGGTCAGGGCCTAGCAAAAGTACGCAAATGCTCAATCACAGGCCGCGACGTGTTGTCAAATAGTCATAAGCAGAGGTAGGATGGGATTTTCAACGTCGATTTTTTCCATTTTGAATCGTTCTCATGCCTCTAAAAATATGAATTTTCGAAAACAAAGTCAAAAATAAATTGCTTATTGAAACTGCTGCCATGGCTCGACCCAGGTTCGAGCCCCCTTGTAGCGAATACCAAAAGATATACATACATATAAAACAAAAATGATTTTTATTTCGATGAATGTCCTCTTAACCCTTTCGCTATTTTGCTGCCATATGGCAACATGCTACTTTGTGGACGTCTGCATCCTCTATGGTTGCAAGAATAAATTTTTTTGTTGGTCTTTAGAATAGCTTGAAGTTTTAGGAAAAATAGGAAATTAATAAACTGAATATTTAAGTTTAAAGAAGAGAAGTATACACTTCTTTTAATGGTATATCTTGACATAGTAAAGGAAGAAGAAGCAGAAAAAATTAAAGAACTTTTTAATTTGACGTTTTCTTTCAATTTAGATACTTTTTTTTTTAATTTTGGCCGAAGTAAATGAAGAAATATTCAAATTTTCGTTATGCGTAAAAAGTTGTATGTTTAACCCTTTCGCTACAGCTTTTTACTGGGGAAAGTTAAAATTTTAAATTTTACGTCTTAGGCTTCTTTGTGGTTATATTAGCAACAATCCATAAGAAATTTTTAAATTTTTATACTCGGACCCTGTATTTTAGACTGTTTTTCTATGAGAGCAACCACATCGTTGTGGCTGTAATAATTACTTAAACATAAAACTTTTTATGCATAACGAAAATTTTAATATTTCTTCATTTACTTCAGCCAAAATTTTTTTAAAAAAAGTATCTAAATTGAAAGAAAACGTTAAATTAAAAAACTTATCAAATTTTTTCTGCTTCTTCCTTTACTATTTCAAGATATACCATTAAAAAAACGTGTATACTTCTCTTCTCTCAACTTAATTATTCAGTTTATTAATTTCGTATTTTTCCTAAAACTTCAAACTATTCTAAGGAACAACAAAAATATAGTATCCACAAGTTTTTTGACCTAAAACAGGCACTGAAAAGAGACTATGCCATATGGCATAGAATAACCGAAAGGGTTAAGTAATTATTACAGCCACAGCGATGTGGTTGCTCTCATTGAAAAAAATTCTAAAATACAGGGTCCGAGTATAAAAATTAAAAAATTTCTTATGGAATGTTGCTAATATAACCACATAGAAGCCTAAAATGTAAAATTTAAAATTTTAACTTTCCCCACTAAAAATCTGTAGCGAAAGGGTTAACAGGAAATGGCAAACAGGTTTTATTTAGAGTTAGTTCGGTCGAGACTCGAACCCAAATCGAGTTATGGCGGCCGCTCAGTATATTCTACAAAAAGTCAAACTATTCACGCATCATGACAAAACTGCGATTTCAACAAAACTGCACCAATTTTTCACATTTGTTACAAAAGGGTATACCTACATACATATACAATCAAGCCGATGCCAGCGCACAGTCACAAACACAAGCACAAGCAACCTGTTGCCAGTGTGGAGTGAAAAGGAAGCACCAGCAACGACTACAACACCAGCACGTACGTCGACGTCAAAGATGTCAACGATGAGAAACTTGTAGATGAACACATACACACACCGGTGCCGGGCTGGGTTTAGCCTCAATGCCCACTGCCCGCAGACACAACTTCATGCTGCAAGCGCAGGTAAGCGTCCAGTGCCTGCGTCTGTCACTGGCCACCGACAGCTGCTCAACGCCGCCAGCCGACGCGTTCCCGCGCGCACTATTGATTGAAAATGTCTTACGCAATTTTTCACAAAGCGCTCGTTTTCCACCATCTTAGCCTGAATTTAATCCATGCGAAACGTGTTTTGTGCACTGCACATGCCCACTTCACTCACCTTAAATGTTTTGCCAGCGCGAAACCAGAAATGCAATTTTGATTTACGCATTTCGGGCTTGGCAAATCGCTCGAAAGAAATGGCCGAGAGCTGGGATCGTAAGTACATACTTGAAACGCTGGACACGAAAACCTATTCACTGCATTCGTGGTGATAACTTTGTTTGTTCAAGGATTCAAAGTAAGCTGGCCCGTTGACGATTTTCCTACCAAGCGACGCACAATGCTGTGAAAAGAGCGCATCACTAAAAACCGGCAAATGCACTTCGTACAACATAATCCAACCACAGCATAAATCAATATGAATCTCCGCTTCTTAATCATTAATCACACTTTGCATGTGCACAGAAACAACAAGCCCAAACATGCGTGCATGCGTGTATGATACTTCGGGCTCAGAGATGCCGCGAGCGCGTTAACAATACAGATTTCACATACCTGAACGCAAGTTCTGCCGCAACCTCAGCGCACGTAATTACTTACGAAAACACAGCCACAAGCCAGCCCAGCAAAGCTCATTCAAAATTAACCTGTTCACCTGAATCTTGATGTTGCTCGCTGATCAGCGTTTAAAGTGCCGTGTACCTTGCGCCAAGCTGTTGACCGAAACTGGAAGTGAAATCGAAATGACTGAAAACGTGCCACGCCACTTCCTCACTGCCCTCTCATTGCAAGCAAAACGAGAAATCCCAGGGAACGGAGCAAGGGCGACGAAATGCCGAAAAGAAATGAAATTCTCATCACAACTCACTCACAAATGTCAGCCAAACCGAATATGCCAAAATTTTGTATATGTACGTACATTTCGACTTGATTTTCGCTGCTTGGAATGGATAAAATGCATGCACTTTCATCCGTTAATGTCATCGTTAAACAGTGCAACAACAAAAACAAGTAAATTATCAACAATTACCATTAGAAGTAATGAAGGACATTTTATACACTTTGGATTCAATACATTTACTTATTGAAAATTTAAAAAAGTATGTGTGTAAAAGAAAATTGGGTAAGAGAGCCAAAAGTTCAGTTGTTATCAAAACTTATTAAAATTACAATTTATCGTTTTGAAATATGAATGTCTGTCTTTGCTTTGTGTTTTTTTTTTTTGACAAAATCACAAATAAAATATTCTTGGTCTGAAAAATTAATCAAATCCAGACAGCATCACAGACCTACATATGTATGTATATCAAATAGTGTCAGAAGGCCTCATAGGATTGATAGCAAGGCCGATTAAAAATATAACTAATGCGTATTTATAAAAAACAAAACAGAAAAATATAACAATTCAATCACATATTTTCGTAGATAGCATTCAAAAATATTATATAACAACATTAATAATTAGTACGAAAAAAATAAATACGTTCTTTTTACCTATCAAGTAATTTTAGAAGTAAAGTCATATTCAATTGAAAAATTTAGAATTTTATTTTCTTAATTAATAAGAAGTAATAAATATAAAATTACAAAAAAACCACATTCAGTTGGAATCAATGTGTATATAAAAGAGAAAAAGAGAAATCAATTAAAATTTGCGTATACATAAAAATTTTAATTTGGCACTAAATAAAATATAAAAATAAAATCAAATATATGTGTATCGATGAAATTCACGAATGCACTAAAATTCCTCGGTGAATCGAAACTGGATTTGACCCTGGATTACTATACAATAAATAATTACAATTTGTTGTTGCAACATTCTGGCCCTCCTTAACCTATTATCCTATATAAGACCAATAGGAATACGCTGTATATGTTGTTTGATGGAAAACAGTAACATCCTACGTATGATTCTCTTCGCTATAATTCGAAAGTGCCAACTTCACAAAAACATATATTGAGACGTGTATACCCAATCAGAAATAGAAAAGGACTCGCCTTTTTGTTTATTTCATTCTATTGACATACGCACCAATACATGGACTAATCAATTATAATTAAATGTATTGTCAAATCAATCTAAATAGTTAAAAAGTTGTGTATTGCGTAAACGTCTTTGTTCAAGACGCCGTTGGTTTTACGGAATTCATCCAATTAATTGATTATTTTTATTATATATTTATTATTATTTATACGTACATTACATGAGATTCATTCGTTCATAAGATTTGTATGAATTATTTTTACCCGTATGCATGTAATAATTTATGAATGTTTAGTACAACACTGGTACTATAGGTCGATGGTGAAGTAGGATTTGGTTTAACACATTAAGTTGAAAACTTTTAAACAGACATATCTGCTGAAACTGGGCGGTCTGACATTTCCTACTGAGAAGGCACCGAAAGAAACGTATTTGTTATTGTTTGAAACGTTTGAATGAAAATTATCTGGTTTTAATAATTTTCCTACCGGGCATAGCTGCAGGTGTTCATGTGCGATTAGTCCAGTGTCAGATACGAAATTGTGCAGCGCGCAACGACTCACATAGCTGCGCGTACTTCTGCGTGTACTCGCAATAAGCCTGGCGAGTGTTCTTCTAAATGTTGCTTTCGTTCTTTGTGGTTTCTTTGCAGCTTTTTATAATATCGGACTCTAAGCTGGCTTTTTGCACGTAAGACGAGTGTTGCTGCCCGCCGCTGGTGGTGAGTGGTGAGTTGACTTCGGCCGCCGGTTGGTCAGTGGTGAGTTTTGCTGGTCCGGTTTGTTTATTGATAAAACTCGTAGATACTCAATGTGCATAGCTGTTAATTTGGTCTTTTCTATACACACACACACACACACATAAATATGTGTATGGCATAAGTACATACTTGTACGGTTCGATCGAATCGTTGGAATGCGGACAATCTGGTCAGCACATGGAATTTTTACACCAACAAAACTGCACGAACGACGACTATGAATGCGTTGCGAGTTTGCGAACCAGGGTGAAGGGGCGGGAAGGCGGAAAACACTTGACACAACTTTTGGCTACAAACGAACAGCGATCAGGTGGACGGACAGGCAGACGGACAAACGGACAAGTGTGTTTGTTGTGTCGGCGAGGTCTCGATTTGCTTGCAGATGGCAAATGCGATTCAGGTTGCAGGTTCGAAAGCATATTTTTCGCCGATTCAATATTAATGGCAGCCGAGCAACTGCAAGAAAAATATTCATTTTTTTAACGACGATATTTAATGGTTGACTGCCGATGAATAAATTAATTTCAATACCTGTTCATTATTAATGTAGGCACCAAAGCCACAATGAATGTGCTGTGTGTATTTTAAAACGTAAACTTACACAAGCTTTTAACCGCATTCATAACTGAGCTTCTGAACACAAACAAAATTCGTTGGCAAAAACCAAAACTACTGCGGAAGCTTAGCACGAAATGGTTTAATAACTGGTAAGATCAATATTTACATTTGAATGCTGCTACTTAGTTAGGAGGCGGCAATCACAATGAATGTTTCTTGTATATATGTAGCACAACATTGTTTGCACGTACATGTGTACGAGTATATAACTACTTTACACACCTGCACTTCATAAAATCCTTATTTTCCACGGCCACCAATAAACACTACGAACAGTGGAGCATATATTTTTATAAGAAAGAACAAACCGTCTTAAAAATCACACTAAATTGCATATTGAGAATTGCTTCCACTTTCAAGATGACATCACGATTATTACTTTTTCTTTTTAGTTCCCTTTTTAATTAAAAACTTTAACACTTAACATTACAGAAAACTCCAAAGAAGACACCAAAGAAAAAGCAAAACCCAGCTGGCGCAAAACTCAGAGTGAAGAAAGAACACAGGAGGTGGTCCCAACATTTGACTCCACTTTCATTACGTCGTACTTCATATTCATAACTAAAAATAATTAACATTGTCCAATCTCGATGAAACTTGGTGGGCGTATTTCTGTGGTCAAAATTAATAAATTTACAAAAAATCATAAATATGGCACAACTGCCACGCCCACCTCCTATACGAATCAAAAACTAATATTGGAATAATTTTCTCAATATTAGTGATAGTTTTATTAAATTTGGTAGTTGAACTTACGATGTTGATTTAAAGGTTGACACTGATGGGCGGTCTGCTATGCCCACTTTGAAATAATGACCTATTATAATAATTAATTTAATTGACTGGCACGACAGCCCGCTTACGCGAGACTAAGGCCTAGCTTCCCGCAACCACCCGTGTTGTGCGTGTGAATTTGTATGCGGGTGGAAGGGACCTACAGTTTTATGCCGGTTCCGAACGGCAGGTTGGGAGCTCTTTCATAAGCAATTTTTACTCTCAGAGGTTTGCCATTTCCAGCTTAGAGGACAACCACCGAAAGAGAAAACGAGTTTTCCCGTTATTTTTTTTAGGTGTTATTACAGGCGGTATTTGAACCTGGGTCGCTGCCTTCGACTCGCGGTCCAACGTACTAACCAACTGAGCCACGGTGGCTGCCGACCTATTATAATACTAATCATAAAGTTATACGTAATCTGGACATGTAGATAGATAAATGAACATATTTCATTTATAAAAAATATTAAAAGTTTAGTTGAAAAAAGTTATTTACAGTTATATGACTGTAAATCTATTCATTCGAACTTAAAAACCACAACTTACGAATATGATTAAAAACATTTGTCAATTTATTTACATGAAAAAATAATTTTAGCAATTCATAGTGCTTTTCTTCAAACTTAGGGCGACAAAGCAAGTACTGTACCATTTTCCAAACCACTTTTTTGCCACTTTTCTTGTGCACGGCCAGTCAAACTTAAAATATTTCACATACTTGTACTGAATGTGCCACTAAAATGTATCTAGTTAACGGAGTAGAAGCTAGTAGCAGTCAATTTTTTTTCTTCGAAAGTACATACTTATAATATTTTTTAATGTAAATACTGGGGAGATATTTTTGATGTTGTTTATGCTTAAAGTTTTAGATTATTTGCACTTTTCGTTTAACCCTTTCGCTACAGATTTTTACTGGGGGAAGTTAAAATTTTAAATTTTATGTTTTAGGCTTCTATGTGGTTATATTAGCAACATTCCATACGAAATTTTTTAATTTATATACTCTGACCCTGTATTTTAGAGTGTTTTTCTATGAGAGTAACCACATCGTTGTGGCTGTAATAATTACTTAAACATAAAACTTTTTACACATAACGATAATTTGAATTTTTTTTTGAATTTTATTTCTTCATTTACTTCAGCCAAAATTAAAAGAAACAAAGTATCTCAATTGAAAGAAAACGTCAAATTAAAAAGTTCTCTAATTTTTTCTCCTTCTTCTTCCTTTACTATGTCAAGATATACCATTAAAAAAACGTGTATACTTCTCTTCTTTAAACTTAAATATTCAGTTTATTAATTTCGCATTTTTCCTAAAACTTCAAACTATTCTAAAGACCAACAAAAAAATGTATTCTTGCGACCATATAGGATGCAGACGTCCACAAAGTAGCATGTTGCCATATGGCAACAAGATAGCGAAAGGGTTAACAGATCGCACGTTTTTTAAAGTTCCGGCAATCAGAAGATGGTGAACGAAACGAAAAAAAAATTCAGTGTTGTGAAATTGTAAGAATTCCATATTTTCATTACGTATATCGTTTATGAATCTGCATTAAATAATAAGTGATATATAGTACTTAGAATTACTACGTAAAAAATTCGCTTGGCTCTGCAAACAAATTTTTCCTCCAGAACGTTTAACTCAGTGGCCTGCAATGGCTACAATAATTCAAGTATGAAGAAAATATTTCGGATTTGTCTAAATAGAAGTGTTATCTTCTGGTGTGTAAACAACTTTTCCACATTTTGAACATCGATTTTACGTATATTTGGCCGCATTCGTCGCAGCGTTGTGCGTCGTATGCAACACAAAAAAATGTTGACTTTCAATCTTCTTTTATCAAAAACATTAAGCGTAAACAGCTGTAAAACGCTAAACATCTGTAAAGTGTAGACATCTAAAAGAAGAAGGGCATAGATCATTTTTTTTGCTTGTGGAATGTCAGATTTCAACCTACCCTATAATTTACATTATTTGAATAAAAATAATAATTAAAATGAGGATTACTCCCATTCCTTTCCCCATCCGTTTAAAATGTGTTGGAAAAATATTGTTGCAAACACATTTCAAACTGATGGAGTTTGTGGTAACAGCAGAGGCCATATAGGCCAGTTTCAGGAATCAGAGTTTTCCAATATCAAAGAACAGTTGTGCAAAATAGTTAGGATTTTACTTAATTGAGAAAACACACTTGTCTTATAAAAACACAAAGTCAACTAAGTCACGTCCAAAAACACCGCATTCATAATTCGATGGCACATAATAGCAAAATAATAATAGCAAAAATTTACCATAGTCATTTTCATCTTCTTCTTCTTCTTTTTCCTTAAAAAATTAAAATTGTGTTGCCAAATTGTTGCCAAATTGTTGCCATATTGTTAATTTGCTGCCTGAAAGTATGCAGCCAAAGTTGTGTTGCCAAATTGTTGCCATATTGTTACCAATGGCAACAATTGTGTTGTTTGGTTGAATGTGTTTGCCAAAAAAATAATTGTGTTGCCAAATTGTTGCCAAATTGTTGCCATATTGTTAATCTGCTGCCTGAAAGTATGCAGCAATAGCTATTTTCATCACTTCTCATAGATTTTCCTTAAAAAATTTGGGGCCTAAAAATATGCAAAGTTTTTAATATTCTTGTTTAGAGCAATTCAAAATCTTTTTGTTTTTTGCTTGTGTTTCAGACTATCAGATTTCAATCGACAACCCTAAAAATATGCAAGCGATCAAGCAATAGACAGCCCCAAAGTAGGCAGAGAAACGAGAGTTATTCTGCAAGTGGTGAATAATTCTTCCCACTGCCACCAATTGGTTAATTCCAACGAGAGAAAGGAAAATTTTTGGAATGCTCACCATGTAAATTTATTGTATGGGCGTGTGTGTGTGTGTTTTATGCAATATTTACAATTAATCATCGACATTTACTTTATGCTGGTTTGATCGTAGCTCCGTCATGCAATTCTCCGTCATTTGTAGTCTGTTATCGCCTTAGGTGCTCCTGCCGAAACGCATGTGCCCGTAGTCGTCGAACTGTTCCTCGCCGCCCCGCTTGCCGAATCGCATGTGTCCATAGTCATCGAAGCGCTTCGAACGATCGCCGTCCTCGTTCTCCACCAGCAGGTCCAGCTCGATGGGAATTTTCGACCGTGATATCTGCAGCATTTTCGGTCCCAAGCCATATATGGAGCGCAGGTTGCGCCTGTTGCCGAATATGCCGCCACCGCCGCCAGCCGCCGTGTTCAGCGCACTGCCACCACCACTTCCGCTCGTACTGGCATCACGCAGTTCCGTCTTAACGCCGTCCATATTGCTGGCCGTCGTTGACTTTATAAGCACGCACAGAGTTATGGTAAACGCCACCAGAACTACAACGAACGAGCTTCTCTGAGCCTCGGCCATCTTTGGTATATCCTTCGAGGAGCCGTTCAAGTGAATGCTTCTGCCACACTGGCCGCGGTCTCCTTTTATACTGAAAAATCGGTGGATTCTTCGACTAAACGCGAAGGTAAATCCTGCCAGGCTGATGGTTAGTTGGTTGCCTTTTTAATATTCACCTATTGTCGGCGCACAGCTCTGCACTGCAAAATGTGAAATTCAATTACCGCCTCAAAGACAAATTTGACACATGATTGATGCTGCACCCACAGCAGACTGATTGTTATGCTGAAGGCAAATATTTGTATGTGTGTTGCAAGGAATCAAGTGAACTTGTGTAAAGGCGTAAAGTGGCGAGCATTTTGAAAACTAAGCCTTAATGTTGCTTGTAAAGATTATTTGCTGTATAACGCAATGCTAACAAAAGTCAATCGGAGAATAAAGTTGGTTGCATGCCAAGGGAAAAGAAATAAAGTATTAACCATTTCTTAAAACAAAAGTTTGCTCTTAAATCAACTAAAGGTTGCTTTATATAAAAATAAGAGCACAAGTTAATACCACGCCCATATCCAGTAGAAATTACTACTGAAACGGTCAAATTGCATTTGTCATGGACAGACAGGTTACATGTGGATGAAGCATAACAAGAGAAGCATTCTAATTCTAACTTGATTTCTGAATTTCTTATATCAAAATGGAATTCATCAATACAAATATGTAAGTCACATTTTAAAAGTGATATATAAAAATGGTATATATACATATGTGAGTATATAACTAATATATAAGCTTCCCGCAATCAAAGTTACGTGTTACAGGCTGATGGAAACTACCCCGATCTTCCTGATAAACTCATATGGAGGGACTAACAAAAGTTCGCTTAGTTGGTAGGGCGAAATATATTTTTGACAAAAACAAAAATACAAACTGAATTGGCATAGTACTGCGATATTTCATTTGGAGTTTCACAGCAAGCAGTCAAAATGGAAACGACAATGACAAAGAGTCGGAGTCGGTGTAAATTCCAGCGCCATCCGGTTTGTCAATCTTTAAGAATTTCAGCGTAAACTAAATCTTGAGGAAATATTTAATAAGTGTCAAATTGCATATGGAGAGAATACACCACGAAACTTTTGATTTCAATGCCATCTGAAACCATATTTGTTGCCCACAATTTTTGTAAAAGACATATTTGAAGGAGTATTTACAAACATTTTTTTGCCGTATCTATCTGTCGAAACTAAAAGACGACCGCAGCGAGTCGGAAGATGTCACCGCAGTTGACATCTGTCGATCGCTTCTTAGAAAAATTAGCAACAACGATGGGTTGGCATATTTTAACTGGAGAGGGAATAGGGGGAAGCGAGCACTCAGCCATTGAGTCGCGAGCTGATAGATGTAATATTTGCTACATTTATAGTAAAGCATAGCAATATTCATTCTGGATTCATGGATAACGGGACAAATAACTTTTTTGATTATAATCAAAAACCTGACTTGGTATTTTGTACTGCAGATGAGAAAGAAAGGTCCAAATTTTAGAAACTCAAAAGCATTAAAATATCAAAATAAATATTTAGCTTGGTGGGCAATGTGCATGTGTGGTTTAAAACGTAAAGAATTCTTTTCTGAAAAAGCCGTTATTATGGCGATATTATGTAAAATAATGCTTAGAGAAGTGAATTCTGCATTTTATTAAGAGCTATGATGTTATAGCCTCACTTGGCAACAAACCACATACAACTGCACTATTTTACGCAACAAATTTAGTCAACGTAGCGCCGAAAGAGGGCAACTCTTCGAATAACCAGGAGCTGCAAAATTAATTATGTATGTCAATCTACTAAGCAGAGGAAAAGTTGCAGCTGTTATTCCTCTGAAGACTGGACATTAACTGCTGAATTTCGAAAATTTATTAGAAATCCATGAAAAAGGGACTGCGTCAATCAATGAGTGTTGATCATCAGGAAGACTGAAACCCCTGCCGCCATCGGATTAACCTTATTGATTTTCTATACTTAACTCAGTTTTCAACTCAACTCAATCATGTTTCAGCACTTATTATTCAGCACTTTAATGACCAATCAAAGGATGTCCAATATTATTAAAAATGTATGTGTATCTTTTGTATTTATTTTTATTACAAGTTTATTATTCTATACTCCTTAAGGGTTACTAAATATTATTAAAATGGTGCCATATTTTGTTGATAAAAAATCTACTCAATTACAGCATAATGCACATATTGAATCGAAATATTGTTCCTGAAAACGAAATGCAGCGCATAAATGCCATCATTTCGCTCCAACAGTCGAAGAACGAGGTTATTAGATTATCTAACTGTAACATTCACACACATACAAACATTCAAATATATGTAGGCTTATAGGCACGAATGCGAATACCGTCGAAGGCGCATGAGATATTTCCAAACTTGAAAGTCCAGAATGTTCAGCAAACTAGAATTGGCTGACACAATTCCCGCATCATCTAACCGCGCACGCCACCAAGGAATCAATGATGCAGCGAAGCTCAAGCAACTGGCGAGCCACTGCGTATGGCCACTTGGTCAGTACAAGCGCCAGCGAAATGCTAAGCATTCAAATTTATTGTTGTAGAAGCGCATGAAAATGTACGCAGTCTGCCGCTTTGTTCGATAGCTGACCCAATTCTCCCAGCCGGCTGACACACAATCAAAACGTTCTGCAGTGCAGTGGTTCTCGAGTGCAGTGCGAGCTCAAGCAACGAGATACAAAAAGAGAACATTAAAAAACAGAAAATGGCCCAAAGACTTTCGGCTGGCACTCGTAAAAATGTTCAGAGTACAGAGGACATGGGTGCTGCAAGATGCCAGCACTCCTTAGTTGCTATTTTTCGCAACAGTGTTTAGTGAAGACTTTTGACGGCAAATTCATTTCGCAATACTTAAGGCACAGCTGCAACTTGCATTCCTTGTGGCGAGCTGCCGATTATCTATGAAAGAACAATGCGTCCCAGTCATGCAATGAAAGCGGAGAGTGGTAACTGGTTACACCAGAATCCCGAACGGTGCCTTGCCACTCTCACACCTGCGACCTATTCTCAACAGTACGCAGATAGGTTACTTGACTGCTTTCTTCTTAGTGTCCAGAATCGTTTTTTCGCTTTCAACATTGTTTGTGCAGCTTCAGAATTGAAAATGCAATACTTTCAATAAAGTTTACTACGAAAAACCACTGACCAATAAAAAATATTTATTTTAGAACTGTGAACCACAGAAATTTGTGAAGTGGTTCGACATGATTATTTCACGAACGGCTTCAAAATCACTCTTAAACCAATGGTTCGGTTCGAAAATAATTAAGTTCAAAAAAAAGAAAATTTACAACATTCTCCGATACATATACAACAAAATCTCCACATGTGTGTATCTCAAATTTACGAGATTATTTTCTATTGATTTACGTTTATCGATAATTATTCTTGCAATAATAGCAAATAAAGTTACCAAAACTAAACCAATTAAATTAACAAAGAAAATCTCCTCAGAGTAATTTTCAAATTTGAAGTTCATCAACAATAAATAAATCATCACACAACAATAAATAAAATCCGCAGTTACATTTAACATTTAGGAAGTAAGTTTTCCCTTTTCCAGTTGACCGACAGCTGTCTAAAGTGAATCAGTGTTCTGTTATGTCACCCATATTTTTATTACACACCAGAAGTCATGAACACGATATCAAAAACAAAAAACCGCGTGTCATCATTTCGATAATCTCTCAAATGAAATGAACATAATCGACGGATCAGCATCGGACAATTCTGGGTCAAACACAACACAAACACGTTTCGCAGATCTCCAGTTTGGTAACGCGAAAACCATGCCAAGTGTGGTGCACCTCACTGCTCCGCCGGCCAAACAACAGAGCGGCAAATGTAAGTTCAACACAATTTGTCGCACCATCGCCTCTGCGCTGCTGCTCTGCTCCGCTCCGCTCTGCTCTGCTCTGCTGTGCTGTGCAATGCAGCCCCAACAACTGCAATCGAATACGAGTATCCGCATGAGTCCGCACATGCCGCACGCTCTGTGAGCTTTCGCGTAGCGAGTGAGGCCAGCACCACTTTGCCACTTTGATAGTAACGTTTTTGTGTTCATCCGATACGGTTGCAAGTCGCGGCAATTAAGCTGCGCAGCCAGTCTCCCTCGTAAAAGCAAAACTCTTAATTGTTCAATTCAATGCAAAAAGGTGACCCCAGCATCGAAGTAAAGTGCAACTCGCGTGATATCGTAAAAGTGACCATTTTACGTAAGGGAGAAAGGCTTCTAAAAATTTAGCATGCAAGTTTATTGCACACTCGTGTGTCGCCGAATAATTATTAACATAAACCGGACATTAGAAGATACATTTTCAATATCTTCCTGAACGCTAGTTAACGGTATGTATCATTACTTATCAGGTCAAGCTACTAACGTCAAGTGTAATCGCTCTTTGGTTTTCAAATGTATTTGTTGATCTACAAGTCTATGCTATATGTACATATATAGTCATAGTTTGTCACTAACTCAACTCTTTTCTTTGCTACTACAGTATAATGTCGATAATTCGGACACTCGCTAATACGGACAACGCGGTAATCCGGACACTCAATTTCTATTGTAGACTCTCTAATCCGGACACTCAATTTCTATTGTAGACTCTGTAATCCGGACACCAGTGTTTGGTTTTTAATTGTCCGGATTATCGAGATTATACTGTATTTATATTTGAGCAAAGTGAAAGAAAATTTAGAACAACAAATCGATTAACAAGTCTATCTTTAATAAGACTTTGAAGTTCTAATCTGATTTCTGAAGGACAAGCTTCTAATATAAAAGATAAAAAGATTAAAAAACATGTTGAAATATCTTAATACTAAAAACCCGATTGATATAATTATGTGAAAATAACTCACATGTCGATATGACTTTATGACATTTCCGGATTTATATTTTAACTAGACCAATTGTTTATAAGTTTTCACAAAAGAATTACATAAAGAACAACAGTTTGAATGGTCCTGAACTTGAGTAACAGTCGGTTCCTTCATGATCTCGTTCACAGTCGCGAACTGACTCTTATGAAACAAATTTTCCACAGTACCACAGTGACAAATTTTGCATGTCAAATCCGATAAAAAATTTAAAATTAAAAGTACAATTCTATTCCATCTCCGCACTTCTTTATATCGAAACTAACATGGGCCGTACTCCATTGTTTCATTTTTTATCATTTTCAAGAATTTGTAAATGTCTATACTGTCAAACCTTTTTTAAATTTTAATTTTAAGTAAAACAGCTTCAAATGAACCACTCTTGCTTAAATTGTTCCCAGTGGATATGTGTCAAAAACTTCCCTTCAGGTCCATTAAGAAGTAGATAACACCCCACTTTTCCATGAACGATCGTAAAGTAGTTAGTAACAGGTTATTGTTTTCAAAAGGCCAAGGACACATATTAACATAAAACAGTGATCTTAACAAAAATTGAAGACTGATTTTGCGAATTTAAGACTTTTAAAAATGTGATTTATATATACTTTTTTCTTGAAAAATCAAACTTTTTTTTTTAAGGGAACCTTACCTTTGATGGGTCATAAACAACCCCCTCTATAATTTAAACGGAGTAGTATGGTACTTCAAATTTCAAAAACTTCAAACACTTTTGATAAGTCGAAAACCATTTATTAATGTATTTACTATTTATTATTCATTTTTAATTTCAGTACTCAGTACAGATGTTCGTTTATATTTTTATGTATTTACATCTGTACAGTGGCGCACATACTTAGGATTTCATTTTGGGGGGAGTCCAACTTTTGAGCCCAATACCATTTGAACCATATTTGCCACCCTCAACTTTTGCAGCAAACAGAAATTTAGGAAAGTTTGAACTCGCAAAACTCTCCTCGGGTGCGCCACTGCATATACTAAGTATAGTGTATTCCAGTGGCGCGCACAGGATTTAGTTTTGGAGGGGATACTAACTCTTGAGCCTAATACCATTTGAAACCATATTTCGTACCAGCAATTTTTGTATTCCTTTTGTCCTCCTACTCTCGTTAAAAAAATTTTCGATTACATACATTTCAACATAAGTGGACGTTACAAACCAGCTATTTCACGTTCTTAAGATCTCGTCGCTCAAGCTCAAACCGCCATTACTTCTACACCGCAAAAAAAAATTTTGGGAAGCAGAGAGTTGAATAGGAGAATGAGTTGATATACGCATTAAAATGTGATTTAATTGTTCTTTATAAGTACACCAATATAGATTCAACATAATGCATTTTTATTTGCTAAATCAGAGCCAGCAGATCCTCCGAAGCCGATGGATCTGCTCCGACTTCACCATCATCCACTTGTTATTATCATTTGGTGACAGTGTCTCGCCAGAGACATTTAAAACCAGTGCATAACAAACATACCCGTATACATATGTATGTACATATTACATACATATAAATGCGCCAGTTTATCTAGTTCAGCCACATACCAACTAGGCGCACTTCTTCCAATATACAAGACGGTTCGCTGCCTGATTCAACTAGTTGCCATTTACAATACCTGATTATCTTCCTTTCTACCTACTCGTATCTTCCATATGGAATTGTAATGGCTGGGGCAGTTATTGCTTCTCTTGTCGCTGACCTAATTAGAACACAATCTGTTATCGACAGTTTCATTACCTCAGGAGCTGTTAGTGGTTATTCGTCATTAAGAAATCGTTTCGGTGCACTGCAATGAGTATTTGTGTTTATTAAAAATTCAGTTTTGTCTACCAATGTTAAATTTTTTTAAATTGTATTTAGCTTATGTTTAGTTATTATGTAGCTAACTTTTTCCCAATAATTTACTAAATAACATATTAGAAAATAAAAAGCAAGATGGCTAAATTCAAAAATCATGTTCGCGTCTTGCTTCTTTCAAATTTATTGCCAAGTCAATTGGAAATCGCCAAGAGAATATCCACAAGGCGAGGCGGAAATACTGGTGCAACCAACAGCAACTCCAACATCGAGTCAACACCAGTTTTGCGACCAGCATTTGTAACCGTTTTTCGAACGGCGTACTCGGCGGCGCCGATCAACAGATGTGTGTGTGTGCGCCGATGCCTGCGTACGCTAGTGTTGTCGTTGTTGTTGTGTCTATGACCCACCTTTGGAATAGTGGTTTCGCATCCGCGCTCAACAGCGCAAAATGTTGTTGCTCCAATTTCTGATCTGGGCACCTCTCACGAAGTAAGCACAGTAACAACGGCTCGAATTGCCGCGAGACCAGCGGCCAGTGGCCAGCGATCCTCAGTTCTATGACGAACACGAGCAATGGCAACTCTCAATCCAATTTCAAGGGTATCTGTCGATGCTGCGTGACTGCCAACTTTTCCGCGTCTGAAAAGCGCACAAGTGTACCGCTACTTACCGGTGTGAGCGAGCGACATAGACATTTCTTCGGCTTCTAATCCAATGGCATCTGTACAACAACTTCTCCGTAATTGATTTTTGCACTTGGTGCATCTTCGTCTAATCCACGCACATTTATGCAAACAGCTGCAGCGTACAAAAGTGCGCACTAGCGTGTCGCAGTGAATAGAAAATATTTTTTTTTAAGTTAATTGTGTCAATGGAATATTGTCTATGGCAATTGTATATAATTTTAAATCTAGACGGCCCTAACCGACCTAACCTGATCTTACAAAATTTGGAATAAAACGATTGAACGGCCATTTAAAAACACAATTTAGGCGTTGCAAATATAAATCAAACTTTTTATATGTTTTATTGAACTCTGTAAGAGCCCAAAAGTTGAAAATAGATTTAAATGAACCAACTTTATGTGCTAACTTGATATGAAAACATAACAAGAAATTAAATGCAAATCAGTTATGGTGTGTTCGAGTATCCCAGTTTTTGACCGATGTCAAAATAAGGATAATTTTTAGATTTATTAAAATATTAAAATGGGAATCATTTAGTTATGTCTTTTTCATATAAAGCTAAAATGAAAAAAAGCACATCAAGTCGATTCAACTAACATCGTGAACGGTTCGGGATACAGTCGCAAAATGCAATTTGTATTCCAACATTCACTGTATCATCATATAAATATAACAAATATTTGCAAACGTAAATTTCAATCATTTAATTGCCTTCACAGAAACGCATTGCTGTATGTATTGTTGTTGATTATGCATACTTACATATGTATTTACATATCGAGCCATAGTCGCCAAATTATCGTAAGCGCCAAATTCGTAATTTTACAGGAGAAGGTTTTTTGTGTTCCTTTTATATTATATTAATAAATGCTTCCATTTTGTGCGTGCATTATTGGTTTAAAGTTATTTTTGGAATACCGATAAAAAAAATTGGACTCGCAAAACAGGAGCGTATTTAATGGCGCTTACGATAATTTCGCTACCACGAATATTCTGAAGCACGCACAAGCTGTGGCGCTTACGATAAAAATGTTTGACGTTGGCTTGCCTTTAAATTTGTTTTCTTGTCTTGTTTATAATAATATAGTCGCAAAAGTTATTAGAAATTGTGAAATATTGTAAAAGCACTAAAAAACAGTAGAAAAGAGTGGGTAATTCTAACCCAAAAAAGTATCGAAGGTAATAATAACGCCAAATAACATTTCAACTTCAAATTACATTTCAGCTCAAAAAAAAAATTTAACAATCTAAAGTAAATGAAAAAGTACCCCCAGGGTTGCCCACAGGGGCGGGGAAAGGGGTCGGTACTATCCGCATTGCTGTGGAGCTCTATCCGCCCTAACCAGGAAACACGAGATAATCAATAACATTCCAAGGCGATTATCGGGACGTATAATATCATAGGAAAAGATTCAAGGAATGCATGAGCTTTTCAAAGAATAATCTAAGGTTTATTACAGGTATCCTTACAGGGCATTGTAGATTAAACTATCATCTAACTACACTAGGAATTCGCGAAAACGAATACTGCAGGTTCTGCTTACAGGAAAATGAAACCGCAATGCATATACTAGGAGAATTCCCTGTACTTATGCACAAACCAAAGAAACACCTGGGAGACTTTATTATACCAGGTAGGGACAGGGTTTCCAGAGGTTTAGTTTAATATACAAAAATTGTTTCTCGGATACTGGACTTACGGACGAACTGTAGGTCCATGAAGGAAGCACAATAGATCATCTAGGTCGCAGTGCACTATTCCCGTGAATAATAATAATAAATTAAAAAGTCTATTTAAAAAAGTTATGAATTATTTTCTCTTTAGTCTTCAATGTCAGTCTCTGCTAAGGTATCTTGGACTGGAATGTGTCTTCTTTCGATATGGTATATATACCTCGTTACTTGATTAACGAAAAATCTTTATTATTTTCGCCATCAAAAGAAACACCTTTAAATTCCAAATTTTCTGACCTTGAAGCCCTATTACCACGGAATTTTAGAACGCATAAAAATGAGTAGTATCAGAAAAGAAGCCATGAGATGTTGTAATTGCAACAACATAAAAAAATCATGTTAATGGGTTTATTGGTTTAGAAGTTACGGTCTGAAATGTAGAAAACACACCCACAAACTAAGTTTCAAAAACGATTTGCGGATTCGAATTAAGCGACCCCTTATTAGCCTAGAACTTATGTCAAAACCAGAAATGGTGGAATTTGTTGTCCTGTGTTATTTACCACTATGGACACTTGTTGCTTATAAGCACTTCTCACAGGACTTTGTAGAAAGGACATAAGCTTTTCAAATCTTTAAAATAACCTTTTTAGGTCTAAAATAGTTTAATAGCGAAATTTTGTATTTTTTGCATTACCGGGTTAAAAGCTGTCCCGAAACGGTTAAAAACATAATACCTTTGCAGCCAAAGATTCCATGATTTACGTGGATGTTTTCTCTACCAAAATTAACAAAACGTTTGTAATCACGCACAAAACAGAATGTGTAAGGAGAAATAAAAAATTACAGTTAGTTATTTCCATATCACTTGCGGAGCTGTTCGTCTTGACAAGGTCGCAGTTGGAAGTTGCTTGTTTTCATAGTGGCGCTTACGATAATTTTGCAAACCTGCAAACAAGTAAACAATTCAAACGATAAAATTGACGACTCGTTTTCTCTAGAGTTATTCATTACTGAGATTGTAATTTTGCAGACAGATCCGTCTGATGTTAAACTTTTATTTTCAATCAAAAAAAATTTTTCGAAAAACTGGCGCTTACGATATTTTGGCGACCATGGCTCGATATGTATGCAGAAAATGCGCTGAAGTATGTCGACGTATATTGGAATGAGTTTCTAATGCACATAAAGGTTAACCATATTGCAAAAAATATTAAATTGGAAAAACATTCATGCATTTTCAAAAAAGCACAAACAATTAAAAAATCTTTTATATTTGGGTACTTTAGTATATGATTATGAAATTGTTAGCCATTACTAGTCTTACACTGGGCGCTATTCAAGTTATATTGATTTCAGATCCAAATACTCGTACATTTAATTTTGTATTAGGGGTATTCACACCGATCGCGTTACTTTGTTAGTTCGGTACTGAGTAGTTTTGTACGTGTAGTTTGTGTTTGTAAAAGAATTGAACAAAAACAAAATACACATAGAAAACTACCGAGTACCGAACTAACAAAGTAACGAGCTAGGTGTGAATACCCCTATTGTTACTTCAATGCCGTTTCTTCAATTTGTATTGTTACTTCAATGCCGTTACTTCAATCGAAAGGTGATAATATTTCACAATGTAATCGGAACAAATTTCAATAGTTTTTGTAATAAATAGAGATGGGCCTCGCAAGCGGGGAAAAAAATAAACTCCTAATGCGTCGGTTTCATGTTTTGTCGAGAGTACAACTTTTACATTTGAAAACTAGAACCGACTTAGGAATAGCCTGGATTGCGAAATTTATACATACAAACAACGGTTATGTTTTTTCTAACTAACTAGACCCTAAATAAATATAAAGGACACTACGATTACTGAAACTTCAAGCCTCACTCCTTACATTATGTAATGGCCGATGTTCATAGAATACTTTTACCGTATTTATTTATTTCGTTCATAAATCACATTCCTCTGTGTATATAAAACGTACTTGACAGAAATTTACTTATTCAACATTGATATCTACATATTGCGCATACCCAAGTTTCGCATTGGAAAACTTTCACCTAAATTTATGAAACGCAACAAACAGCTAACATTTCGCAAAAAAAATCTTCTCAGTCCATCATTTAAATGCGTTGAAACCTACGGCCACCTGTTGCAGCCAGCAACAATGGAACAACGCAAACAATTCACTCAGCGTTGTAGCGATTACGATTACGGCTGCGATTATGATTGTATCGTGCCGCTAATAAGGCTGCGTAATTATCAGATGGCGTTGCTGCACAGAGGTGCTATTACTTCTTAATTGTTGCACGCTCACCAGCAATTGAGCAGGTATTCCAATGAGCACTCCATCGGCAACTTTAACTCCCCCAGAACAGTACCACTGACCCAGAAACAAAGCAGCGGCACAGTCAGTTCGACCGGTCGCGATCAACGAAAGTGCCGCAGCAGCGCACACAGAACAGAAACAGCTACCAGTCTCATTACTCATTACCGAATTATGGACAACAATAAAAGAAACGGTTTGAATAGCTTCACAGATACTCGTCCGTACGGTGTTTTTACGGGCAGCTCATTGAAATGATAATGAACCGAAGTTACCGTAGAATTTCATTGCTTCTACTCAGCTGGCCGCGAGCGTTCAGATGTGATATATGCAGTGCTGGTTATAATTGTCTGGCAACAGGAACAGAAGATCCAGGGGGTGAACAGAACAATGGCTTACGGCGACGACCCTTTGCAGAGTTTGCGCGCTTGGTCACGGATTTCTGAGCACTTCAACGGATGTTTTCAACTGCGAACCGGCCAGTGGGCGGCGGGTTCAAGCGGCTGCAATTGTTCACACTTATGGGAGTTGTAATTGTATGTTGGACCGTGCAGCGGAGCAAGCGCACATGCGTGGGTGGGTGGATGCAAGTACATCGGCTAATAAATTCGTCAGCAAAAGTTGCCATTTAGTTCATAATAAATAAGTTGAACAAAGGCATAAACTTAACCAACATGCTGACTGTTATTGCTTTAGGGGAATTGCACTGAAAAAACAAGATAAAGAGTTCGCCTTTAACTACATTCTCGGTTAGAATCTTTGTATGTTTCATAGCCCCATATTTTTCAGAGTTCAACTTTACAAGCATGGAGTGCGCTCATTAAGTGCGATTGGAGCCAAACCTGTGTTAGTTCTATCGGCTTCGTCGGTTAACATACTGTGACGCTGCATGGAAATTTATAGAATCGGCATAACTATTCCGGTTGCTGATAAACGAAAACTTTAAATTGCATTGCTATCTTTCTGTTTAGATAATTGGTTACATTAGGCATGGCGGATCTCATATGCACTTAATTACGTGTGTGAATACGTAAGGTGCAAAAATATTTACAACTAATCTGAAAACCAGTGTTTCCGCAAATATGTAATATACTAATACTTACATATATAGCATTCATATTTGCTGCGGCATAAAGTGACAACATTCGCATCGCTAAACCTAAACAATCGCTGGTCTTTACAGATGTGTACCAACCAGTACACTTCACGGCTGTTGCTGACACAAATACTGAGCTTTGTTGTTTTGAGTTGCTAGTTTTATGTGTATCTGCAACGCTAAAATATTGCACCAAAAATTTGGGTTAACACACCCAGCAGGCTTCGTACCCGCCCAAATAATGCTCGTAGGCAACTGCAATGATAGCGGCAGAGGTCAGTCCGCGCCGCCGGTGACTGAGTGCATGCTCATTGATCCGGTCAAAGTCAAATGCGCTGCAGGTCAATGTGACTGCGGCTGAAAGCCGACTGAACTGACTGACAAAATACACATATTACATTATTTTTCCATAAATATTTGAATAACAAAACCCAGATTGCCATTGACAGCTCAGCTGTTCGGCAATTCCAACTGAAGCTGCTTAATTTCGGATATTTATGTGGAAATTCAAATGATGACATATCCGACCTGGTTCAATCAAACTAATTAACACTTTTCTGGGGGCAGAAATATGGAAGCAATTACTGCATTGCGTTTTTAATATCTGAATTCAAGGTTTTACCCGCCTTTTAACTTTTACTACTCAAGAACTCGGCCAACACGAAGCAGTTTCCTACGTACATATGTGTATGTATGTATGTGCGTACGCATGTTGTGATCCGGTATACGCGGAAACATGAGCGGGAAACTCGTTGTTGGTATCCTAACAAGCCCATTGGATAAAGCAAACTTCGTTTATCATTTCTTCTTCTCTGTTTATTTCGTTTTATTCATTAACACCGAAAAGCAGTTTGGCGCTTCGAAAAACGACCTCAGTGCCACCAGTCAACGGTTACTGCGGTGAACTGCTCGCGGCAATCTACTCTGGGTTCACCACTAATTGCTGTGTCCACTTGTAATTTGTTTACACATATTCCATGTTATTTGTGTTCACGAGTAGAAATGCTCCCATATTAATTGGACATACTGTGAAATGTCAAAATATGTACATGCGTGTATGTATGTGTTTGACATACATATGTATATAGGCATGATACAAAAATATACAGGTAGTTTCAATGCGACAGATAAGAATAAAATTTACAATTGGAAAAAAATATTTGTTTACAAATTTTGTACTACTATTTTCATTTTTGCTACAGAGCTGCAATTTCACACAATTAGTTTATTTAGTATCATTCAGTTTCTGTATTTCTTACTTTTTTTGCACCCTTAAAATTTTATTTTTATTTGTCAAAAAAGCAAATGACTTTTAATTTTGCTCGATTGAATCTACCTGTATATTTTTGTATCATGGTACATAGGAGTCGTGCGTCGAAAAACCAATTGTAAACGAAATCGTACAACGGAAGCGATAATTTAAAACTTCACACAAAATTATTGAAGTTATGATATACCTAAATAGCTAATGATCAATACAATTTTGTATAACACAAAATTTAAATTCAACATTGCTAAGCTTTTCATGGCATTTCTTGACTCTCGGAGGTCTGTGGCTATAAAGTTAATTTAAATTAAACTGGTGATTGTTTTATAGATATTTTGGAATATATCCAAAGGTCCACTCATCGAAAAGTATTAGGCATTTTAGTGGAACTCGTTAATTTGCATTGTATGACTACTTTTGAAAATAAAAACTCCACAGAACTTCGCAAGCGCCAAGGAAGATAATTCAATATATCGAGAGCTCTTAAGTGTTTCAATGTTTCCATACATTTAACACTGGAATGCCCGACAATCTGTCATACCTAAAATGCCCATATGTAGTCATTTTGACTACATTATTGTTTACTGACTTCTTTTAAATTTAATTGGTTTTTAAGTAGCAAATATGAATAAATGTACACGAGATTAAACTAAAATAAGCATTTAGTTTTTATTTTTTTATGGTTTACAAAGTAAATTCATTTAAATAAAATAGCGTACTTTACACATAAATGGGATAAAATGGAATGAAATTTGGAATTTGGAATTTGTGAATGAATTTTATGAGTGAGTTTTGAATTGAAAAACTTGGGAATTGTCACAGCCTACTACGTTATTATTTTTTTTGAAATGTTTGCAATTATTTGAAATTTTCATATTTCGCAATTGAAGATGCATATTTTTCTATTTATCAGTAAGATTTGCTGAAAATTTTATATAGGTAGTCAAAATGACTACTTTTAGGCATTTAAGGTAAATTTTGCTAAATTGGAGTAAACAATTTTTTTACAATATTTTTAATTTATTTATTCCATTTAGCTTTAAAAATTAATAAAAGTCACGTAAGATATTTTTTTAGAAAGCGATGCAACAAAAGTTATTTACAATAAAACACCTCAATGTAGTCAAAATGACTACCTTGGGCATTCTAGTGTTAGACGCACACGCTCCGCACTCCAAGTGAATTTGTTTGTTGTTGTAATGAACTGTCAAACCGAATCACTGCGCGGTTACATAATGGCTGCGACAATAGCCACAACGGCAGCAGCTACACAATTAAATATGCCTGCTCAACTCATCTCGTTATTGCGTCATGTAATGTGACAATAAATACAGACGAGTTCGCGTATGTAGGTAGCTGGGTAGGTAGGTTGGCTATGTATGTTTGTAATTGCATTAAGCCGCGCCAGCGCACGACGCTATGCGCCGCTTACGTTCCGCCATTTCGCGCACGAGCCGGGCGCTGGCTGTGCGATACTTACGCACGCGTTGGGCTCAGCAGCCGCCACTGGTTGGCTGCGATTTACATTGCGCGCAGTTTGGCACACTGCATTGTCGAAAATGGATGCGCCAGCATTTAGACGGGCGCAGCAGTCAGCAGCTACAGAAACGGCAACACCGGGCATCTTCAACAAGAGCTTTGTGAAAGTCGCAACGAATTGGCGCACAACGCATAACTCGCCGCACACTCGGGCAAACGCTTCGCAAGTGCCATTGCCGACGGCCACTGCCAAATGCCATACACACACAGACACACATTCGCACACACACACACACAATAAAAAGCGAAAATCTGCACATGTAAAGAAAGCATTGAAAACGGAATAGAAGTGCGCTGCACAATGCGCACATTTCCACCGACCACCAGCGAAATGACTTTTAATTTTCTTTGGCAATTTGCGAAATTAGCATTTAGACGGTGTTTGGCGCATCTTCGGCCGCAATTAACGCGGTGCTTAATTTCAATTCGAAATTTTTAATTGTGCACAGTTTCGCCACAACTCATTTTGGTCTCGTTCGTCCGCTCCCTCCTTTCATGTCTTTGAGCATTTTCGCTTGGTTTGTCCCCCCCAACCGCCGCTACTTTTATTTTGCACACACGCACAAAAAAACATGCATAGCTACTCCAGATGCTGGTCACCAGCTGGTGGATGCGCCGTTGGCTCGTTCCAACCATTTACATTCATCAAAGAAGCAGTGGCAGCTCAGCTGATGCCGAAATGGAAATGCGAGTGCGTTGTCGTCGGAGCACATCGGAGACGCGCTGGGTTCTCTATGCATTTCATCCGTACCACACACCCAACAACAAAGTTGTTATGGCCGCACTTGCTGCCACCTTTCTGCTGTCTTGAGGCTGAAAAGTGAATTTTACATAAAGGTTGCAGTGGTGCGGTAGTTATCGCACTCGAATGACGATGGCAGGTGCTCATTAGCCTGCGCTATCAAATGTAAAGCACCGCATGACCGCATCCACGCGCACTCTCTACGCCACTACGCCAACGCACCTGCGCGTAGTCACTGTAGCGTTGGGCACTGCCGCAAGCAACCACTGCCAAGTCATCCGCCGCCAACTAACCCCAACCGCAAGTGCCCATCGCTGCGATAGTCACTCAGAAAGCAGTAGCAGCCGATGTGTAAACTCAAAGAATTCAACAATGATGTCTAATTTTCATAGCAGAAAAACGAAAAAACATTTCGCTCAAATTGTGCACATGTGCAGCACATACCTACATATGTACATATGTTGTGCATACTTACATGAGTGAGTACGTAACCAGTTACACGTCCATACATACTACATATGTGCGTACATCTGTATTAACCGTGCAGTATGACTAATTTGCAATTGTAGCGCATTATGGAACTTTGCGCACCGAATGTTTGCAAAGCAAAACCAACAAATGCGAGACGGCAAGTGAAAGTGGCCACATTACATACTTACATACATAGCCGCATAGCCCCATATTGTTCGGAATATGTGCCTAATTTTATCATCAAACAATTATATATGCATAAATATGTACAATAGATAGACACATATATACATTCGTACGATATGTCGTTTAGTTTATTCCTCTATGTATGCATACTTGTATACATATGTACATACATGTATAGTGCATGTAGCATTTTCAGTGGCAAGTCAATGAATGCTTTCAAATATTTGCATACGCTGCTCTAATTTACTTATGTTATGTATGTACTACTGTGTCCAAAAAATAAAATAAGGCGACATTGTATTTATTTTGAAAATTCTTTATTTATTCTTCCAAATCAATTTCATCCCCTTCAAAGTAATCCCCTCCCGATGCAATGCACTTATGCCAACGGATTTTCCAATCTTCGAAATACTGATTGTAGTCACTTTCCGGGATGGCCTTCAGTTCCGTCTTCGCTGCGGCTTGAATCTCCTCTATCGTATCAAAACGGTGTCCCCGGAGCGGTCTTTTGAGCTTGCTGAACAGCCAGAAGTCGCACGGCGCCAGATCAGGTGAATACGGTGGTTGCGGAACGATATGGGTTGAGTTTTTGGCGAAATGATCACGAATTACGAGTGCAGTATGGGATGGTGCATTATCGTGGTGTAACAACCAAGAATTGTCTTTCCACAATTCCGGCCTTTTTAGGCGGATAGCGTTACGCAAACGACGCATAAAGTTCAAATGATATTCCTTGTTGACTGTTGACTAAAAAAAAATAATAATTCTCCAAATCCTTCGCCGCGCGCAGTTTAAATTCAAATGTCACCTTATTTTTTGGACACAGTAGTATGTACAAAAAAGTTGTATTTACGTGTAAGTGTGGGAAGCGTCCAGAAACGCAGACACGTAGGCAAAAGTTTGCGCCGGCTTGCGCCTCCCTCCTTGCAAAACAAGTAACGGGCCCACTTCCACTAGCGACTAACATCGCCCAGCCAGAAGAGAGCCGTTTCTACTGCGTCCCTACAACTTGCACGCTCCGAGACAGGACCAGTCTTCAGTGACCTGTTGTTGTTAGGTTTTTCTTACATACGAGTTTGCTTGTTGTGTGAGATTTAGGATCCCGGGATGCCGAACAATTTTAGTCCCAAAAAATCTTAGGACTAAAAAATCAGAATCCCGGCATTGAAACAAAATTAGCTTACAATTTTCAATCGAACAATGCTCTGGTTATGTACTTTTTATACAAACAAACAAGCAAACAAACATCAATTTCCAATAAATTGCATGTTTACAGAAGCAGCTGATTTCAAAGACATGCTGAACTAAGCCAGACAGTCAATAGGGCCAGTAGTCTCACGAACACACAGTTTCTTTGCTGATGCCATTTGCCTTGAAATGCTTGAAATTAACTTTAGAAACTCAGCCGGAATAATGTTTATTTACCTCCTCCATTGTTATTGATTAATCTTTTACAAATTGTTTTGTTTGGCAATCATGCATCATCCAATCATATATTTTGCTTCCTTGCTGTGTTGCAAGAAAAAGTTACTCCAATAAAATCTTGCAAATTCTCGCAAAATAAACTGTGAACAGCAAATTAATGTAATTTTCTATTATTTGTCATAAATATTTATAATTAGGTAAACAATTTACTTAATACCTGAGTCTGAGTACCTTACAAATCATATATTCAACCCCGAAGAAATCCAAGGATGGCGTTTTTTAATGGTCCACGACTGTAATCCCTAATAGGTAGTGCTGCCAAAAGATTCTGTGGAACTCCTTTGAAAGACTTTGAAACACAAGTTAAAGTAGAAAATATTGATAAAGAACAATAATTTTTTCACTTATTGAAACAAGCATTTCATTTTTTCTTTATTTCGATCTTATACACTTTCGACTATTTATACTTTGACATCCACGGAGATTATTTTCCAAAAGGCGCTGTCTAATAGTTCTGGCCGCAATGTTTACACCACATTAATGCAACAATAAAATAAAAATTACTTCATTCAAAGAATACTTTTTGCAAAGCGCGGGCGTGCTCATTGAAATGCCAACCGCAATAAAAACTAATAAAAACTTAAATTGAATGACTGATTTAGAATTTCAACAAACAAATCTTCCATAAACAAGTAAAAACTTCAAAAAATCATTTCATCATGAAAACTTCCACTGTGTTCTAATTAGTGTACCACCGTTGTATATGAGCCAAGAAGTCTACTAATGAACTCATTAAAAAATAAACCTAAAATAAACTGCGGTGGGACCATTCGCAACTATCATACGAGCGTACTTTCTTACAAATATGCCAAATCGCAACAAACTAATTTTAAGAACTAAATATAATTTCGAATTCTATGGAATCTTTGTGATGACAAATGCAGCTTCCGTTGCGATCTGCGCGTTCGCACAGTCAACGTTATGTGTAAACCTGTAAAAAAGCCTGGCCCCACGATTTGCTTTGTTTACTTTAAATTTTGTTGCCTATGGTCGTTTGTTGTTGTGATGGCAGTTGTTCAACACACCGTTAAATACATTAAATATGTTAATCCAAAAATATAGCACTGGGAGAGCTCTTGTACGATTGGCAATAAATAAGCGCCATGAGAAGAATTGAGCCAAATGAAAACCAAATGAGAAAATTGGGTAAAACGAGGCATGAGTATGAAAGTGGATCGAGGAAATTTAGCTTTTTGCAAAAAAGTACTACAAAGTCTGATAAAATGGTTTGAAACCACGAAAACTGCCAAAAGAATTTACCGACCCAAGAATTGGACGGCCCAAAACGAAAAACTTCAAGAATAATGGACCGACCAATTTTACATCAATAATTAAATAACTCCATCAATATCCTCGGAAGCTATAGTGAAGCAATTAAATTTCAGTTTAAACTCAAGTTAAGTCAAGACTTAAGATGTTACAGACCGGCAAACAAACCATTACTGAAAAAGAGGCCCTACAAAAAAATTATGTTTATGTTTCACATTTAAGATTACATTTCTGAACTGTTTACCAATGGAAAACAGTTCTCTTCAGTGACGAATCTAAGTTAAACCCCTTCACAAGAGATGGTATTGGGTGGGTACGATGGCGAAAAGGTGACCGCCTCAAGTCGGTTCGGCAATAATATGGAGTTGCTTCTCCGGCTTTGGTCTTGGTCCCGTTTACGAAATTAAACGAATTATGGTCAAATTCAAAAGTATTTGAAATTCAAAAGTATTTTGGAATCAGGCAAAAATATTATCTGTATGGGTATTTCAACATGAAAATTATAATAATAATTTATAATAATTTATTCATAATAATTATAAATTTCAACAATGAAAATTTCAAATTATAAAAGTGGTCTGAGGCACAGAAAATTCAGGTCTTGTGTTGGCCGGCTCAATCGCCTGACCTGAACCCAATATAATTTCGTTTCGGTATCCTAAGCGCCGCCGATGGGAGCGCTGGAGGAGCAGAGATGAAAGATCTCAAAAAGCATTATCGAAAATTTAATAACTTCAATGCCACAGAGATGCATTGCTGTTCATTAAATTAAAACATAATAATTATAAATTTAAATTTTAAGAATTTCAAACTTTTCAAACTTCACTAGAAGTTCTCTCCCTCACCAATTCTAAACGAGTTTTTTTAGTACTTACTTCGAATATAACGTATCGCCAAAAATATATTTTTCCTTGATGCCATGGCGATAGCCACTAAGCTCGACCGGTACAGCGTGTTATCTCTAAAACTGGCGCACCGGATTCTCGAAGCACAGTAGCACAACCAAAACGTACACAGTATCCCGCTTGAGTGTGGTTTGCACTCAACCCGACCACGGTCATTGGTTTAGAAAATGCGCTGCTCTGCGCTGTCGTTGATGCTGTGGCCGATACCGCACCGCTAGCACAACCGCGGTCGCTATGGCTACGACTGATGTTGTTGCTGTTGCTGTTACTATTGCTGATGCAGCATTGCAATGCGGCAGCACGGTCAACAAACCATGTTGCGCGCCACTTTGCTACCGATTCAGACCACCGCACGTTTCACTGCAGCGCCGGCGCATTTCACGCTGAACGCCGCCGAACGAACATCGCTGAGGCCTGGCAGATGGCGAATTAGTTTTGAAGAATGCAAGAGCATGTAAATCGGAATAAATTTCTATGGTCTTTACTGCACATATTTGTCAATTGGAATAGCGAAGTGTGAAGACGAGACTAGTTCCAAATGAATGGAATGGATCAGAAAAGCAGATGCGTGCGGCGGCGCAAGTTTCATCGGTTTGGCCGCTACGAAGAAAGCCACCGGGCCGAGTGCTAATAACGCACACATCGTCTATCGAACGAACCAAATGTGTCAGCGACGAAGAAATGCAGAGCGATGTGGAATGGCAACATCAGCGCCTCAGAAGAGCTTACAACGGTGATGATAGCGTTATGGCAATAACTGCCTGGCTCACTGCTCGGCTGGTTGGCCAGCTACTGCGTACTAACACACATTCATACATAGACTCGGCTGTGATTAGCACGCGTAGTAGTAAAACAGTGCTGCAACTATCTTAATGGCCACTCTGCCTCTGCCTCTGGCTCTGTCTCAGTTCGCTTGCCTTCCTGTCTTTCAACATTTTTTAACAGCGTTGTGCAGACTTCTCTACATTTGCAAACCACATACCTGGCCAGCAGTAAACCAAAATATTCCTATTAGTTAAGAATGTACTTAACTTGCTCTGCGAGGTTCTGCAGACCACCTAGTACGATCCGAACTAGCTTTGGTTTGTCTGTGACATCGGTAAAATTCTGCATACGTAGGTGAGTTTTGGGGTTCAAACCCCTCCCAAACACAAAAATTATGGTACAAAAGTTAAAAAAACAAAAGTTAAAGTTAAATGGAATCCTGTGTGCACCACACTAAATTCACATGCACATGAATAGATGGGATTCTTCTTCCACTAGCGAAAAAAAATCCGCGTTTTTTTTTGGGTCTCTTTGTGGCCAAGTTATACCTAAAAAAACATTCTTTGTTTTTAAATTGAAATAGTTTCCGGATTCTTGTCGGTAATTGTCTTTTGTCAAGCATGTGAGTTGGATTGATATATCGGCTAAAATCCTCTGTCATCATGCCTGGATTTGCGGTGCACTTCCTTAACAATTTTATAGCGTTTTAAGGCTCACACTACATACGCTACACTCCGATTTGGTCGAAACTACTGGCATTGTTTCTGTATCACTGCGAGAAATCCTCCATTTTCACGAAAGGAGTGGATGATATAAAAAACGTAGGGTTTGGGCCATCAAACACAATCGACAAACCCCTACCTGAGCACTTAGTTTCATCTCGTAACAATATGAAAAATAAAAACCTTAACGAATTATTGTCTTCCCTAAAAACTGAACAATTTCAGAAGATTTGGAAATAAGATACAAGGTAAGATGCTTAGAGAACATATTTCAATTCGAAATAATGGAGTTAAAGTTGTCTTAGTCAATGGAACAGTGTGTCCTACTTCAACTTGTTACTCTCTAAGATATATTTCCAAAACGACTGTTTCCGCAGAAAAAGTCATCTTCATACTTGCTTTTTACCGCAATTTGGCCATTTGTAACTACTTTGCATAAGTGTAAACAACTCTAAACACGCTACGTTGTCCAACACCGCCCTTCACATTCGCCCTCCCTGTACACTGCCGCCGTCCAGTCAACCCGCCGAACGAGCAACCGACCAGCCAACCATATTCATTCATTCATTCAAGTACGAGTGAAGCGGTGGCTGTAATGTGGCTTTTGATGCTCATCGACAGTTGGCGGTGCGCGCATTCGCAGTAAAGCAACGCGCCGTAACGCATCAGTCCGACAGGTGCGGCAAATCGCGCTTCAAAATTTCAAACAAAGAAATTTCAGCAAATAGATTGTGTCTTCCTCGCGCGGCGGTTTTCGTTTTTCGCAAACGTTTTTCTATTATTGTACTTCAGCCGAAAACATCGCAAAAGATCGATTAGTGTGGCCAATTGGATACAGCGAGGGCTTTGTCAGTTTTGTGTAGTTTTTGTTGGCGCTTTTTATACAATGGAAACATTAAATGTGAATTGTGTATTGAGACAATTTCTTTGATTTCTTAACGAAAGGCGTGCTTTGAATTGTTCTCGGGCTCGCACTGTTCATTTCCGCATCGCTGCCGCTACTGCAGCCAAAGATGCGGCTAACGGCTTTTCCTGATCCCAAAAAGGACCACGTTAACGACCTTTCCAGCTTGGGCACGCCGCGCACAAACAGCATTCACTAATTGCTCGCTCTCGCGCATATCTCATCCACACACACACACACATTCAGACAATAAAAAAACGTTTAAGATGTGGTACGAGTGCGCCCACCTCACAGTGAAAGTCCCCCTAAACAGTGCAGCAACTGCGGATACAGCCACTGGATGCAAGCACTCAAACAACAGCAACAACAGCGGCGGATTGTGTTGAAAGCGTTTTGCGCACAACGCAACGTTGCAGCTGTTTCTGCTCGACTTTAATTTGATATTAATTGCGGTTGGCAGCACGAGTTATCGTATCGATCCGCGTGCTCTCAAAAAAGTAAAATCCGATTCGAGCACAAAGCGAGGTCGTCGATGTGCTTAATATGTTGGCTGCATTTTTCTGCATTGCGAATTTGTGACACCAAAAGCGTTAAACTCGATTTTCCGTCTAACCAACATGTCAATGTCTTCAAGAGTATATTATGTGAAATTCTTCTATTACAGTGCAACAACTGCTGCCTGCCGCAGCATTGACAATTTGTAAACACCGAGTGCCCAGTACGCGTGTTTGTGTATGCGTGTGTGTTAGCGAAGCGGCTGCCGCTAATTAATTGCAGACGCGCAACGGCACGCCGCGCGCCCATCCGACCGCCAACGTCAACGTCAGTGCAATTTCGTTCGTGTGGTGCAAACAAAATGGTTAACACAGCCGCAAATATGCTGAGAAGTTTGTGCTTCGCGTAGATACAAATTATCGCGATTTTCGCAGCTCGCCGCTGTACTGGCTGCTGCTGTGCAAGCGGACCCCGCACGCCGAGGACGGCTTGGTTCGCGCATCGACGACGATGGTAACGTGCAAAGTGGTCGACACTGTAGCTGTTCCGAAAATGAACTCTGTGCGCGCACGCAAACCATCCAGCAGCAACTCTTCCGGCTTCCGCCTGCTGGACAACGATCAACTCGAGGCAGCCTCCAGTGTCAGCAAGAATTCTGTTTACAAACTGAAAATCGATCTCATGTTCGACGACACCAGGTAATTCATGCAATTTTTAGTTGCAGTTCATTGCAATACTATTTCAATTAAAATTACTAATCATAACACAGATGTCTATCCTACCAAAAGTCATCCCCATTTTCTCTTTACCCTAAGTTCTTAATGTATTCCTATAAATCAACACATATACAGGTAGGATGCACGCAATACGATACTACAGAATCATTCGTCATTTGTATTCATTTCTTCCACTTTTCTAACAATTTGAGCAAACAATCCTTCTTTGAGAATTAACAATCTGGCAAATATAGTTGAAAGACTTTCAAAAGTTCGAAAAACTGAATGAATAACTGAACTGAATATTACATGTTACGGAAAAAACTTTCAAGATAGTTGCTAGAATTGCAAATTGTCTTTCGAAAGATTTTTGTACTTCGAAAGATTGAGGTGAGTTGAAAGATAGTTGCTAGAATAGCCCTGTAAGCCTCTCAAAATAATAAAGTCACGAAAAAGGGACGCGAGGGTGTAGAAATCAATTCTATTTCACTCTGCTTAGATTTCAAATATTTTTGCCACCATTCAAGCCCGCAACTCTCTGGCTTGTGATGCAAATAGGCTTCCCAACCGTCCTCCTTTGCGGAGGACAGTCCTCCTTGAACAGAAAATGTCCTCCGTCCTCCTCAAAGGCCAAAAAGTCTTCCTCAAGCTCAAATTAAATTTCAATTTTTTTTATTTTTTTTTTCAAGTTTGGCAATTTAATCAATTAATGAGGAACATTTTTCCAATTTGTGTCCAATATTTCGATGCTGCTCTAGACATTCAAAATAAAATTATAGACTTCGTTGAAAATCCGGATGAGCTGGAATGTTCAACATGATTAAGGCCGCATTGGAAAAATTAGACTTAAAAATAAAAAATATTGTGTGCCTGCCAGGGGCGTAGCCAAGGGAGGGGTTTAGGGTGTCAGAACCCCCCCCATAGCCTATAATTTGTCAACATTTTCAATCACTATGCATCGTATGTACGTTCCCACATTAGCAAAAAGGTCTTTTCATCTTTAAATATTTAAAAGAATATTATCAAAACCCTTTTTTTACCGAAACTAATTTTTTTTTTAATAGTCACGTTTAGGCTTAATGTAGCGATTTGCATGTTCTAAAAACATGTCTAAAGAGTAGTTTAGTTCGTCGACCGGAATGTCCTTCAGGATGTCGGTACAAGCCTTTTGGATGGTTTCTACGTTCTCAAAACGCTTTTTTCATCGGCAAATGCATTCTTTTAAAATGTGAAATTCGCACGGCGCCACATCATGTGAAAACAAAAAAACAGTCAAAACAACAAAACAGTTAAAATGCAATAAATGTATGCTATTGAGATGCTTAACCTTCGCCTTACTAAAGATGATCCCAGGCACTTCCGCCGCTACTTTGAGTAAAACTCACAATAAAGACCTATATAATAATTTATAAATTGTTTTCTGGCGATAGTTCGTATTTCGAACAAAGGCCGAACTTTAATAATTTATTTTGAGACTATGGAAAATATTAGAAGATTTCTTTCCAGAGGGTTTATTGAACACATAATGAGGTACGCAAAAAAAATTTATCGCGAGTTATAATCAAAATAGTAGCGAAAGCGCCTGGGATCACCCAGATACATTTGTATAAAAAATGACAAAATTCAAGTTTAAACATGAACACAATTTCAAAAAAATATTTGTTCATGTTATTGAAAATTACCTTAAAATTTGTGCAGATATTAAACATGAATATTAAAAAGATCACCCGGGTGGGTATAAGTAAAGCGAAGGTTAAATCCAATTTCAAGAATTTCAATGAAGATTTTGGCTTATCTTTTATGAATTACCGCCCAGTTTTGATCTACGGTGATCGCGGATTCAGTTGGCTAACACTTTGGTCATCATTTATGTTCTGACAATCGTTTTTAAATCGCGTTTACCACTTATGAACTCCACCACGGTAAAAACAATCATCACCATAAACTTGGTCCATCAATTTAAATGCTTCGGTTAAAGTTTAAACATTTTTAAAACAATAGTTAATATTGGATCTTTGTTCGATGCACATTTTTGTACGATGACACAAACATACCTTCAATTCAGATGCAATAACTTTGCTTCCAGTGTACCAAATTTCATGAAGTTTTTACTAAAAATCAGGAAAAAATTTAGTTTTTAATGGATTAAGTCACATAAGCCACAACAAAATGCCTTATTTGGAAAGTGCACTTTACTTTAAAAAACATGTAATACTAAACTGGCAAACAATTTTTTTAAAACCCCCCCCATGACCAAGTTCTGGCTACGCCCCTGGTGCCTGCTGATAATACGAATTCGTTAATCTTAAGAATTCAAACCAAAATATATTAAAAGGCAATTGTCACGCGCACATAATACAAATTGCATTAAAAAAAGCATTGTGTGATCTCGATGTTGATATTGAAAATATTGTTTGATATTGTTGATTACAGTCGCACAAATATGCGTTTTGTTTTATTTTTTAAAGTGGTTAAAAAGTTAAAATTTACTTGTGCTTTTAGGTTTTCTCTTTTTACAGTTGCATTTTCTAAAAACATGGTGAAATATTGAAGGAATGTGATGTCCTCCTGAAACAAAATAGTTCCCATATAAAGTCCTCCTCAAGCCAAATTTTGTCCTCCCTAAACCGTTTTAAAAGTTGGGAAGCCTAGATGCAAACCATAGTGGCTGCGTTGACAGCAACTGGAAAATCAAAAACCAGATCCAGCAGTTACTGCAACCTCTGTCACCAAATACCAAATTGAGGACACTTTCTTGACGTCTGCAAAAATTGCATTTCCCCTGCGCCAGAATATTCCATGCGGCTGCTAAAGCACAGAGCAAAAACAGCTAAACTGGTTCACATAAAGTTTAATACAGATATTGATTGCCTTCACGGTTTATAAAGTTACTTTCACATTTCACATTTGCCTGCGCTACGAACCCAGCATAATGGACCAGACCAATGCTCAGCATAAAATTAAATATTTTCAAAGGAATTTGATTTTCAATAGAAGCATTATAGCTCCTATCCGCATTCATATGCAAACGTATGCAGCTTCCTATCAGATCTTTAACATTTACATTTCGATTTGGCTAGGTTAACCCGAATGTGCCCGAATTCCTTTTCTTTCAAATTTAACGAAAACATTTTTTGAGCGATTTAATATGAAGCAAAATTGAAAATTTAAATTATTTTAGTGCATGTTTAGTGTGGACACATGGTCACGCTAGGCGCTACCGGGTTAAGTTAGAGTAAGGTTAGATCAATTCGGAGTGGTAGACTTCTGAAAAGTGGTAACCAAGTTTTTCTGTTCTTATGTGCTGTCTGTGTTTGTATATTCACCGATTGTTTGCGTTTTCAACATCACGCTGCTTGAAGGTATGCTTAACCGATTCAAAAGGGACACTAATGATTAAGTAAGGAAAAATCACATAAGATTTCCCAATTCATAGGCTCGAACTGTGATAGAATCGACTGTGATGTGATAAAAGTAGCCAGGTTCTCTCTCGGGTTTACCCGTAAGTCGTTTGCTAGGACGTTCAGAAGTTGGACGTTCACAAGCGAGGGACTTGATTTCTGTCTGACTACTAGAGTAACTTTTGGTTTTTGCGTTATATAAATCTTTTTAACGGTCGGATAAGCGAAGTGAGAGTGTTACTCCCAGTCTACTGGATCATTTCCCACAACCCACTCTATTATCGAACATAGAGCTGTCAATTCAGTCATACTCGTAATTCGATACCTTTTTCAATCCACTCCTCTCTACCAGGGTTGTCTGTTATGAATCTATTGTTCAAGTCAACATTTTCATTTGCGGGTACACAAACACCGCGATTTTTCCAAAACTTCGATCTTAACATATAATTAAATGACATCAGCATAGTTACAGGAGCGATAAAGTGGCCATATTGCCAACATACTTACAAGTGTCAACAACAGGTGATTTAATACACCGTCGAATCGAATGTTTACATTTCGCAAGTCTTATTTTAAAACAACCACAAACTTTAGCTCAGTCAGAACTTTCTTCTTTGGGAATGTACATCTGTGAATCGTGTAAAGTTTCGCTTTCAACGCTAATCGCTCCTCGAGGATTCATTCAAAAGTGAAAATCGCTACGCAGTTATTGAAATTACGACCTTAATTCTTCGCGCAACATCATTTGCCTTAGCCACCAATAGAAAGTCATTCCAAAGTGCCAGCAGGCAGAATAACTTAATCGCCCATAATGACTTAGAAGCTTCTTATTTGAAGAAGATTCGTGTGCGACTCGCTGTCGACTGGAAACTGGTTCCCATCCAATTATTGAGCGAGCAACAAAAACTTACGTGTAAACAACACTTTCGGTCTTGCATTTTACATCGCGCCGGTGGTCAACTGTCTAATAACCTTGCAGCTGTTCCATGTGCTGCGTTTGAGAGTGTAGTCGGCAGTCTGGTCGATACCGTTTGAAAGTACCGAACAATTACCAATAAAAATCAACCGTTATCATTATGCTGGTGCTTTCCGATAAATCCACACAAGAGAACGCAGGCGCGTGAACATTCAACGAATTCAATAAACCCAATTTCCAATCCCACCAAGCACAATCGGATGCCACGCGATGTGGGTCTCTGCCCACCTTTCATATTCAAATTGCTTCATCTCAGAATACTTACATACATATACTGGCTTGAGTTTTGTGTCAACTAGCGGTGAATAAATCGACTCACACACTCCGCTTGGCGACATCTATAAGCCACAAGAGCCGCTTGAAATCGAAAAGTGCTAAATGTGAGAAGATTCGACCTGAACTTGTGGCGGATACAATTAATAAAAACAATTACGTTTTTGCAGCTTAACAAGTTTCGGAAAAATACAACCGAAAACAAACCTCCCTTTTCCACTCATGCGAAGTGCTAACTTAATTTTTTTGCATTTGAAGCTTTACCCGAAACCAGGCTTAATGTTGAAAACACCAATGTGGTAATCATCAAAATTGTATAATATGAAAGAGTACGCAAACATTTTCTTTTATTTTTTTAGTTCTTTGATAATATCCACGAGGTCGATAGCCTCGTAATTACAAGTAATTATTCATCAATTATTTATTCAAGTAGTTAGGTTTTTTTATTTATCTATCTATTTCAGTCTACCGATAAATTAATCTTACACTCTAATACAAAAAGTCTTGAGCTACAATTATTTAATTAATACTTCCTTATCAATTTTTGTAATATAAGGCACAGTTTTACTTAAAGAACATGATTTTCAAATATCTACTGCAAACTCTCCGCTGAATTATTGAAGTAAATAATTGTAGTAAATAATTATAATTAAATAAATACTCATAGCCTGGTAACAACCCTTGACAAGGTTAATCAAAACATTTCAACCAACTCAAATCTAAAACCTTTTTCTAAATCGATTTCATTACCCCAGTGAGACTACATTCCGTTACAGTCCGTCGAGAAATCGATGTCCGGTCTAATTTTCAGGTGTTTATGTCAATCGATATAGAAATCACTTTCATGTGACAACTACTAAGTTGATAGGTATGAAAGATATGTTTTAAAGGCACCCAAAACACTACAACGCCATCTTTTAATCACTATAAAAATATTCCATCATTTCATCATACAATGAGGTTTGTTTATCGACAACAATATTCAAGACTCAGTAATTTATTTATGATGCATGATATTATTTATTCAAACGGACCTTGAGCCACAACTGATCAGCGCCTTAACCCTCGCCTTTTCGCTTTGGCTTTTTTGTTGCAATGGAGAAACATTCAACTCAGCATAAAACTGGAAGTCCCTTTTATACTACGACAGATCCTCTGAACATGCTGCATTAACGCGAAAGAAGTGTATGCCCTGTTTTCACGAGCATTTGTAGTTTTTGAAATCTGCTGAAAATAAATTAACAGATACTAACTCGTAGCCACGTTTCCATTTTACAGTTATAACTTGATTCTGTATTGTGTATCCAAATTAGCAGATCGATCAGCAACAATCACCTAGACGATCCCCGTGGCTCGCACCGCACTCGCTCCATCATTATGTACGGCCGCAGCGAGTTGGCGAGCACGGCTGGTGAAAGTTCACGCTCCTTCGCTAGCCTTCTTCGAGAGTCGACCGAAGCCGCAAAAATCCTGTCCAGCAGTACAAAGAAAGATGTCCAGCGACTCAGCAACAGCGTTCAGGCGCAGATCGAACAGCTCTTCACCGACGTTGCTCAGGACGCCACGAGCAGTTTTTCTGTCATGTACTTGGGATCGCTGCCGCTGAAGGATAAGGTGACCAGCCTGCAAGGTCTCCAAACGCCACTGCGACAACTGTACCTTAGAGAACTGATCAATGAGGTAAAAGTTACAAATAAGTATTTAATCGGTTACACCTTTAGTACACTCCCAATCTGCGATTTCAGAAGAATAACGCTGGAGTTTTGGACATCTGTGCGACCGGACTACGGGTAAAAATTAACACGTCGAATTCAAGCTCCAGCAGCAGTTCCAGCAATAACAACAACGTTATGAGTTGCGTAAGCAAGGACAGCGACGGAAACACGACACCATTCCACAATATCGCCGTGTGGTCGGCGGTGAAATTTGTGGTATCTGACGCTGACGGCGGTGCCGCATTTCTACCGCTTATAACAGACCCCGAGAACATAGACAAAACGTCTCTGTTTCGGCCGCTGAGGTGAGATCAGAGACTTTGACTCCTCCAGTCATACTGAACTGAAAGTGATTTCTCTCCTGCAGCACTATTGAGCAGAAACACGTCCCCTCCTCTGGCCATGCCCCCATTTTCGCAGTAGTGATGCGTTCGGCGGGATCGCCAAAAACTCTCGAGTGTCATGCCTTCATTTGCAAGAGCACCGAAGATGCCATCGTTATTGCCGCCACGCTGTATCAGAGCCTTATGGCGCACGTCACCGCCAATTCGCACCGCAGCACCAAGAGACGTACGCCGCGCAATCAGAACGGCGTCAGCTGCGTCAGCATTGCTAGCAGCTCAGCTCACACCGGCTCCAACTACCTGTCACGCTCCCAGGCTGTATCCAATGGCCGCAAAAATTCGTTCCGCAGCTCAAGCGATAGCATTGGCGCCGGTGCCAGTGCCAATGCCAGTACTGGCATGGCGACGCCCTCTCGCACAGCGCGTAAAAAACGCAGCTCCAACAACTCGCTCAACTCGAGCAGCAACATAATCAACGAGGCAACAGAGACAACTACCGAGGAGCGGAAGCGCAAGTCTCACAAAACCAGACGGGCGCCACCCGTTCCAAACGCGTTGCCCGGAGGCTCACTGCGCAGCAAAAGCTGTCGAGCGGTAATCTCACACAGCGAACTCGGCAGCGGCGGTTGTGGCAGTGAACTGCCAAAAATGTACTTGGGAAATGCGAGCAGCAGTGCCAGCAACTACAGGAGCCTCCACCGCAGCCAACATCACAACCGAAAGTCAGTGGACACTGTGTACAAGGCGTCGGAAATTGTCGGCGGGGGTGCAGCCCCCGTAGTGGTGGCAGCTGCAGCCGCTGCCACTTCCGGCAGCGGTTTGCGCAGCGACATGAACGGCGACATCCTGACACGTGTGGCGATACCTAGATCCGGTAGCTTCCTGAACACGGGAGGACTTACGCGGTATAAATCCAGAGCAGCACGGCGTCATTCGGGCAAACTGGGCGGCGGCGGAGGGTAAGTACCACCACCCAGTTCGGGCTTCAATTCTATTCTACAATCTTGCTGGCAACGAGTTGGCCTCATACAAGTTGTCTGGATTGTATTTCTAGTTCACCACTTGGTTTCAGCGAACTTTTCAATGAGTTTCGATTGCATGAGAACCTGCACTCTTTGGATGAAATTTTGTATGCCATAATTGACGCCGACGGAATGTCGTTTAACGATCTGAAACCGATTTACAAGGAATTCTTGCTAAAGTTGGCGGTCACTTTGACCAAGGACGAGCTCTTTCAGCGATCGAAGAATATTATGCGGAGGCAAAAGAAGAAAAAATTGAAAAGGCGCACGAGCTCCGCAGGTTCGCAGGTTGGGAATTGCAAACTGGCGGATTTAGGTATACGCAGTTCATATAAAATTGTTCTAAATATTCTTCATTGTAGAAAAAGCCGAGAACTCTTATCTTTGGCGCCAAGAATCTGAAAAAGGTTTTTCAGTTGGGTCACTTTCGATCCTGCCGCGGAAAACCGCCGAAACCGCCGCGAAATAAAGAAATTGAAAGTAAACGCCGATCGGGAACAGAGCTTATGATCGACCCGCCGGCAGGCAGCGCACATGCACATCAGCAGCGCAATCGCGTGGCCACCAGCGGCTCGGACGTGTCGGTAGTGCGCAACGAGAACACCTTTCACGGACTGAACAGAAACAGCAGCAGTGGGTACGCAAAATCGTTGCTTGCCACAGGCAGCCTGTCACTCACAATGCGTCCGTTTCAGCCAGTCATTTCCCACTAAAATCGTTTCCAATCATTGCAGCTACGTGTCCTGCTCGGAATGCAGCTACGACTCGGAGGCGTGCACGTGTGTCTCTGCCGACCGCTGCTATTGCAGTCTCCGTACGGACCACGTCAATAGCCGCCTGCACCGCAAGAATGAGCGCAATGCTGCACTTTCAAAGAAGGCAAACAGTAGCAACAGGCGACAGAACGACAACACGAACCGCAACTCACTGATTTCGTGCAAATCGGACGACAAGTGCTACTGCTCCATGGTGGAGGAAGAGCCGAACGCACAGCCGGAGGACGACTCGGCAAACACGCACTCGGACACCACATGGTGCGACACGGATAGTTGTGTCAGCACCAGCAAATGCTACTGTAAGCGCGCTGAGCGGCGCGCGCGTACCTTGGACGGCGACGCCAACACGGCCCGCGTGCGGCACTCGCGTTCCAGCGCGCGCAAAGCTGCCGACAAGCTAGCACTGGACTACGAGCTCTTCACAATTAGCGGCAACGGCAAGTCTGTGCAGCCGCACGAGGCGCTCAGCGTAAAGAAGAGCGTCGAAGCGGCTGCTATTTTCGCCGATGTCAAGCTCAGCCAGACCACGGACATCAAAAGCATGTGTCCGCCGCAGCCGCCGCCAACAAAGGGCAACCACACGCTCTCGAAAAGCGGGCGCAGTGGCGGCAGCTGCCGTTCTCACAGCTCGACCAGAAAGTATGCCCAGTCGACCAAGAAGCGTGAGTCCTTCAGCATCGATCGCCGCAATGAACGCAACAACATGGTCGCCCTGTCGTCGAGCTCGTCGCAAAAATCCTGCAGTGCCGACGACCTGCTCAGCAAACTAAACGCCATCGAAAGAGACAGTTACGCGGGCTCCATTAAGAGTGGTGGCGCGAAGCACCGTGAACTGGTGGAGCATTTCAGCATTCGAGAAAGCTTCCACAACAACTATCAGTCGATGCGAGCGGTCAGCGCCTCACTGGAGGACACGCTAGGGTATTTGCCATAAGCCAGATTAAAAATATTTTTGAGCCTTGGTTAGATCCAAGAACTTGTATGCATTTATAATTACTATATTCGGTTAAGCAAGCGACTACTAAGTGAATTACTAACTTTATTCAACCACTACACACTCAAGCTTATGTTTCTCAAGGCTTTTTTAGGCAAACTGCAGTTAATAACTAAGTCACTGCCACCACTAAAATTTCTTGAGAAACGTAATCGGGACATCGTACAAGCTCCAATACATCTTCCATATAATTAACGTCTTTATATTTATAAAAATATCTCAGTTTCTACTTAATAATAACGAACAACGGTCGAGAGGTTGCCGACTGATCGGATCGGTGATCGGATGAAATTTACTTACAATTAGTTTCATCAACAACCTAAACCTCGTCTGCTACATCCGCATATAAAAGCCTACACAGGATATATCTTCTATAACGGTGCAATATTCATACCAATGCTAAGCGAATGCGATGCGAATTCGAACAATTGTAATATTTATGCTACTTTTACATATTTATACACGTATGACATCAGAGAGCGCCTGTGCAATATCAATAAACATTTTATGTATAAACATTTGGAAACTTGCATTTTCAGTGAAATCAATTCAAATCCACAAATGTTTGTATAATTCAAAAAATATTTAATATTTACATAAAAAACATATTTAAATCTGCAGCTCTGTGAAGCATAAATCAAAATAGCTACCTATCAAGTATCAAATCGCCGATCTTATCACAAAAACAAGTGCAGAAATTAAGTGTACTTTTTATTAACACTCTTCACTATTAACAAATCTGTCAAGCTGTCCATGAGAACTTGATAATGTGCTCAGACTAAATCAAAAACCGTGGTTATGTCTAACCGGCAAAATAAATGATCGCAAAATGCAATGTAATAACAATTAATTAAAGTCATGCGGAAAATTTTGGGTCACAGAAAAAGTGACACGCCCTAACGGTAGCTTTAGTTGTTTGCCACACCCCTTGTCCAGGGCCCACACCGTGCGACAAAATCGTAAATTCCAACAAAGTTTCATTGCTGTGCGACTTACAGTTCCAAAGCTACGCGAAAAATTTGGGTCGCAAAAAAATGCCACGTCCCTTCTTCAGCGTCAGTCAAATTTATATTTTTTTTTAGTTTTTAAACCACCCCTGATTCAAGGCAAACAAAACAAAAACAAAATTATTCAAATTGGTCGAGCTATTTTCGAGTTTTAGCGAAACTATAGATAGATGTGTATAGTGTAGGTACATATACAGCTGCGGTCAAAATAATAGTAGTACGCATACTACGAAAAGAGCAAAAATAATCTGAAATTTACTTTGTATTTTTTTTAACAAGTTATACGTGTTAACAATAAAATTATAAAGGAAAACTTAAGAATTAAATTCAGTTTAATTCGATTTAAATTAAATGCGCCAAAAGCTCCGAAATATGGACAATCGAAAAAATAGTAGTACGCTATACTTTGATAAAAATAAAACAAAATTTGTGTTAAATTTTAACAAACGTAATAACGTAATTTTTCTTCAAATTAGTATTTAGTTGCGTGACTGTTGTTCGCTATTACTGCAGCACAAAGCCGATGCATTGAATTAACCAAATTTTCATATTTTTCTCTAGGTATTGACTTCCATGCCATTCCATTCCATTATATATTTTTTTTTTACATTATAGTGAGCGACTGCTCTCTTCACAAATTTTCAATTGTATTGAATTCTGGTGATTGTGCTGCCCATTCCATAACCCTAATCCTGTTCCTGTTGTAAGACCCAAAGCAGTGGCTTTTTTTCACGGGCATACGGTAGCACGAATTCCTGCAAGTTTCGTACATATACGCATCGATTCGGCTACCTCCATAAAACGTAAAACATGCCCAATAAATCCGAGTAAGTCTTACCCAAAAATCAAAATTTTAACATTAGCTACAAACGCATGCAATTATAGCAATGCTTTTTTCTTGTGTTCTGTCTATATAAAAGTATCCTACGGTTAAAGCAACTGTACATATATTTGATTGAATTTGACTTCAATTTTTATTTTATTCTGTTTGGGCTTTTAGGTTTGACCTTCAATGTTTACATCTTTTTGGGTTGACAACAGTTTCAGCATTTGAGTTTCTGCTAACGCAGAAAGCTGCACATGATACGAAAGCTTCGAGCGAAACGCTTTCGATCTTAAGCTCATATTTGTGCACCTTACACACACTCCGCTCGATTTGATAACGGCAGCATGGCGGACTTCACGACCAATGTCAATGTCAAGATCTATCTAAACAGATATTTATAGAACTGAATTCTTGTAAAGCGAAAACACTTATTTCACTTTACCTGGTAGCAATGTATCTTTAATTTACATTTGTACGTGTACATACATACATATATAGCTAGTAGAAGAGTAGTAGATTATGAACTAGAGTCCTGCACGAGTATGAATTTTTGCTATTCGAAAACATTCAAATGCTTTTGAATAGAATACTTCACTTCATCTCTGCGGACCGGTCCGAATGAACACGAGTACAGCTCTCTTCGAGTACGAGTAAGCTGCGAACATAAACGAGTAGACGTACACTATTTATTCATATTCGCTCGAAGCGGGAAAACGAGGACAAAAGCATTCGAATAATAGTACACATTGCTTCGAATATATTCGAATATACTCGTTTTATTATTCCTAAGATTATTTAGAAAAATTTATGTTATATATAAATATTTATTTATTTGTTATGCTACTTTCTTCAATAATTTCCATTTTGCGTATTAACTAATAAGCCACTTCAACCGCACCACAAGTATACACATGGAAAAGTGACATACTGCGCATAAAAATATTCGATGAAACTGTTGATCTTCGAATACTTCGCAAAGTTCTCGATTACCGAATACGAGCACTGCAGTGTTCGCTATTCACCGAATATGAATAGAAACGAGAAGCGACGCTCGCTGGTTCTCGTTTCTATTCGTTTCGTTGTACACATTCTTCGAATACCAAGTACCCGTACAGTATGTACAGTAGTGTAGCCGCCAAAATGAATATATTCATGCAGGACTTTATTATGAACTATCCGTGCTTGCAATCAAATTTGTACACGAGTGGAAGAAATTGAACGGCGAGTTCAGAATTTTTCCATAGGTAATTTTATTTTACTCTCAGAGGTTTGCCGATTCCTGATAAGAAGGCAGCCTCCGAAATTTGTTTATAGATTTGGTGCTACCTGCAAGCTCTCATTACAACGCACTAACCATTGACCCATAACAATATTCGAAAGCTACGAATAAAAATGCTCTTATCTGTATTCGCCCATGTCGGCGAAAGCATTATTGTGAACACAAAACCATTGTAAACAAGCTCGACGTTTTGTTGAGCTAAGGCTACCGCCAAATACCCTACAATATCCTTTCAAGTCTGAGCATCAGTTAACTGACTGATTTTTTAGAATATTTACTAAAGCGGCTGCTGTTATGAAACACTAATTAATTCAGCTAGTTTTTTAAATAGTCAGAAATAATGTTAAGTGTTATTGAAGGTCTTCCGATGCGCAAACAGTCTAAAAGGTAACTAAATTAACTAAGGAAACAAAACTTTAACATAATTTCTCTTTTAAATTTGTAATCCATAATATGTGTGATTACTTTGTCGTTGTCATTGTGGAGCGAGTTCACTCATTGACCTTTTCATAGCATAAAACGAAGGGCAAGGCATCTCAAGTTTCCTCTAGTTTAATATTCGTGAATAGTCCATACTTTGCGCTATGAGGTTTTAGGGTGTTGGAAATGCGACCTCAGCAAAGCACAAAACACCTAATATTGTGTTCATTTTTTTTGCGACTATCCACAGAATGTTGTTATCGTTGTTTACTTCTTCGTTTTACTTTTCTATTTCGAATGGCGCACGCTTCGCATGTTCGAACTCTTGTCCAAACCCGAGCTCTTGTCAATCCAGTGTACGAAAATGACAAATTAACGCGCAAAATACACAGGAATCGCCATTGTGGCACGCGATGCGGCCGAGCAAGTGAGCGAAAATGGTCGATAGTAGCATTCGGGTTATCTTTGCCACACAATTTTCGGTTAGCAATGGTCACTCCAGTGCCCCGCACATTCCGCAAATAATCGCTTGCGCAGCTTTCTTACCGAGAACCATTCACGGTCATGAAGAAAAGCTAGATGGCAATTCGGCAATCAGCAACATTTCGTCGGGGTCAGCCAGAACCGCAGTGGAAGCGGGCAAAGAGCTAACGTCACTAAGCACCAAACAACAATTCCGAAGATAGTGATAGCGATCCAGCGCTTTTATTGATAACGCATTCGTGCGCCATAGGTGCCTGCCTCCCCATCCGCTTGGCAGCATGACTAGCCGGCCGAACACGAGCTCGGTCCGAACGGCGAGTAAGCATTGTTGCCAGTGGGAATTGGCTGCGCATTTCGCGCTGCAGATCTGTGAAAAGTCTCAGTTGACTGCCAATTCAGATTTCAGTTCATTTCGACTGGTCAAGAACACAAGATGCCCGCCTCCGCCGATAGTGTTTTCGTAGCTCGCTCTGAGGGCATCTCCGCCGAGGGTGTGCGCGATCAGTACGCCGATGGAAAGGCCGCCAAGGTCTGGGAGATATTCATTGGCGACAAAAACTCGCGCACAGACAACTACAAAAAATTCCTCATCGATTTGCTGCGGTCGAAAGGATGCAAACGTTTATTGGACGTGGCCTGCGGCACAGGGTGAGTACACGGGCCAAATCACTCCCACCAACTCCCCATAACTGAAATTCGATCACCGTTAGAGTTGATTCGATTATGTTGTTGGAAGAGGGCTTCGAAGTGGTTTCCGTGGACGCATCAGACAAAATGTTGAAGTACGCGTTGAAGGAGCGCTGGGATCGCCGCAAGGAACCCTCATTCGATAACTGGGGTAAGCAGTCTTTCTTACAACTAATTCATCTATGCTCACTAACAGCAGTTGGATCTGGTGCTCATTATTTTACTTGCCACAGTTATTGAGGAGGCGAACTGGCTGACGCTCTACGATGACATCAAAGACATTATTAAGGACGGTTTCGATGCCGTCATCTGCTTGGGTAACTCCTTCGCGCATTTAATGGACAGTTTTGGGGATCAGCGCGAACACAAACAGGCCATTCGTAACTTTGAGAAATGCTTAAAGCCAGGTGGCTTTCTTCTCATCGATCATCGCAACTATGACAACATTCTGGAGACGGGATCAACACCCGCCAAAAGTCTATACTACAACGTAAGTATGGAGCTGCATGGAGCTGCCTTCTCAAAGCGCTGGCTTGTGTTGTCTTGTCTTGCACAGTTAGCTTAGATCTTTTAATTGCCCAATAATTTAGAGAAGGTTAGTTATTTTGATTTTTGTTTAAAAATTTTTAATATTTGCACATTTTTTACATATTTATATATGTGTATATGTGTAACGAATATCACCCGGGTTGAACAAACAACTCTCCGATTGCAAATTTACGCACGGAATGTCAATAAATTTTTACGTTAAGGTTTTAGAATTCCTTGAATCCACTAAACCCGAAAAATTATCTTTGTTAATGTAATAAAAATTACATTCAATTAACTAAGATCCGAAATATGAAACGAAAACTCGATTTTTTAAGGATCACCTTCAGAACACCTCTTTTACAAATCCTACATCATATAGTTACACAAATTCCTAATATTGACTTCAGATGCGTTTCAGGTTTCCTCTTTCCATCCACAATACAATTACTGCACTTTACCAACAAATTTCAATTCCTTCCCCGAACTAAAATCTATCTGCGTTTGTCAATTTTCAAGTGGTCCTATGGCAAGCGCACGATTAGTAGTGACAAATTCAAATTGAAATCACCAGTCATCCTACGCTCACAGTAACTTAGAGTAAATGTAACAATAAATATCAGTGACTCGACTAAATTAATTAAAAGTCATTACAAACTCGCACTCGGTTCCAATGATTACGAAAAGCTTTCGCACATTTTCAGCTCGATTCGCTGATAAGCGCTTCAAAAAATTTTTAAAACAGCATCTCGCAGAGCGTTTGAGCCAGCACTCAATAATAATTGTTATCTTTCAGACCAGCCACACCGCTGACATCAAAACTTCAGTTCTTTTCTACTGCGGCAAGCCAGCGATGGTCACACTCGACTATCAAATCGAAGGCAACAATTTGAGCAGCGAGTTTCGCCTCTCGTATTACCCGCACGAACTGCAAAAATTCACCGAGATGCTGAAGCAGATCTTCGGGGAAAGGGCCAAGCACAAGTTGTACGGCGACTTCAAGGAAATTGACGTCATCAAGAATCCGGCCTTCTACATTCACTTGGCCGAGAAACTTTAGATGTTGTTGCACGCGTCGAGTGCTGCTGCAGTTTGCTGCACCAACTGTTGTTTCTTTATGTACAAATGGAATTGTTCGGTGTTGTGTTGCTCAGTTGCAGCGGGTCAATGAAATGCAACGGCACTGCTTTCTCGTTCAAATGCGCGAACAATTTATTAGAGGAAGATTAAAATTATACAAATAAAAAAGTACTGTACATGAAATTGTATATTTGCATGTCGCACTCGTGCTCCGACCCGCTCCGCTCCGCTCCACTCCACTGCGCGCCTTATTGCGAGATGAGGAACTTGCACAGGACAGCGCCAAAGAACAACGACACCAGTGACAGCTCCACGGCGAACGCCATATTTGTTTTGACGTAGTGCGACATCTTTGCGAAAATATTCGACAGTTTCGTAAATAGTGTCGACGACATGCCAACCCGTGGAAGTACGAACAGCGGACTGAGCCCATATAGAAGAGTGTCGTAGGTAGGCAGAAAGCGAAAACGCATTTGCCGCTATACCCATCGCTTAGTACATATTTCCTAGGCGCATACAAATTCAACAATTACAAATGGTAATTTATCGCACATCTATGTATGTACGTATTTATTTACGTATGTGCAATACACTGCCTCGCATTAAGGCATTCTTAACCCTATGCAGCTAAAAAAGTCTTAATACCTCTCACATATTATAAACTCCTCCTCAAAACTTCCAAGAATAAGTAATGAAAGCACAACAATCAACAATTGTTTTTATACAAATATTTAAAATGTAATAATTCATTAGTTCACCCCCTACTGCAAAATTACTGGATTGCAGACACAAAACATTCATATCGCTTTTATACACTCGATTTCTTGTTGGTAACCACTCTAGCGATTGATTATCCGATTAAAAATAAAATCAATCAAGCTCGCTTCTTGTAGCAGAACTACTTTAACACTGGAACAACTGGCGAGTGTACTACAAGTGCAACTAAAAATACTAGTCTAATATTTTATGATAGTATACATAACTTCTAATGCAAAATGTTTACCCCTTTCGAACTCCAACTCTAAAGGATTAACATTTGCAAAGGGTTAACCTTTTGCTTTTATTAATTCGCATTTCTTGGCGGACCATGACTTTACAAACAAAATTTGAATGAAACTACAAATGAGCAAACCTTCGCAACTTCTGACCTTGGCTTCTGCAGCATCCGTTTAGTACTTATGCAGGAACACAATACCTTTGGAAGATGATTTCTTAACCCTTTCCGAAAATTTTTTGTTTGACAGCGAACGCACAGGCTGTGTTGTATCATTCTGTTTAAAAATATAAATCATAATAGCCGTGGCTACACAGTATGAGTGCGTTTTGTAAGTAGCTTTTTGCAAGAATTTCAAAAACCAGCAAATGACGGTACTTCTGCGTAGGAATTTTTAAATATGTAATACTTTTTGGTACCAAAAAGCGAAACAATTTCAAAGTTTGAATCTCAGTTGATTTATAGAACTTACTAAATTAAACATTTTTTGCGTCTAAATATTTTTCCCGAGTCTTTAAAAAAATTGTACGATATATCGTACAAATGACCGCAAGGGTTGCAAAGCTTTGTACGATAAATCGTACAAATGGAAAGCAAAGGTTGCAAGTTATGTTTGCATTTTTTTAAAGTTAAAGGTTTGGTAACAGTTTTTTTGCATTTGCATGTCTGTCACGCCCAATTGTAAACCACATGGCTAATAAAATTCGACTATTCGGCAATTTTCGTTTAAAAATAAGAATTACTAGTCGATTTTGTGTTTTACTGGGCAGACACGGGTTATGTAAGGTTAGACATGCGTACTTGCCACTCCCACTACGATAATAAGAATCGGCTATATGCAGTATCTTTTGGAAAAGCTATACGAATTTTAATTGATTTTATGTTTTATTGTAGGGAAAAGAGCTTTGCAACAACAACAACGGTTCGGTTCGGATATAAGGCCGAATAAATGTGAATCAATTGTTTATATACAGTACTTTTCGGTTATAACGAACCCGTTTAAAACGTTTTTCCGCTTAAAACGAACCAATTTCAAAAGTACGCGCTGTATGTTTCCGCTTATTACGGACCCCTTTTAAAGCGAACTTTCGGTTAAAACGAACCATTTTGCCCAGTCCCTCGAAGTTCGCTTTATGCGAAAAGTACTGTATATATGATAATTTATATAACTTTCGATCAAAATGAAATCACGTTTTGATTTTTTGTTGTTATAATTTATGTTTTCTATAAAAAAAATCAATGAATTGTTCATAAAACTTAAAAACCCGAAACCAAAAATTCATGAATTTTTACTCATTTGCGGACCATTGTACGATATATCGTACAAAATTGATGAAGCTGTAATTCTCAACCAAAATGTTTTTTTTTATTTTTTTGTATTTTATTACAAATTTATTTATTTATTTATCTCAATAAATGTGGAAATTTACCGGAAAGGGTTAAAACTTGCACTTGCACGTAAATGAGCTTAAAATAAAGTACTTGTTCATCGAAGGCGTGCAAAATTCGTTTTGTTCTTAATAACGCGGTGTTTTTCGAAAAAGAGTCTCATCCGCGGCGCTTTGAATGGACTTGCAATGAAGAATCAAATTTTAGATTAGCTCACATTGAGTATAATGAAAATATTGCAAGAAATATAATACGAAATTTGGTTTCCAATAACTGCGAAAATTTTACCACTAGATACTTTGGGTTAAGAAATATGACAATATGTTCAAGTGTTGATTTATTTTATAACAAAATTTGCTTTAACGAAGCAAAACGCCAGACATGTATATCATTGATTTATTTTGTTTTCATTTACCTTCATGTACCTGCAGTTTTTACAACAATGAATCATACAAATAGTTCATTTATCATACTCTTCTTTAATATTAAACTAAACGGTTTTTCTAAAACTCCTCTCTTGAGGTCGTCATATTATTAAAAATTAAACTGAAACTGCACTAAATAATCAATATTTCGTTAGACAAAGACATTAGACGACTACGCCAGAGTTTCTGGTTTGAATAACTGAAGCACATCAACAGCGACCACGACCGCAATACTACTGAGGAAGATTAAGGTTCAACCAGTACCATTATGCAAACAATAATCCCGATAATAAACGACAGTTTGAATCGAATATATACGATAGTTTTAATATAGCGCATGCAACCCTGGGCTTAGTACAAGCGCACTCAAAAGTCTTGGTAAACCACTACTAATCAAATTTGTTCTTGTTAAAAGTAAATTAGTCCTTTTGGCAGAGCAGTTGCCGCATGTTATGATATCATCTTTATTTCGTGGACATTTAGAACATCAAGGCCGTTCATAATTCATATCTTATACATAAAACTATATAAATCACAATCACGTTCATAATTATGTTAAACATGTGTAGCACAGATTTCCGTATAAATATTTTATGTATAATGTTTTGATATAAATACAATCTTTGTATGATGAAAAAGCAAATACTTATGGACCATATTTAAGTACTTTACTGCATAATACCATTTTCTGGAACGAACATCTAAGATTCTCGGCGATGGATTTCCAGTAAGGGCCTCTCCTTCAATTTTAGTGTTACGCCCTCCACAAAGTGTAAGTCATCGTAAGCAAAGTTGGTAGTGAAACGATAGTTTCTAAGCAACTTGGCCATTGCCACCTTGATTGACATTAATGCGTATCTCCAGCCTGCAGTAAAGAATATGTTTAATATGACTTCCTTTCAATTCAGCAATCAATCAATTGCACAATCCAATCAGTTAACCCCAACTCACCTATACAGCTGCGTATTCCCTTTGTGAAAGGTATAAAAGCGTACGGATGCTTTCCCTCCAAGTTCAGCGGCAGAAAGTTGTCTGGATTAAATACGTGTGCCAGCACCCCCCAAATATCCTCTCTGCGGTGCATATTGAAGATGTCTATTCCGATTTGCACGCCCTTCGGCAACACCATGCCGTTGCTGAGAGTCACCTCCTCCATGGCTTGGCGTCCAATCAACGGCACAGTGGCCATCACACGCATCGACTCGTTCAACACCATGTCCATGTACACCATTTGCTGCGTGTCCGCATAGGACACGTCAAACTCTCCGCTCTCCGCGAATAGCGTATTTATTTCGTCGAAGGCGTTCTGTTGGTACTGCGGAAACATGGCCAGCAGCATCAGCGTATAACAAATGGTGCTTGCGGTGGTCTCGAAAGCCTGTCCCCAAGAACATTAACATTATTGCATATTGAAAATTGAAGTCTTCAAACAGCTCAACTGCGCCTTACTCCTGAGACTATAACTAGCGCCTCATCTTCCACATTCTTCCATGTTAAATCGCCTTTAGTTAACAAATCAATTGCTCTGTTTATGAAAATGTTCTGGCTTTCCTTCGGGGCGCTTTCTGATGCCGTCGAATAGGCTTCGATTCTCTCAGTTATGAGCTGCATAACAATGAATTGCAATATGTTTAAAATGAGAATTGGGTCGAACAAGGCCACTGATTCGCATACCTCGTTGACGAACTGTCGGACCGCTCTCTTTGCGTTCACATACGACTTGTAGTCTCCCAGCAGCCAATGAAGAAGTGCGAAATTTAGCCACGGCGCAATTACTTTTTCGGCCGCATTATCTAGGACGCTGTAAGGAAATTTCGTAACGGTTTTGTGCCTCAATTGCGGTAATGGTGACTTGCCATTGAAACGCATCGAAGAAGCTGCTCTTTACGTTGGAAGTTCTATTTTCATCGGAGATGCGTTTACCCATTGTGGTCTCTGGGGAGCAGAAATTAATGAGTTCGTTAAACGCACCTAAATATGTTTATGGGCCGTGCAGAGCGCACTCACGAGAAGCTATGTTCAATGTAAACTTTTGAAGAATCGGCATTAAATCGGCTTCGCCTTTGCCAACCATTTCATCGAACGTTTTCAATAACGCGTTTACTTCTTTATTGAAAATTGGATAGAAACTGAGCAAAACTTTGTGTCCGAAAGCAGGATTCAGTAGCTTCCTATGCACACTCCATTCTGGATCTGCACTTTTATTTAAAACATCAAAAATTAATACACACATCATAACAACACAAATTACAATTCTGATTTACCTTTCGAAGTAAATAATCCTCGACCTGTAGCATCCTCTACTGCGTTGTAGAGAAAACTCTTGTTAACACATTGGGGCGACGTCAAAATGTCCTGGACAATCTGTGGATCGCTGACTAGGAAAAATGGAAAAGGTCCAAGCCAAAACAACAGCTTGTAGCCAAAGACGAGCTGCAGCTTTTTAAGTAGCTTTAGCAACTCTGAAATTTTCAACAATTCAGTAGATAATATCAAAATTGTAATGTGTACATATGTATTAAATACTACTTCATATTATATACTGCAAGCCGTAATGTTCCCTGTTAATTTCTCCCAATTAAAATTCAACTTGTCAAATACGTGTGCACTTTATACTTAAGTTAACTAAACTTAATTTCAACAAAATTATTCCAAAAATAAATGTCGTTGGATTCTTATTGTATGACATACTTTCCCTGCTTTTAATCTGGTGAGCCACTCCGATAAACGGGAATCCCGATATTCCCGGAAGTTTAGACTTTAATTTCGAGTATTTCCGTTGGGTCCAAATTGAATACAGTCCCAACAATACAACTATGCTCACAAACAATTGAAGCCAGAATATCATATTACCGCGCACTTCACTGGACCGATGCCTACGCCCAATATGAGTGAGGCATTTCTTTGGTATAACGTTTTATACCAAAATCATAGACACTGTTCTAGCTCAACTAGCCAAATGCATAGGTGTGCAGTATGTAAGGTATGCAGTATGTACATATATCTCAGCACATGATAACGAGCATCCACCTTGTTGTTTCGGAGGTTGTGGTTAAAGGTTGCGAACGAATTCAAGCAATTGTACAATGTACACACAACACTTCGAGCTAACACTTGGCAGAGATTTCAAGTCACATACACAGCTTAAATGGTTGTTTACACTTTTACTATAAAATGATGATGAAAGTGCGAGAGTCAGCCATGTGGGACCTACGGCCACTTCTGAATCCCAGCCATACAACCATACAAATAGAAGCAATTGTAGACACTGATATCTTTATATTAGAACGTAACCAGTGTCAGACCTAATGGAGCTACTCGAGCTCCATTAGGTCTGACACTGTTTTACGTTTTAGCTGCGAAGTCATTAGCATACTTCTGATGACTTCGCAGCACAGGCGGCTAAAACGTAAAACAGTGTCAGACCTAATGGAGCTCGAGTAGCCGATATTTTATTTATACGTTATATGTTAGCATGTACATAAAATACTTTACGCTTTTCTTTTAATTTGCTTAATTTACTCGAACAAAATTGCTAGTTAGTATTACCTCTATATACTAGGTGCAATTATAAAACGTGTCTGTATATTGTTTAAGATTCGTTAATACAAAAAAAAATTAGAAAGCCATATGATGTGCAAGTCAAAAACGTCAACCACTGCAAAACCAAAAAATCTCCAAAGTAAAAAACATATTTATACGGTGATTTGTATAAAATTTACGATTTTCGACTTTTATTGTTACTTTAATTAAGTGTTTAGAACTCAAAAACAGAACTCCCACCCAAAATCGACCCGAAATAGTTGAGCATAGCATAGAATTTTCCGCGTCTCTGAATTGGTCGGTAGCGGTTGTCTTTGTCTATCGTTTTCAGAAATTATTTGGAAAGGTATGGCATGTAGGAAATAAATATTGAAAATAATATTCGAGCAACAATTTTGTGGTCATTGAACAAATAGATAGGGATTAAAAGCGATCCTTTGCCGAGGAAATTGCAAGCACAACTTGAGAAGCTTTATACCTTTTAGTTATTGTTGTCAGTTTCTTTTCAACTTTATAATGTTAGTTCCGACTAATAAGTTATCCACCCTCCTGTATTTCCGAAGAAACAATGAACTGATACTGGCAGTTCAAAGCGCGTAGCGTGCCATTAAATCGGAACCCCAAAATGGCTTTAAAGTCCAGTGTCGAAAACACCAAAAAAAAAACAGTGCAGCTCACTGTTTTTAGTTTTTCGCCAGCAGGTATACTCAAATATTTACAATGCAACAAGCAGCTTGAATCTTTCCTTACATACACAAATGACCCAGCAAGCACATCTTGTAAACATATACACTCGACATGTGTTAATGGGACTTAGGTAGTTAGAGCAATGCACCATTCAAAGGTGAACAAAACAAGGCGCACATTAAAGATAAACTCCGTCTAGTAGACATCAATACGCACTCAGTGCAAAAGAAATCGACAAAATTAATAACGCGTGCGCACTATAAAAGCTGATGATCTAAAATGATTTCTGGTTAGAACGTGAACGCGCGCAGTCGAACCGTCTTCGTCATCCACCAACATGTTTCTGGATATACTTGTCTATTTGTGCATAATTCTGGGCGTCCTCACATTCTACGCCATCTCCACCAAGCGACAAAACTATCACTGCATCACTTCCAGCGTACCAACTGCATATGGGCTACCGCTGGTCGGCATTGCTTATCAGATCTTTCCGATGACAAGTAATGTTGCAAACAGTATCCAGTTGCTGCTTCGTAGATATAATTGAATTGTTCCCGTTCACAGAGTTCCTTTACGTGATTCAAAAGCACTTTGAGCAATTCAAGAGCTGGACTTTCTGCGCCTGGATAGGAACCGAGCCCTTCTTCGTAACCATCGATCCGGACGTTATAAAGGATGTCCTATCGTCGGAAGATTTTCTCAATAAAGCGAGTTCCCTCTATAACCCCATCGATAATGCCATACCCCATGGCATAATCACAAGTCGAGGTAGGTTCACGACGGAAAATGTGTATCTATGCATCAACATTCGAATACTTTTATGCACTTGCAGTGACCAGATGGCGGCACAATCGCAAACTCATGAATTTATCATTTTCGCACAAGATCCTAACCAGCTTCATACCGATCTTCAAGAGCGGCACTCAGGTGATTGTACAGAAGCTGGATGCCATGGTCGGCACTGGTGAGCGAGAAGTGTTTGAGATTCTGAAACGCACCTTTTTCAAAATGGCACTCGGTAAGACGTCTCGCTGTTTTAATTCTTAAGAAATTGAAACATGTAATGTTGCAACTTTCCTGTTGTAGAAACAACCATGGGAATTGTAACGAAGGACGGCCTCGAAGAGCATGAGATTATTGTTCGCGGTTTCAATTTGTGAGTTTCACTGTTACAAGTGTACGGAAAACTTTTCGCACTTTTCATTTTGCCACTGAAAAATCATTATAAAGTGATATTCGCACTCAAGGCACAAAGATCTTGTTGTTCTCCGATCAGTAATTTCATACTAACGATTTATGTGTATATACACAGAGTCAGTGTTGGAGAGTTGAAGTAAGCTGCGTCCAAGCCCCAAAGTTGTACTTAATCTGAGCGTCGGAAGAAAGAACTTTAACTAATGCATTGAATTCAGTGACGCATGTGAGGGTGGTTTGGGGGGAGGGGCTCAAGCCCCTCCCAAATAACTATATCTTACAAACATTATACAGAAAGCCACCCCAAAATGAAATGTTATATACGCCACTGATTGAATTATTATAATTCCACATTTTTTCATTCTTTGCAATACAATTTAATTAAACATTTTATTGTTAACGTTAACTGTTTTTTTGTTTTTCAACGAAAAATCAGAATTGCTAAACATTACTGTATACACGCGTATACAATCTCTTGACGCTCGCTGTATACTTGCAGCATGATTGAGAAGATTGCCAAAGATGCCATGTTCAGTACTTTGCATTTGGGCTTTTTGGTCCGCACTCCCAAATATCACAGCACGAAGCGGTTCATACGGGAATATGTCGAAAAAGTGAGTGATACCACTAGTTATTGATTTCTTAGCCTTAGCCACTTAAATGTCCATCACTACTCTATTAGTTAATCAAAACCAAATATGATTTGAAAGAAAGCAACCACAACAACAATAGTAGCGCGGCACAGAAAAACACCCAAGATGACGGTATCAAAGGAAATTGTGAGATTTTTATAAATCAGGCATTGAACTTCCACCAGAAGGGATTATTCCAACTTGATGACGTCATTAGCGAGACGAAAACCGTGATTGCCGGGGTATATATTTACTTACGCATTTTATCCCACTAGCGTATTACGTTTTTTACAGAAGTTCGCACATTTCATTTTAGTCATTCGAAACAGTCTCTACAACAATTTACTCCGTACTCGTCATGTTGGCGATACATCCCCCGGTTCAAGAGAGATTATACCAAGAAATTCTAAGCATCTTACCCAGAAAAGATATCGAAGTCGAGTACGAGCACCTGAAGCAGCTACCCTACATGGATATGGTCATCGATGAGACCTTGCGGCTCATGCCCTCGATTCCAGTGATTGGGCGTGAATCGATCAGGCAGACTCACCTGCAATCGGGCATTAAATTTCCTCAGGGCATGCAAGTGATGATTCCGATCTTCCTTCTACATCGCCGCAAAGATATTTGGGGTTCGCAGGCGGACTTATTCAACCCGGACAATTTTCTGCCGGAAAACGTGGCTAAAAGACATCCCTTCGCCTACATACCTTTCTCGAAAGGTGCACGCAATTGCATTGGTAAGTGCATCTGATGTTTTAAGTGTCATATATAACCGTTATATGGAACATCGTGCATTGTTTTCATAGGTATGCGCTATGCGAACATAGTTCTACGAGTGATGCTTCTCGGACTGATGCGCAATTTCAAATTTTCAACGACCTTCAAGTATGAGAATATCGTCTTTCTAGATTATATCAGCTTGCGATATGAGAATGAACCAAAGCTGCAAATAGATAGAAGGCCTTAAGACACGTACATTCTTAACATACATTGCTTCATATACAGACAAACTAAATGTAAAGTTATATTTATTAATATATGTATTTTCATCAATCAGGTATTTACGAGTATGTATTTTAAATTCATTTATTCGTTTCAACGCTTCACAGCATTTCAGCAATCTCTCTTATGTATTCGAAGAAGTGGTGTCGTCTTCAGTTTAATAGTTATATCCTCTACAAAGTGCAGATCGTCATACTTGAAGCTGGTTGTGAAATGGTAATTTCTCAACAACTTGGCCAACGAGACTTTTATCGACATTAGTGCATATTTCCAGCCTGAAAAACAAGTACACATACAATACAAAGTTAGATCAGGTTGAAATTCGAAGACCATTTCAATCCATTTTGAATCCCTACAGCTCTTGATGAAGCTATGTCAATCAAAGTTTCCGAAATTTCATAATATAATACATAGTAATTCATCCCAGTACTCACATTCAAACGGATGGGGGAAGGGAGAAAGGGGACCAACAGTTTATCGCCGAAGCCTTATTTGCTTGGTTTGACACTTTGAGGTTTTGTCATTGCCTGCCAAATCCGTTTCTTATAATTCTCACCTTCTTTAACAAGCCCGTACTATGAATCGAACCTAGGCCTTTGGTATGAAAACCATCGAGGCCGGAACTGCAATATACTGCTGCCCTTTTTCGGTTCTAGACGCCCTAATACTTTCAAGACATGATTGTCTACGAAAATTTCAACTAGCGCAAAGAAATACATAGTAATAGCTGTTTCCTAGGAGTTTGGCAGCCTTCCATATGACATAGTTCTCTGACTGGAGTATGACTCATAGATCCATTCCCCATTTGCGAACCGACAGTGAAGATAGTGGTTGTCTGACTTCTATACTTCCATTTATACCTTACAAACAATTTGTATACATCAACATGACATCCCATCAGCAAATGTGCTGCTTTTTCAAAAATCAGTGATGTGACTAGCTACGAAATGCCAGTTCCACTCACCTATGCAGTTGCGAATGCCCTTCGTGAAGGGTATGAAGGCGTAAGTGTGCTTTCCTTCCAAATTCGAGGGTAAGAAGTTGTCTGGATTGAAGATGTGCGCTTCAGCGCCCCAAATATCCTCCCTGCGATGCATATTGAAAATATCGATTGCTATCTGAACGCCCTTCGGCAGCAGTACGCCGTTGCTGAGCTGCGTCTCGTGTTCCGTTTGCCGTGCGACCATCGGCACGGGCGCCATCACGCGCATGGTCTCGTTTAGAACCATGTCCATATAAACCATATCCTGAGTGTCAGCGTAGGACACTTCGAAGTAGCCACGCTCCGGAAACAGGGCTCGTATTTCGTCGAAAGCCTTCTCTTGGTATTGTGGAAACATGGCCAGCAGCATTAGGGTGTAGGTAATGGTGTTTGCGGTGGTTTCGAAAGCCTAAAAGTGCACGTAACCGATTCAGGCAACGATCAGCATATTTGTTGGCCCTCGGGCGCTCACCCCAAACACAATAACGTTCGATTCATCTACAATGTTCTGCCAGGTGAACTCGTTCCGCTTCATAAGGTCAATGGCACGATTTATGAAAATGTTCTGATCCAGTCTGAAGCAGTTTCGCGGGTTGTGATCTGCTGTTTCTATTTTCTCGGCCACCAACTGCACAATAAATGATAAATCTCCTCAGTTTTGGAACAGATTGAACAAGGAACTATTCTCTATACACCCACGTTTCGGATAAACCTTTGTATGGCGTGCTTTGCCTGCTTGTATGCTGAATAATCTCCCAGCATCATGTGCAAAGCTCTAAAGCTCAGCCAAGGCGAAAAACACATATCTGTCATATTTTCTAGAAGGCTATTTGTCAATTACTCTGGAGCTACTTGATGTTAGGCCAATTATGCGCACTCACCGCTGGTAGCAGTTGAGCAGACTTTTGTTGTCGGTCGAGCTGGTTCCGTCACATAAGCTCTTGCCCATTGTTGTCTCTGGTAAATTAAAAAGACGGTTCACTAGGCCCCTCAGCCTGACACAGCTACTCACTCACATACCTGTAGCGATACTCAATGTGAACTGTTGAATGATTCGCGTTAAGTCGACTTCACTCTGCTCCGGTAACAAATCGAGCGTTTTCATTAGTGCATTGACTTCTCTATTAAAAATTGGAATGAAATTCAGCAGGACCTTGTGTCCAAAGGCTGGATTCAGCAGTTTGCGGTGCACACTCCACTCTGGATCTTTGAAAAAAGTACAAGTAGCATGTCACCATGAAATCATAACTTGAGGGCTTCGACTTTGGTACTTCTCAAACTAAACAGGCCGCGCCCAGTGCCATCGTCCAGTGCGTTGTATATGAGCCCCTTATTTATACAATGCGGTGATGTGAAGATGTCCTGTGCGATTTGGGGATCGCTCACCACTAGGAACGGATACGGTCCGAGCCAAGAGAAAAAGGTGTATCCAAACTGTTGCTCGTGCTCATGAAATGTTTGTAGTATTTCTGAAATATTCATTCAATATTTTCGACAATTATTTGCATCGTTGTTTTAATTCCTTATTTTGTTTTTGTTTCTCTTTATTTGAGTTTACTACTTTTTGATACTTATTCCATATTAAGCGTATATAATTATATAGAAGTATGAAAAAAATATCGCGCTTACAAAACGTAATTGCAATACAAGTTTCGGATTTATTATTAACGATTTTTTCGAATTCATTTTTTCATATTTCGAGTCTTCTTTCTTAAAACTTAGATGCATAACTTTTCACATCTTACAACTTCAATATTCATATTCACACTTTTGGAGAACAAATTGCGCAGTTATTTTAATCTGATTTTCTTTAACACAAGCACATCTGTATGTACCTTCTCTTTTCCTCAGCCTATGCGCCATCCCTACAATAGGGTATCCCAGAGGTCCGGGAATTTTCACAATTAACTTGTAGTATTTTCGCCTTGACCAAAGAATCAAGATCCACAAAACCAAAAGTGTTCCCAACAGTAGTTGCAACGCGAGCATCATTGGCTCCTCAACATTCGCCAAAGCCAGTGAAAAACCAAAACAAACCAGACTCCGATACGCCGGTAACGAAAAACACAAACACTTTGAGCTCCATTGAGCTGGGCGTACGATTTTATACCGAAGAATCGGGCATTTCGTGGGAACAAGAAAATCGAATTGCATGACATGCGTTCAAATTTGTGTATCGACCCATAAAGGAACAACTGTTAAGCTTCCGATAGTGCGTACCTGCGTGACGGCGGACGTGTAAATTCTCACCGACTCATCGCACTTAATAGCCAATCGTCGTATGCGATAAGGTATTCGCGGATTAATTGCAATCTCTCAAATGCATACAAATTACAGCTATTTGAGGCGCTCGTGCTAATGCACAGACATGCATTTCGTTCCAGGCTGTAAGCCGCACTTGCGCAAAAACACTGAACAAAATAAACCCACGGAATCGTGCCCATGCGCTGGTCAAGTTCGTACAAATGTATGGCATTAAAAAAACTAAATTTATTTACTTACCGGATGTGTTTATTATACTTGCTTACACAACACGCTTATGAATCGAATTTTTGACTTCATAACTGAAACTAATATATATAGTACATATGAAGTCGGCCCCGCATTTATACTTCAGGGCTAAATCCCAAATCCCATAATGAGTTGTGGTACGTACCAGACCAGCTTCTCTCGCCTCTCGTCCATTACTAACCACTAAGTATCAACCTAATAGTGGTAGTAATGTTAAATTCGTATAAGCGGCTAAAGAAAGCACTCTCCATCTCTTCGCCATATAAATTTATATTTTGAAATACACCAACAACTACTAAAATCTATTTACGAAAGTAATAACCTACCAGTGACGCACGCAAGCGGGTTTGGAGATTCAAATGCCTCTAAATATCTGTTTGATAAAATCATTGTGGGTGACAAATTTGATTTCAAGAGGTACTGCACTCAAAAAGATTTATACAAAACCCCTACAAAATGAAATCATAAGTCCGCCACTGTCACCTACTATATACTTATAATATACAGTGGACGTCCAGTATAACGAACTTTCCATTTAACGAATTTTCGATTTAACGTACGGCCAAATTTTTTCCATTGATGGTTCTATATTACGAACAAAAGTGAAATTTGCTATTCGATATAACGAATATTTATGTTGTTTTTCACCCTTCGAATTGTTTTTATTTGAGCATTCACATTCTTTACAATAACAATGAATGTTTGGTTTCGAGAAGTGAACGGTACCTCAATCGTTTTTGTTTTTGTTACGTTAAAACTTTCAAATTTACGTTACGTTTAAGTTACCAACATTTTCAAATTCTGTTTGTATGCATTGCTGATCATTTTCACAGGATTTGTTTTGCGTTCGGTCGGCTTTTTTCTTTTAAAAATTAAAATTTCAATAATCAATCAAGATAAATTGCCATACAGAAAAGTTTACTTGCGGTAAAGAGGCAATCGCGCATCGAAAACTTTTTCACTGTACACACATAGCCATATTTGTATTTTGAAAATGCTGGAATAAAACAAGATATTTGTTTAACCTTCTGTCTGTCCTTTGCTCAAAATTGCGTTCGCTGTCCTTTGAGGTCAGGATGACCCCAATCAAATGGTTATATAATTTACTGACGAAACATGAAGAAATGTTACGCATAAATCACAAAAGAAAAGAGGAAAAAAGGGAAACGGAAAAGGGTTATTGGGTTGTCAGCGCGATTAACACTCAATAACACAAGTAGACGAGTGCACAAAACCGCTCAACCGTTTTTTTAACTCCGCCTGGGGTCAAATAGACCCCAAGGGACAGGCAGAAGGTTAAAAACTGAATATGTGAGACTTATTTCTTTAAGAAGAATGGTTTAAAACAAAAAAATGTCGATCAAATTGCGGGTACAACATAAGATTCGTTATATTGGACGTCCACTGTACTTATATATGATGTGTTTATGTAATATCCCTCTTTCTCTGCGTAGTTCCAAATTTTAATTTGTATTTTTTTTATACTTTTTAATCTTTATTATAGCCTGCAACTTATAGATTTAAAAGAAACAAAATGTATAAATCAATAATCTCAGTTGAAATGTGCATTTCTCTCTATGATCGTATTTACTCAATTTTCAACTGAAACAAACTTACACATTTTTCAAACCACACGCATGTCAAGACTCAAGCGTCATCGTTTTCATGACAATTCCAGCCGCCCGTCAATGCAATAATGTGTGAATAATCCCCCTTTTTTATACATTTAACTTCAACACAACGATTATCGTCACTTTCGTCACTGAAGTGTCCACTGAAATTGCCAAACAGCCACTCAGGCCAACCGCTTTTTCCCAAATGGCGCTACAGCCGTAGATCGAACTTGGCTGAATCGAAAATAGCGTGCCAGGTGACACTTTCCAAGCCCACTCACCCATTAAATTTCAATGATGCAAATAATCAAGTAATCGATTTGTATGCAGTTCTGAGCTGCACTTTACATCAGTCAACGCGTCAGTCACCTAGCAGTGCAGTCTGTGTGCGTACAACTAACGCGTAATGAATCAAATTGTAAGTATTTCCAGCTACGGAAGCAATATATTATTCAAGTTCACTGTACGTAAATGAAATTTGTCAGACCTCGTACTTCCACTATTGGTCAGTATCAGGAAGAGGTACAACCCTATAACCGAGTAGTCAAAGTTAGTGTCAAGGTAGTGTCTCTGTTAAGCCCTTAGCTCTCGCAATAAAAGTTGGAAATCCGATCATATTACCACTGTTATCTCTGTTACGTCTGTGGGGTAGCTCGATATACATATCGACGAAGAAAGTGATGAATCATTTCAACCTCCTTTCTCCATTTTGGCAACTTCTGCGAAGAATACTAGTTACTATGCGTAGCTAAATCGATAGCTTAGTGTCGATGTCGATGCAATAGCGCAGTGTCCAGTGATAAGTCCAGTAAATACTACAGTAAATAATACAATCTTTATACTTTTTCTGTCTCACCTTGGCCATAATGTCGTTGATACTTTGCAGTCACTTTGGTTGGTTCATACCTAGTAATTCTCTTAAGTAGACCACTAAGGGAAGCTGCTATTTCTCTATCCAGGAATACTGCAGAGACTTTGTGCCGCTCAAGGTCATCAGCAAAACACGCCATTTCCGTATAATCTTCGATTTTGCTATTTTCTAATGCGTGTGATACCCAAACTACAAATTGAGTTTGTCATTCAGCAAAACTTTTCACGAAAAATAAATTCTAGAAGAAAAGTTTATACCAGGACTCAAGGAATTGTTGCCATTCGTATATCCAAACATATTGTGCATGAAAACCACAAATCTGCTGTTGATGTAAAAAATATTCATTATACATAACAAATAGTTTCAACCATTTGGAAACTTTACATAAATTCATACTACATTAAAAGCATATATCGGTTTTTCTCCAAGTCCTTAAAACCAAACGTAATAAAGTAAGTATTGTACCTGTGTACAATAAGTGTATGGGAACATTTGCACTCTACAGCAGTGTTCATTGCAACTTCTTCAGTAGTAGTCATTAAGCTTAAGTATTAAGTGGAATAGAGCCCGGCCAATGCGGCGGTCGTGGCTAGAATAATCGTAAAGATGTATACGTAGTCGGATCTCTCTGTGTCGATCTGCCCTTCACGACCGTGTTACATCTGAAAAAGATGCTGTAAAGAAATTTTGTAAATATTTTGCGCTTACTTTGCCCACACATTCACAGTCCAGTTTGCAACGTTCTAAGCACACACTCAAAATTAAAGCGCAGTAAAATGCAACAAAGCCAGGCATTACCAGGCATTTTTATTCGCAAAATATTTTCGTTAATACTGCAGTAGAATACACTACGAGGGTGTTAATTGAACCACTATGCAGTCTACTGTAATTATACACCAAAAGTCAACCAAACTTGAACCAAATATTCCTCAAATATATGTAAAACAAACTGTTTCAATGGGTAAGTAGTAATACGAATTATGCACAGATATATATGTATGTAAATATATAAATAGATGTGTAAATAAAAAGCAATCAAGCAAAGAATCAAGAAAAAGCAAAGAAATGCTACAACAGCAGCAAAGCGAGTAAAAGTTTCATCCTAAAAATATGCAAATACTTCTTTAATAATTTCTGTATAGTCACAATTACTGTTGTTAGTACGGATCTACACATATATATACTACCATACATCACATTAACTCTTTCAGACTCGTCGATAAATTCTCGGGGGAACACACATGGATAAATTTTGATAAGAAAATCAGAAATGTACAAGCGGAGAATATGAGACACTAAGTCAAACTTGCGCAAGCATTACAAACGTAAATCTTCACGGTGTGGCATTTTTGCAACAATAACAATTGCTTGCTTGTTTGTCGTTAGCCATTCCGATAAAATAAATATTCAAATATCTTACTCAAACTACATACAGATGTTACATATTTAAGTTAGCCACAATTAATGAGGCAATGCTCAATCATGAATTCGTAAGCGATTTACAATGTTCTTGGAAAACTGTCTAATTTCCAAGTCTGCACACATATCCACCTTCGGTTCTGTTTTCATAACGGAGTACATATTTACATAAATAAATATATAATTATATTTTCAATAAATGGAGTAAGTGTAGTGTCGTTTCTGTGCTACTCTCGAATATTCGGCAGTTTCAGTTTCACTATTGGGCAAGCAGCAAGCACCAAATGTACCGTCCGCAAGCGATATGGAAGTACAGCTCTTACTAAGCAAAGCAGTTTTCGCAGTTATGCAGGGGTTAGTCATAAATGGTCTACTGTAGTGATCGTAAGCACGAGCAGTGCATAGTCTAAGCTTCCCTAGAGTAGCGGCATGTCTACACTGAACACCAGAATGCCCATCAGTACCTGTGTCGGCCAAGTGCGTTTTATCGTGCCGTTCCGCAGGCACCGAATTCCCGGCAGTGGCCGGTTTGGCATCGCCATCGTCACCAACGATCGAATGCCCATTCAACAGTGGTTCGTTCGCCTTCATATCTGCAAGGAAATTAACTCAATTATTTGCTGCCGCATTCATTCTTACTTATACATAACAACATGTACAGATATTCTTGGTCCCCACTTTACCTTTCTCGTTCGGCGTCACAACTCCTTGCTCAACATCCTTGTTGGCGGTGCTTTCATTCGCTTCCTGCACCGACATTGAGTCTTTTTCTTTTCCAGCGTTCTTATTCCGCGTACAGTGTATGAGGAGCATAATAAGCGATGCGCCCACTATCGGCGGTATGCCGGCCAACAGTAATGGCAACGTGTACGATCCGGTGCTATCGTAGATCATGCCGGCAATCGGTGGTCCAATCGTCAGCGGAAAGGAACTCAACCCCAGGAGGAAACCGATAGCTTGCGTGGCGCCAGACGGCCCGCAGATTTCGTACGCTATGGGCCCCAGCAACGAGATGAAGCACCCATCGAACAGGCCCATGATGAGAGCAAACACAATTAGCAGCACATAGGAACTAGTCAGCGGGAGCATCAGCGTCACCACTCCGATGCAAACGAGTGACAGCTGCTGCAGGTATATCCGATTCACACCAGGCAGATCTGCGATCACGCCGAAAATCAGCCGACCCAGTCCCGAGGTAACTCCAATACACATCACCGGCAAGTTCTCACTCTTGCCCGGAAACGATTTCTGCACGAATTTCATCATGTGCACATACGGCACAAAGTAGCCGAAGAGCGCCAGCGGCACGCACAGGGCCCAGACCACGTACTTCTTGCACTTCCAGATCTCCACGTTGATGACGGAGCGCAGCATAATGTTGAAGCGCGATCGGCCGGGCTTCTTCTGCGGCGGCTGCGGCGGCGGGTGCAGTGGCTTGTACACAAACGAACACACAATTATGGAGCAAGATATCAAGCTCATGACCTGCAATGTGGTCTCCAAGCCGTAGCCCTTAAGCAAGTAGTCGAGACCGGGTGGCAGTATCACCGTGAACACGCTGGAGCCGGCCGTCACGAAGCCGCTCACTTTGCCCAGGTAGCGCTTGAAGTAGTGGCCCAAAATTGCCAGGGCGGGCGTGTACGCCAAAGCGGCGCCAAAGCCAAACATGATTCCATACGTCAGGTAAAGGGCGCCAATGTTCTGGGTGCAGAAGGAGGACAGAAATAGGCCGCTGGCAGAAAACAGACCGCCAATCAGAGTGGTGAGGCGCAGGCCGATTTTATCCGTAAGGCAACCAGCAACTGGCGACAGTAGGAATGTTGTACCGATAGTCAATGAGCCCACAAGTGCTGAAAAAACAAATAGAGAAAAGGAGAGACAATCTGTTATTGGAGTTCAAAGTTTTGCCATTCCTTTTAAAGCCGACGTTTCCATGAGCGATTCGACCAAGTTCCATGAACGACCTACATACTTACCTATTGCTCACGAAATGCCCCTATGCGCATGTATTGGTTCGGGTCAGAACAAAGAAGTGCCGCGCCGACGCTCGCTAAAAGACAAAAGCCGCTAAAGTGATCCCAAGCGCCATAGCTCGCCACAAGCGCGTGCCGAAGTGAAGACACATCGACAAGAATTAAATATTACTTTGTAATCACTTAACTGCGCTGCACGCTTCTACATATCTCACGCGAGTGGCAGTAGCAAACGCCGACAAAGATAATCGAATTAAGAGCACAAGTGTGCTTACTAGGGCAAAAGCGCAAAGTCTGGCGTACGGTTGTCGGTAACTTATTACCGCAGCAAAGCTGCTTTCTGACTTCTCGCACCACATTGTGTGGTCACACGTGTCCATGTAAGTGTGAACATCTCAAATTGTTTACATAGTCAACAAAGTAGGAAGCAATACTACACCAGATGAAAACTCTTATTCGTTTCTACTATAAACGAATACACACACGCACATGTTTGTATGTATGTAAGTATGATAAGCGGTACGCACAACTTTCATACGAACATTGTACACATGCGAATGTGGTCATCAAGTGTGCAAACAGCGCACAGTGTTACAAGTTCATATAGCGGAGTGACAAATATAGAAGGAATAGTCGAACATAAATGAAATCCAAAAGATTATATTAGTCGTGAAACTAGTAGAGGGCATTCATATTTTGTCTAACATATTTTGACATGTTCAAAATAGGAAATTTAGTCTAAACGCGCCAATTTTCTTCTTTCATTTGATACTCATATTTCATCATTGACAACAGCAAATATTTAAATAAATACAGTCGTGTCTGGGTATAGTGAACACCCTATATAGTGAACACCTCGATATAGTGAACACCCAAATTTTGACATGTAGCCTCTAAATCATGAACAAAAGTTTGCAGCAATTTCGAGCAAAAAGCAAAAAGTGTATTTTGAGCAAATAAATCGAGTTTGTGAACAAAAATGTTAACCTTGATATAGTGAACAACCTCAATACTGTGAACAGGCCTTGCAATAATTAGTTCACTATATCCAGACACGACTGTATGTATGTCTTTAAAATTGTAAGGTCCTTTTAAAAGGACATCTGAAAACTGAGTATGCCAGGTTGATGATGTGAGAGTGGGCAGGAAGGCTACAAGCCTTCCATAGCACTCAGTCCATTCGGACCATTGTACTATGCCCTCGGGGGAGAGTAGGAGAAGGGAAAGGATAGATGAGTGGAGTGATACCACATATTTCACCCGTTTCTTTGGAAATGTGTACGCAACACTGTTTTTCCCAACATGTGTTACAACACACATTTCAAGCGGAAGGGGGAAGGGGGGCGAGGAGTTTTCTACAGTTTTACGCCGAATCCGAACGGCGGTTTTTAGTTTTTCTTTCACACTTGGAGGCTTTGCCATTGCCTGCCAAGAGGGCACTTGTGCGATTCTTCTAATTCTCATCAGCTTCATATGGATAGCGATAGAATTAGATGAGTGTTTTACCAGCCCGAGCTATATAGAATTCGAACCTAGAGCCTCGGTATTTCTTTTAATTTACTTTCAAAGAATTTTTTTTCATAACGCTACTGCAGAGAGGTGAAGAGAATCAGCAAAACTTTGGGTTTACCAGACTTAAAATAAATAAAGCTTAGGTCATCAGGTCAGTTTTAGGGACTCGCTCATAATTTATTTTGAATTATTTAATCCCAAAGTGAAAGCAAAAATTTGCTATTTGTAGACAATTTTTGTTTTTTCAAAGCTATAAATTTACTTACTTTAAGAGCTCATTACTTCTATGTTACTCAATATTTTTACTTAAGACTTGGGGCTTATCCTAATTGAAGTATTCCCAACAAAACCTTATACTACTCGCTACACTGTGCAGCGCCCGCACACTCTCGCAAAACATGATTTGCGATAACGAGCGACAGCGAGCGCTTGCGACTATTTACATCTCGACTATTTGATTAAGTGATTTGCAAATTATATATTTCTGGCACAATTTCTTAAAATAATTATAATCAATGCTCGTTATATAATCAAAGCACGTTTTTATGTCATCAATTTACTCTGCGACCGGGCAATTAATCACTCATGTGCTGCGATTGCGAATTGATGCAAAACTTACATGGCGTGAACATATTAAGAGAAAAAGAATGAGATTAACAACAAGTTCCGACAACTGCAATGGCTTCTAGGCAAACAATCAAACTTATCCCTAAGCAACAAATTACTGATATACAACACTATCATTGCTCCTATCTGGAGGTATGGTATTCAGATATGGGGCACGGCATGCAAAACAAACGTTGACATTGTACAGCGTACGCAATCAAAAATAATACGAAAAATAGTTGACGCTCCTTGGTACATCACAAACGACTCTTTGCATCGGGACCTTTCAATCAGCACAGTTGAAGAAACAATAAAAAAGCACGAAACATATTATTGACATGGAAAATGAAACCCCTGATCGAAGAAAGGCGAATCCGAAGGCTTAAACGACTTACAACTTCTGACTTACCATCTAGAAATTTTTAATGAAATATGTAATGTAAACTGTATGTATGTATTGTAAACTGAAATTTAACTTACTGTTATACGCTATTGTTTTGTTAAGTTCGTAAATAATTGTATATTCTGATATTGATCTATGTACATAAATTATTTCCAAATAATGTTAGAATATTACGAGATGCCTTTTATTAGGCAGGTGTAACAAATATGGAAGTTAAAAAAAAAAAAAAAAAAAATGTGCTGCGATCAATTATTTTATTATATATATGAACATTTTTATAAGACGAACATTGAATGTGCTCCCGAACAGTAAGAATTCCATAGGACATGGATTTTAGACGGTGAAAGGCGACCAAATTTTGAAAACTCGCTGAATTCGTGAAACATTGGATGAGGGCCTTGCATGAGTCCATGTTTTGCTTCTTCAAAGACGGCTACGATATCAGTGTGTTTCCGAAGAATTCGTACTCGATTATCGTAGTCATTTAATTCCACTTAAGTACCTTTACTGTCACTAATTACTTTTTCTGAGATTGAAACTAAATAACTCAGAGTATAATGTAAATTTAGGCATCACACCATGGCGCCCCTCATCTAAATTTGACGCAGCAATTTAAACATTGGTGCCACAAACAGCCACGAACTGGCACCAACACTCATATCTACTTGTACCACAATCGAAGTCAGCTCAAAATTGATGCTCGTTGTAACCTCATTGACGATAGGAATGCATCACAGAAATAACAGATACCCGATTTTGCGGAATAGTCAGGGGTGTGAAGTTACAGTGCCGGTATATGAGCATGATGTGGTCTAGCCGTGATTCTCAGTATCGAATTTCAAATTTTCATTACTGAAAAACACATTACAACTACGCAACCAATAAAGCATGCAAAGTGTAGCATTCGTGCATTGCACGCGAATTTCTTCAAACTGTACGTAAAGGCTATGAAAATACAAAACACTGACAAATACAAGCATCCAATATTTTCGTGCATTAGCTTTATATTATTTGTTCGTATCTCCGTATCAGCACATGTAGGTTTATTATGTTATTTAAAAAACGCTATTTCGACCACCAAAACGACACATATATACAAGTATATGAGTAGGTGGGCCACACACAAAAGACATGTGCAATAGGGAAAATATTTAGACATAAACATTTAATTTTTTATGTTTCATAGCGGGCTGTTTTGATTTGTTTCTTTATTTCCGCCTGCGACACTTAATGCTGGCTTTTAATTAATGTTCTTAAAAGTTGTTTACATCTTGGAGAATTTTTCGAAACAGTTTTAGCGTTTAAAGTAAACTTTATTAAAAAATTATTCATGTTTTGTAATGTTCTTCAAAAACTTTCGCACGCTGCGTTTCGAGTTACACACTAAGACTAAGGCCGACCTTTCCGCAACCATATGTGTTGTTCGTGTAAGCATTTTACACAGGTCGAAAGGACATACAATTTTATACTAATTCCGGAGGGCGAGTTTTGACATTTTTCGCAGTCATTTTGACATATCCGTCTGAAACGGCGAGATGCGAGGAGGATTCGAACCTAGGCTCGAACGCTGCTTCCCACTCGTAGTCCAACATACTAAGTTACAGCGACAAGTTACTCCTCACAATAAATATGATACAAAAAACTATACATAATTCTCACGATTTTTTACACTTTGGCCTCGGCGCTTTGTGTTAAGGAATTTGATACAAAATAAATCATTTTCTATGCTATTTTATAACAAAATTTCACCTAAGGCAGTTTATTATAATAATGAAAAAATATTAAAAACTTAATAATTTAAAAACCGCATGTTGGTATTGAAATTCAAATCATTCCCTGGGCCAAACCATGAGTATAACTTTGCAAAACGTGGCAAACGAGTACAAGATTGACATTGACTGGTGACTATGTATATATATTTAAATGTGGCAGAATCCAACCAAGTGCCAGATTAATAACATTTTTCTTTTTATTTCAAATTAAGAAAAAGGTCAAATATTATCTCCATGATAGTCCTAAAAGTGTGATTTGTTGACAGAAACGCCAACCACCACCGAAGCAAGCTTACCAAATTAAGACTTTGAAAATGTATATTTCAGCTGAGTGAGACATCTCGATGCCTGAAACGCGGAAATATATAAAGCATAACAAACAAAGAGACGAACGTACTACTACTATCAAAGACTTTTTGTTTTAGAGAAAATTGCAAAAGTTACGTAAATCTGACTTCCACAGCTAATTAAATCTGTAACAATATCTAAACATTCACTTTAGAAAAATTAGGAATTTTTTTAAACTTTTGCCACCACATGACTATATATGTACATACTTAGAAATACATAAAAGCAAAACACATATCAAGTCAATCGCATAGCAAAGTATTCACTAAAATGTTGCACATATACCTTAGTCTTTCTAGTACTGGTCAGATCCTTTGCCAACACAGTGTACCAATGAATTCATCAGTCGATCATTTCCTGCTTTAAACCGCATTAAGCACACACAATAAGAGAAGAACATTGTACTGAACGAGTGAATTCCCCTATCATTTCATATCCCCACTCAATAAGTGCGTGCGCACTTGCTTGCCAATTTCTTGGCTGACCCAATTTACACACAAAATACGCTCTGTAACGATCAGCGTCGGTGACGACCACTAAAGCTCTCGTAGAGATCATTGCCATTGCCATTGAGAAATCTTTTTATAGATACGAGTGTTATGCAAGAAGCCAACAAATTAAATAAGCTTCGATATGTCCCAAAAACCAATATGCGAGGAAATGAGTTTGAAAAGTTGTTGTATAGACATGTGTAAAAGTTTACACAACACAACACACACGCACCCAAAAGTCAATTCATTTTTAGAAGCAACCGAGGAGAATGCCTAGACGGACCACCAGACAGAAATGTCTGATGAAATGCCCTCATGCTGTTGAATGTTCTTTTCAATGCGTGCGCATTCGCGAGATCATAAATGTCTTATTGTACCCCACATTATTGCCAATTTGTTTTTATCCGGAAAAAACAACAACAATAACAATAACAACCATAGAGCGTTTACACGCTTCTTTAAATTGAAAGAGCGAACGTATCGGCAATTTTTTTTTAATAAAATACTTACCCATTTCTATAGAGGAGAGTAAGGTGAATGTGTTCACATTTCAGTCATTTCTACAGCTTGGCTTTTTTGCTAAAACAAATAATGTAAGATTTCATTGAAGTATCAGATACACATTTTGAATGTTTTATGTAAGCCGTGAAGTTTGTTTCACTGCTTACATAAAACACTCACACAATGCAACTACGACTGAGCGTAATGTATATTCTGAGCGGACATATACAGACCTCTAGCTATAAATCTATGCCAATGTTTAGGTACTATGTATCGTTGAGCATGCAAAAAAAGGTGTTAATAGTGGATCACACTGCCTCCTATAAGCTTTATCGTGCGATTCTGAATAGTGTCCAGAAACTTAAAGGAGTTTAATTTGCTCCTGCCCTCCAAATGCCTGACTTTCAGTTTTGGACAAATGTACATGTAAGTGGTTTTGTCTGGCAAATACCGAATGGCTAAAAGTAACGATTCTTGTCCCATTTTAATTAGCCGAGACACTTGTTCGAAATTCTGAACATTCCGATGAAGATCACATATTATGAACAAAACATCACGAGAATCTGCTTTCGAAATGGTCACTCCACTCATAGTCAATAGGAATTTAGGTAGTTGGGAGTTTAGTCTTTGGACTCCTCTCGGGAACAAGACTTTATATGTACTTTTATATGTATTTTATTCTACAAACTAGCATTTACATTTTCTCTTAAGTTAGCCAGCAAAGGGCACTTTTATTTGATTAACTCAAACCGGCATCTGATCGCCTGAGCGGCGCGGCGTGGGCTTTCTCTCCCTCATGTTTATAAATGTAAAGAAGCGTGAACGCGCTTCAATGTCAATGCAATGCATCATACTATAGGTTTGTTTATACAACATGTATGAGTATGTGTCCGTTGTTCATGTGTTGTTTGCGTACAGCAATATTGACAATTAGATAATTTCTGAAAGATAATTGGAAATTGATACGTTCTTCTTGTACAAGACGTAGCCAAGACAGTGCGAAGGCAAAATTCTTCCATTACTTCACTCAACTCTTTGTTTCCCCCTCTTTATTTTATATATATGTACAATTGTACGAGTCTGTATGTTGACATATGTGGATATATATATGTATGGAGATAGTTGCCGGCTCATATTTCTAAGCGTTTTCGAATGCTCTAAAAAATTGCTCATACTGCACGTTCAGAAAAGTTGTTGCTGATCTCGTGGTTACAATTACTTTATTATTAAATAAGTCTACATTACTGTGAATATATTGTATGAAATTCTTATATATGTAATGCTTAGTGTTTTGGATGACTTCTTCTCAACAAAATAAATTTTGACAAGTTCTTTGATTTCGCCTTATTGTGTATAAATTAATGTGTAATTAAAGAACAATTTTGGACACACTTTGATCCGCATCTTTACAAAATTTGCTTTAACGAAGTATGATATGATGCAAAATGGTTTTTAATGCAAAGCGTTCCAAGAATATGAACAAATCAATATTTATTTACATACATAGTATAGTATAGAAATTGCGATACAACTCTTTTGTTATGATGAACCAACATTGAGGCCAACTTTGTTCACCTTAGTCCTGATCCATCAAGACCAGATTACCAAAAATCACAAACGAGCATAGCTGGCCGAGAGAGAGTTTGTAGTCGAAGGTTGGCACTTCGACCCGGTAGTCCCAGTTTCTCTTTCTATAAACAAAACTTATGACCAAATGAAGAAGGTAAGCATATCAGACATTGCACCCTGCCCAGCCAGTTGGGCACAACTTTTGTTTGAATAAGGCTTGAAGCTTCTGGCAGTTAAAAACTTTGATACCAGATACCAGAAGATCTATTGATTTTTTTTAACGAAACTTCAGAAGAATTAAATGATTGAAACGGAACCAAATCCCAATAAAATAAACTTGGAAATATCTCAATGGTGTGTTTAGTTGAATCATTCACTAAAAACTGAAAAAATAGCATTTGTTCAGATTAACAAACCAAAGCCATTGCTTAACAAGATTCAACTACGCTCACAAAAATTCATTCAAAATCATGTTCCATAGTGCTCACAATATCCGAACACGGATATTGTGCCTTAGCCGGAATATCAGAACATTCGAGGGGACTAGCAAAAATCGCTTAGTATAACCAAAGCCCAACCACAGCTCATAACCACAAGGAAATTATTATTTTTTCCATGTGCAAACTGTACGCTTAGGTACCTATAAGGTTTCGTCCAAAGCTAATGGCACACAGACTGTCAGACTGCAACAGTAACTGGGTCAGTGGAGCGCTAAACATTCAGTTTCTAATTTCCCTTCCATACGCACTTCCACGTCCACACATGTCAGCATACCCACCCAAGCCCCCGCATAGCTTTACCTACCCATATTCGGTCATGTTCATGTTGGGAAAGAAAAGCGAAACAACAAGAGCCAATTTGTGGTCAATGACCACGACGATGCCACAACGTGCACATCGCGAAACAACAAGCCCGCCAACGGCAATGTTGACTGCTGTGTAGCTTCTTATTTGTTTGGCTCGTCCAGGCCGACATCGCGTATGCGTAATATTTTGCTGTATGTGCCATGCAACAACAAAGCGAAAAATGTTTGCCTTTTGCGGTTAGTGGTCGGAGAAACATGAACCTTGACCAAGCGGCAGACTGATTGATCGCAATGCAATACATTTTCAGTTCCACTTGTTGACTGCAACTCTTCAAATTTCGACGACAACAACAAATTGGTAACATGCGCCCAGTCGTCGGATTTTGCGCATTTGATATTGACGCGCGCACGTCGACGGTTCAATTTTAACAAATTTAGAGGGTACAGCAATAATTACATAGATAAGCAATCAATTTATGATTTTTCGGTTTCGCTAACGTCTCAACACGAAAGCAATTTCCTATTACTGCTGGCGGAAGATAAGGTTCGATGCCTATTTATGACTCACACAACACGATATCGGAATGTAAGAAATAACTCGTGTTCCTCACTTAGGAGCAGAAGTATTCAGTTTCACACTTTTACGTACTCGGGCACAGTGCAAATCGTCAAATGTGTCTCCTCGATTCAAATGTAAAATCCAAATCAATGGCAATCTTCTCTCCACTACGTCACTCCACCGTTCTCACGATCTCTATGGGAAATGTTTACTATATTGAAGCTTACATACTTAAATTCATTCAACCAAATCACAACAGAATGTAATTACACTGAAGAGTGCCCTGTGGCTCTGTCACTTGCAAACAATCAAAAGTGCTCCCAAAATAATCACAGTTAATCCTTAAATGCCACCACAACGGCACTGCAGTTTACATAAACATGTGTACTTCATTGCGCTGCCACATTTGATGGTGAACTGTCGAACCGCCAAATTCAGGATATGAAATATCAATCAAGATTAGAGACGCAAATGTCACTTAATTGGTTTTGATTGTATAGTGCAAAAGTATGCACGTGACCGTTGACAAAGCTTGCAGGCGCTAAAACAAGGAATTCATGTAAATATGAGTTTGCACATGTTTGCAAAATAGAAAAGCAGTTAAAATAATAGATCAATCAATGTTTTCTGATGGATTGATTTGAAAGACAACAAGGCACTCGATAACTTACATGTACCAATTATGAATAGATAAATTAATTTTGAAGCATAATTCAATCAGTTTTGATACATCAATCTGAATTGATATACACAGAATGACTGAAATGAATGTGACAAAAACTAACATGTCAATCTTTAAGTGAAAGGATTTAAAAACCAAACCGCATAAAATGTAAAATAAAATAATAATATCTAATTTTTTAGTAAAGGATATACTTTTAAGTAGCCTCATAAATTCGTTTGCCTGCCATTTTAGGGCGGTTAAAATTTGTGATCATTTAAAAAAACATAATTAGTGGCCGTGCATTTTAACGAACTTCTTTGTCAATTTTTGTCGATTAGCCAATCAAATTTGTTTACCTCGAAAAAAAAACTAGCTGCTTCAAACCAATGTAATGTAATTTATATTGACTTTTATAATGAAATATTTGTTTTTGTTTAAATAAATTTTTTTGTTTTTGAAATTATCCTATTTTGAATATAAAATGCACCACTGAATCATTTATGTTTTTCAAATCCCTCCAATAAATGCAACTTTTCGCTATTTGCAACCACCCCTGGAACAATTTGGTTACGTTTTGGGAGATTTAACGGTATGTAGAAATCACACGAACGATCAATGCACGAACGATAATATTTTTTACCTACCGGCTTTACTCGAGGCTTCCTTGTCGCCCTGCTCCGACAGGCGATCCGTCAGCAGGGCGTGGATGACTCCGTACGTGTTGATAATGCCGAATATAACGCCGTTACAGATAAACGCACTGACCATCACTAACCAGGCACGCACGCCGCCATCCGGCGGCTCATTGGGACCGTGTATGTCGCGGCAGCAGGGCGCCTCAATGTGTTCCTCAAGGGCCGCACTATGCCCCTGGCCCTTGTCAGTGGACAACGGTGCGTGGAGCGGTGCACAGTTTGCCAATGTCTTCTGGCCATGCCCACTATTCGGCGGCTGCGAACTGTAAACTTCTGCTTGTGGCAGGATGCGGCCGTTTGACTGATTGTTTTCGTTTAATGGTTCTTTTTCCGCCATGTTCGAGAACGGCGTTACTTATGCGTTTTGTTCACTTTATGCTGATTTGAAAAAAATTCGTAAAGGAAAAATCGGACACTGAGATACTCGTATCCACGACTTTATACGGACCACGATCAACAGTCGCCTTAAACGAATGTTTGAAATAGGAACCACTACGACGATATAATATACATATACACCAGACTTATGTGCTACTTATCAACTTGGAAATTGTCTGGAAGAAAAAATGTGGAATTAAAGCTCAAATTCATACGCATTTGTTTATTCGACTCATGTAAATTAGTTATCACAGGCACTCGGTGTCATATTGAATATTCATCGTGCATGTGAACTAAATTTTTCTAATTGTGAAAGATTTTCTCAATTGATCTCTGATAGAAATTTCGTGGAACCTAAACGTGAATAAAATCCATATACATATGTAATCAGACGCACATGTATGTATTTCGATTCGAACATGAGAAAATACTGTGTATGTGCGCACTTTATAAATGCATTCATAAAATTGCAATCTGCATCTGATTTTCTTTTGCAAATATTTATTCAGTTATACTGCATATTCAAATGAGATAAGACACAACTTCTACTACTTGTAGAATGCATTTCAACATTTTAACATTTACAGAAATATTGAGCCGACCCGACTTCAGACCCTCAAAGATGCTGACGACGATTGGATTAACGGATGGTAAGATTTGAAATCTCATTATTAGCACTTATAGCACGTGAGCGTTGAAAATGCACCCATGCAAAATTGCAAAGTTCCACAAATGTCAGCAAAGTATTTAAAACAAAAATTCGCTTGCACAGCACTTTGTCACGAATTCCACGCAAAGTAATTGCATTTTTGCTGCGATTTTATTGTTTTGCCAGTTTCAGCAGATCTATTTTCTTGCTCTGCAATAATTCACGTTCAGCTGTCGAATTGCCCAAAAACACCCAACTACTCAGCCGGCACAATACGGTACGGCATCGAGCACGGCACGTGTCACAGTGATGAGTGGCAGAAGTTTTCGACAGGCCCCCGTGTGAAATCAATCGATTTGTTTACTATGCAGTTGGAGCAAGGGTCAGTTGCAGCAACTTGCTGAACACATGTTCCGTTAGTGCGCGCAGGACCACGGGCGCCGAAAGCAGTTCTATGAATTTTCCAATTCGCGTACTCCGGGAATGGGCAAGTTCGATCGCACGAAAACTATTCACACGTATGAAATGAAAACTTCTTCTGCGCCGACAAATTCCCACGCACAACACCAGAGAACCGCACAACCACCGAAAGGTACCACACACAACTAGTCGCTGCCGTTGTCAAAGCGGGAATGAACTGAGAATCAAAAAACTGAACGCTCTCTCACAAGCTGCAATAATCAATTGTCCAAGCGTTTGTTATTAATGCGACCGTTATCGCCGCGGCGCCCCCTGCCGAATATTGCTGCAGTCGCCGATGTTTCGAAAATATAAACAAAATATGGGGCCGAGCTAGGTGGGTCCGCTCGTTGTCATCGTCGTCGTCGTCGTCATCGTCGCCGCCGAGCCAACCGGCACCTCAGATCTCCGATTTCAAGCGCTACACGAGGTGAAAAGTAATCATAAACATACATAAACCCAAGGTGTAAGTCATCATCATAATCATTTCTGATGCCTTCAGGAGAAAATTTATTATGTTTATCAATAGCTTTGATAACATAAGTACAAATTTCAGTATGTTCAACACGGCAAAATAATTCTTGCATATTTATTCTGTATTTAATTTCGTTGTCAGCCGAAAGCCTCGCTGCTAGTGCTGTTTATTATTTGTAGTATAAGTATTTATATTTATACTTCAACTTGTAAACAAATAAATAAATAAATTCCATTGTATTTTTTCTTGTTTTTATTCAAGACATTTATTCAAAACGAAATTTATTGGACAAAATTCGCAAGTGGTAGGTGCAATGGATCCGCCCAAAAAAACTGTTGTTCGAAATTCTTAGGATCGGCGCACGATTATAATTGCCGTCCATGTTATACACATAAACACAAAGTTGCAGCTTAGGGTTCAGATCGTCTCATACGCATATATACATGTGTATTGTTTTTAAGTAGTACGAACGCTTTCGAACTGTCTTAACCAGTGCCACACAAGCACTGAAAGCCCGCAACGAACAAAAATCGAATAACGCGCACATTAGTGCAATTTTCTTTGCTCGTTTACATGACACTCACTACTATGCCGAGATCCCCTTCAGTCCAACCCCCATGCCGGCACTCCAACAACTAACAACCGAACCGTTGTGCTTTCGTATTGCAATTTTCGCGCGGTGGATAATATTCGGCACTCCGTAAAGCGTATAATTTATGAATTGAACTTGTACGAAACACGTATATATTTAATATTTTCAGTTATACAAACATTTTCCATAAAAAAGACAAGTGCAACTTCAAAAAGCGTACAATGTGAGAATTACTCAGGATCCTAAAACAGAATTTTAAATCAATTTTAAGTAGTTAATTCTAGAGCCAGGGACTCAATAATCAATTTTGCACAAACAGATTTCCAATCAGTCCGTTTGTTTTTGATGTCTCATTACGTTGTTTTGGAATTCAAGTTAAAGTTGTTTAAATGCACTAAAATGCCTAAAAAACACAAGAATTGTAATTGTAATTTATAAAGTTTTTATGAACCTACAGCTTTTTAAAATAAAACTAAGTAAAATGAATACAACGCAAAATAAACTAAGGTGGTGTATATTCAAACTCAAGACAAATGACTATCGTATGTACTCGTATTAAATATTTTAAATCAATGTATGAATGTAAATTACTGTAGATACATACTGCCAGAAGACAAAATAACCAGAACAAGTAGATATATGTGTACTCACATCGATTATCAACACAGAATCCGATTGGACCAAGCCAAACTCAATTAGAGGCGTCAATTCACGGTCTACGAATGCCACCACTTAAAAGTTCGACACTCCCTGCTTCTTGTCTGCGAGATCTGAATTGAATGTTGTGCTTCGCGTTTTCAATTTCTAATTCTCGGAATTGGCGAAATTGATGGAATTGACGGGTAATTGAAGTATTTTCAATTTATGCTGCATAAGTGGGTTGCAATAGACGCCACAACACACAAACAATGGGAAATGAAGTCAGGAACCTTCAGTCGGAAGAAATATAAATTTGGACTCACAATAAGCAAAGGCAGCTTTTAGTTCAAAAGAAAATGTGTTAAATGAAGTTACCAGGAAAGTCAGCGAAATGCGAGGATTCAGATCCTTGCACATATTCACACATATGAACATATAGAGCCGAACTACTGCCAACAATAAAATTTCGAGGTCAACAATTCGGAACTAAATTATGAAATAATTAACTTGAATGCATTTGTTTGTGTTTTTATTACATTTTTTATTTAATGAATACTTTATTAATTAATTATCTATAAGAATTATTTTTAAAAACCCATGTGCCAAGACACCACGCATTTCAGGTAAAGTTTGTTTTTGGTCCGTACAGAGCCCAAGACCTTTGTAGGTTAAAAACAAGTGTACATTAAATCTTCCTTCAAAACCTTGTCTCCTAACCTTGAAATCCTTTCATAACCAACACAGTGCTTCCCTTACGATCCCTTTATTCAGCCAAGTTAATTCGTATAGATATGACAAATAAGTGTGGATATCAGGCCATGATATTTGATAATTGAAACTTATTTTAACTTTATAAGTAATTTAGTGCTTTAAAATTATAAGTTCCGAGTTCTTTCATCGTTATGATTTTGGACACTTAAAGAAACTATTGGTGTAATATCGCATTTGACAATAGAACATCCACGAACCATTTTGATAACAGAGAGGTATGTAGGTAGGTATGTAGATACTCGTAAGCTCATTTGTTAAAAAAAACTTTGCACTTTATTTTTGCATTACCATTTGTGTTTCAACTTGTTCGTGAAAAAAGTTTTGAGAAGTTCAGTTTGAAAAAAATTGCCCTGATTCAAGTAAATATCCTAGGAATACGCTGATTAAAAAGCTTCAAAATTTTCTTGTGCAAATATTTCGATTTGATTTTCATATGCGTTCTCATAACAACAGAGTGTAATTTTAAGTTGCAGGAGAAATACTTGGCAGCACCTCTAAGACAATTCCAACGCATACATTACTGGCAGCACTCCTTCACACATAATGTCAAAAATTTTCGTTCTTTTTCTTGTTTCGACTTGTTTACGTTTTTTGTGAGCTGCTTTTTAAGGATATTTATTTATTTAAATTATTTTTATAAAATCGACATGGCCAACGCGGAAACACGTGCTTCCCCAAACATTCGTCCGCAGCCGCCACCTGGATTGAAAGCGCTCATTGAGCACTTACAAAGCATCTATCCAGACCAACCCAACCCGCTGCAAGTAACAACAGTTATCAAGTACTGGCTCGGTGGCCAAGACCCACTGGACTACATCAGCATGTACTACAATCGTGGCGATCCCGACAAAGGAGTACCGCCACATTGGCATTACATCAGCTTTGGACTCAGTGATTTGCATGGTGACGGTCGCGTACATACACGCGACAATGACGTCGACGAGTTTAACACTCGCTCCGGCATGGGCTTCGAGCTTACATTTCGCTTGCTAAAAACGGAGATGGATCAGCAATCACCCACCAGCAAGCCGCAGAATCCACCCACGTGGCCCGCCAATCTTCTGCAAGCCATCGCTCGCTACTGCTTTCAGACAGGTAATATTCTGTGCTATGGCGACAACATTCCATGGCGCAAGGGTCTTGATGGTAGCAGCACGACACGCCTGCAAAATATTCTCATTGCGCAGGACAGACAACTGAACAGCATTCAGAGCCCATTTGGCTCGGTGGACTTCTGCCAAATAGTGGGAGTGACCGATGAGGAACTGGAACAGGCATCTCGGTGGAACGGACGCGGCGTACTCAATTATTTGAGACAGGACCTACAGACAGGCGGCGAATGGTTGGTCACCGATATGAACCGTGCCCTGAGCGTGTTCGAATTTTTTCCTGAAACACTGCTCAATTTACAGGATGACCTCGAAAAGCAGGGTTCCGACTTGGCGGGTGTCAACGCAAACTTTACATTCCGCGAAATGCAGCAGCAGCACCGTAGTATTAAGCAAGAAATCGACTCACGCAGTCTAAACGAGCAGTGCATTCTAGAGGAAAACAACCGACCAGAGGAAGTGCAGGTGAAACGTGAAGACACAATTTTCCCGCAATCGATGTCCGTAAGTAACAACTCGTTGCATAAATCATGCCCGCTGAATTACCAGCCGCAAGCAGCTGATTGCATATCACTGGACGGCATCGAAATTACGTTGGCGCCATATGCAGCTAAGTTTCTACTGCTCGCCATCAAGGACCGCATTCGCCACGGTCGTCACTTCACATTCAAAGCACAACACTTGGCGCTGACATTGGTAGCGGAATCTGTGACAGGGGCAGTTGTTAACAAGGCGGCTCCGTTCGGCGTTGTCGGCTACTGGATTCAGGTGTTGATACCAGACGACTTGGTGCCACGAATGATGGAAGCTTTCCATAACGCTCAGTTAGACGGAAAAGGTGAATTAGAACAACGGCTGGAATTTGAATGGCCGGACTGGAAACTGAAACTGATAATCGATCACCCCAACCCAACAGCTGCTGTCTTGCATGTCTAGAGTGCAATTCTACTTGCACTACATATCAAAAAGTTCTTCCAGCCATATTGCGCATCAAATTCAATTATATTGTATGTGTATTTTGCGTCGATGTTCACATGTAATTTTTATACTTATCTAAGAACATTATTACGAAACTGATTATGGATAACGAACCACGAATAAATGCATTTACTTTAAAAACAAATATTAACTTGCAGCGTTCACCAGAGCTCTTAAATGCCCTACCCAATACTGTGTATTGGGTTTAGTATTTGGAATCCTGTCCAGATTATGAGTACTCGAATAGTAAGGATTCTATATGGCAACGCCAAAAATTGTTTTGCAGCTGTTCTCTTAATGTTGGATGCACTTGCTGTGTAACCTATGAAGTTGCCAAATACTTTTTATTTATTACTTTATATAAAGAATTCGAATAAACTTTCAGTATTGCATTAAAAAAGCATAACTGTGCAACAAATATGACATGTTTCGCATGTATTTTCCACAAAGCCAATTCGTGTTGTCTGAACTTAAGCTTTCCGGTTACAAGCCTTGCTGAAATAAACTTTTCCGAGGAACTGAAAAATATATTTGGGAAATGTATAGTGTGTCCCCAGTTCAATTGCTACTTACAATAGTCTGGCAACACTTGCAACCAGACAGTTGAAAACGGAGAGCGGAATAAAGATTGGATTTGCGAAGAACATTTCCTGACAAGCGGCCCACAGTGTTTTTAATTAAGATAAATAGGCGAAAATGGAACCTTTGGTCGTCAATCAGCCCGTGGTCATTGATAATGTGAGTACAACAAAAGGATAACGCCAGATCCTCCGGTTGGCGGTGTGCGTAAGTGGGTGTGTGGCAAAGTGACATCACCCTCACCTGCCGCTGCACTCACCCTTCATCCATAACAGCCAGTCAACGTATTTCACCTAGCGTCCCGCGTCGCCCACCGCTACTGAAGCGGTGTTCTCCCAAAATCGCTGACTGCCAAACACAGTCAGCGATGACTAAACTCCGTACTGCGTGAATCTACCTCTGTCACTGTATTGAGCCAAAGATTCTAGTTTTGCCTATTAGACTCATTTACTTATAATGGCTTTACGAATTTGGTTCATTCGCTGCTTTGTCGAGTGCCCGACAGCCCATGGCTTGCAAAAGCGCTAACCTTAAAAGACTGGACCATATGGAGTTCTCACAATTTTTATTTACACAGACCGATCGCAATACACGTTGCCAGCACTTTATCGCTTATACTTAATGCAGGATGTAGGGTCGTGGTGCCCACCAATGCGTATGCCCTCGTCGAGCTGCAGATTTCGGCCATAATCGATTGGGTACACAACGGGCTTCGGTTCACGCACCCATGTAACCGGTAGGCTCAGCAAAATAGTGTTGGGGTCTATTGCTCGGTTGCCGCATTTGCCATAGTGCTTCTTAAATGAGTTTGGTCTAGGCAACTTCGAGTACGGATCGCGATAATAGTCCCGAAAGTCTTGGCAATCCATGTAGAACGTGTCGATTGCGTCTAATTTGCTGTAGTCCACAATGGAGAGTCCAATTTTGGGTGCAAAACCCATGATCGTTTTTCGCTGGTTCTTTGAGCTTTTTGACACAGTCATCATGTCCACTTCGGGCGGTATAATGGTCCTCATTTTGACTGATGATTTATTGACCGAAATAATGTAGGGAAGCGCGATCCCACAAAAACATGCGTATTTTGAATTTGAACTAAATTCTGAATGTTGAGACGAATGGCTTTTATTTCACAGGGTTCTGGGGTGATTAAGGCTGGGTTTGCTGGTGAGCACATTCCAAAGTGCAGATTCCCCAACTAGTAAGTGATAGTGATGCGCGTTGGCGGACCTGCTACTAATTTATTCTGAATCCCACAGTATTGGGCGGCCGAAGCATGTACGCGTGATGGCCGGTGCACTGGAAGGTGACATCTTTGTGGGCCCCAAGGCGGAGGAGCACCGTGGTCTGCTGAGCATTCGCTACCCCATGGAGCATGGCATTGTGACCGACTGGAATGACATGGAACGTATTTGGAGCTACATATATAGCAAAGTATGTCCATTAACATTGGTCGCGTACCAAAAAATAGCCTCATGACGTTTGGTTTATTGCTTAGGAACAACTGGCAACATTCACCGAGGATCATCCTGTTTTACTAACAGAAGCACCCCTCAATCCGAGGCGAAATCGCGAAAAGGCAGCTGAATTCTTCTTTGAAGGCATTAATGTGCCCGCTCTGTTCGTGTCCATGCAAGCCGTCTTGAGTCTGTAGGTTTGCGGTTGTGCCTTGACATTTTGAAGTGTAATTTTCAATTGCCTTTTAATCGTCAGCTATGCTACAGGCCGTGTTACTGGCGTTGTGCTGGACGCCGGTGATGGCGTTACGCATGCGGTTCCTATCTACGAGGGATTCGCCATGCCTCATAGTATTATGCGCGTTGATATCGCGGGCCGCGACGTCACACGCTACCTTAAAACACTCATACGCAAAGAAGGTTTCAACTTCCGATCGACCGCAGAGTTCGAGATTGTGCGTTCAATCAAAGAGAAAGTCTGCTACCTGGCGACTAACCCGCAGAAAGAAGAAACTGGCGAGACTGAAAAATTTGCGTACACTCTACCCGATGGAAAAACGCTGGAGGTGGGAATCATCGAACTAATTCATATGATAATTTTAACAGAATTGTATTTTGTGTTTACGTTTATGCTGCTGCAGATTGGTCAAGCTCGCTTTAGAGCACCTGAGGTATTGTTCCGGCCAGATTTATTAGGTGAAGAGTGCGAGGGCATTCACGATGTACTAATGTACGCAATTGAAAAATCGGATATGGATCTCAGAAAAATGCTTTATCAAAACATCGTTCTGTCTGGTGGCTCAACGCTGTTCAAAGGCTTCGGTGATCGATTGCTGTCAGAGCTGCGAAAGCACTCGGCCAAGGACCTTAAAATCAGAGTAAGTGCTCAATAGTTGTAAATTGTCCAGCTATCTGACGGTAATCATTTTGCTGTGTACTTTCAGATAGCCGCACCACAGGAGCGTCTCTACTCCACATGGATGGGCGGTTCGATATTGGCGTCACTTGATACTTTTAAGAAAATGTGGATATCGAAGAGAGAATACGAAGAGGACGGTCAACGTGCCGTACATAGAAAGACTTTTTAGAGAATTAATTAAATTGATTACTTATGAGTTGATAATGGCAGTGGAACATTGCAAAACATTAATATCAAAATATTTTCCTCATGCTCTATGTCTGCATTGTTAAGAACAAAAGAAATGCAAAATAAGAAAGCAAATTGTATATGGTAAAAATGCAAAGCTGCTAAATTTTCAAATAGAAGCTATCGCTTTCGTGCAAAATCAAACGACTCGCAAAGTATTTAGAACGCTTTAGTGTAAAGTATATAATTCAAAGTGCTTAGATAAAAGACAACTAAACGCGTGGAATTATGAAAATTACGATGTAGATGTGAACAAAACAGGCAAATTACGGCAGCGAGAGTGGAATCACACAAGCAGTTGAGCCACGTTTGTTGTGGGGTCCGAAAATACTCAAATGGAGCCGAGCTCTGCACATTGCACAAAAGCCAAGTACTTGAGCAGGTTAACAATTATCATTAATTTTCGTAAACTGTTTTGTGTACTTCAGTTGTATCTTTGTAGTAGCGCATTTTAATTAAATATTTTTTTAAGGACAAAAATTCTAATAAATAAAAACTACTTATTCCTACAAGCAGGCGATTGCTTTTGCTCACGCATGCGCATTGACTGGTGCAGATATTGCAATTTCGTGCTAATCTCCATTTAGTGATTCGACTTATGTAGAATTCATGCAGACTATCTTCGACTAGTTTATATCGGCTATAAGCCACCTATATCGTAGGCATCTGCGCTGCTTTTCGATTATTAATGTTCATACAAACTCACAATTGGCAAATTGATTGTGAGCGCGCTCTCAGCAGATTTAAACAACTGGCACACGGCTGTTACTTCTTTCTAGCCTCGCGGGCAACCTACAAAGCAGTTGAGGGAAAAATCAATGAAATCTAGCTGAGAGTCTCAGCAGAAAGAAGTCAACGCGCTGCTCATGCATATGAGTCACGCCAGTGAACCGGAGTGAGAATCGGTAGATTCGGGTCTCGCCGGCTGAGTCGCAGACCGGCTGGCTGTGGCTGTAGCGGTTGCACAGCACTGACTTTCGTTTAGTGTGCGTCAAGTTGTTTATTCGGGCAGTTGTATACGGTGGAATAGCCGTTGCTATAGCGAAACCACGACTTCGATTGCAAAGGCGAGCCTCTAGACAGCAACGAGCATCGAGCATTCTAACTGAATAGTTCGGTAGCGACCAGTGCAGTACGAGATGCACCAGTGCAGAACGGATTTTGGCCTTCAGTAGATATTTACTGAACGAAAACAATAGACTACAGCACCCAATTGGATATAGCCTTCTGTAGTAAGGAAGTACCGAGCCGACGTGAAGGCGTGCCTGTCCCTGTCCACCACAAAATGGCGCAAATTGTGGCAAGCGTCAACAACATGATAGGCAACGAGTCCGAGGTGAGTCGACACAATGTGTATGAGCAGACACTCGCACTGCTCGCGTCATATGCGAACTTGAAGACATTCCCTAAACGCGAGATCAGCTCTTACGTGATCCATGCATTATTAATGATTTCGCTTTTAATACCGATGGCTTTTATTCTTTCGGGTTGGACGATTTGCTTTGTGTGCACGCACATATGTACTCGTATGCTTTTACATAAATACACGTTCGTAAGTACGTTTGGGCGCGTATACAAAGAGGCGAAAAACGCTCGTAAATGCAATACTAATAAGGAACTTGAAAGCGTTTTGGCAAGCTGAAAGTCAAATATCATTAGTACACGACAGACTCACTGGTGACTAGTAGTACGCACAACTAATACCACAGATGCAAATGACAATATGACACAATAAATGTCCAACATGTATGTACATACGTGTAGAATGCAAGAGTCCATGCACCTGTTTGCGCAGGTTGTGTACAAAGGAGAAATGCCATTGAAAAGTGTGTGCCTGCCACCATTACATGCTTTGTCAATTTATCGATTTTGAAATTACTCATTTAGAGACAGGATGGCACGCAAGTTAAATAAGGACAATTACATACTCAAACCTATGGGAATGAACGTCACCAAGTACGTTCTCTGATTTGCAGGTGGTAAGGCCTACACAACATTAAAACTTTACAACTGGATGAGTACGATTTGTTATATTTTAAATGGAGTGAAAGGAAATGGTTGAGTTAGCGACAGCCGAGAGTGGTACAACATTCGATTTTCAGAATCAATTTAAATATATATAATCGACAAAGTTGAACTGGCTTCTTAAGCTGAGTGAAATGGTTACCATTGAAAAGCATGACTGGCAAAGGTCGAAAAATAGCTGGACGGTTAGTAATGCACTTTAAAAAGTACAAATTTCGAAATGGCGTGCACTTCGTGTCATAGAAAAGAGTCAGTTCATACATATATGTGCATACTTGCTGCGCACAATGCCATAAAAAACAATTGCAAAATAAAAAACGAAAGAAAACAAAGCAAGACAACATCGCTGACTCCACTTTCCATTTGATGTTTGCAACAATGCTCTCAGTATTTATTCGCTTGCCTTTGTGTTTGCGCATTGTACATGTTTATACATACAGCAACAGACAAGCCCGAATTTTCATCTTTATATGCAGCGTGTCGGTTGTAATTCAACGTTCAAATTGAAATTGAAATACCCAAATTGCACGACCAACCGACGCGAGCAATGGAATGTTGCACACACGCCAGAGGCGCTATACGAGCGCTTGGATACATGTGTGTGTGTGTGGGTTTGCAATTCCACAAAATGGATGTTTCGTCAATACCGCACAGACCCATTCAAGCCAAATACGAGTACGTACACTCTAAAAATGCATTAATTCAACTCTTGTAAAACATTTGTTTGGGTTCTGAGATAAAAATGCAAGGTCACGTTTAGCGATAACAACAATAAATGTAGTTCACAAGCATTTCGGATGACGACCTTGTAAAATACAATTTAAAAATTCACATCAATTCTTCTCAAATCAATTCAATTCAATTCTTTTCAAATCTGGTTCCATATGTGTCACATCTCTCGCAAAGCCTTGGAAGGTTGTCAAGAATGGATGAACCCAGATATGCCTACCGCACTACATGTATGTAGTACACCTGTTTCAATGGTTCTGTGCTTTTAATTTACTAACAATTGCCCTAAAATGCAGTGGCGCACACGAGGGTGTTTTAGGAGGTTCAACCTGCCCCATATCTGTTTGTTACAAACATTTTGGGTGGCAAATATGGTTTCAATAATATTGGACTCAGGAATTGTGTTCAGAACCCCGTCACCCAAATATATTCCTATGGGCGCCACTGCATACAGCATACATGAGTATAGGTTATTCAGGGACTCAGAATATGTTCATATAGTTCTTCATTACCCTTTCTCCATTTGTCCTTAGTCTTCTGGAAGTTCCTAGACTTGATATTTGGGCTTACCTAAGTTCCTAAAGAAGTAACCAGATTTGACATATGGGTATACCTAAGCTTCGCATCATTGACTGATAGTTAGTTATTCATATCCATATGTGTTCATCCATATCAGGATCTTGCGTCTACGACCACAATTTTTACAAGCGACTGAACGAAACAAATAAGTTTTAAGGAAATTCTCTTTTCACCAAATGGACTTAAACGGATTTCATTGCTGCAATCGACGAACGGACGGAGGAATGCCGTCGGCCGATAGCTTTTGTTCCAAATTTGAAAAACTGTAATTACACCATAAGTATGCTACTTGATAAAAATGTACACACAGTTAGTTTCGGATCCATATAAATAATTCATTTATTGTCATATAATCATTTATATTCATATTTTCATTCATATTCATATTTTGATCTGATCCGTTTTAGTTAATGATGAATGAATGATTTATGTAAATCGTTGGCAGTCACATTTGTTAATGCCACATATTTATTCCTAAACAGTTTCTGAGCACGATCGATCTGCATTAGCTAAAGTATTAACTGATGTATCAGTTTCAAGGATTCAGGTAGTCAGCATTCAGGTTAAAATAATAGCAGTTAAAATAGGAGCCTTTCAAATTTCGAGGGGTTGCAATAGATTTTATTACTGACATTGAAAATCCATTAGGATAGCATATTAGCTGAATCGGGACTCTTTAGCCAAATGTACATAATTTGCACCCATGCAACAAGTAAACCCAAACTGTTGTGCGTAGAGTGTACAAATTTACCACAATCATTTCAGTATGTCTTCCGCTGTTGTGTACAAACATAAAAAACAAAACATAGAAAACAAAGTATTGTACCCATTCCATAAAGTTTGTATGTAAACATTAGGAACTGGTGTAAGCTATTTCTAATTGTTAAAACAAGATAAACTACTCATTCTACTTATTCGAGTGTGAGGAAATGTGAAAATTGTGTTTGTTTTTAAACTTTAACCATTCACATTTGAATGCGATTGTATGCAGCTCATACAAACTTGTGTGGGTGCATCTATATAAATCGCCGAAATAATCGTCAGCGTTTCCGTTGCAGATGAAAGCGATGGATGCGAACCGGTATGCCACCAAGAAGACAATTGCCCAAGGAATGCTGGACATAGCTCTGCTAACAGCCAACGCCTCCCAGCTAAAATACATCCTGCAGGTGGGCGAACAGCATCAATTCTACAAGCTCATGTTGATTCTAATCAGCCTGTCCATAGTGCTACAGGTAAATGTCAAGTGCGACACTTCATACGATCATGCCCGCATGTGCGAGTGTGTACGTAGATAACGTGCGGATGTAAGCTAAGACCCCAACTAAACTTAATTACCCATACTTGTGCAGATCCTGTCCGGACTACTCAGTCTCAGCTTGAGTCTGATGCGCGATTGTCGGATGAACCAACCAGAATTTCATCGCTCAGCCAATATTATTAACTACGTCCGCACCGGTTTTGCCTTTTTCACTACCATGATTAATCTTTTCATATCGGCCTTTGATTCGCGCTTACCTCCGTCCCAAGGAGAATATCTAAACAACTAGGCACACATATTCCTATGTTTACGATAAATAAATTCAATGATACATTTTAGTTATGTATGTAGTTATTAAATCAGGCAAGTAGAGAGCTAAAAGTTAGTTCTGGTTCAAGAAGTCATTATGCGACACGCTCTCCCTGAGACACCGCAGTCAAATCTTTTGAAAGTTCTGCCGCTTGTCTATTCGATTTTTTTACATGTACTCTGCGATATTCTTTCTAAAATCTCATTTCACATTTCCATCCCGCGCAGCTGTTGGTCGGCATTCTGTTTGTGATCATCGGCAGTCTGAACATCAACCATCGGAAGGATCAAACGGCTGCTGTTATAGTTAACGATATAATACTGGTTGTTATTTTCGTGATATCCGTGGTGAACGTGATAATATCCGGGTTCGGCATCGAATACTCATCCCAGCCGCTTAGGCTTTTAGAGCACCACGCAAAGGAACCCTGAACTTGAGACATACACATGTACCAAAAATCGTTTATAGACTTAGATTGCTTATTCTTGTACTTGGCCGAATTCATACATAATATTAATTAAATAAATTGTACAACATATATTGGTTTTTGCCTAAAAAGTGTTGATTGGTGCCTTTTTTTCTCTTTTATTTCGTTTTCAACACAGATCACCGCAGGAATTTTGTTGGTCATTTTGTCGTTAGTGAGTATTGCCAAGAGCAAATTCCAGCGATCCCTGGCGGATGCCCTCAACCATGTAGTTGACGGCGTCATATATCTATCGGTGTTTTGCGACGTTGTAAAAATGAATTTCGGCCTGGATCCAGCCATTCCCGATGTAGAATCCATTAAGAACTTGAAAACGTAATACGAAGGTTCAACTGACATTAGGCTTGATTTTTTGAATAAATATATTCTTAAAATAAAGCATTATTTTTTTTCTCCACGATTAAATCATGACGCGCCAAGCCCTGCGTTTCTACAAATGTTTCAATTTTACAATAAAGTCTGCGCAGACACGACAAAATCTGTGAAAATGCAACACAGTGTTTTAAATAGAGTGCGCACATATTATAATTAAAAACGGAGAGCCAATAGGCCTACGAACAGGGTGATTTGCTGCAGCTTAAATTTAGGACCAAATAGAAGATCGCCAGGGTGTCACAAGTATCAAAAAGTTCAGTTTTGAAACCGAAAATGTTTTAACAATATAGTTGCATATGCCTGTTTTTATATTTCATATTTGAAATTGATACTTTAAATAGAAAATTGCTCACATTATTTCTGTTTTTTCTACATTATTTTGCATGCTAACAAAGAACGAACGAACTCCTACTTGCAAAATCCAACCATGCTCTTTGAGGGACGCAAATTTTCGCTGTCATTCTATTGGCGTACCGTTGGCGTCTGTAAACAAAGAATCTTGGAAAAGGCTTTTTGAAATTAGTTTACATTGTTTATTGTATCATGGTAATTTGTATCATGCTTCATCCTCAGAAAAAGAAAAAGACACAGTGTTGCATCTTGATAGATCTTATCGGCCTCAAGTCTCTGCGCAGGCCTTAACTTTACAGACAACATATTTTTGCATTTAATGCTACAGCAACATTTTTTCACATCTAGTCGAGACACCCTCCCTATCAGTTCTTTCGTTCTGCTGTCATTCGTAAACTTTAAATTGACAGCACTAACAACCCTCACTTTGCGAGGCTTGGCATCACTGCAGTGTGCTCTAACCTCACAAATGTTGCTCGAAGCAGAAAAGGCAAAAGTAGAAAGTTGAAGGAGAATCGAAAAAAGTCGCGTTGGTGCAGTCACTTTTGTGCAAATAATCAAATAATTTTGTTAGTTTATGTTTTAAATTAAGCGCAAAGAGATTCCGTTCCCTTAGAATTAGTCAATTCATCGAAATCATATCAATAAAAACGTCCAGCAACAGCAGCGACAGCGACACTAACACCAACAACAAAATACCTACGGACTTTGCAGTACAGCGATGAGCAACAACAAGAAAAAAACTACGTAAAGAAAATACCAAAATTCCGAGAAAACGCGAAAATACACAAAATTGTTTGTTATACCGACTGCATATTGCCAATGCTAAGTGAGACCGTGAGTGAAACACCTCTGATTTACGGCCGGAGCATCAAGAGCAGAATGAGTTGAGATGCAATCGTGTGTTCCCTGTGGAGCCTCCAACCTCCATTAGGAGTAGTCGCCGAAAAATTGAAAATTAGAAACGAGGCAGTGGTGAGACTGCTGCCAATCGTAATTCATTGCCGTCAGTCCACCGCTTAACCTTTGTTATTGTATTGAAAGTCCGTACCGCATCGGATGCGGACGCACCACCCACTCATTAGCCGTCGTGCTGTGGGTCGCCGTTTAGCAGGTGCGGGCGCACCCCGTAACCGGTGCACTTGCCGCAGCCCCGTTTCAGCGTCGCGTGCCTATGAACGACAGCGCACACTGTTTGTTGAGTTTGTTCGAAAAGCCTTGTTCGTTATAAGTTTTTACTCGTGTTGATTTTGTGCAATTCCTGTTGAGAGATCAAAACCCTTCTTGTTAACCCGAGCAACATAATCAAAATGAGAAAATCCTCAAAGAAACCAGCTACAGAAGCAGTAACAACAATTCGTTCACACCCGTCCACACCCGCCTCGTCCTCTCTGGTGGCGCTTTCGACGCAATCGGAACCGCTTTCTGTCAGTCGCGCGACCACCGAAAGCGATGGCAAAAGAAAGAACACGCAGGTACTTGTAATTGTCGTGAAATTAATCTATTATACTAACTTTGGAATATTCGTTAGGCGCCCCTGCCACAAGGTAATGAGCAGTGAGCCTCCAGCAATTAATATTTTCAAGTAGAGAATCAGAACGTTTCTTAATGGACACCTCTTGATACTGAACACTGATACAGGTCGCTATAGATATTACAAACCGCGACGGACTTATCTGGTAGCAAACTTGTTTATCAGTTTGCCATTTCTTGAATAACTTCCAATTGAAATATAAGCATGCAGTTTTACTTGAAAAGCTTCATAAGAATCGAAAAGAGTCAAACACTTACTGAGCTAGGATTTTTGTGATTTCAAAAAAGGCGCGTAGATTAACTAACTATACATTTTGTACTTGTGTTACAAATATTCAAACATTTAACAGTTCAATCAGTGAGATTCATTAAGAAAAGCTAGCTCATTTAGTTAGTTACAGGTAAATTACTGCCCATTGTTAGGAATTGAATTTTGATTTTATTTTAATTATTTAGTCCAATCAAATTATGCTAGTTTATCGAGATTTGTGTGTCATAGACTGTATTTAAATGTCATACAGCCATTCCAACGTGTACAGCTGGGAACTCAGGTATATTTCACCGAACACGCACATTAGCTTTTACAGAACTGAGCAAAACAGTCTTTTACATTGACAGTTATAACAAATCCAAAAGTTTACAAGAATAAACGTTAACCAGACCTGCTCCTAAATTGCCCGGTGTCTTCATCAATCTTTGTGTTTGTCTCGTTTCAGATTGTCAACACAATTTATTAAAATTGCGTGATAATTTGCAGGAAGTGTATGCTGACAGAGCACAACCATTGTGTTCACACAGACTACCGCTGGAATACGTTTTGATACCAACAAATATTGCACATTGAAATTCACAACGTGAATATTTCGCTCTGTGGCAATCGTAACAGAGTTTAAGGAAATACCGTTAGAACATTGGTAATCGTCTGAAGATACGTTAGCTGTCCCATTAAGTTTGGAATTGTTTGGTGTTCTCCATTTTTTGTTCTTATGGTAAGTGTGTGCGAAGCTGCGAGCGTCACAGTCGAATTATGCAATTTTCGTATGTATTTGTGCATCGGTCTGACAAAGTACGAGTATGTGCACAATTCAATAAAAATGCCAATCCATTTGATTGCGACTGCTTTTGTTCAGTGAAGCAATGCGAGCCTAGTGGTATGGCGTTTGGTGTCGCAAATCGAAACAGCCGAAACGGAAATATTCACTCGTGTGCAAAATATGAACGTTTCTGTTTCGAATTCATGCGTATGGATTGTACACAGAGTATGGCATAGATACGGGAGATACGTAAAAACATTGGTATTAAAATTGAGACAAGTTTATCTCACACATATGATGCTTTGATTTTGGAGCTGAAGTTAGAGGTATATTTCATAAATGTATGTAAGAAAATATACAAGGAAAATTGATAGGACTCCTGTTTAAAATTTATTTTGCGTTGCTACGAACTTGGGATTACTATTGTGAGCTCTCATTATTAGTTTACAGATGTGTTCGGAGTTAGGTTGAAATTTTCGGGTAAGAAAATGAGCAAAATTGAAAGACAAATTTATTATCTACTATGCCCTTCATCACGTTCACTTATAATCGAGACTATAAGATTCAATTTTTCCCTATTATTATGTCCATCTAGAAGCAATACAATGCTCGCACATGTATAAAGGTATCCCCTAAATGTTGTAGGTAGATGTAGCGGCTCAGAACGAGAGCGCACTTAGGCCAAAATTAGGCCCATTGTGATGCTACTAGATCGCTATCCCCTGCATGTTAGGTCTCAAACCATCCAGAACAGTTAATGAAGCGTATTAGGCCCTTAGTGTCGTCGTCTGATATATCGGCCAGGTTGGCGGTATGGTAAAAACCTAAGTGTTTTTTGCGAGTCCTGCAAAGAGCAGGGCAGGTGCAAAGTAAGTGTAGTGTCTTCTATGTCTCTACGGCTTCGGCAGAAATCGTTGGCTAGATGGCCCAGCCCTAGTCTTCTGGCGTGGCCACCAAGGATGCAGTGCCCAGTGATTTCCCCAACAGCCCTGAGCGTGCCCCTTTTGAGGTTTAGCAGACTTCTCGTGCTCTTCCAGTCCAACTTTGGCCAGATTTGTTGCGCCGTCTTGCCTGTCTCAGAGGCCGCCCAGGCGGTGTTGGCGGCTTTAATCACGACTTCCTTTATCGCCAGCTTGCAAGTACTCAGCGGGACACCCAAGCCAGCGAATTCTGTGGATAGCTCTTTGGTTGTACCTAGTCTGGCCAGTTCGTCCGCCCTACAGTTCCCCGGGATGTCTGTGACCTGGGACCCATAATACTTAGGTGTATGTTAAGCAGCTCACCCATCTCGTCGAGAGATCTGCGGCAGCTGATCACTGTTTTTGATGTTAAAACATGAGACCCTAGGGCCCTGATAGCCATTGGCTGTCAGAGAGTATGCTAACATCTCGTCCTGAGATGCTGCGCTCGTTGATCAGCTTCAGGGCAGCTTCAATGACCGTTACTTATGCCTGGAACACTACAGTAGTCCGGTATTAATGGTGTTGAGCCGTCCTCCCAACCGCTCCTATCTGGGATGGTACAGGAGAACTTCTTGTTGAAGAGAAGTTGAGGAGGAGAGTAATCGAGTTCTCCAGTTTGTCCTAAGAGAGAGAGAGTGTCCTATTTTGACTCGTATTTGATTCCAACCAATGGCCGGAGGCCCGTAGTCTTTGGCTTGTAATTCCCGCCGATTTTTTGCAATATAGATCTAGTGGGATGAGGTAAAGTAAAGCTTCTAAGGCTGAGGTTGGTGTAGTTCTAAGAGCGCCTGAGATAATAACACAGGCTGCTCTTTAAACTTTTTGAAGGTGTTGGAGAAGTATGACTTTTTCTAGAGCGTCCCACCAAACCAAAGACCCATACGTTAGGATGGGTCTAACTACGGCAGTATAGACCCAGTGTGTTAGGTTTGGTCCTATACCCCAGGTTTTCGCCAGTGCCTTCATGCAAGTGTATAAGGCAACCCTTGCCTTTTCAACCCTATGGGGGATATCTGGTTTCCAGCCTAATTTCTTGTCAAGAATGACTCCTAAGAATCGAGCCTCATTCTTGTAAGGGATTACTGTGTTATTGAGTTTTGGAGGAGGTATGGGAGGTGGCTTACACTTCCTCGTGAAGAGGACGACTTCTGTTTTCCCGGAGTTGATACCTAGCCCTCGACATGTCGCCCAGTCGTTGACCTTGTTTATCAGTACTTGCATAAGGTCTCTGATCGAGTGAGGAAACTTACCTGAAACGGCGAAAACTATATCGTCGGCGTAAGGCCGCAAACATAGTGGAGCGGCGAGCAAAGCGAAGAGCAAAGCGGCGAGCAAAGCGACTAAAACAAATACACGCTTTTGACGCAAAGCGCACATAGTGACGAGAAAAGCGAAAAGCGTGTATTTGTTTTCGTCGCTTTGCTCGCCGCTCCACTATGTTTGCGGCCTAAGCCGTCACCTTTCAACCGCCTCCTCACCTCGCCTAAGGACTGAAGTAGTTCAGTTACCACAAGGTTCCAAAGGAGAGGGGAGAGGACTCCACCCTGTGGGGTACCCTGCTCGCCTCTCTTGAGATGGAAGATTCACCTAGTTCAGCGTAGATAACTGCTCTGCAGAAGTTTATCCACCCAGCTCGCCAGGCCACGCTCCATCCCAAGCTTGGTGAGTGCACCAGTGATAGCCAGGAAAGTTGCTAGCGTATATTCTTTGTAGTCAAGAGATTTTTGAATCGTCTGGGTCAGAGAGTGTAGAGTGGAGTCTACGGATTTACCCTTAATGTAGGCATGCTGGTTATTTGAGATGAGGTCATGCCGTATAGTTAAGCGTAAATGTAGATCCAGTAGTCTTTCCAATGTTTTTAGTAGAAATGAGGAAAGACTTATGGGTCTAAAGTCCTTAAGACTAGTGTGAGAGTTCTTGCCCGCCTTCGGGATGAATACCACCCATACTATGCGCCAGTTTGCTGGAATGTAGTTTAAGCTAATACTGGCTGAGAAAATTAAATTGAGGAGCGTAAAGGTTGACGGTCCTGCCTTTTGTAGCTGTGCTGGGAATATGCCATCTGGTCCTGGTGATTTAAATGGAAGGAAACCTGCAAAAGCCCATTTGATTTTATCGTCCAATATGAGGTTGTCTACATTAGCAACCCTGTTCGTGTCTATCTGGTATCCTGCCAGCGAGTTGAGGCTAGTAGGAAAGTGAGTAATTGTGAGATGCTCAAGTGCTTCAGCTTCTGAAGATGTCCAAGAGCCATCTGGTTTTTGCAATGTTGGTCTTAGTAAAACAACATCTATGACTACCGCAAGATCTGGCTCCGGGTCCATCGAAACAAAGATTTTGAGGAAAGCCTATAATATAACTGTCGCTGATCACCGGGATGTATGTTTTTGCTCTCTTGGACACAACATTTCTACATTTTTTTTCGGAGGTAAAGCAAAAAAGAATCACTCCAACGTAGCATGCCTGATCCTTACTAGCTAAAAATCCGTGGAATCGCCTCCCGACATTACACTGCAAAGATGATTTTGATTTTTTTTTTGCGCGCCACTCTCATTCACACCGTCGTTGTTTCGTCATGATTTCGACTGCGAAATGGTCGATTGCTGTCCACTTCGCCTTTGCTTCGAACATCTTATGAATGAGCTTCTGTACTGTTGGGCTGGCATCACCGCAAGTTGATCTACCAGTAAAGGATTTAATCGCCATTCAAAGGGTTTCTTTGCGGTTCTGTTAGGAGTTTGTACCATCGCGGGCATTGAGCTTTGCAAAGCCAGCTAAAATATCTCGAAGGTGCAACATAGATTGAAGCTCAACGCTTGTTGCTTCACTCAAAGCAACGTTGCTGTACCAAGTACGGGTACAGCAGCTGGGGCTCCGGTGGCTGCAAAGAGGCGTTTCCAAGCACTGCTTTGAATAAAAAAGTAGACGCAATCGCACTTGTTCAAGCCACAATAAGTGGCTGCTTTATACTTAAGTGAAACATACAATTAATTGATTAAGCCGCTAAAACTCGCATTTTTTCATTTTATTTGGACAACTAAATTCTCCACTCAAAGAGGCTCTAAAGTTGTAAATCGTGATTTGGATGTATTTTGTTGTAATTTATACGTCAAAATTGTGGAGTCCAAATCCAAAATTGTTTCACGCTGTTTTAATAAATCAGCTTGCATTTTAAGCAGCTTCTTTTAATAAAAGTTTGATGAAAGTTATAGCATTAGCTGTTGTCATGTTTCTTTGCGCATTTCCTACCGGCAACCCATTATTTTGCCTTTTGAAAAGACCGTCGTGCAACCAAATTGCTACCATTGCTCGTTACTTGTTTGTTCCGTGCAGTGTTGAAATAAGCCAACTTGTCACAATGGAAGGAATCTTGTGATAAAGTTAAAGCTGGAGTAAATGTTGATTGTAAGAACCAGTCAAATTAATGAGGGAGTTGTGAAATTAACCCCGAAACTCGATTGAATTAAAGTGCCTTCCTCATTGATAAAAAAAATATGTTAAAAACCAACAATGAAAATGTTGAGGCAACTTTCATATTTACTGAGTCAAAAGCTTCAATAATGAAATTGTTGGCCTCATCAAATAGATTCACTAACAGATACATATTGAATAATTGTTAAAAGTACACTTGAGCACAAGTGAGCCTTCACAAAACGTTGCCACTCCAACCTAACTTAACCTAAAATGTTTCTAATTTTCTAAAATCTATTAAATTTTCTTTAGTATATAAGTTGTGAAATAATTTCATTGTCATTATTATCACCAAAAAATTTATCATTGTCACTACGTTGGTAGATATTTTTCGTTAAGCCAAGTTTTGTGCCCAAACAACCTTTCCTATATAACTTAAATGTACTGTATGCAATTTTTCATAATGATAAGTTCATCATGTCTTCCAGACAAAAAACCGTTTTTTTTATACGTAAGTTACTCAAAAGAATGAAGCATAAACAATTTAACAATGTATACAAAACGAAAAAAAAAACAAATATAACAGATGGGCTGGAAAGTTCGTATTCTGACACATACATATACATATGGCGTTACTAGAATTAAAACCATATAATTTTTAGTTAGTATTAACCTTCAAAAGATACGAGTACAAATTTCACAGCTGCCGGACAATTGGTTCGTGAGATATAGCATTGTGAGTTTGTGAGTGAAGCAACTTTTGTTATTGTGAAAAAATGGATAAAAAAGAATTTCGTGTGTTAATAAAACATTGCTGTTGAAGCCAAGGCTTAGCTTGATAAACATTATTCGGACTCTGCACCAGGAAAATCAACCCTTGAGAAGTGGGTTCCTAAATTTAAACGACGCAAAGACGATGCACGTAGTGAACGCCCCAAAGACGCTGTTTCCGACGAAAATATCAAAAGAGTCAACAAAATAATTTTGAATAATCGTAAATTGAGGTTCATCGAGATAGCTGAGACTCTAAAGATGTCAAAGGAACGTGTTTGGCATATCGTGCATGAATATTTGTACATGCGAAAGCTGTGTACAAAGTGGGTTCCGTACGTACTCACAATCGATCAAAACCAACAATGTTTTGATGATTCGGAGCAATGTTTCGCGATATTCAACCGTAATAAAGACGAATTTTTCCATCGATATATTACAACGGATGAAACATGGATCCATCACTACACTCCAGAGTCCAATCGAAAGTCGGCCGAGTGGACTGCACGTGATTAATCGAATCCAAAGCGAGGAAAGACGTAACAGTCGGCTGGCAAGGTTATGGCATCAGTGTCCTGGGATGCAAATGGCATTATATTCATCGATTATCTCGAAAAGGGCCAAACTATCAACAGCGAGTATTACATAGCGTTGTTGGAGCGTTTAAATGATGAAATCACCAGTGAATTTTTCCAGTTTACAGGCTAAAGAAAAATCGTACTATAAAAATGGTGTCGAAAAATTGTATGACCGCTATTATCGTTCTATCGAAAGCAAATGTATTGAATAAAAAAATCGGATTTGTATAAAAAAATATATATATTATACTCTTTCTATGTTGGTCTACGAACTTTTTCACATGATTAAATTAAATAATTTAATGTTTATTTGTATACATATTTATTTACATACTTAACTGGCCGTAATAACCTGTTGCTGGGATATGGCCTGCCGCAAAAGTTCTCTCCAGGCTTTGCGCCCGCCTTCTCCAGTTGGTCACACCAAGATCCTCAACTTGATCTTTCCACCGGAGACACGGCCTCCCTTTTCGCCGTCGACCTCAAACTTCTGCGTCGAACACCTCTTTCGCCAGAGCTTCATCGCCCATACGGCAGATATGGTCAAGCCAGCGTAGCCGCTGGATGTTAATTCGCTGCGCTCCGTCCATGTCTTTAAACGACTCATACAGCTCGCTGTTGGTTCGTATACGATAGTCGTCGCCAATACGAATAGGACCCAACAACACCTCAAGAGCCGTTATGTCGTTACGTGACTGTGTCCGTGCTTCTGAGTCATAAAGGAGCACGGGCAGAATAAGCGTCCTATAGAGTGCAAGTTTTGTCGGTCGAGAGAGGTCTCTGCTATTCAATTACCTACCGAGACCGTAGTAGCACCTGTTGGCAAGAGCACTCCTCCGCTTTATCTCCAGGCTTACATCATTACTACTGTTTACGGCAGTATCATTACGATCTTAACAACGCTCTCCATAGTGAAGTTGAAGCATGACAGTTCGAATGGGTCGACAAGGTCACTTCAAATCTTGACGGAGCTGAGGGTATTGCTCAACGTCACTTTGCAAATTGATACCAAGTTCAGACAATGAAATCGAATGCTACGTTGTAATCGACAGAGAAATAGTGAGTATCAATTTGACTCTCATGGGTTTTCTCCAGGATTTGGCGCAATGTGAATATTTGGTCGATGGTGGATATTTCGTTTATGTTGGATATTGGTGCATATTTATTTAACTCTGGTAAAAATTTCGTTCGGTTTACTTCAAAATCTAATCTTAGCCAGGACTTCCAAATCGTACAATTTTTCAGTATATTCAGAGAATTTTGGCGAACAGTGCAGACCGCACATGGGGTATGGAATTTCACACACATATTAAACACCTAATACGTTCACTGTCATTTGACCCTCTGTTGGGTCACACAAGTTTTCCATGGAAAGCCGTATGCAACACCGATAGACATTCAAGTAAAATTTACTTTAAAACAACAATCCTGTTGGTACCTGTATAATTTTTGTTTGGTGTGGTAGCAGCGAACTTATCTAATTTGCAACTTTTTTTCAACTTTACCTAAATTTACTACGTTTTAACTCATCAAAACTGTAAATGAATTGTTGCTCTTAATTGACTTAATTTACATGAAAATGCTTATGCAATGCGGTATATCGGAAAGAATCTGTTATAAAGTGCTATTGGGGTGCAGTACACCCCAGTACGAGGACGGAAGGTTGAAAGAAATTTAAATTTGTACATATTTTTGTCAAAGTAAATCAAGAACGAACGGTTGTTTTAAGCTCGGGGAATTATTTTATCTACAGTTCGGCGTCAATATTGAAGTTGGATATCTCTCGGACTTCAAGATTCTTCAAAATCCCAATTGCAGGTGATCCGAAAAATTATTTATTTTTCGAGATCAGCGACTCTGAAAATATATATTTATAAAATGTTTCTATTTTAACTTCAATGAAATATCTACACTTTTTAACCGAAGTGCAATAATATCAAAGTATACTAGTACTACAGTTTTAGGTCGACTTTTAACCCTAAGCTTGAAATGCTGGGATTTTAATACCAAAATATGGAAATACAATTTTTTTCGGAATGAGCTTTAAACTGTAGGTTCCTTCCATTCGTCTACAAATGTACACGCAGCTGGTCTCGGATATAGCATGCGCTAAAAGATAAGGAATATGCTGTGCAAAAATAACAAAATTTGAAATATTTGCTCAAATTTAACTTACGTGTGACTTGCTAAACGCAGTAATGCAAACCGTCAGTGTTTTTTTTTGTTCCGATCTAAGGCTCAACCGCGACAGTCTATCATTTTGCAGAGGCTACGCACATTAGTTCCTGCAATTTCAAATGTGAAATATGAATTTTATTGTAAGTACGCAAAAGTAAGCATTTATAGCTCTAAACACACCCAAAAAGATATACATTTGCATGAAAATCCGCACCCTAATTACAAATTTGGGTTTTGATGTGTTGGGAATTGTTTACATATGTCTGTCCATAGCAAATTTTGATTACAATGTTTAAACGGTCGCAAGACTTCTCGCACTTTGCAATAATGCGAGGCTTGGTATTTGGGAGTACCGCGATATAAAAGCCTACATTTATTTAGTAAAACAACATTACTTTGTTAACTGAAGTAAATTCCAATATGCAGGTATCTGTCGAGCCCTAAAGTTAATATTGTTTTGTTGAAAACTATTCCGAGTTTAAAGATTTTCAATTGCTTTAACAAAGCAATAACAACTATCTCTGACGATGGTTAAAGCCTGCACGAGAGCAAAAACCAATCGTAAATATTTTTCACAATCGCAAAAACAATAGAAATGAAGGTCAAATTAAGTTTTTTGTCTAGACGAGAGGTAGACTAGTTGTGAACTTTGTAAGTAGTTATGTGCTTGATTCGATTCAGAATGCAAAGCGGCATTGTGTGAAGCCTTAACCACATTTCATTTGCTGTACAGAGTGCAGAAATGTGAGGTAAGCGCAGACGGCGACTGCAATGAGAAAATCAGCGCAGAAGCGCACAATTTCCAGAAATTGATGCTATGGCTATGGATTAGTGCTGCCTTTGTTCGCGTTCCGCATTCAAAAAGTTTAGATTTTTTATGCTGAAGGGCGCAAACTTCGCGCGGTACGCCAAATTGCAACCCCTACTCCACATGTTTTCCCAACCTAAAAGAACTGGCTTCCATGGCTGTTTGTTGTGCATGCAACAGCGCGGCAGCCATATGCCGTGGCTATGTGAATTTTGGACCTGCGCATATTAGTGATGCCGAATTACGATTCCTTTGCTGTGCTAGTTCGTTCCGTCTCTTTTGCGCACAATAGAGGCGCATTTAAAAGAGCATCCATTATGTCTAACGTACATAAAATGGCATTATGTTCCACCGGCGTGTTTTGCAGATTTACAGAGTGCTTGAGTTGGAAGTAAATAAGAGTGTAGTGTCCAATAATTGTACATATAGCATGGTGATTGGTATTTTACGAAATGAATATTCAATGAATGTTTGCAAATATTGAATACTGATTCAATACGAATTGACTTTGCGTTTTGAGCTTCAAAAGAACGCGCGCAATATCCCACTTTAGAACTGATACAGACATTTGTTCGAGCTAAGAAGTTGAATATTTGATACATTCGTAGTCATTAGCTTTTGCCATTTGAAAATTTGTTGAGTACCTACTGCTTATATTCACTTTGATACGAAGCTTGTGTGAATGAAGTGTCCATTAGGAGTCAGGTATTAGAAAAATGTTTGTTTGTCAACTTGCTGAAGAGTTCAAATGGCAGAGTATGTATTTTAACCCTGAAATACATGCATTATTTTCTTGTATAAAGTTGTTTCTTTTTCACGCAATTAACTAATAGCAATGATAATTTTGTTTTTAAATACTAGCAACAATAATTCATATTTGATTGTCGCTTCAAAAAATTATAGCGCGTTTAATTTTAAGATATGCATTTAAGGATTAACCATTTTGTCTTTGGCTACAATACCCATTTTCGAGTAGCTACAAATTTACATAGACTGACACGTCTCAAGAACTTTTCTCATATCAACATTGTATGTTTATACCCCAATTCTACCACTACAATTCTTGAAGTACAAAAACTTTCCAACACTTATCACAGTTGTTACAGTTCTCGGCATATTAAGTCGTAAGATAGACTAAACTCGAAGCTCTTAACTAACTTTCGCCACCATTCATTGAACCGATCAAGTAATATTGCAACGACCGTCGCCCAGTTGTATATGTATAATGTGTAATATTTAACTGCATGTTTGTATTCACGAACGCATGGACGAGGTAAAGCAACAATTGTTTGCACATACAACAAAATGAGCAGTCTGCCATCGCCCCCGTAAGCACTCCCGCTGCATTGTATGTATACATGGCGCATGTACTTGCGCTTGTATGAAATCTCAAGCGACTATTACGCAAAGGGTCCCTTTCCAATTGACGAGCATCAGTTTGACTTCTTGGCTTAATGCTGCGCGTCGCTTCATATCGGGACCCGGATCAAGACAATTTGTAAACAATTATTGTCGCACGCCTGCTTGATTTCTCATTCAGTTGGTAGCTCGCGCCGTGGTTTCATTCGAAGCCTGGAATTGTCAACTGTTCTAGCGCCACTTTGGTGACGCACTTTGCGAATAAAGCACCACTTATCCCGACGGCACCATAAGTGGCCTTTGTGCGTTCTGTGGCTGTGTGTCATTATCATCGGTATTTGTGTTGTATTATATTTCACTTGCAGTTCTTCCTACGTGTGTTTTAATTACTTTTTGGGACACTTTTCTTCAGGTAAACCACAATCTTGTAATAATACGTGAGTGCGCGTATGCAGTCAGGTACGTAAGGCATGCAATCATATGTGGCCATTGAATTCATTGTTGAAATTTTGGAATATTTGTATCGCTAGGCTAATGAAATTTATGATCTAACTACCACTATATGTTCAATTCATTCAAAAATATAAATAGCTATAAATAGTATAGCTCGTACAACTCGTTCTTCAAGAGAAGATGATACTAATCATAATCTAGATAGCTAACAAGTATTTGTTACGTACCCTTATTTTGGTAGCTCTATGTTCTCGCTGGATTTTCATTTGATAGAGATTTGTAAAATACTGAAGAGGCTGCACAATTCATGCTTCATATCAAGGTATTCACGATGGTTTTGTGATAAATATTTACAAAAATACAATTTTTGACAACTGTTTGCGAACGACCCCCTTGTAAACTTCCGTGTTTTGGGAATCAGCTGATTTTGTTTTACATTTTGGTTAAGTAAGGATGCACATAATTAGAGATGCCGATATTATATGTTCCAAATGTCAGTTTAGTCAGATATAAGCAAGCATTCTCTTTTCAGAATTACTTAAAAAAAAATATTTAAAAAACTCGTGACAAATATACAATTTGTGGTTCAAATGCTCAAATTTAATTAAACGCTTTTGAATAACAGCTGGTTCAGATAGTTGGCACTTTGAATTGAGTTCCCATTGATACCAATAAATGCATACATACAACTTAAAATGTACAATAGGGTTTTGCCGTTGTATATTTGTTATTCGCAGTATATCAAAAATGCATGTGCATTTTTCTGCAAATATCAAATTTAGCAAAAACTTTGTCCCACCCAAAATCTAATTGGGAAGGAAGGGAATCAAATGGGATCCATAACCTCACTAAACACACAAATGATTCACTTTACTTCACATGATTGAAATGAAGTAATCGTTTAGGAATGATTTGGGCACAATTTGATAATGCCAAAAATTATTTTTAATGTGAAATTTTAATATGAAAGCAAAAATGACATCTGTCAAATTATGCAATGTCAAGTGGACTAACAACGCCATATTGTAGATTTTGATATCTTCGGCCTCGTTACGTTATTGATCTGCAAACGAAAAATCATTAATGTGTGGGCAATGTTGTTACATGTAAATGTGTGGGAAAAGGGGTTGTCTGATTACAAATTCCCAAATTTGGAGCCCTGCCAATTATGTTCAAAGTAAAAACAAATTCCCCATAAATAATGAAATGAAAATGTTTCTAAAATTTTCCGATGTCCGAAAAACTATTCCCAATTTTAAGCTTTAGTAACGATTTGAACTGTATGTTAACTTTATATGTCACTATCGGGCTGACTTTATTTGTGACCACCATCCCCGTAAACACTATCTCAGAACTATCGGAGTATCTGTCCAATAGGTCTTAGAAATTATATTTTGACAAATACGTTTTACTCGAAAAGTTGAGTGACATTGGCAAAAACAATAAGACGGCATAACAGTAGTGAGCGTCACTATTGTTGTAATTTTATCTAAAAAATTATGCAACATTGTTTTATGTATTTTAAATTTTTAACCACATTCAAAGTCAAAAGTTTATTCCTTTACGTCACAAGTTTACAATTACAATAGCTGGAGCTTAAATTTTTGAGACGAAGTTTTTTTATACACTATGATCAATACGTACCGGGACTGTGTCAAAAAAAAAAAATTGTTTTATTCTTCTGGTAAATTTATTTTATCCCCTTCAAAATAAGCCCCATCTGAAGCAATACACATATGCCAACGCTTAATCCAATCGTCCATGCACTTCTGGTAAGCCGAAGCAGGTCTGGCCTTCAGCTCTCGCGTCGCATTTTCTTTTATGACCTCTATGGACTCAAATCTCTTTCCACGAAGCGGTAACTTGAGTCGGGAGAACAGGAAAAAGTCACATGGTGCCATATCTGGAGAATAGGGAGCCTGATCGATGATATTCACACTGTGTTTGTTCAAATAATCGCGAATAATGTGTGCTTTGTGAGACGGCGCATTATCGTGGTGCAAAATCCAGCTGTTATCGGCCCACAAATCCGGTCGTTTTCTACGAATAGCATCTCTCAAACGCCTCAATACTTCAAGGTAATACTCTTTATTAACGTTTTGACCGGTCGGAACGTATTCATAATGCACCACACCACGATAATCGAAGAAAACAATGAGCATAACCTTGATTTTTTATCGACTTTGGCGCACTTTTTTTGGTTTTGGCTCGCCTTCAGCACGCCATTCGGATGATTGCTGGCTAGTTGTCACGTCGAATTCATAGACCCATGTCTCATCACCAGTAATTATACGTTTCATGAACGTTGGGTCCTTCTTAGCTTCGGAAATCATGTCTTCAGCCACTTGCTTTCGATGATCTTTTTGGACGAAATTCAAGTCTTGAGGAACAAGCCGTGCGGCGACGCGTTTCATGCGCAAAATATCGACGACAATGTGTTGTGCGCTTCCATAAGAGATGTTAAGATCGTTAGAAATCTCTCTGAGGCTCACATGACGATTTTCAAGCACGATTTTCTTCACAATTTCAACATTTTCGTCGGTATTCGATGTTGAAGGACGTCCAGAACGAGGAAAGTCTTCGACCACTTCACGACCACTTTTGAACATTTTATACCACTCGAACGCTTTGGTTCTTGATAGAGCAGACTCCCCAAATGCTTTCTGCAACATTTTAAGCGCATTGGCACAAGAAATTTCGTTCTTAAGACAAAATTTCAAACAAATACGTTGATCAACAAAATTATCCATTGTAAAATGCGACGAAGTACAAAAAGTTGACTGACGCTAACAGCTGCCAAACAAAAACTAATGATGCAATCCCGCTCAAAATTTGACACAGATGTCAGTTAAGAGGTCCTACCGACCTAAACAAAATTTTTTACCTGCATCGGGCAACGGCGGAAAATTTAAAATACACAGTCCCGGTACTTATTGATCATAGTGTAACACTAATTTTTTTATTATTTACACATGGAAAATAAATAGTGACCTTCTGAGTCTCTAAAGGTGCTTGTACACTAGGAAACATGTCGGAAACAGGCAAGAAACACGTTTCCCTAGTGTATAAGGTCATGAAAACTTGTTTATGTGAAAATGGAAACAGTTTCCGGCATTGATTCCCAGTTTCTGGGCAACGAAAATTTCAAAATGTTTCCATAGTGTACAATACTTGAAAACATCATGAGGGAAACATTTTCTCAAGTTTCCATATGTTTCCGTGTTTCCGGTGTCAATGGAAACACGCATGGGAAACATTTCGAGTTTCCCGAAAATTTTGTTTGAGTGTTTGAGTAAAATTTTTCAATTTCGCGTCGCATATAGCAATGGTAAATATTTTTGATGAGGAAATCCTCCCCGACTTTAGCAAGAGTCAACGAGTTGCGAGCGAATTGTTTGATTGGAGCGATGGATACCAATCCAAACTTATTTCTGCGGTGGAAAAACACCGTTCCCTTTGGGACGTTTCCAGCCCTGACCACAAGTCATGCGGAAATAAGCTCTCGGTTTGGCCCGCGGTGGCAAATAAAAACAAAAACTTTGCATATTTTGAAGGCCTTTGTTTTAAGTAAATCATTGACAAATCGCTGAAAAGTGTTGAAATTGGCACATTTTTGGTATTATTTCGATGCTAATGACTATTCCCCCAAAAATGTTGCCTTAGTTGTATTGCATGAGGTTTCTTCTTAAGATATTCATATACTTCGTAACTTGATTTATGAAACATCTGTACAATTTTCGCCATCAGAAGAAACGCCTTGAAATTCCATATTTCCCTACTTTTAAACCTTATTACCACGCCAATTTGGAACGCATAAAATCATCATCATGTCGATAGGATTATTAGTTCGGAAATTACAGTTGAAAACGTGAAAAAGTCGAGGAAAATTCGAAAAAATTATACTCCCATTTTTTACGAAAACTAGAGCTGTTACATACAAACGGAATATGGTTTTGAAAACAGCACGGAAAACCTATTCAGATTCATGTAAGAATCTTTATGCAACAGACATGCTGTTGTCCAGTGTTATTAATTCAATTGAAGCTTACACTCGACTTTCGACGAGTCGACATTCTAAAAAAATTCGAAAACTGGATCGGATATTCCGTGGATAGTTCTCGTAGTAATTTGGCGCATAATCCTTCAGCGTCACGACTTTGAGTTCAAGGTCTTGTCTTGAAAATAATTTGTTTATTTTTGTATTTTTAGTTTTTATTTACGTATTTGGCAATATTATTTTACTCACCGACATACAATAATAAATTTCAAACGTTGAAATCAAGCACCACATGTTTCCAACAACATTGTACAATGACGTAGTGTACAAAGACCGGAAACATACCGGGTTGGAAACATCGGAAACATCGTAGGGGAAGAACTTGGAAACATTTCAAATTGTTTCCGGCAACGTGTTTCCGACGATTTTCATTTCTAGTGTACAAGGTACTGAAAACATGTTTCCGCACAACAAGAAACATTTATGTGTCCGATGATGTTCCAATAGCATGTTTCCATGTGAAATGTTTCCTAGTGTACAAGTACCTTAAGAATAAAAAAGTTACCGCAGAAACTACTGTCACAGAGAAAGAAATATGTATGTACACATAAACAAATCGTCCAAGTATGGCAGAGTGCTGAGCTGCAAAATTCGATACGCAAAGAAGAGCCTTTATTGAAACACAAAACTAAAAAGCCGTTTTTACTAATTTGCTTAGTAAAATATATATGTTACGATACTACGAACTTCTTCAGTTGAAATCTGGCAGTGCATATTTTGTTATATAGGGTGTTTTTTTTAGAGGTTTGTTTTTCGAATAGAGATAAAACTGGCATTTTGTGGTCAAATCTGGCAACTCTAATGTCATTTATGTTCAGTTTGGTTTGCCATTTCATCATGAACAGGTTGACAAAAGAACAACGCTTGCAAATCGTGCAAATTTATTTCGAAAATAATGGTTCAGTTCGCGAAGTTTACCGCAAGCTCCGTCCATTTTATGGTCGACATAATCGTCCATCAGAGCAATTAATTCGGTTAACCATGGGTCGTTTTCGCACTACGTTTACTCTATGTGATAATACGCATCCGCAGAGACGTCGAACAGTGCACACCGAAGAAACAATTGCCGCTGTAGAGCAAAATGTTGAAGAGGACCCGAATGAATCGATTCGCCACCGTGCACAGCAATTGGAGCTTTGTCCATCAACTTTATGGAAGATTTTGCGCAACATGAATGTGGATGAGTTGTGGTTCCAACAAGACGGCGCTACATGCCACACAGCGCACGTCACAATCGATTTATTGAAGGAAACATTCGATGAGCGCATAATTTCGCGGAATGGACCTGTCAATTGGCCACCAAGATCGTGTGATTTGACACCATTGGATTATTTTCTTTGGGGATATGTGAAGTCGCTCGTCTACGCCAACAAACCAGAAACGTTAGGGGACTTGGAAGCCAACATTCGTGGCGTTATTGCCGACATACGGCCCCAAATGCTCGAAAAAGTGGTTGAAAATTGGACCTGTAGAATTGGCTTTATTCGAGCCAGCCGCGGCGGCCACATGCCCGAAATCATATTTAAACATTAATGGCATAAAATTATCCTTCCAATAAAGCCAAATTGATGGACATTAAAACGATTTTCTTGTGTTTTATTTCAATTCGAAGTTCTATACCTCTAAAAAAAACACCCTATATATTGCACGCTCAGCTCTTTCTTTGGTGAGCTAATCTTACCAATACTGTTCTTGATCATAATTAAGTTTTATGTGTTTCAGCTTTAAAAATATGGGCAATACATAGAAAGCAACAAACGATGGCAAAGGAAATTAATTTTGAACAAATATCTGCAAAATCGAAGCAGCCTAGGAAGACTATTGTAAGTTGGAAGGTCAATGATATAAAAAGTATTAGCAAATATCAGCAACAATGTCACGGAAAAAGTTGGAGATAGAGATGGTACTAAAGAGCAGTTGTGCAAACCCCATGCTTGAAAGTTACACTTGACTTGACAAGCTGTCAAAATGTTTGCATTTGTGAATGCGGCTCCCGATGTTAACATAACATTTTTTGTTAAGACGTCTGTAAACGGCAAAACTGAGTTAACTCAGTTTTGAAAGTGAGTTAACGCACTTTGATACAAAAACAAATCCATGGGAATTAGAGCATTTAAATGCGATGTTAAATGCATTTAAAGCCCGTTGGAAAAATACTATATTGAAGTGGGAAAAAGTAAAGTGTATCTAAAATTTAAAAATTCAAAAACATCAAAATATCGGAAGAAAAATTTAGTTTTGCAGACAATTTACGTGTGGGGTTTAAAAAGTTAAGAATTTATTTATGAAGGAGCCGTTATTACGACGACATTTTGTAAAACAAATTACTAATATTGATTAAACAACTTTCTAAAAAAGTTTCAGTAAGAAATTTCGCATTAATGTTGTTGTCACTTAATGCCTACCAGAATTCAACTAAAGCAGTTCTTACAGTAAAACAAACGAGTATTTAGCATTGATAGAATTGAATTGGAATAGTTTAAAAATTAGTTCCAATTCGTCATCTCTATTATAAGCTACATCAAACAGTCTTACAAACACGAAATCCTAATACGAAGCGAATAACCATTCATAAGCCGAATGTTTTCTTTTCTAAGGTTCAGAATTTTGTTTACGCGGCCTATATTATTGTATTTCGTTTTGAAGAAAAGCAATCAGCTGCCAAATTAAATGCAGTCATAATAAGATTTTGCTCATGAAGCGTAAAATATTAAATCTCTAACAAAGGGATCATCCTTTTATCATCTATCAGTGCACTGCAACGTTCATAATTGAAACGTCTATTGTGTTGCTTGTGTATAGAGTTTCATGGTAGAAATTTTGGAAATCGTTAATTTTATGTATGTGTAGGTTGATGTGAATAAAAAAAATACATAGGTACCTATATAGTACATACCTACGCTGTATTCTGTATGCACATTAGTGACTCAGTTGAAAGTAAATTAATGATGTATTTTGATGCTACTAAGTTGAAACAACTATCTAAATTCGGATCGGCAGTCGAGAACGCGTCTAAAACCATTTTATTTTCATTATCTCTAACGCTACAGTGATTATTTGTGGACATGACAATTTCTATCTGCATTATATACCTACTATTTGGAAGTTTTGTCTAAGGTTTCCGCCATTTCAAAATAAGTCAAATTGGGTAGCAGTAATATCAATAACTCAAGTTTCCCTATAGCTTTAAACCTCAAATGAAACTTGTATATCAGCTGTTTCTTTCTTTAACCCTCTTATTTACTTCCTTTACCCTGTGTATTGTGAATGTGACAATACCACTGGTGCACACAAGAGTTAAACTTGCAAGTTTTTACAGTTTTATGTTTGTTTACTTTTTTGGATGGTTTAATTTTTGGGAGCAAAGGCTTGCTTACTCTGACTGACTGGCAAATTAATACTGAAAAAGTACCCAAACAAAGCTAGTTTGTACAAATTTTGTATCCGTACACAAACAGAGCTATTGTTGCATTGAAACGTATTCAAACGTCACAGAAAGTATGCAATTTATTTTTTGTATTAAATAAGAAGGTTTGCCTTTTTCGAAATTAAGGTGACAAAAGTAAAACCTAAGCTATTTTTATGTTTCCATCCCGGGATCGGATTTTGTCAATCCCGGAATTTTTCGGGACTGAAATTGTCCGGGATCCCGAGCTTGCAATCCCTAATTCAATATATTGAGATTGATCTGGTTTGTTTTAAGTAAACATAAAAACAATTACGCCAATAACAAAACCAATTTGCAATTATCAGAACAATTTAAGGGGTAACACCACCCTAGCGGCCGAAAAAATAACTTAACTTTGACAATTTATTGTGCGACTATGAAAAAAGTAAGTGGATTTAAGAGGAGAACCAGAAAAAAATTAGAATTTTTAAGGACACATTAAAAAAAGTAATTGTGTGATTTGACTAAGATAAACTGCAGTTTATTATACATTTCTTAAACTCGAATTCACAAAAAAATTTAATTAAATATAATTAGCGATAGTGGCAAAATTTTTTATATTTTTCTTAACGTTTTTAGTTAGAGACTGGACAGTACGTTCGGTGACTACTGCACAGGCTTGCTTCCATCAATTTCGGAACTGTACATCATTTTTGCAAATTTTTTTTGTTTTTCTTTGCTTCATTATAGCCCAATATCTTTCAATAGGCCGAAGTTCCGGGCAGTTGAGAGGATTTCACTCTTTTAGGACAACCATGACACAATTTTCTTCATACCATTCCAGAGTTGACCTGGAGTAGTGGCTTGTCGCTAGGTCTGGCCAAAACAAAGCTGTTCCTTTGTGCTGTTTAATAAATGGTAGAAGGCATTTTTGCAGGCATTCTTCTATATAAATTCTAGAGTTAATTGTTCCTGTCGTAATGAACGCCTTGCTCCGTAGACCGCAGGTGCAAATAGCTTGCCAACCCATGAAGTGTTTTGGAAATTTGGTGTATTTCGCTTCAGAGTATTTTCTATGTGTTCCATCCTTATTCTTTGTAGTGAAATAGGCATTCCCAGGCAACTGCTTGAAGTCCGCCTTACAGTAGGTTTCATCATCGAGAATCACGCAATCGAACTTGGTTACGTAATTGTCTTTGTTTGTTTGTTTTGCTTCCGACCGGTCAGGCAGTTTCTGCTGTTTGTAGGTCCTTAATCCTTGGCTTCGCTTATATCGCATCACAGTTGATTGCGATGTGCCTGCTGCAGCTGCAACATCTCGAGTCGACATCGTGGGGTTATTCCGATATGTGCTAACAACCTTTTTCAGCACTTCTGGGTTAGGTTATGGTGGCTGCCTCTATAAGAGACACACTCGGAGGCCCGAAAGTCCCGTTGTGATACCACATATATTTCACCCGTTTTTGAAATGTGTATGCAACACTGTTTTTTCCAACATATGTTACACATTTCAAGCGGATGGGGAAAGGGAGGGGAGGGGACCTACAGTTTAACGCCGAATCCAAACGGCGATTGGCAGTTTTTCTTTCACACTTGGAGGTTTTGCCATTGCCTGCCAAGAGCGCACTTGTGCGATTCTTGTAATTCTCATCTGCTTCATGTGGATAGCGATAGAAGTAGATGAGCGTTTTTTTTTCCAGCCCGAGCCAGGAATCGAACCTGGGGCACTCGGTATGAGAAGCCAGCGCGCTACCCGCTGGGCTATCGAGGCCGGCCACTTCTGGGTTACTTGGACCCTTTTTTCTGCCTGATTCTTCGGCTCTGTAGATGGAGTTTCCCGCGTTGTAGTTGTTTATAACATTATAAACCGTCGCTACGCTCGCTTTGCTTTCCCTTGCAATGCTTAGTCTAGACTTTGTCTTATCAGTCAAGTAAATGTCCAGTATTAATTTGCGGCAGCGTTCTTGTGGGCTGGACATGTTGACTAAAGTAGATCTAAGATGCAATTGACTAATTTAGCAAGAAACTGCACTACTTTCACTCGAAAATAGCAGGCTCCTAACTCTTGACATTTTCGTATGCTGGATGCGTAAAAATTCTAAAAATTTTCTGGTTCACCCCTTATTTTCAAAGTGTATATTGAGCACATATTGAAGTGAGGAAAAACATTTTTGTATTATTGTTTTTATTCAAAATGATCGATCATAAGTTTCAGCTGGTGAAGAGTGTGCGCCTCTACGTTGAGACATCAGATTGCGCGTTTGGTATTCGCACAACCCATATAAACTGGTGTAGGAAGTGGTATTCCGAAATGTTTCGCCATGAAAATAAGTCTTGTTTAGATGGGCCAGGGGGTTGTAATAATTCTTCTTTGCGGAAAATTAAGCAGTTTTAATCTTGTCGTTAATTTTCTGCTGGCAGCGCAATTCTGTAGGCGGCATTTCATAAATTGGTAGGTCTGAGATCATCAGAGGACTGTGTTGAACTCTTAGAAACAGAAATTGTTAATTTTATTGTATTATTGTATTTCAGCACGTCCCCGCAGCAATTCACACGGCAATATGATTGAAGCAGTGTTTTTCTATCAGTAACGTCATATTTATAGAAGAGGACAGAGAATCCCTCAAGAATCGCGGAAATTCATACAAATCAAAAAGACCAGATAGTTCATTACATCTGACCACCAGATTAAATGCGGTATACAAATAAAAGGGAGTGAAATGATCTGTCTTTCAACGATTGTAAACCAAGAAGCCATCGGGCCAGCGCATTTATTAACGCGTACCTTGTTAAATTCAATTCAACTATAACTAATCTCTGAATCCGATTCGAATGTTTGGCATAGAGAGAATTCAAAATAATTGAGCTGTGTTCAGGTATGCTGCGAACTAACGCCACATAAAGCGATTTAATTGTGAAAGGGTCCTTGAAGTTTTGAGTATTTCTAAAAATAAAGCCAATCATTACATAAGTTTTTGTTTTGGTATAAACAATTCTGATTATAATATTACACCCAAGATTCATCTCATTCTTGCGTATCAATTTAATGTCGTTAAGGGGGGAACTACCTTTAGACACTTCAAAAAATCGATTTTTTTTTATTGTTTTAATCGATAGGTATATTGCCTTAGAATATCGTGTCAAAGTTTCAAAAGGTAATTCTCGAAATTGTGGAAGAGATGCATCCCGGAAATGACTGGCGCCGAGCAAACTTTAAACGGCATTTTCTCGAAACCATGTTTTTCAAAATTGTGTAAGTGATAATAAAATTACTAATGAACAGATTTTCATTATCTAGCATTCATTTTAAAGAGCATAAAAAATTGTTCTATCTAAACTAAAGATTTAAAAAACAAAACATTTTTAGACATTTTTTGACTGCATATATAACAAAATTTCTTGTGAAAATCCTAATTTTTTTTTGTGAAGCCTGTTTTAGAGGGTTAATTTTCGAATTTCGTAAAAATTTTAGTTCATCGACGATAGAAAACCCTCTCGAGTAAGAAAATGTTTGGTTTTTTTATTTCAGACTAAAATTGCGGCCAGCATCACTTACACAATTTACGATGTCAGCGGCGATATGACTTACAGAATCATTGAAAAATTTGTTAAATTTCTGTTTTCACTTTTACAAAAATGTTTTTTTTTTACCTCAGACATCACTGTAAATATATATTATATTGATTTGAAAAGAACTGTTTTCATTTCCCTGTAAATCGACTGTAAAAATGACCTTTTTTTCGGCCTCTAAAGGTAGTTCCCCCCTTAAGCGTATAATTATGACAAACGGCGTAACTGCTTTTAGTACGTTACTACGCAGCACCAATATGTACATACACAGTTTACCAAACAGTTTGTTTCAAATTTTGAGAGAGCTTATTAAAGAAGTAAGTTGATGTTCAGTCTTGCACTTCAAACAGCTCTACAAATGCTTTCATGAATGACTTAATTAAAATGTGTTCTTGAAAGAATGACTTGACATGGTCCATAATAGGTTAGAGTTAATATGGGTCAGAATTGCGTGCCACACTTATTTCCGATTATAAGAACAATTTTTTAATCGATTGAATTTTTCTGCGTTCAAACACAATCTGTTTAAAAATTGTTCTAGAAATTATTTCTTCAGTCCTAGAATTATGTACAGATGATATTTTAATTTTTTTTATAATACAGGGTGGAGCAAAAGTTGTTACCCAGTATTCCTTGGCTCTGATTTCCTCCTTCGTATTCATTCATTCATTCAAACAAATTAGAGCCAAAGAACAACTTTTGCGCCAGGTGACAACTTTTACGCCACCCTGTATATGATAACTGAAAGATATTCCACAATTCTTCGATGGTCATCTCTAGCGTTAATGTTACGAATGTGCTCAATTAGCTTTCGATTGCGAAAAAAGTAATTCATAATTTTGAAATTCTGTTATAAATGAATGAAAATGATCACTCATATCCTTATAATATACACGTAGTACTCAAACTATCTGAAATCGCACTTGTGATTCACTAATGGCTCTCGTATCTTACTCTGATACAATTTGCCATTTTGAAATAAAGTGATACTAAATATGTCTTACATGCCATAATGTCCTAATGCAGCATGCTTTGAAGTCGACAAGGGTGCATTGGTGACTTGTGCATAGCTGGAGGGATGGATGGATGATGGGATGGTGGTTGGATGGGATCGGCTGCCAACTGTGCACATTTCACCACCATATTTGAAGTCCTTAACGTACAGCATGTCCTTTCGCCTCGCTATTCTCATTCAGCCGGTCTCTCTGTATATGGCGTTTATTTGTGATTTTCTTTGTTCTTTTGGCCGTAATGTAGTGCGATGCAAATGGCATTTTAAGTTTTGTTCACTTCTTTCGCTCTGCCCGTTGTTCGGTTGTGTTTGCCGCCACGGCTTTTTTCTCGCTTGTTCGCATTCTGCATGCGGCACACAGTGCGGCAGCACCAGACGGCGGTCGGCGCGTGCAAGTGGGCACGGGATAAAGACGGGGATGGGCACTGATGTCGACCGTATTATTCTCTGCCTCTCTCGCTGTTTGAGTTTCTACTGCCATGAGGAATTTTATGCTGTTGTTGCTTCGAGTGCTGTTGGAAATTTTGAATTTTCTTCATTTCCTTTTGTGTTGCTTTGTGCGTCAACCGAACGTCGCTCGCTTGTGAATGAGTGTTCCTCTTTCAATTTTGTACATAATGGATTATTGTCCTTCTTTTGCTGTCATGTCCTGAATATTGTATTGGTCGATTTCATCAACCAATCAAAAGCAATTTCAAAATGGCCGCAGTTCAATTTCGTGCATCCATTTATACCGAAGCTCTTGAGGTGACTGTGGTTTAAAATTTCATCATAATGCTCACGCTTCTAGCAACAACGACAGTTCGATAAGGATACATGTTTTTAGCAAATGTTGTATTAAAAACTAATTGATTTCTGATTACATTTAATCTACATTTTTTAATAAAACACCTTTCGAAAATCAATTAATAGTGACAGAATTTATTAGTTTCGGAACTCAGTGAAACTGCTAACCGCATTTCTTTACTTAAGACTCAATGCTTGCCTTCAATAAAAACAACTGGAAAGTTTATTTCCGAATTCGCTGGTATATTTCTACTCTGTATTATTCCTCAACGTCATACACACCTCACGTCCTTCGCTGGAGTTATGGCATATATTTGTAATTGTATTTATACTTTAATTCATTACCAAAAAATTTAACAGATTAGACAAACTATTCATAAAGCACACACACGTTTTTCATGTGTAACTTTACATCCACACTTTACTTTTTTCAAATGAAAAACTACTCAATATAAAAATCGACTGAAAGTAGTTTTCTTAAAAATGTCTGTAGTGGTGAGTTTTGTTGGTGGGTTAAAACTACTACATATTTTCACATCAGCCTAAATTTATATTTCGTTCACGACCCAACAGAAGTACAGCAGCCATATTTTCCTCCTATGCGAAGCACGGGAGTATTCACAACGACTGCCCGGCGCATAGAGCCAAAATGGTACTCTAGGACTTGAACGCAAAGGTCGAGCAAGAAGTAGTAGCCAATCGAACAATTTTCACAGAGGGAGTTAGGGAACCTCTAACCCGATGCATACGAAGCAGATAGTCGGGCAACTTTTGAATTTTTCGCGTGTCGGATGCGATCCCAATCAACTGGGAGTATATCATAGTGATGGCTTTCTTTTCACTACTATCGGTATCGATTTTTAAAAATGGAACAATTTTAGAACTTCAATTATTTAATATGTATGTTTAAATTTGCCAGCAATTGTTTTAAATAAGCTATTTCACCATAAATGCGGAAAGAGAAATAACCAATCAATTACACTACTCGACACGAAAAATGCACCTAAAAATAAGTGTTTTTAAACCAACTTTGGACCGCTGAACACGAAATATATTATATATTGTCCAAATCAGATGAGATTTGGTGAAGTTAGAGTAAGTTCGGGTAATGTGATATACCTGTTTGTTTTACGGCGATTCCCGACACACTTTGTCTTAAAAGACACTTTTCTTGGTCTCAAACTGCTCACTGACACATTAATACTAATAAATAAATAATCTAAGATTTTTAACTCTTTAAGATAAACTGTTGACGAGTTTTTTAATTACATATCAAAATTTCCAAATATTGGCGTCTGATGAAAGTGTAATGTGATATACCCGAAAAAACGTTATTTAACAGACCTATTAGTTTCAAACTTGGTGAAAATTCTGCAAATCAAAAATAATTAGAGACGTGCTTCTCATTTTTTTCTGAAAATCACAATGTGACGGGGTAAACCAAGGGTTAAAAATTTGTATCGAGAAACATGACTTCATGGATTTTTTTTATCTGAAACGTAACTATAACTGATTTTTCAGATTATACCACTTCAAATATTATAAAATAAAGCATATATACATTTCTGTATAGAAATAGTACTGCTGTAATAAGTTCGGTCTATGTGATCTACTATATCACATTACCCGAACTTTGGTATATCACATTACCCGAAATTGACTTTTTGCGAAAAAAATATTATAGAAAAACAATAATAATTTTGTTAAGAAGAGCGTACCTCACAAACTCATAATCGATATCACTGATTTACTTTTGATTAACCTCGAACTTTGTAATAATATTTTTGTTGTACCTTTTGGGCTTTCAAACTTTATAACCAAAAACTTGTGCAAGCAAAGCACTTCATCACACTGACGGTAAACTATTTAAGCAAACACATCCAAAATCATACAGCGCGAGTTTTTTAGTTGCTATGATGTTTTAAAAAGGTTAATTTTGAAAAAGGTCAACGCACTTGTGAAATAAGCCACTATATCACATTACCCAACCATATCACATTACCCGAACTTACTCTACTGATGGTGAAAGCTTAAACAAAAGTTAATTTTTCGACCATTTTCAAAAATCATAAAATTTCGAATGATTTTTTTATAGAAAAAATCACTATTTTCAAAGTTTTACCATCAGTAACTTCACCAAATCTCATCTGATTTGGACAATATATATATCGCTGGAACGGCTAAGGTATTATCATTTCAACGACGGACCGCTTGTGCTAGTCGAATGATTCCTTTACGAGATATATGCTCATAACTGAAACAAGAAACAATAACTAGAAAATACTTTCGTTTTTAGGTGCACGCGAACCCATTTTTTGTCGAGTAGTGTTATTTGTTGAAAATAACATTTTTAAGAATGATGCTTAAAATGGTGGCGCCCCATCTATTTCTAGTCGTATAGAAGCCACTTTGTATTTCTTAAAACATCAGGAAATAAGTCAGCCATGAATTAAACATTGTCACTGATTCATAATCGCAAAGCAAAAACCGCTGAAGCAATCATGAAATTTCAACTCTAGATTAATATTAGAAAACGAAAGTCCGCTAAGAAAACTTTTTGAAAACAATTTGGGCTGCTTTTATTAAAAACTAATAATTCCCTAAATACAATGGTTGTTGAATATGTTTTCCAAATTGATTGATTATTGCGAAAAATACATACAAGTGGTTAAAAAGATAACACTTGTCAAAGGCAGATAACTTTTATTAGTGCGAGAGCAGTTTTGACACTAGCTTTTTCTACTCAATTTTTGAGCTTATATTTTTTTCGTTCGTTGTAAATTTTGCAAAACGGTTTTTAATTACGGAATATTCAACAAAAGAACTTAAATTATAAATAGTGTTTACTGCGCAGTTTATTTTGTGGTCGATATTACAGCTAATTAAAGTTAACTCAACCAAGTCAGTAGTTTATACGAAAATACTAGTTAGATTTAAACACTTTCTTATAGTACAAAATAAAGACTGCAGACGGTCATTTGCGTAGGGCAGGCATATTTCCTGAATAAAAATTTTAAAAAAAGTTGCCTCAATTTTCCTCCAAAAAAATTAAAATTAGTTCGACCATTTTGCGTGCAGCTCTTTCTTAACATTAGCTAGGTTAGGATTTGGTGGCTGCCTCTGTAAAAGACATACTCCGAAGCTTATTATATGGCCATTCCAACCGTTTTGAAATGTGTTGGCAACACTGTTTTTCCATTATCTGTTACAACACACATTTCAAACGGATGGAAAAAGTGACTAGGGGACCTACAGTTTAACGTCGAATCCGAACGGCGATTCATTTGACTTTTTGGTGGGTGCAACACCTGCCAGTAATATTTCATCATCCTAGCTTAACATTTGTGACAGTAACGAATGCCAGTCAGCAGCCACCGAATTACCCTTATTTGGCTCCCTGTGCCGAGATGAGATAATACAAAGATCGAAGACGGCTCTGATGAGCAATCACGACAATCTAGTAGCACAAATGTTTTGAGAACTTGATCGAACGCTGACATACAATGTGCGTTGCAGTCTATGAAAATACTTTGAAGGGGATAACAATAATTTTGAAAAATACTTTTGTATCATGGTAGTACCTAATTATTGTCAAAAAAGTTTTATTTTCATATTCTCTCTTACACATTATACATATGTACGTTTTTTCTTGCACAAATAAATTAATTTATGAACATTTGCCGTATTTCGATAAAATTGCACAAAAATAGAATACACATACATAGGCTTGAAAATAGAACATGACGCAGTACAAGGTGCTTTTCAGAGTAAACAGAACTTTTCAAAAACAAAAACACATTTTATTGGCAAAACCGATTTGTTTTATTGAAAAGGAAATAGCTCCCTTCAGGCTCAATATAGCAATTTGCATCGTCTTATAGCATATCGAATGAGTGTTTTTGAAATGCGATGTTTAATCAAAAAACCGGTCAAAAATATCGATAAATAAGATGGCGTATTATTGTGCAACAAACTTCTGCGGAACAAACCGCGCACACACCTTTCAGTAGCCCAAATATTGAGTAAAAGTGCGACAAATTGATGTTTCGGAGACGCTCCGAAGAGAAGAAGATTTTGGCTGATCGGTTATGAATTCACTCAGAGTTTTAATGGAATCTGCCGTGATCGCGGATTCCAATTGGCCAACATACATGTCCCCACGAGCGGTTTTTTATGAACAAGCAATTATCATCGTAAACATGGTTTGTCTATTGAAATGTTTCTTTAAAAGTTTTACCCATTCTAAAACAAAATATAATATTGAGTCTGTTCGATGCTCATTTTTGTACCGATGACACAATCTTATTGTCCCTTCAGACGCAATAATACCGCTTCCATTGAACCAAGTGTCATAAAAATTTGAATTGAAAGGATGTACTTTTCCAAACACTAAATCACATAAAGGTGGTGTCTCCAGAAAATGCCCTATTTCCAAAGTTTGGTTTACTTGTATTTTGAAATAAAAAGCACATAGGAAAAAATACTTTCCCACTCCGTTTTGTCTTTTAAGGTAAAAACATTTTACCGTGGCTAGCAAAAATTACTTAAGAAGACAAAATTCGAGAAGTGTACAATGTTCGTTTTCAAAAACCTTGTAAAACTTTTAGTGAATACATAACTTGGAAAAGTGCTCATATGAAGAAATTTTAATGAGAAACTACGTTTTTTACGTTTTGGTTGGTTTTTATGGTTACTCTTAACACTTAAGTATTATTTACTTCACCCCTGAATACGTGAATAAAAATATTGTGTAATTTCCCCATTTGTATTTGAAAAATATGGACATGCATATATATATATATCATATATCATATACAAGTTGTGCGCTATTAACCAGCTCAAATTTAATTTCTTTGCAGGCCTTGTCTGATTGCCTTCCAAAATATTACAAAACGTATTTGATAAAGTATCTTCCAAGTCCCTAATATTTTAAATATAACGGACATTCGTGATTTGATTATATGTACTACATGTTTCGATTATAGAGGCGTAGCAGTAGGACTAATATATTATTACATATAACCATTTAATCAACATAACTTTATGATATTGCGAATTGCAAGAGGTATCTTCTTCTACCACCGAAAGTTCGCAAAACACAGTCTGAAAATCTCACATTTGATAAATAACGGAATTGTTATTGGCGAAAATTCGGTCTGAGTTTATAGTGTTGGAGGCAGTAAGTAAATCGCAAGTGGCATGAGCCATCAATCGGGATTCCGGAAATATGATGATAATGAGTGTAGTGGGCCAAGACCACCAGTACCCGGAGAAGAAAGTCGTGCTAAAAAGGTTTACGATTGAAATGAGCTATACGCCTGATTAGTCATGCTAACCATTCTAACTTGTTGTTGTTGTTTGTGCAGATGACCGAAGGGGTGGTTGACAGTACACGAAACTCACCACCTTCATACCTGAATTGGGCCCGCACTCTCAATCATCTGCTCGAAGACCGCGATGGAGTGGAGCTGTTTAAAAAATATGTCGAAGAAGAAATGCCCGCTTATAATGACCACCTGAACTTTTACTTCGCCTGCGAAGGTTTGAAACAGCAAACGGACCCAGAAAAAGTGAAGCAGATTATTGGAGCAATCTATAGGTAACTAGCTATTTCAGATGATTGTTTTACAAATCTCACTCGAGTGATGGCACTGTTATTGCAGATTCTTGCGTAAAAGTCAACTATCGATAACGGAGGATTTACGACGAACAATCAAGGCAGGTCTTAAGAATGAGATTACACTCAGTCCGAATATATATGACCCCATGCAACATCATGTGGAGGCAACGATCCGCGACAGCATATATCCGAGTTTCCTGTGTTCGGAAATGTACATTTTGTACATTCAGCAAATGTCGGCCGCGCATGAGCGGTTTAGTAGCGGAGCCGCTGGCTCGGGAAGCGGGAGTAGTAGTGGTGCCAGCTGTGGGAGTAGCGGTGGCGCCGTTGTACTACTTGGTGCCTGCGCTCTACCGACGACAAGTACAGGAAAGACTGGCACATCCACATCATCTGCGGTAGCTTCTTTTATCAACTTGCCTATGAGTATATCCAGCACTGCAGGCGCTCCGGCGGGTGTTTGTAGTGCAAGCGGCAGTGTTTATGGTCCCTCAACATCGGCCAGCTCCAGTGGTTCGGTCAGTGCAACCGACACTCTTCCGCGCAGCTCTACTTTGCCCACACTACATGAGGACTCTGAATTGTCACTTTGCGACGACTTCGAGAAGCTTCGTGTCGAGGGTGGACGCATGTCTGCCGACATGCCTATGCGTCTCACTCGGGACTTGCTATTAGCAACTCAGAAAAGAAGACTGGAAATACGGCCACCAGGGTATGTATTCTGCTAATTAAAAAATTAGAATTAAAAAATGCTTGGATCATCTTATATAGCGTTGTAGTTCAATAATTTCTGTACATACATTTCCCCTTTAAATAATGAAAATCAAGAAATTAAAAATTTGGTTAAAAATTTTAATTTTTCCCCATTTTTGAATTTCAATGTTAATGTTAAAAGTTCTTTATTGAAAATGCCTAAAATTCCGGTCTTAAAATATTGTTAAAAAATATATAAAACCTATTATACATATGGGAATGTGAATTAACATAATTTAAACAGATAAAAAACTCTCGAAATTAGTTCCGCTGATTCAGTGGTATCGCCGAATTCCCAAAACAATTTTTTTTTGTCAGTTAATATTGCTTCGATAACATATCTACAAGAATAATATTTTCGACTAAACAACCTGAACCAGCCAGCAAGTATCTTCACATTCCTGACCGACCCTTAATAAGGCTAAGGGGATTGATAAAATATTCATACCTCTAATATCGGCGCTGGCAATGGTCTGCAGTACCACTTACGCGTTCTATGTATAAATGTTTCTAGCTATATCCACTACCAGGGCCTGTGTGAATTATATACATATTTTACGTTGTAATAAACATTTTTGGTTATCCCCATAGATTTAAATTTTATATTTTTTCTTTTATTTTCATTTCTGTTCATCTGCACACAAACTTACCATGATATCCACCAAATCACAAACACAACAACCAAATCCACCACACACCACGCTTCCTCACGATACGCTGAACTCATAACGACGCTGTGTGCGCTTCTGATGTATTTTCCTTACATCCCCTTCGTTATTATTTTAAAAATGTTTAATTTTATTTATATATGAATATGATATGATCGGAAACATTGCATGGATATTCTCTCTAAACTCAAATACCTACCCACCCATCCTGCATGTGAGTAGTGCTCATGGTTATGTGTACACAGCGAATACAAATACCTCGTACGTACCGAATTCACGTGTGGATTCGGAGAGAGCGAGCGTCAGTTCCGGTGGGCGAACTGATTCCGATACGATGTCGCTTTCCAGTTGCTCCATGTAAGTATTGCGAGAACGTGTCAATTAATCAATGAGTGAAGCGCTCAATCCATTCGACACATTTGCATTCGGCATTCAAGCAATGTCTAATGCGACGTGAGCATGTTGGAATGTATTCATCCGTAACTAACGGAATACCTGCTTAGTGCTTATACTTGGAAATTGCAAATAGACATTTTAAATTCGTTTTAGGGATGGCCGTCCTTACATCCAAAGGAGACACAGTTCAAATGAAAGCAAAGCCATCCGACAGAGCGCGATAGCCAACAAGGAAACAAACACGTGTCAAGTAAGAATTTCAAACATGATGTCATAGTATGTACATAAAAAAGATATAATATTATGAACTTGAAATCAGGTTATCCCACGGACACAACGTCTCCACTCGAACGAGCATCGACCCCTTAAAGAAGCTGAGTTAATTGCACTTCTTATACCAAAATTGGAGGAAGTTAAGCGCAAACAGGATTTGGAGGATAGAGCTCGGTTAGAGGTCGGTTGGGATGATAATTTGTAAATGATTTTGTGAACCTGTTACCAATTTTGTTGTAGCGTTTCTCGGATGACACAATGCCGACGAATGAAAGGCTTGCCAGCGATCGTGCGTTCGCCGAAGCGATTCGAGAGAAATTCGCGTTGGAGGAGGACAACGATCAAGACATACTTGATCAACACGTATCGCGCGTATGGAAAGATCAAACGCCACATCGCTCTCCTGGCACAATGTCGCCCTGTCCGCCTATTCCGTCAAGAAGGCGCACTATTACACACGATTCGGGAATGCTAAGTGATGGTGCTATGAGTATAGGTCCGTTGCGTTATATTAGCAACACTTTTCTAATCTGCTCTCTGTTTTTCTTCCAGGTGGTCACTCTATGAAACACTCCAAATCGATGCCGGATCACAGTTCCTCTTCAAGGAAGCTAACGAACAAATGGCCTTCCATGAACACAGATAGTGGAATTAGTTTGTTCTCAGCCGATACTCTTATGAAGTACAAAGACACCAGGTAAGTGTGAAAATCGATTGTCGGTTAATTATGGAAATTGGTCATTTGTTTGCTTACAGTTCGCGTTCTGGTTCAAGTACAGCCTCAAAACCGGACGAGGTGAAAAGAAGACTGGAAGATGAGACCCGCCGGTCTCGTCGCTACCCGCAACAGCATTTGCCACCAATGCAGCAGCCGTCGTCGTTTAGCAGCAGCAGCAGCGGCAGCAGCAGCTTACACCACCAACCACCGCCGCCTCCGCTCCCCGCAAAGCCGCAAGAGACCACAACAGTTGTATTCTCATTCTGTGACGAAGAGTACCCGTACAGAACAAAAATCCCCGGCACGCAGCCGACGTTGAAGCAATTCAAGGACTACTTACCCAAAAAAGGCAACTTCAGGTGAGCACGGACTAGCCCCAAAAAACAGTGTCTTCAATTGAACCTACGTACGACCGTTGTCTTTTCGTTAATAGATTTTTCTTCAAAACCCATTGCGAAGATCCGGAGAGTCCAGTGATTCAGGAGGAAATCGTAAACGACGCCGATATTTTGCCATTATTCGAGGGCAAAGTGATGGGTCTCGTGAAACCATCCGACTAGTTTTAAGCGTAAATCGTAGACATTTTCACAACGCAACACACCACACACAACACAAATCTGGATCAATGGATTGAATTGATTGGATCAAAATTTAATTACTGAAATCAGGCAACATCTGCTACAACATGAGTCGGACTAGCGGTGACGGAGTTTTGAGCCGCAAAACATAGATATGCATGGAAAAGTGAAGTACATTAAACAGAAGCAAATGTTGTATTTAGTGATAAATTAGCAACAAAAATACCAGAGTTTTGTAAAATACAATATTTTTCAAATTTTGATATCAACGAATTGTCAATACTATTCCTTTTTATTGCACTGCTACTCAATTTGCTTTGCCGAATAATTTTGTAACAACCGAATTACTTTCAGAATTCGCTTAAACAGCATCACAATTAGTATACACATTAGTAATTTGTGGTTTTGAGAACTACTTGCAATACATAACTTTGGTTAGAGTCCATCATTACGAATTACAAGAATCAAAAGCAACTAAAAGTTTATTTTGTTTGTATCTTTGTTTTATATTTTCTTTTTGTCAGCATTATAAAATATATATTTATGTGTGTTTAATTGAATGTCAACTTAGTTTATTTAATAGAAGTATGTATGCTTAAATCACATTTTTACATAGATGAATAGTACTAATGAACATTAAATGTAATGAATATGATATGATATACATACATATACCTACCTACTTTACACATACACATGTACATTGATATGTACACGCATAGGGTTTTAACAAGCTAGTGACTCTGGTGCACATGTGGTTAACTTAATGTGAACGTAAATAGGTGTATGGCATTATTTTAATTAACTGATTAAATTTATTGATCCATCGATCGAGCGATCGATTGACTTATTTATAAACGAAATCACAAAGAATAATGATATTTTTTTAAGTAAATGGCCATATGAAAATAATGTCATTAACATTTTATTTAAAAAAACAAAACAAAGCGAATCAAAAGCGTAAAAGTAAAACATGCTTAGTTTTAATATTGGTTGTCTTTTATTTATGGCTATGGTTTGAATCGATAAAAATAATGTTTCTCTTCCAAAGTCTATCTCAAACAAGTTGGTTTTTCTATAATGTTTTGAATTTTTATCAATGAAAAAACATGGCACTTACCTTTATCCTTACATATAGTCATATATGTAATACTTCTATATTGGCACTAACCTATCTTCACAATGTGTTTTCATTCGGAAATCAAAGGGAGACAAGCGATGAGACAGAAAACACGAAATTTTGCGAATGTGCACTTCTACACATGAACAACTGTCAAACTGCTCCAGGGGCGGTTGAAGAAAAAGGTAGGGTTTTCAGTCAATTTCGACAAATTTTTATTTATTTCCAGTAAATTTTCACCGCACCTGACTTTTGACATATGTCAAGGTACATTCGTTTATACGCTTTCTCGCTCATATTTCACTATTGCTGTACTGTGATGTTGGCGAATGTACCTTGAGCTTAGTGCCAATATAGAAGTATTACATATATGCATATAGTCCATTTGTGTTTGGTGGGTTTTTAAAATTGTCTCGTTATTTTTCTTGTATCGATAAATAATATCAATATGTTTAAAATATTTTATACTGGCAGGCCTCGCTTAACACAGGGGTTACATTCGTGGAAAATGCCGTGCATAAAACATGAAATACAACACAAATTATTATTACAATCTATTCCTCATCATTGCTCAAATTTACCATACGAGGGCGTTTTTTAGGTGCCTTCATGTAACAGCGAATTATCAAATCAATTTCCACTAGTCATATGTTGAAAAATAACAGTTTTACAAGGAAATGAAAAAAGTCCTAACTCAATTTTTATGTATAGCATGGTAGCTATTTCGTTTCGGTCAGTTTATATTTTCTTAAGGGGAGAAACATTTTTATAACACGTGTGACAAAAATAACATTTATTAAAGTGGTAAAATGGATTGTGTTGCTGAAAGTATGAAGTTATTAAGTTTTTTCTTCCTCCTGTAAAATTTTGAAATTGTGAGATACGTCCTCTATATTAAGGTGGCGATATATGCTATATGTATAAATATAAATCAGGAAAAAGTTTTTGTTTCAATACCTTGTATAACGAGGTGTTTTCACGTGTTATTCGAAAATGTCTCGCAAAATGTGAACTGTGTTAGTATTAAGCGAGGCCTAAAAAGCGAAACTTAAACGTGCTAACAGCATACATAGTCACTATTTATGCTTCATTGAAGTGGGGTGCGCTAAATTTGCTTAATTCCTTAGGAATGTATTATTATATATAAATAGAGACCACATGCTATAATATACACAAGTTCAATAGTTTGCACTCAAAATCGCCGACAGCAAAACCTTTAGCTAGAGCCCGACCGATTAATCCGCGACAAGACTGACATTCGGCTAAAGCCGAAGGTGAATAATAACTTACGTGAATTATGAATGAATTACGCTCTTCCATTTTTTATTTTCGATCTAAATGAATTGTCAAAAGCAGTTGGCAGTTTAAACTTAGTTTAACCGTGCAGAATTGGCCGTTTAAGCTGAGTTTAAACTTCATTCAAGTATGATTGAAAAATTCAATTTCGCGCTTAAACTAGAAACTGAGTAAAGCTCGCACTGAAAAATTTGCCCTTAGTGTACCAGTTACAGTTTTACAAGTGAGCAACAACATTTTGACAGGAGCGGTCAGATAAAATCAACTGCTGTCCGTTAAAGAGTTTCGCTACTTATAATTTACTTTGATTTACAGATTTGTATACTGTCAAAATATTGGGAGTACAAATTAGCTTGGTCCGTTTTCAAAAGATGGTTCTGGCTATTGTCAATGTGTGGGGGCAACGCTACCTGAGTGTGTGCTGCAATGCAGCTTTTCGTCTGCTTAGCACTTTTGAATTCAAATGATTTTGTATCGCAGTTGTGCTACTTTTGCTTTCCCATATCGAGCGTATGTACTCAAAAAAATATTTACCTTCGGCTTCGCTTTCGGCCTGTATTTTGGCCGAAGCCGATTATTGGCCGAATGCGCGTTTTTCGCCGAATATGGCCGAAGCAGATTAATCGGTCGGGCTCTACCTTTAGCACATCACCGTCCCTAAGCTACTTTCGTCTTCTACTTAGTTCGAAATCTGTTGCTGTTCTGTGCTACTACTATTTGCATGTATCTATTACGTTCTTACGTCAACTGATTGCAAAAACTTAAAAATGCTAAAAGCAGCTGTTACCGCTGGCAAGTCTTCTGGAAATCTCAGTTGGGCGCGGAGTGATAAACCTTGTTAAATTTCCAGGTTTTCGAAGATTTTGTAAAATGGTTGACGCTAAACTAGAAGCAGTGCCTTCGGTTGACATTGAGGAAGGCATTTTTAAATATGTGCTTATCAAGGTCCACGGCAAAGACGAAAACTCTCAGAAGAACATCGTGCGTGGTTACAGCGATTGTCAGTGGCACTGTAAGAGACAAATCTGAGATATACATTATTTCTATATATACATTTGAATAGATATATCGAAGTAAGCTTTTTCTCTCTGGCAATTAAGCTGACATTTACGACCGCGCCAGTGAATCATGTCAGGGATTAGGTCTGGACACCGAATGCCTTGGTGGCGGTCGGATTGAACACAACCCCACCAATAAACTAATTAAAGTATACGGTTACTCGCAGGTAAGAAGTGGACTAATGTTTCCGCCAGCCTTTGCTGCAATAAATCGTCTTCTTCCCCAGGGATTCGGAAAAGCTGATCACGTTGAAACGAAGAAGATCTTGCAGGCAAAATATCCAGACTACGAAATCCAAATATCTGATGAAGGATACTAATTAGAATAAAAAGGGACTTAGCAAATTGTGACTCAAAAACATTAATATCGTGTGGTCCGTTGAATTGATTGGAATATACAATATTCAATTTCGGTATGACAAACTTGGAAAATGTTCATAAGTGATGATTATCGCTAGTAAAAATGTTGTGCAAAAATACAAACAATTTACAATTTAATATAAATAAAAGATTATACTTGGATACTGAATATATTAAAGTAAGTTTTTGAAACATGGATGTTGAGTGCGCACCAGATCTTCTCATTGTATAATAACTATACTATACTCCTATCCTTATTCTACATTATTTTTATGGAAAGCATTGGATTGTACAGGGCCGCATCAAAAATACAAGTAGACCTCGTTTAACACGACCTCGTTCTAACACTGCGACACATTTTGGATTAACACGTGAAGAAACATCATTTTTCGCAGTATTGCAACAAAAACAATTACGCGTTCTATTTTCCTGATTTATACACATGCATATACATATAGTATATATACTGATAGTATATATGCATATAGTAAATATATGTATGTGCATAAATTTAAAGAGTGCAAAACCTCATTTTAATCATTCTAAAAAAATGTATGTACATATTTCTGAAGATTGCATGATCTGGCTTTATTTCGTCGCGCATTTTCTTTCAAACTTACATATGCCATACACACATTCTATTTATTATAAGCATATATGTAATACTTCTATATTGGCACTAACCATATATGATTATAAGACAGAAAGGCGGACATCTCTGTGTTAAATGTGGCAACGCGCTAGTGGAAATTGATTTAACCCTCCAGTTCCCAAGAAGGCCTGTAGACATGCTAATGATTTTTCTAGCTGATCAGTTAACGCTGCCACATGCACAGCGGCAGTAGTTGTAAGACAAAGTTTAAGTTTCGTGAGAAAGTGAGCAAATAATTATTTTTGAAATTGTGTGAAAAACAAAAATGATTTTTAATAAATTGTGAGCCTCAATAAAACTAAAAAAATTACTGGTGAGCGCTGTTAATGTGTTCTTTGAGAAAATAAAAAAACATTTAGAAAAAAGTTGTTACACTCCTCCTACCTAACCCAAACCCTAGAGTGTCTGTAGGCCTGCTTGGGATGATAAGCGTAAATAATTAACGGTCATTGATGATATTTTTTCGCTATTTAAGCATAATTTTTCTATTTGAATCGAAATTTTGATACACCACAATGTAAAAAGGATCATGTCACTGCAAAAATTTATACTAAGGCGTAGTCCGTGGGGGTAGATGAGAGAACTAGTCTCCCCTAGTCCTTTATTTCATGGAGTAGATTTGTCGACATCTGTGTGAAAAGACAACAAGGCATTAAAAAATAATAAGAACCGCTATATATATACCTATACCGATTTTTTTAGTTTTCCTAGTATATACACCCCCCAAAAGCGTGTATAAACTACCCCACGACACATCACCCCTCGCCTTAGCCCTACCCCTTTTTATGTAATGTCTATTAGGCGTATGAACTGAAGCTGTTACCCGTTATTTATGTTTACATATATTAAAAAAAAATAAAAATTTAAATTAATTTTTAAAAAAATTTTCATATGGGATTTTTTTTTGCTTTGTTTCCCAAGCCGGCCTCTAGGCCTTCTACTTTCTACACCCTCTATCACGCCTCCTATTGACATGAAATGATTAGGAACTAGAGGGTTAATAATTCGGTTACATGAAGGCAGTTGCAACATGACGGCTCCTCAAAATCGCCCTCGTATGGTAAATTTGAGTAGTGATGAGGAATAGATTTTAATTGTAATTTGTGTTGACTTTTATGTTTTGTTATATGTTTATGTATGGAAAAAAGTATTGGTTATTTTGTGCTAATTTCAATAAAAAAGTTTTATTAAAAACAGTAAAGTTTGGTATTTTTTTTAGTTTTGGAACGTAACCCCCTTTTCTACTAATACCCCATATCCATATTTTCGGAGAAAGTAGATTAGAATTTTTATGAAATTAAACGCCAAATTCTAAATCCCTTGATGCATTTCCTTTTTTACCAAGGTTTATAGAATAGAAGGTTGCGCATTCCGGTTGTAAAAAAATGACAGCGCCTCGCGTGACGTAGGCATAGCTTGGCTCTGATTGGCTGAAAATATTTTTGAGCAAAAAAAGTGCAAAAAGTGTAAACAAACTCGGAAAAAGAAGTTGCCAGATTTTATATTTATACCCCTTAAATAATAACTCCAAATACTTTTCTGGATTTGTGAACAAAAATGAACATGAAAAATGAGCTGTAATTTTTGCAATTTGCCACCGACCAATTCATTTCGCGTTTACAAATATTTAGAAAGTGTGTGGAAATAAAATATTTCCGTTGATGGAAAAAGCAAGGCATGCTTGGTTTTTTTGTTTTAGGGATTTAAAATATAAATTTGTCAATAAGTGGCAACTCGATTTTGGCCTCCTCCTACTTCATCAACATGGCGAACGTTGGGAATGCGCAACCTTGTATTCTATAAACCTTGCCTTTTTACCATACGCCAAAAAGTGTGCGAGGAGCGTTGGCAACCCTGGTAACAATATCATCAATTTTGACAGTATTCAATCGTTTACACATCAGATAATCACGGAATATACATTTTTGTAAATAGCGATGAAGGTAGTATAATCTCGTTGACCAACATTTTCAACATTGGTCTTTGTTACGCTGAAAGCAATGGAAAAAGTTGGAACAACTCATACGGAAATAAGTGTGGTGCGATGTTTCTTATGTCGCCGCAGAACTTCCGGACTTCGTGGTCAGAAGTTTATTGACAGTGACATTTGTCCGGTGTCCAAGAAGACTGTGAGAGAAGTGCTGTTGCATGTAGCACAGCATATGAAAATCGAGTTGCATATTCCGCGCGGCGAATGCATATGCCTCAGTTGTCATGGGGAATTGGTGGAGTACGACGCCACCCTCATGAGAGCGTTGCAGAAGCAGCGGCTCCTGTCGCAGCTCATCGAGAGAGCAGTAGTTAGTGTTGATTTTGACTTTGAGGAAGAGTGTGATGTACACATGAAATCACTCGAGGAGTTGACTGACGACCACTGCTTTGACGACGCTCTGGTCTCCGACAGTGAGATCACCCAGGCAATGGAAGAGGCGGTAGCGGACACAAAGCACATACATACAGGATCGCGACAACAGGAACGACAGGGGCGCGATTTAATACAATGCAATTTGTGCGCCATGAAATTCAGGAGCAAAACACGACTGCAAAGCCACCTTTCGAAGGTGCACAAGAAGTTCTGCTGTGAGCTGTGCAACTTCAGCCACCGCAACGAAGATTACGTAGGGCTGCACATGAACACGCACGAGGGGCTCAACGAGAACCAGTGTCGTTTTTGCAACAAGCAGTTCACAACGAAAATCAGCACAATCCGGCATATGGAAGTGCACTATAACGTAAAGAAATACCAGTGTGACAAATGCGGCCTTTGCTTTTCACAGACGACAGTACTCTACAACCATAAGTTGCAACACGAGGCTGAGGAGCAGCCACTGCAATGCAAGATATGTAATCAAGTGTTCAAAACAAAGCGAACATATCGTCACCACATGATAACACACCGTACTGATCGACCAAGATACAGCTGTGAATATTGCTCTAAAACCTTCACGGAAAAATATACTCTGAAGGTGCATAGACGCACACATCCGGAGGCCATGCAAGCTAGCGCTTCCCAACAAGAACAGCAGCAGCAGCCACAGCAACATCAACATCAACAAATGGTCAGTTCTGAAGCAAACGTCGAACAAACAGTTGGGTCCAAGTTTAATTGCATTATTTGCGACCAATTCTTCTCAAATAAGGAGCATCTGAACAGACACATGGAAAAAGAACACGACGTCATACTTAAGTCATTGACGCTTACCAATTTTACGCAGTACGAAGTAGTCACCAATGGACCCAAAAAGCCGTGCCACATTTGCGGACATATGTTCAGCGCTCAACCAAATCTTGACTATCACTTACAGCACGTACACGGAGTCTTAAAGTACAATTGAGCGATATACACGTACACCTTAACATATCGCTCATTATGTACACCTTTTTAAAACATTGTAAGTTTCCAATCCCTAAGCAATTTTTACAATAAAATAAAAATAATAATATTTAATGCTATGATGTTCTTGAATTGATTTAAATAATCTTCCTCCCTCGAATAACCGATGTTAATATTAAGGTTGTGAAACTGTTAACATCAGGATTATTTAAGCAAAATAATTGAATAGTAAATAAACACGTGAAAAATATATCATTAGCGTATTTGTGTATAACAAAACTGCAAGAATCAAAAAATAGCCACATGTCTTATTAGACATGTAAATTCAAGGCAGAACATTTGGGAACTACTCCAAAGAGAACGATAGGCTAACATTGACAGGCCCCAAATATGTACGTATGTATATTGTATGAATTTTAACCAAACCGGATTATTTCTTAAGAATTGCTTTTAAATCGCCAAGTATAAACATGATTGACATAACATGACATAATTGCTTTAATGCTCCCTGAATGCCTAACACTAGTGTTCTCACTTGCAAAAAACCAGAAACTATAAAAAGTTTATTCAATTAAGAGAATGTGCTTATATGAAGTGGTTTATTTCTCACATATATTTACATATATATATGCTACCTTAAAAATATATTTGCAGTATATTGGAGTCACACATTTTAAATCCGACATTCCCAAATTTCATAATGCAATTATCATTGCATCATGTTAAAATTCTAGTTTTGTAGTTAAACCAAGGCAAAACAATATGCCTTGAATTGAATAAAATGAAATATGCAGTTCTTCGCGCTAAAAATTGACATATTCACCTCACCGTCGCTTATGGATAGTTTTCTGTTTCGTCGCCTAAACTGTCTTCAAAATAACGTCGTGTTGTCCCTCCATATGCTGGTTGTATTGGTCCTTATTCGTAAAACTACTGCCGCATATTATGCACGCAAACGTGGCCTTCTCTTCTGCATTTCGCTTTTCACTTCCGGTGCTGCTGGTGTCGCCAACGTGCACCTTCAGGTGCACTTTTAGCGTATATTTCTCAACAAACGTCTTACCGCAAAATTGACAAGGAAACCGTGGCCTGTCCTCTCGATGTGTCATCATGTGGCCCTTATAAGTGCGTCTTGTTTTAAACGACTGGTTGCAAACAGAACAAACTAGTGGCTTCTCCTCCGCCTCGTGAAGCAACTTGTGGTTGTAGAGCGCGCTTGTTTGAGAAAACCGAAGACCACATTTTTCACACTGAAACTTCTTTTTGTCATAGTGCAGCTGCATATGTCGGATAACATTCACCTTGCGTGAATATCGCTTCGGGCAGTAGCGGCACTCATTCTCCGTCTTGCCTTCGTGCAGATTCATGTGCAGATCCAGATACTCCTCATCTCTCACTTTCACGCCACACTTGGGACACGTATTGACGTCCTTTCTCTGGCCGTGCTCTTGTTTCATATGATGCCTTAAACCAGCAATGTTTCTAAACGCTCTGCCGCAGGAGCTGCAACAATATGGTGATGTGGAATTTAATTCTTCAGCCGGTTCATCTGCCACTCCTTTACTATCGTCGCTAGGGAGAAGAATTTCTTCCTCGTCTATAGTGTCCATGTCCATAGTGTCACCCTCACTCGGCTCCCTGATATCAGAATGGAAGTCGTAGTCGTCAACATCCACTATTTCCTCCTCTAGCACTTCAACCTGCACACTGCTGCCAGTGGGCTTTTGGTGATAATTCAAGGCATCTCTAATTAGCCGTATCAAACGCTTCTGCACTGCCAACAGCTTTACTATGTATTCGTCATACTCGGCCAGGTACTGGAAACAAGCCTGGCAAATCCAACACTCTGGTGGAAGCTCTAAGCCGTCCTTTGTATTGCCAAACTTCGCCAAATAATTTATTACTGACCGGATAGTTTTCTTCGAGTGCGGTGCTCGATTTTCTATACTTCTAAATCCAGTGGCCCTTGTGCGTTTCTTTCGGCACAAAAAACAGGTCACTGCCGGATCGGCCATTCTTAAATATATCAAATAACCAAAAGAACGTCTTGTAGAAAAACGTACAAATTTGTTGCACACTTCTGGTGTTGACAGTGCTGCCAGAAATTTGTTTTCCGAATTCTTTTAAATAGATTTAGTAACCATGGTTTACAGGCTAAATCCGTTATTTAGATTTGTTCATTTTTAATGAGAGGTGTATTATAAGTCATTTAAGGAATTTCTTTTTATCGCTACTGATTTTCTTCATTAATATCCCTGTAATATAATGAAATTCAACTATATACTGAAAGTTAACTATTGTCTTCTTATACATGTTGATTCAAGTTGGGGGAATAAACTACAGTAGATCAATTAAATTGATTAATCTTCCATCTCAAAAACCAACATTAATGGGAAGGTCTATTTTGTGTCTTTTCACAACATTACAATAAAGGAAATTAAGAATTTGTACACATCGGTAACCTATAACTGGCACCGAATTTCCATTAAAAACGATTATAGTTTTCCCAAATTTCTTAAAGTTCTGATTTCCTTAAGCATATCCCTCCTTCACACATTTACAGTATTTATTTATTCATAAAACAAGATTTGATAGATTCTACTTTGTGATTGTTGGGTGCTAGTATGAGTAATCCATTAGACTGAATGCAATTAATAGACAAACCCCAATGCATAGGGAAAGTGAAAAGGTGTATTTTTCCCCCCAAAAAAATATTGGACCGAACGTTAGACAACAAAGACAGCATGGAGTAAAGGAAATAGAAAGTAAAGATCTCTTATCAAATAAGTTAAAATTGTTTGCGTCCAAACCTTGCTTATGGGTGTCAATTTCCAAACTTGTTCAAATATCAATATGAGATTTTTAATAACATATCTGGTTGTGATACATGAAACTACCTTTTGTCAATTGCAATTGTCAAATAGACGACTGTGGCTTTCACTTGGCAATACTGCGGGTACCATGTCATGCTGCCACCATGTTACTACTTTTAAACATTCTTTGACCTTAATATACACAGTCAGATATTTTCGCAGCGTGTTGCGAAAAGATTGATATTATTTTGCCGTGTACATACGTAGACCTCCGTTTTTCGTTGGCCTTAAATACCGCGAATAAGATTACGTCCGCAAGCATTTCCCAGTTTCTCGAAAAAAATTCCACCAAATTTGTATGTAAATACATATGTAAATAATAAAACAAAATATTGATGATTTAACAAATCTAAATCAGTTAACTCTAACTCAAGCTTTGCTAAATACTGTTAAGTTAAGACGGAAATTAGAAAATGTATGTGAGCGCATACAGGGAACCGATGAGGGTTAAAAATTCGATTCGCGAATTCTACAGTTTTGAATTGATTTACACACGGCATATATTGCCGAAATTTTCTTTTGAAACCATTTTCTATTGCCTTGAGCTTTTACCCTGGGCAATAATGTTGCCGAAAATGTATGGCAATTTTATTTCATATAAATTCTTATTCCAATGCATCACCACAAAATACGAATCGAATACAATTGAGAGAACTGTCAAAAATTATAAATATAAATATATTACATACCTCACATGCTAAGAGTTTGTTTGTTTCGTTTGTTGTGATTTTGAATTGTTAAAATGAGGTAAAAGCTTTTGAAAGCGCCTTAATTTTGTGATGCGTTTGATAAAATGGTTTAATCGCATTTGCTTGTTTTAAATTGATTGCTGTAATGATAACATGAATGCTTAATAAAGGAAGTGAGCAAGCACTTTAAAACGTGTTTCCAGGAGCTCGAACATATGATTGCAATGACCTTACCGCCGCTTTCATTTTAATCACGTAGTTGACTACACGGCGACGGTCGAAGCCGGCGCCATCATGAAGTTGTGTGGCCGTGTCGCTGCCGTATTTAATGTGTTCGGGCCATGAGGCAATGTAAACACTTTGAAATGATTCATTTGAAAGCACGCATTTAGGCTCAATGTAAATGTAGTATAAAATTGCCTGTACAGCCGAGAGACGACTTGCTTCTTTATGTTTCGTTCCCCCGTCGACGAACGAAATATTGTCGAACGAAGATTTCCCGAAAATTGCCGTGTGTAAAAGCTGACTAATCCTCTTAATCCAAAACTTGCTTAAAACTAGACATAATGGTTGAGTAATAACGTACGTAACGTAGTTCGTACGCTTCCAGCAATTCTGCGAGAGATTTGACTGCGAAAACTGTCAAGTGCTATGTGCAGTTCAAAAATAATAATGCTCAGAAATTCTCGCGATCTCGACGCAAATCAATACATTATAATATTTGCTAAACGACTTCTTCAAAACAGTCACTAAAAAGTAATTTCGTATAAAATACAGCTGACCTAATAATGGTTTAGCAAATGTTTCCGCTGAGAACATTTCGTTATATATTAAATTAGGCTATACTGTGACACCATCTTGATTTGTCAAGTGACTTCGGGTGGCAGCACGGCGAACGTCATTTTGACTGGATTCAAGCGTTGCATTGTAAACAAGAAAGTGCGAGGGAATTGCGAAATTTTCGGTCGACTGCAATTAGACTTGAGCGATCAAAAGATGTCTGTTGTGCGCTGTTTTCTATGCACCAAAACAAACCAATATAGTTCGTCAGCCTTTGAGAGTATTGGGTCATGCAAAGTGCCCGCGTCAGAGAAGCCGATTAGGGTCGTGCTACAGCACCTGGCAAACTGCATCAAGACCAAGTTGGTCTTTCGTGAAGATGCTTGCATCTGTGCGGAGTGCTTCAAAGAGCTGTCGGAGTACGACAACCTGATGATTAATTTGTTGGCAGCCCAAAAACAACTCACACAGCGACTGGAATTTGCTCTAAGCAGTGCAGTGAAAGTGGAGGTTTCCGAGTACGATGAACAAATAGTTGTAATGGAGGACGATGGCCAGCTGGAGGATGTGTTCAATCCGGAGCTAGACACCAAGGAAGAATTCATCGAAGTAGAAGATAACATAGTGGAAGAATCGCAGTATGAACTTCGTGGTCTTGACGATGACGATTCTGATGCGGATTCAGACTGGAAGCCGGAGCGCAGACGCACTAGCAGTCAAGAATGCGTAATTTGTGGAGTAACGTTCAAATCAAAGCTACAGCTGCAGAACCACATCAACGTAGTGCACAACACAAAGTCGTACGTTTGTACGATTTGTGGAGCCGCGCGAAGAGACGAAGAATACCTGGAGTTACATATGAACACCCATGAAGGAAAAACGGAAAACGAATGCCGCTACTGCCCAAAGCGCTTCACACGGCCGGTGAACACGCTACGACATATGCGCAAGCACTGGGACAAGAAGAAGTACCAGTGCGAAAAGTGTGGCGAGCGGTTCTCGCTAGACAACATGCTCTATAACCATCGGATGCGACACGAGGCCGAAGAGAATCCACTAATATGCAGTATCTGCAATCAATCGTTCAAATCTCGCAAGACGTACAACCATCACATGGTCACCCACCAAGAGAACAGACCGCGGCACCATTGCACACTCTGCACCAAATCATTCACCGAGCGGTACACGCTAAAAATGCACATGAAGACACACACCGGACAACAGCCTCAGCAACCACCTGTACCAGTAGTAGCAGAAGAGGAACGTAAGGAAACGGAGGCGGCTGTGACAGCGCTCGTCTCAAAGTTCGAAGATGGAGCAGTAAAGGATTTCCAATGCGTAATATGCAGCACAGTTTTCCAAAACAAAGAGGCCCTGGAAGAGCATTTACAAACCGATCACGATGTTATACTGAAATAATTCTTTAACTGTCAAATTACTCGGGCGCACAAAAACCAAAAAGTTTATGACTTAGAATCATAATGCTTTTTTTTCTTGTTTTAAGCCGCTGATCATAAATTCGGTGGGAGGGGTCGTGAGTTTTGTGCGAATTCCCAGTTACGAAATCAATACATGCATTGCCATTTCCTACTAAGAACCTAAGCCTGAACCTAAGGTCGAGCGTCACCTCAGACTCGCGCTCCAGCGCACTAACCCTCTGAGACACATGCTGTCATGTTTTTGATTGTTGAAAAATGTGTTACACTTACGTCAATTTCGCAATAATTGAGGATGGTGGAATTAATCTGTCTGTCTAATTGTAATCAACGTGCGTATTGTGATTTAAGGACAAAAACTTTCCTCAATATGGAGGGCCCGAAATACATGAAAAAAGGTGTTGAGGTTCCTTGGTCTGATAATTTTTTTGTGTGCCTGTGTAATTATCATTTGTCCCCATTAAACACAAATTCTAGCATTAAGTCATACATGTAATCAAAGATTCGAATGAAATAAACTACAAGTAAATTATTACATGGTCTTTAGGTAGCAATCCTCAAAGTAAGTGTATGTATATATATATAGTTATTCAGAGGCCGGCCTTCATATACTAAAATCGTTAACAGATTACGGCCCCTACACCTTTGGCATTTTGATATTTTCCTAATCTAACTATACTATATTAATTATCTTCTATACGCGGCCCAAGTCTGGGGCTTAAGGTACACCGACCAATTGGAGATTGTCCAAACTACGTACTTCAAAAAACTTCTTGCATTACCAAAAGCTACTCCAAATGCACATCTAAGACTTGAGCTGGGTCTATATAAAGTTGCCTCAAAGATTTTTAAAGCCGCCTGGAACTACATTATCAAAGTGCTTCAAATGGATCAAAACCGTTTACCAAAAATCGCCCTTCTTAGATTATCTCATCTCCAGCAGTCCTCAGTGGCACAAATGGAATACAATTGGGTTACTCAGTTTAACTGTTTCCTGGATAAAATTGGTTTAAAAAATATGTGGGAATCTCTAAATGCAGAAAACTGGCTAAGCATGAAACCAGTTGCTTTCGAACGCTTCGACCGCCACCTGAAATTTCAAGATGTACTCAGCTGCGCAAGTACTTCTTCTCTTAACTGTAAGTTACTTAGGGCACTTGATGATAAGGTAGCAGCTTACTTATTTCACCGCAACCAATTTTATATGAGCAAGGTTTTTGCCCAACTTCGCTTGTCAACCAAATACGTTCTAAGGTTTTGCATTAAAGGCTTAATTTATAAAATTGATCAAAATAATATTTGTAAGTTGTGCAACCTAAATACACTTGAAACCCTACAACATTTTCTCCTAGAGTGTCCGAGTTTCCTTGCAATTAGAAGGCGATACGTACAGAGCTATCTTGCCCAAACAAATGACCACTTAAATGCATTGGCAAATTGCCATGACCCGTACCCGATCAAAATGTTGTACTATTATATTGTAAACAGCCTTAGATTAAGAGCAACCTTGTTAAATGAATAACATTACACAAACATCTATATTATGCCAAACCATATTGTTGTAAATACGACTACCATATTGTTGTACCATATATTCACTTTGTTGTATATATACCTTGTAAAGTACTTCATAACATGTAAATTATTTCATAGCTTATTGTTCCGACATATTTTTCCACTATACCTGCTTAATAGTTCTTTAAGTGAAACTCCTGCTACAAACGATACGTTTAAAGCAGTAAATGAAATAAAATAAAATATTAATTACGCGCCTCAACGAATTTACCGAGATCAAAGAGCAGATCGATTTCATAAAGATAAAGGAATATATTCACTGGCCTCACCTTTCCTTTCTTGGATCAGCGCTGTGACCCATCATTGAACCATAGATCACGGATTGTGTTTTACATCAGGTCTCTATGCATATCATTCTGCGAGCATGTCAACATTCGCAGTTTTTATATTCTCCACATAAACAAACACTCCCGAAAAGTCCAGATTGTTTCCCTAGTACATAAAACACTTAACGCACATTTTAAAATTACAGGTTCTCTTATATTCAGATGTTTGAATAAAATAAAAAAAGAGCAGCAATTTTAAGCCTATTCGTTCTCTTGTGAACGCAGACGACTGTTGGGGTTGGTTAGGCGGATAGACAATTGCTTGGCGCGCTCAACAATTTCTTTACGCTTCTTTGACGAAACACCGTGGGCAATCTCGCCGCAGTACACGCGATTCTGCATCATCAGCACTTCAAGCTCCTTCACGTTGTGCACGAGGAATTTCTTGAAGCCGGTGGGCAGCATGTGACGGGTACGCTTATTGGAGCCATAACCGATGTTGGGCATCAAGTACTGGCCCTTGAAGCGACGACGTACTCTGTTGTCGATACCTTTCGGCTTGCGCCATTTATGCTACGAGTAAAAAAATAGGACCTTGATTAATCTACTTCGTTGGGTTAATATCTACCGCACTTAGATACTTACCGACAATTTGGCATATCGATCCGACTGATGACGAATGAAGTGCTTGGAGCGCTTCTTCACAATTTTCGGCCTGTATGCGGGGCGAATTGTCATCTTTACGCTGTAAATTTGCACAAAACAAACAATTAATTTCAACCACAAACAATGCGATTCTCCGAGGCAGCAAACTCATCGGAAATGCCCTACGAATCTAAATGTCAACAAAACTAAATTGGCTTTCAAGCCACTTTCTAAACATATTCGGCCCAAATTTAGCATTGTACGTATTGGCTTCGTTTTTATAACTGCAAATTATAGCTTATAGTTTGGCCTAAATAGAAGATGTTGCAAATATTTAATGATTTTTTGGAAAACTACACACCGATTTTTCTGAAAGATCACGTCAAAAAGAAAGAGACGTGAAGTTGGTTGCAGCTAAAGTCTGCTTCCACTTTGACGTTTAGTGCTTTTCTGCTGTCAGTTGAACAATGCTGCCAATTCGTATTGCCGTTTCCGGTTTATGTAGTCGATATGAACGGCTGCGAGAACACTGCATGCTACAAGAAATACAATTATTCGTAACGCAAATGATCGTTTTTAATCTCGAACTGTGGAAGGTAATTGACAGGTCAATCTTTTTATACGCATACACCCTGAACAGCCGCAATCCAAATAGCTTCGTATGAACACGTCATTGTTTGACCATCCATATCGTTGATATATACACCATTGAATTACAGAATCGTTGGCTTTTATAATGAATATGTCCGTTACGTATGGGTTGACGCACCCATACGTAACTTATGTTTGGCTCAGTAAAACACAGCATAATTTAATTAACATATCGGTTAACCTTTCGATACAGATGGGTTTGCCGATTTTAATTAGTATAGTCATACATAGCTCATATTTATGCTCATTTTTTGTTACTTAGTAAGTGCGGCATGTTGTCATAAAATATGGAAAGTAAAGTGAAAAACATAAACATTTATAATGCCAGAGGGAAACAATGTGAAATACCGATCTACAAAGGCAAATTATCGAAACTCAAATTAACAGTTTAAGCGAATATGTATACTTTTAGTAAAATATTTGATTGTTTGGCGGCAGGCCACCTTCTAGTTCTTCTACTCGCAAATATTTCGAAAGAACACGGTTCAATTCGGATGCTTATTATGAATGTGACACCTTAAGCAAAACGAAATACTAGCGTTATTATTTTATTTCATCACATTTGGAACCAAATTCGGGCAAAATAAATTCATAATTTGATTTTGTTAAATGGCAAATTCGAATAAATACATACTATGTTTAGCGTTTTTACATTTTTACTGCGTGTTCGTCCTAAATTTAATAGTGTTAAAATATAATCAATTTGGGAACTTAATGAAAATAGCGTAAGCATTTGAATAACTTATTTTCCTGCATAGAACAGTTTTCGACATGGGCACCCCTATCGTAAGCCATAAGTATTTCGATTTTCAGTATTTTGATTTATTTATATACTCAACTGACTTTTATGTTTAAATGTACAGGGAATTGCATGTAGCATCCAAAAAAATCTATGTGGTTTGCTCAACAAAACTGGAAATTGATCTTACAACTATGAAAATAATTAAAATTCTATAGCTAGCAAAAATCACAAGAACACCATACGCTTTCAAAGGAAAGTACAGTCGAAACCCGCGCGTACATAATTTTATATTGAATTCGTTAAATGCTCCTATTCATTTGCGTAACTTTTCTGCGTTTGGATCCACCTCTTTTACGTGAAATTGTTTCAGCCACGACACATTCTATGGCTCACAACTTTACATCGTATTCTTGTACTAACGATTTACCAGCTAAATGTTGAACTAGTTTTCATCTATGTAGTGCAACGATGCTGTGCACAACGCCGCCCAACAAATACAATTAATAAATACGATACACGGACAGATTAAAAATAACCAACAACTCGGACTGAACTTAAGCTAGGCATACAAAATTTTCTCTAACACTTAAAGCAAAACATTAAATATATATTTTTAATACAAATTCTCTAAGCCCGTATGACTTTTGACCAAGCACATCATGTGGGCAAAAGGGCGCACTTTCACGGAGCATTTGCGCAAAATACACTCCAGTGCAAGGCAGTCATGGCTACTTCATAAGCAGCACACGTTCTCGATCAGCCTGACATGTCAGTTCATTCACAAGTCTTACATAGCTTCTTCAGATTCTCGTAGGCCGAGTTCATGATGCCCCAACTAATAAAGGACCGGAACGAGTTGAAGGCACAGCCCCGATAGAAGTATCTTATTTGGCTGCCGCGTTCCTTATATATTTTCTGGCACGTCGTCCACATGCTCTCTGACTTGTGACCCATGTCGCTTTGCATTGCGACTTTGATCACGTTTAATGGGTAAAAAACCGTACTGATAGATGCTCCAATCAGAGCACCAGCGGTGAATTCTTGCGCAGTCTTCTTCGATGCCGACGACTAGAGGCGGTACCAATGTTAATAGCAGTCCAATTATTCAAAACTACCAATACTCACAGGCTGTGGTAATAATATGCAGACCTCTTCGCGCATCATAAAGAACAAAGCATTCGACGGGCCATTGCGCCATAGTACAGGCACGATTCCCCTGTACAATTCCAAAAAGCCATGATTCACCAGAACGTACCTGTAACGGAAGAGAACAAACTCAACTTTAGTAACAACCGGCACACTGGATCGTTAACTTACCTAAAAGCTCGCGGAGTATTTGCAAAATATTCATGATATTTCGAATGCGCTAGCAGAGCTTGTACACGTTCAAAAGGCAATAGCACAGCTTCCACGGTACCCGAGGCAATGCCTGCCATCACCTTTGCCGTGTAGGCGTGTATATGAAAGTTTTCCACGAGATACCGGCGGGTGCCGTCAAACACGCCAAACATGATTGACAATGAAATAGTCTTCTGGGCCATAGGCGGAAATATGCCTCGGTATAGAAATGAGATGCCCTCATGTCGCAGTTGTCCGAATGCCGATGTAATGGGAACTCCGTGCAGCATTTGTCGGAAAATCATTTTATAAATGGGATATGTGACGCTTATGTTGATGAAGGCAGCCCCGCAGCCACACGCAAACTCTTTCCAGTCAAAAGAGCCCAAAAAGCGATCAGTAAAAAAATGTGGGCTACTAGGCAGTTGCTGACAATCGACGTCATTGACTTTCTTGACGGCCATTCTGCGATAAAAGCGTGTGCGTTGCAAGCGGTAGTTCGGAAGCAGTTAAATTTTGTTTATGATTCCAGTTGTTCGATGTCAGCTCAATTGCATTATTCTGTGCGTAAGATCGTGGGTGCTCGGCTATCACACCACTACACGGTGGGAGGCGGTGATGACTTGCTAAGTCCTACACACGCCAATACGTCATCACTAACCAAACCCTTTCAACTTACATTGCCCAATTGCTAAGCCTTGAAGTAATTATACACAAATTATTAATTATATAAGACACTATTAGCAGCACTGCACACTGCTCACCGACTCCTTTTCAATTATGCCTTCTTTCCGACTACGCTCTCCCGCCTTCGTGTTCCTGCGTCGTCACTCACATTGCATTTTTCGTACTTAAGCACTTCGAATCCGATCGTTTATTTTTATCTTTTGTCTCGTATTAAAAAATTTTCTAGCGAAATCCTTAGCTTTTAATTCAAATATTTAAGCAAACGAGCCCCAAGAACACAAACCCAACACCAAATAATTTTCTTCGGATCAGCTGGCACATTTGAAGTATAATTGTTGTGCGAACGATGTGCGAACAATGATGCCAAACTCGCTAAACTTCAAAATTTGCGGCGAAGTGAAAATTTTAAGTAAGGCGGTGTTTTCCACTTTTACGATTATGTATACAATTTTCATTACGAATTCTCATATAATAAATCAATAAATTGGATTAGATTAATCCTCAAATGCATTAATTTTGTTGTTGTTTGTTTCAGAGAACCCTTTTGAAAAAAATTCGGAACAAGTGCAGAATAGCGTACCCTCGTGAAAAAAAAAATAAAAAATTTGGCTGTATAGAGCTTGGTTTTGTGAATGTAACAAACTAAAAATTTTGCTGGGGAAACGCCTACCAAAGGCGTGGCACGGGGTCAAAGTTCAAAACTTTTATCAAAATAACTCATTCAATTTTCAATCAATTTATATGATATGAGTATCAAACGAAAGGTCTTTTTCATACCTTTATGTTGGTGTACCACATTATATACTTTATATGTACGAGTAAAAAATTATAAGCAAAAAATTATTTTTTTTGTATAAAATTTACAAAACCCGATTTTTTTCTCGAAAAATCTCGTTATTAAGATACAAAAAAATTTACACTATATTATAGCGTGTAGAATTCTCTTTTCAATGAAATATAAAAACATACAGTTTTGTTTTTTTCAATGCGTTTTAATTAAATACCGCGCCTAAGCAAAGAATTTCTGCATTTAAGTACCTTTTGTGTGGCCGGCTTTCGGCCGGGGCTCTTGAAAAATAACCCGCATGGGAGTCACCACCACATCAGGCAACAGTCAGGTGTGCACAGTATTTTTTGTTCAAATCCATAGTTCCAAGCCATAGTTTTTTTGGCAATAAGTTTTTCCCAGGTGGCCGGCCTTCGGCCGGGCGCTAAAAAAATAACCCTCATGGGAGTCACCACCACATCAGGCAACAGTCAGGTGTACACAATATGGAAATATAAAAACTTTGAACCTCGATATCTCGAAAACGAAGCGAGATATCGAAAAATTTTATTCCTCATTTTCGATTTATTTTCGGTCAATCTATCTAAAAACATCATCAAATGGCGGCGCCACGGAAACCGTAGAATCCCCTTGCAGGCACATTCTTTTAACTCAATATAAATTTAAATATAAAACCAAAAAAGTTCAAATGTTCTATATTTCATTGTAAAGGGAATTCCGTAGAGAATATATGGTAACAAATTTATTATATCTTTATTTTGGTTTTTTTCGAGAAAAAAATCGGGTTTTGTAAATTTTATAAAAAAAAAATAATTTTTTTCTTATAATTTTTTACTCGTACATATAAAGTATATAATGTGGTACACCAAAATAAAGGTATGAAAAAGACCTTTCGTTTGATACCCATATCATATAAGTCGATTGAAAATTGAATGAGTTATTTTGATAAAAGTTTTGAACTTTGACCCCGTGCCACGCCTTTTGTAGGCGTTTTCCCAGCAAAATTTTTAGTTTGTTAGACTCAGGAGCCAAACTTCTTTGTATAAGCATACTTATTAATTTTTTTCACGAGGGTACGCTATTCTGCACTTAAGCCAAAAATTCCTATAAAATTAACCAAAAGAGCTTGCCTTTAGTTGCAGTTTAAAAAATTATATCGGATTTAATTTGAAATATATATACATATTTATGTTGGTTTGCCCTGAGGCGGAGCTATGAATTTTACGGTTAAAGTGACTGCCAAAGCACAGATCGGACACGGCATTCATTAATGTATTATAAAGGGTGTCCCATCTGTTGGTTGCATTTTGAAATAGCGACTAACTCGACTTTACCAGCACTTACGTCTGTCATTACTTGACAAGTAATTTGTTTATTGTTTGCGGTTAACGAATATGGATCGCTTTTCGTTCGAAGAACGTTGGGAAGTGTTGAAATTTTACTTCCAAAGTAAAAGTGAGTTACTCAGTTAGAAAATCGTGTAATCAGCCGTTTTGGAAATGTGCACTGGCCACCGAGCAGCTGCGATTTGACTCCGCTAGACTATTTTTTGTGGAGAACCCGCCAGCATCGATTGACGGCTTGAAAGCCAATATTCGACAAGCCATCGGAGAGATAGAGCCGCACACATTGGACAATGTAGTGAAAAATTGATGTAAAGCCAGCAACGGTAGTTACATGAATGAAATTGTATTTCATACATAACGGCATGTATGTACCTTTCTAATAAAAAACCCCGTTTGGAAAAATACCTGTGCATTCATTATTTTTCAGTCAATTTAAAGTGCAAATTTCTGTTGGAACACCCTATACAACAAGAGTAGGAGGATATGTACTTTTAGTAACAGTATACTTTCAGCAAAATGCAGGAGAACCAATTTTATAAGCCTCTGATGTAGACCGATGGTTATCGAAATCACTGAGTAACGGGAAACCTAAAGTTTATGAATACCAGCACATTGGAAAATTGATCTTATTGCTCCTACTGCTCTTCGTTGGTAGGTTAGGTAGCTGCATTGGAAGTTTTAATTGTCAAGACTTAGCCTATTGGCATGACGTCCGAAAGAGAAATGCCTTGTTAAAACGCTGTCAGTTTAAAAAGGTCAGCGATTGCGAGCGAGCTGCTTGGTTATGGCGCAAGCGTACCCCTCCTGTCACTTTTTACGGGCTTTTTAGAGGATCAGTTTACAAGTGACGAAAGAGATACCTGCCAGATATTTATGTATGAATGTATATAAAATCGGCAAAAGAGACCCATTTTGACTGTGATGAAGATCTTCTTGAGCGCTTTGATTGCAACCTGATTGTATGTAAAAGTAAGAACAGCCCCTGTGGGAGGATTAGTTTGTTTCAACAGACACAGGGCTTTGATGGTTTAAACTTTAAAGCCATCTGTGTATAGCAAACTTCAATTTTGAACATCAAGCCCCACTCCAATTCGTGCCTGTCAGGTAAATAGATGTATGAGTTGAATATTGGATGAAAAGGTGTGATGGTTAGTAGAGTCCTGTCCAGTCCTGTTTCCCGAACGAATCAACAGGGGGAATTTAAACAGGGCATCGATTCTTTTTTACAAATATGTATAAAAGCAGGTAAAGACAAAGTTTATTCAAAGCTTAGAAATAAAGTCAGATATCTCCGATCTCTTGATGTGACTGAATAGATTTAAACAGATTTTCCTAGAATTGTTTTATTTCAAATTGCATTTATAGGTGAGCTTCTAGCTATATTAACTCTGGACAAGTACTTATATATAGTGTGTAAAGAAGAATTTTTTTATATTATGTTCAATATTTCAAATGTTCCCTATAGTGTGCAGAACCGCTTACAGACGGGCAATAGCAAAACTCAAAAACATATAGAATTAAGCACAATTATGTCTAATAAATATAGGTAGCTAGGTCAAGTGGCCGCCTGTAGGTTAAAAATATATTTAAGAGAATTTGTGCTTATGATATGTGTATTGTATTAAATATATTAAATTTTAACCATGCCCGGAATAACAACTTAAAATAAGTGCGACATGTCGACATGTGTTAACCATAAGCGCCTGAACGGAATCTTTTAAAGCCTTTGCCATCGACTCTTCTCAGTACAAAATCGAACGACAAACATCAAACATTTTGATTGCAGATTTCGAAAGTTCAAATAATTTTATGTCGGATAAGGTAGGTAGGTATAACTGGTTGGCCACGAGTAGCCACACATAGACCCTTGTTGGGTCCTTAGTGATGCCAGATGGAGATCCGTTTACGAGTTATAGTAGTGATCCGTGAGAATGCGAGTGTTTTTGGCAAACTTCAGCAACCGCTTTAGACCTAGCATCGCCGTTTCCGCTAATCCGGCGAACTGAGGTGCTCCTAAGATTGCCAAGCGCTGTCTTGAGATGGCGGGGCAGCGGCAGAGGACGTGCTCTAATGTCTCCAGGGCATCGTCTTCCCCGCACATTCTGCAACTTTCCCTGTCCGTCAAACCCATCCTATGCGCATGAACTGCTAGCAGGCAGTGCCCTGTTACTACGCCTGTGACGGTTCTACAGTCTGAACGGGATAGTCCAATCACGAAGTTTGTGCAATTAGGTAATTTTAGCATTACTTTTGCAGTTCGGCAAGTGTTTAAGTTCCTCCACCTAGCCTCTGCCTTTCTTTCCATGCTGTTTTCCAAGTCTTTATAGAAAGTGCGAAGTGGCATCAGCACCTTTACGATTTACTCAGCTGGAAGGCTGACACCACTTTTGGCAATTGTGTCACTGCCTCATTTCCCTCTATGCCTTTGTGCCCTGGCTCCCAATAGATATGAAGCCTGTAGGTTGCGGCTAGCCTTTTCATTGTTGCCCGGCATTCTTGGACATTTTTGGATGATATGCAGTTGGACACAATAGCCTTAATTGCCGCCTGGCTGTCTATGTAAAAATGTATCTTCGTGTTTACCGTAGTAGCATTGCAAGCGAGTTTCGAGGCTTTCCTAGCAGCGAACACTTCAGGGTAGTCTGTATGATTCGCTGATACTCAGCTCTGAGCAGTATACTCCAGCTTCAACTCCCTCCTTCATCTTGGAGCCATCAGTAAATATGTTGACAGTGTTGCGACTCGGTACCAAGCCTTTTCGCCACCCGTCTCTCTCGATTGTCGTTTTGATGCGCTTTCCAAAGTTCAGGGTTGGGGTCATGTAGTCAAAATTCAGTGTCGAGCCGTTGAGCCTTGGTGGTGAACACGGCGGAACTTTATACCTCCTAGTGAAGAGGAGCATATCCGTTTCATCCGCATACACACTCAAGCCCGCTTGCGTTGCCCTTCTACTTATATATAGTTGTTAAGGTCGCAGTCATGAGGTCGCTGAGAGTTGAAAGGCACCTGCCCGTTACGACTATAGCTATGTCGTCTGCATATGCTACTAGCTTGGGCGCTTTGCCTTCGAACTGTTTTAGGATCCTGTCGACTACCAAAAGCCAGAAAAGGGGAGACAGAACGCCGCCCTGCGGAGTTCCTCTGCATGTCTCCTTTAGAACTGTTGCGCCATTCCACTCCGCTCTTATCCTTCTGTACCCCAAAAGGTTGACAATCCACAGATAAGCAGCGTTGTCGATGTTGAGTGTACCGATGCCTTCTACGATGGCATCAGTCGATACGTTGTTGAAAGCCCCAGCTATGCCAAGGAACACGCCTAGCGCGTACTCTTTGTACTCCAGAGCTTTTTCAACGTGGTAGATTAGCGAGTGAAGTGCAGTCTCCGTAGATCTACCTTTCATGTATGCATGCTGCGAGGCTGCTAGACCCGACGGACCCACAGAGTGCCTGATGTGGAGGTCTAGAACCTTTTCAAGCGCTTTCAGGATGAAAGAGGTTAGAATAATAGGCCTAAAGTCCTTCGGGTAGAGATAGCTGCTTTTACCTGCCTTCGGTATAAACACAACCCTCGCTTCCCTCCAGGCTTTTGGCATATAGTTGTACCCCAAACATCCCTTGAATATCTTTTTCAGCCATGGTATTACCAGGTACGCAGCCTGCTGCAACATGACCGGGAAAATCCCATCCGGTCCTGGAGACTTAAAGGGGCCGAAGGATTCGATCGCCCAATTTAGCCTGCCATATGTGATTATACTCGATGGTTCGAAGCTCATCGAAGATATTATTGGTTCGCAGTTATTAGGATCGAAACTGCCAGGAAAGTGCGTACTAACAAGCGCCTCTAATAATTCCTGACAGTCGTTCGTCCAGTTCCCGTCGTTTTTCCGGATAACGTCAGGCACAGACGGCTGTTTCGATAATAGTTTCCTGAGTCTAGCCACTTCTGTGACTCTTTCCATATCACCACAGAAGTTCTTCCAGGAACTTCTCTTGGCCTTGCGAATTTCTTTTTTAAATTGTCTTAGTGCATCTTTGTATTCTCTCCAGCATTCTTCGCAGTCAGCCTGTTTGGCCAACTTGAAGAACTCCCGTACGTAACGTCTTAACGCACCCAGCTCCTTGTTCCACCAAGGCCTACGTTTTACACGAGTTGGAGGACACGCCAAATGATACGCTTTAATAAGAGAAGTTGTGAGAAAGTTGAGGCTCTCCTCGAGTTTAGTTACAGAGTTTATGTTTGCTGATTCCGCCAACGTGCCTCTGTACAGATCCCAGTTTGTATTTCTGGGGTTTCTGACATTTGAATTGACGCTCTTGGGGGCGAAGGTGGTAACGAAACATAGATATTTGTGATCGGAGAATGAGAGAGGTGTCAAGAACCCTCCAGTCTTCAATCAAGGTATCTACGCCTGAGTATAGAGTTATAAGTCGGATAAGACTTCGGCCGAATTCTTTGATGTTCGTGTTGTACCAAAAAGCGTCGCTGGAAACAATTTTTAAAACGATTGGCCTTATTATCACATTTTTCTATTAGTCAATTATACATTAGATGGGTTTCAATAAGTCCGATGGAACCAACTGAAACACTTTTACTATACTTTTATAATATGTTGAGTAGCGTATGGCGGAAACCACTAAAGACTGGTACGCAGCGTACTCGGAGAAGTTTTCTGTTTTTGTGATAAACGGAAGAACCAAACAGACGACTCGAACCTGGCACATTCCACCAGAAACAGACACTTTTGCAGGGGAATAACGACGATGATTTTAGTCCGTTCATTCCAGTCCATTTAGTATATGATTATCCGGTTCATCTCTTCAACGTGGCTTGCAGCATGCTTGAATTTTAGTCCACGTTTATGAGGTAAACGTTGTTATAAATAATGCATTTCTCAGAGTTTCCATTTAAAACCAAAGGAAAATTATCTAATCAATATTGTGGCTATTATTCCATATTTTATTGCGTCTAATTTCAAATAACTTTTGTTATGAGTAATCAGTAAAAAATTTGTGAATACCCGCTAGGCTAGGAAACTTTTATTAATTTTAATACGTACATATGTAATTAGATGGTAGTTACAGCGGCAGTTGCAATGGCAGCGTGTGTGAATACGATGTGAATTGGAAAATTTTCAGAGACAATGGGCGCAATCGATGCGGGTACTTATAATCGGACAAATGTTAATATAATTCTGACGTATTTATGTTAATAAGATTGTAATGCGAGATGGATGTTCAGTTGCAGTGCTAGCTCTCCACCCTTGTTTGCTACTACGGCAATAAGCTTGTAAACAGCTATATACGTGCAAATTTGGAGTGCTAGCTTTAAAATGATCGTTTCACTACTGAATGAAAACATCATCACGATTAACGAAGCATTTCTGAATTAAATATTAACTTATGCACGCGTGTGTGTCATTGTTACGTTAGAATAAAGTACGTATTGCCTGAAAGAGGCTGTCGCAGTTTTGAATGAGTTTACTTACTTAACTGGCCAATTTGGAATGAGTGTACATGTCTGTTAATAAAAAGGTGACTTTATTTATCTCGAAAAATATTTATTTAATCATTAACATCTATTTTGTCCCCTTCAAAGTAATCCCTCTCAGATATGATACACTTGTGCCAGCCCTTCTTTTATGGGCTTTTTGGTATAGCCTTTTTTTCCTCAATCGTGGTGAATCTCCATCCTTTCATGAGTTTTTCAATTTCGGGAACAGGAAAAAGTCGCAGCGGGCCAAGTCCGGTGAATACGGCGGATGCGGCATGATTACGGTGTTGTTTTTGGTCAAACAATCACGAACAGGATACGATGGGCGAGCGAATAATCCCTACGCAAGAGTAACATGGACTGCATGGAAGGAACGCAATATGAATATGAATATGTTTTCATATAAATGGTATTTTAATAGAAAAAAAGCATCTTTCCGAACACCTGGTGCAAATGCAGATCCTCATTTACCCCTTTCGGGGTTAGTCCTCTTGCACTTCCTGCCTGGACAAACCAAACAAACCATTCCACTTCGAAACTTACCGACTACACTCCCTCCTGGACGTTTTCCAACTCATCTTCCTATTTCGGACCTTACGACAGTAAGCTTGCAAGTTACTAAAATTTAAATTGCAAATTAAATTTGTCAAAAATTAACTAAAAAAGCAAAATATCTGACATTGTCAACATGTGCTGAGGACATGTGTAAAAAATATCGAACGTGCATGAAATTTTAAAACAAATTAAATTCTTTAACAGACCTCGTATGCATTAAATACTTACTCTACATACTTATATGTATATGTATTCCTTTTGCGCCTCAGGCAGTCATCTTACCCTATGTATTTATGAGTATTACATATCGGTTCGGGCAAACGCCGCCCTTACTATAACTTTCGAAGAAGTTGAGTCATTGGAATGGAGCCTGTATTAAATATTTATTTTATTAAAGAGAGACACAGACTTACTTGATATGCACATTTATGGGCTAATAGATTGATTGGGAAATGAGACAGTTGTCTCAATCGAGGCTCAATTTAACAAATTTCTTAAGTGGTGTAAAATAGCTATCAAAAACATTATTATGTGCACTATGCTTAGATTCGTACTAAGAATGTACAAACACGTTTTTCCAAAAAATTTACCCATAGCATTTACTTATTTATAAGATATACATACAAAATGTATGTATGAACCTCAGTTCAAGACTAGCAAATGTAATTTCACTCCGCTGCAGTTGGTGTGCGGCAGTCCTTTGCCTCGGACTAAATATATTTTAGTTTTTGCTGCTGCCGCATATAGCAGGTATGAATGCCCACATACGTACACACATACACTTAACTATGCACGTAAGTATTTGCTGGTCCTAAAACAGGTTCACGTTTGTTGTAAACGAAAACGCAATGTGATGGCAATGCAGTTGCATTAACGTATCTTGTGGCCTTGACGAATATTTCGCACTTAAAGATGTCGGTCTTTTGTAATTTTTGGGTTAAAAGTGTAAGGCACTTGAGGAGTTGAATACCATAGAGTTGCCAAAGTTTTGATTTTGTCTGAGGCAATGCCGCTTGCGATTACTTTGCTTTGTAAGCGCCAGTATATATGTATGTATGTGTCGATATGTATCGCTACGTTTACAAGTTGAAAATCTATATCTATATATATAAAAATGAATCTTGGTCCGTTCGAATGTTTAAAACTTGAAAACGACTGGACCAAATTCCTTCGGCGGGTTTGTTTGAAATTGTTACGTGAAAACGGGGCGTGGCAAAACCAGCATACATTTTTAGACAATAACTTTGAAACCATAAGTCTCACATCAATTAAATTTGGTACGAACTTACTATTTAGTCATGTCCTTCGATAGAGGTAATGGAGCGGCCCATGCAACTCAAATCTTTTATATGGAGTAGCTTCGGAATTGTAAGCCAGTTTGTATGGAGAAACAAGATTTATTGGGCCATTTACTTCAAACTTAGCAAAAGCATTTCAATCAGGAAGTAATTAAAACGTGCTTTTGAATTTATTAATCGAAATCTACCGTGTTATTTAAAGTAAATGCGAAAACACATGATTTAATGAACCTTTTGACTTTAAAACTGGTGAAAACACTTGAAATCAAAGATAATTAGGCACATTTTTTTTAATCAAAAACTGACGGGTCAAGAATTTGAAATGGGTTAAGAAATTGTATTGGGGGAAGCAGTTAGTATAGTTAGTATATAGTAGTTAGTATAGTTTATAAAAATGAGAATGAATATTTGCATTGAATGTATGTAAATGTGCCATACACATATTCCATGTTTTATTTTGATGTTTTGTTCTGAAAAGTTAATTAAGTGACGCAAGACCTACAGATTATGTACTCTAACAATAAATGATATAGCTGACAACTGCACTTATATAAAGAAGCAACTTTTTATCGTTTCCATTAGTGGAGGATTGTTGGTCTACGTGTTGGTTATGAGTTGGCGCATAAAAAGATAAATAAATAAGTAAGAGGAAATTATCAACAACACAGAGTTAATTCAGTTAAATAACTGGTTCAGTTTCACTTTCGTTTTCGTTACAAGGAGTCCAAATTGGAACCAGTTTTTGAATGTTTGTCGCTTTCAAGTATGTATCATCTTACCATAGTTGCTTGTGGAATTTGCTTGTGCCTTGTACACCAGCATCCTGAGGTGAGCGACATTCCTAAGTCTACTAGGTTTAACTAACCCTTAATGCTTACGCTTTATCTGCGACTTGACAGAAATAAACAACAACATGGGCTGAAATATCAGCTTTTCGATCAAAATTTGCAGATCCCCGCTAATCCCACACAACCGAAACTTTACAGGTATACCCACATATGTACATAAATATAACATGCCGACAGTCCAATTATGTATGAAACTAACGATTTTAGGACGATTCCCAACAGCGAGTTTAGAGATTTTTCATAAGAAATTTTACTCTTTCAAACTGCTTTTTCTTTAAAAGTATTGGTGTTATCTTCGACGGAGGTTTATACTTGGGAGGTATTTACACAAAGCGAAATTAAACAATGAAATATGACATAAATTGAGCAACAATTAACCAAATAATAAGACGGTTCACAAGCTCTCAGAAGGTATAATATTTGGAAATAAAAAATAATTGTTATAAGTACACCGTAATATTTGAATGTTTTATCTTAACTCTGAATCAGCCAAGTGGCTAAAAATTCAGTTTCTAAAATAGAAATTCCAAAATCTCCAACAAACTTTACAATGGTATTTTAAATATGAGACTCGATGAGCACAGAGTACTGTGTATAACTAATCGTTTTTATATTATATAGAAAAGATCAACCACATTTTTATGATTGTTGTATATTTTTACGAGAAATGGCACGAGAAAAGCGACCAATCAGACCCTGTGACCCCCTAAATGTTTAATAACACAAAAATCGGCCTTTACAAAGTTTTATAAAATTTTATATCAGCCAAAAATTATATTTCTGTTTATATTTTGTCATATCACTACATTTTTCGTAATAATCTCTTCAACATATTTAAAAGACTTATTTTTATAGCATTAAAAAGCAACACTTTTCAGTTGTTCATGTATTGGTGAAAGAAGCTATGTTTTCAGAAAGACAAATGGTTAAAAGGATCCTTGGTAACCTAACATATTGTATAAATAACATTTTTTCGTTTAGTGAAAATAACATCCAACACTAGTAAGTACACATACGTACATAAATGCAATGATTGTATGTAAGGCTTTTATATTAATTTGTATATAAGAATATATGTATGTGAGAATCTTATCTACGTGCAGAATTAAGTTGCAATGATATTTTATTTGCCACTTGGCTGACCCATCATGCAAATACAATAATTTGATAAATAATAAGTTAAACCGTTGTCTTGCCAATGTACACACACGAGTCCGCATGCAAATACAGCCACTCATTCACACAATCTTACATACATACATACGTAGTAACGCAAACATAAACGTGAGTCGTCCGCACAGAAGCTCGCAACTGATCAATCCTCCTTTGCGGTGCAGATCGTATAATTTCCAGCCGTTTGTTGGCTTTGAGTTTAGTAGTCGTTGCGACTCCCAGTGCACACGAAGCTATTTCGAGCCACTCTCACACTCGTAGGTGTTGAGCCCATACGCTACTGTTGAGGCTGTTCGGTGGTTATTGCTGCGGCTGCTGCTGTTGCTGTTGGTGCTGAAAGCTGACAGTTGTGCGAGCAAACATCGTCAGTGCGGTTGTTCCGAATTTCCAAGGCGTGCAATCCACCTCAATAGCGGACCGGGCCTCAGTTGATCAGTTCAATTCAGCGCGGATTTAAATATCAAACAAATCGCATTCTAAGCTTGTAGCGCATAATAATTGGGAAGTGAGTTTGAAGAATGATTGTAAATAGATTTAGCGTTAAAGTGCTAATAGACAGAACCACATTCGCTCATCAAATAAATTACTAAACGACTTTGAAAGTGAACTTACGAACTTCCCAAATCTAAGGTGGTGTTTGTCCAGAGCTATGAACGATAATGATTTCAAACATAACCAAATCTGCTCAACTTAACGGTCTCAAGTTATTTCATACCAAAAGTTGTTACACACAAATGTTCGGTGATTTCCAGAAGTGATTTCTGCAGTAATTATAATTATTGCTGGCTCGACGACAATGCCTGAGCAGATTTAAGTTTTTAATGTCCCATTGTGCTGCTGCTGTGGCGGAATTTTTCGAAAAACAACGTCTTCATGAAATTATCGTTAATTCACTAAATGTACAATACCAATGTGCACACTTTTACAATGGGAACACTCGTCAATGGTGTATAAAACAGTCGTTAAAATTCAAAGTTTACCGAAGAAATTACCAGTTGCCAAGTATTATACGAAAAGCATTGAGACTGTGTTAACAGGTTGATGTGAACGCCACCACATACCACAAAATAAAAACATTTGCTGGTGGATACTTTAAAAGTAAAAAGTGACGAAAATCATCTCATTATGAGCGTAATGAAAATAAAAAAATCATAATGTAATAAAGTTATTTATGCACATTTTGCACCGTACCTGTTGTATAACACAACAATTAAAACATTTCTTAAAATAATTTATTCATCTGTATATAGGTGCAATTATTTTAAAGATCTCTCATTCCCAATGTTCCATTTTAGTAATATAGTGATCATCTGTTTGAAAATTAGTTTCGACAGCGAAAACAAGAACACGGTACTTTCAATTAAGCGTCCTAATGTATAAATAAATATTTCATAAGTATCAAATCATAAAAATAATCTTTTCTAAATACGACTTTTAAATCAATGCTTCTAAAGTATATGCAGAACCAATATTTGAATGAGAGTTGACCTTTTTGACGTGCGGATGCATACGTCACCGACTTGAGTAGTTTGTCAGTTCTGAACAAGGGGGTAGAAAAGGAGTCAGTTTTTTCTGTCTTGTCAGTTGTAAGTATGGGGTATCACATTATTTTATATTTCAGCGTCAAAATAAATATTATTCAAATAAACATCTCTTTGTAACGTCATAACTATTTGTCACGGTAATTACCCTTTGTCAATAGGGTTCTATGAGATACCTAGTCGTATTATGGCCTCGTTCGTAGGATAATACTCCTACATATTTTGTATATGTATATGACGTAATGCAGTGGCGCACACAGAATTTCATTTTCGGGGGAGTTTTGTGTACAACTTTTACGCCGAATACCGTTTGAACCCCAACCCCCCTGCGTGCGCCACTGACGCAATGTCAAAATGTGGTACCTAAGAACTCCATATCCATACGTCAGTCATTGCATTGCCTTATAAGCGACCAAAGAATAAAGAGTTCCCAATATTTAGGTGACCACATTTCAACGATGGATGTCACTAAGGTAACACGAGATGCAGATGACAACAAATCACACGTCGCTGAGTGGTATGGCGGAAAAAGCATACTCATCACCGGTGCTACCGGCTTCATGGGGAAGGTGCTGGTGGAAAAATTACTTCGAAGCTGTCCTAATGTTAAAACAATTTACTTGCTAATAAGACCGAAGAAAGGAATGGAACCAATGGCGAGAAAGGAGCAGTTCTTAAAGTGTGTGGTAAGTTATCCCATCGGAATGATTTATTCAAACACGCCAATAAACGAAACCGTGGTCTGCAAATCCTGTGAGTTCAAAATTTTCAGAAATATCCCAAACCGGCACACCCTAGTCATTACAAAATTTATAAAATTTTTTAATTTGTTCTAATTCACATTAACGATGTAAATTTTCATAGTAACGTCTGACCCTTGACACTAAGCAGGAAAATAAAAAACCAATGTTTACAATATAACATTATATAAGCAATAATGTATTTGTGGTCAGTCGTCACTAAGGCTGACAACAAATTGGCAAAAAATAACATTCTTAGTTATCAAAATATACGCACTAAAGCTTAACTTATTTACTAGCAGAGCCCACGGCTTTGCACGCAAGTTTGAAGTCAATGGGCCCAATAAATCAAATTTCTTCATGCAATATCCAACCCATTCCTCCAGTCGAAGGGTGCGACCCAGTTTCATTGATGTGCGACTTACAGTTCCAAAGTTACGCGGAAAACTGGAGTCATCAGAAATGTACCAAGCCCTTGTACAACCCCATCAAATGTTACCAGTAGAATGACACATCCATGGGACGACGGTATACTAAAATTCAATGCTGTCCGACTTATAATTCCGAAGCTATTCACAGAGCACGATACAGATTCCACATTTGAAAAAGCGCTTACGTTAAGTTTCAGCAGGCCACCCCTTGCACGGAAAATCAGGCTTATTATATGGCTCTAATATGCATCTTTAAAATCTCCTTATCCAAATGACCGCATTTATTAAACGGAACAGATAGTTCCGCAAAGAATGTTGTGTGTGAATGTTGGGTTTCAAAATGTCCTTAATTGGTATTTTTGTATAATAGCGCAATAGGATTCAACACGTGATCATAGGATATTATTGCTAAAAACAGTAAAAAATGAACTTAAATAAACGATCAGTTTTAGTTAATCTTTGTTAATCTTATCTGGCAGTATCTATAATTGCTAACTATCTGAAGAAAATAACTGTTTTTGAAGGTTATTAACTTTTGTTGTTAATTTAAGAGCGAAACAAATACAGTTCCAGCATTTGTGCTGTAGTTGTACCAATAGGCAGAAATATTTCAAGGAATAAATTTTTTACGCTTATTTAGTTTCAACATTATTATTTACAGATAACTATGTCGACGTATGTTCTCGGTATGTTCTATATTTATTCTTCTTTACTTTAATTACTTTCAATATTCTGAAGAATTTCTATAAGAATGAAAGAAGCATGTTTATTAAGCTAATGCATTTAATGCATGAAAAGCATTATCTTAAAACGATATAAACACAAAAAATCGTTTCATAACAACCAAATGTTTTATAATATTCTTAAATACTGCCTTGTAAAGTGCACAAATTAAAAAAACAAAAGGATTACATAATAAGTCAAATGATTTCTTGCGACTCTGACTACTTCCTCTCCCCACACGAGTGTAGTTATTAATTGTTAAAAATAATTTATTTTATGTCCAAAATAGTTATTTATTACAATTTTCAAAAAAAATAATTTTTAGCTTTTACTACAGTTGTGCACTTACAGAAAAACATTTGCAATTGAAAATGCATGCAGTTAATTTGCGGTCAACTAGCTCCCTCTAAATAAAAACTGAAAAGTAACAACGGCACTCACAGTATTTACGATACACATACATATCACAAGTTAAGGTGTTGTGATGTACTTATGTATATTAATATATTTACGTTCCGTAATTTCAACTTTTGTCCAAATCTTTGAAACGCAAACCATCTCCGCGTTTAGCTTAAAAATCAACTCATTATACACCTCGGCACCGTCAGATTCATTCAGAAGATTTAAAATTTAAAGTGATTAAGCACTTTGCTTGTACTAGTTACTAGCTGCGATTACTTTAATTAAGCCATGGCCCTCAGATTGCTGCATACGAAAATATGTCCGTAAGCTTACGTTTTTGCTGCCCTCTGCGCCACAGTAACCGTCATTTTCTGTGATAATCGCGAATGTGATAGTTTCTGTTGTTGTTGTTTTGCTGTTGCGACGCTACTATAAGTAGGTAGTAATGTGGCAATGTATAAGTACTTATATTCTAAGCAGCAAAGTATGGCAGCAGAAATAACTAATTCTCAGATGGGAGTGTTTGAAGTTGAAGTTGCCTGCTTCCGTGCGCGGGACGTCGGCAATCAAGTACACGGCCGTGTACATCATGCACAAACGTACATACAGTGCGTCATTTTAAGTGATATTAATTTGATGATTATTTTTATTACAGATTTTCAACAGAGTCTTAAAGGGAAATCCTGATATCATAAATAAAATTCAAGTTGTAAAAGGTGATGTGATGGATGTTGGCCTTGGCTTGAGCATAAATGACAGGAATGAGTTAGCCTCACATGTTGAAGTCATATTTCATTGCGCAGCTAACGTTCGCTTTGACCAGCCGCTGCGGCCCATGGTGCAGATGAATGTCGCCGGCACATTAGAGGTGCTCAAGTTGGCGGAGAAGATGACAAATTTAAAAGTCTTTGTTCACGTGTCCACTTCGTATTGTCAGTGCAACGAAAGTGTTTTAGAGGAGCGTGCGTACCCAGCACCGCAAAATCCGTATGAGATAATGGAAATGGTAGAAAGCATGGATGATAATGCATTAGCAGATATAACTCCCAAGTATGTGCTGGTACACAAAAGTTTCCCTTTTCTATCTATCTATTACATTCCGAAGTTAAAGTTTATCTTCAAAAATATTCGTTCACTTGCACGTATACAGTACAGTTAATTTTATAGCCAATTTTTTTCTTTTTTTAGATTATTAAATGGACTACCAAACACGTACGCGTACAGCAAAGCACTTTCAGAAGATCTAATTTGTAGATTTGGCAGCAAATTACCTATAGTCATTACGCGGCCATCGATTGGTAAGACTGATATATAATACATACCTATGTGTATGTATTTTGAACTAAATACAATCTCGGAAATGTTTTACAAAGTTTCAAAATAATAACCAACTTTCGGTTTATATTTAGATATATTTTGTTTAAATTTTTTTTAAGAGTACGATTGTGTCTAGGTTGCGAATGCCAAACATTTACAAAGTTGTTGGTTCTCTGTTTTAATCCTGATTCAAAGCGCTACAGTGATACTAGTTATTATATTTTTTAGTGTCTAACAATTTTACAGCATGTGATGAAGGATCTTCAGTTTCTTGATTCGCAAAAACCAAACTGCTATTTTAAAGCTTATGTTCGGTCAGCGGGGCAATTAAAGGAGCTCGATTGGCCCCGTTGTGTTACAACATAAAGAAAAGTAAGAGTCCCTTATGAATCGGGCGATGCTGTTGATGTTAATGGTTAAAAGCTAGAAAAAGATACCCGAGGTAACAAGGCTTCCTCCGATCCAGGGCAAAATAATGGCACTTAAGGTGCCAAACGTCATCCACCAAGCCCGAGGTGATCTACCTTTCCACGCTGGTTCTACCTTTCCACATTCCAATACCAATCATTTAAACAAATTTGTTTGTATAAAATAACTAACAACATAATACATTTACATCATTCAAGTTACTGAACAAAACAATTCACAATAATAGAAAATAACAACAAATTTTCTACTTTGGCAGTCCACCAGTCGAACGACATATCTCTTTTTTTAGTTATGCGGTAAATCAAAAAATAGAAAAAATTCCTAATCGAGCCGTATATTTGATACAGTTGCGTTAAAAGTTTCTAGTCTAGTTAAGCAAAACGGGGTATTTTCATAAGGAAGAATTCGAGAGGAACCAGAACATTTAAATTTTGAAATACTATATCGTAGTTTTTGCGAATTATCTTATTGATCCAAAAGAATACAACGAAATTATTTATTATTAGTTTCACGTTTTTTACGATAATATGAGAATTTATTTTACATTGAATTTTTTGTTTTAAAACCAGAAACTTGAGAGGCTAGAAACTTGTTATATATACAACCTATACGAGTACATACGTATTGTATTATACATACAAGTTTTCATACGTGATACAATAATACCGACATAGTTGTACGTTCAACGAGTATACGGCGCTCAAAACACCAACATTGTCTTACATAGCAAAGAATTTTAAATCTACGAGTACAAAATAATTTTATGTCATATTTCTTTTTCAGTTACAGCTGCCGTTAAAGAGCCACTCCCCGGCTGGATAGAAGGAGTGAATGGACCGACCGGCCTGATGATTGGTGCCGCGCGGGGTGTTATACGTTCCATGCATTGCAATCCGGATTATTCGTCTACTGTGATTCCGGTAGACAAAGCTATTAACGGAATGGTGGTCGCCGGCTACAATCGTGGGAAATCAAATAAACAGCACCACGTCGAGTTTTGCAATTTGTGCTTATCAAAAAAAAATCTGTTGTCTTGGGGCGAAAGCATTGAGACGGGGAAGCGGTGCTTCTACGAATTGCCTTTAAGCTATGCCTTGTGGTATCCGGAAGGGTCTATCAAGAAGAACTACTACCACCATCTCTTCTGCGTAATATTCTTCCACTATTTGCCGGCGTACTTTATTGACTTCTGGCTACTGCTTTTTGGACGAAAGCCATTGTATGTTAAGACATACGACTGAATGCTTATTGTGTGATGATCTGATTGCGCTTTGCTATGTTCCGTTTCAGTTTAGTAAATGTGCAAAAAAGAATTTCTACAGGCCTAAAGCTTTTGCAGTACTATACGACAAAAGATTGGGATTTTCGCAACGAACAGTTTCAGCAGTTGAATACACACCTAAACTGGATCGACCAGGAAGAGTTCGACACCGCCGTTAACCAGGTCAACTGGGAGCAGTACATTCGTGATTACATAATTGGGATGAGAACGTATATACTGGGGGAATCTGAAATGACCATACCACATGCCATGAAGGTCCTACGAAGACTATACATTTTGGATCGCGTGACTACTTATACAGCTTATCTGTTACTATTTTGGTTCTTGTGGATTTATATGGATACCTTTGTTGAAAGCACTGACGCTCTCATCAAATCATCATTACATATTATTTACAAAGATTATAATAGGACCAGTAATGCTTAAAATTGTAAATACATTTATTTTATGTATGTATGTACTATCTATTGGCAATAAATAGATTTATATGAGCTGGATATTCTCGAAAGCATCATTTTTTACCCAAAATCAGCTACACGAGCCGCATGCAAAAACACTTTCGTTCAACAATCGGAGCATTCGAATCCTCATTTATTTAAACGTTAAGTCGAAATTATTATTTTTTAATATTTGGAAATCACGTTAAAGTTAACATTTCTACAAATCTTCAAATTGTTACGTCAAGTAGTGAAGTATGGAAACCACAGGACTGGAATTTCAGTATTGGCCTGAATTCAGCATCTGCGGCGCCTATCCATACACACAAAGGATATGCAATGGTTTCTCAAAATTTTACCGTTTCATTTTCGACAGTCGCGTGGATTCGGTGGGCACATTCGACACAGTGCTATTGTATTCCTTTGTGATTATATTTCTGGCGTTTTTAGTGGTGTCAGTGGTTGCGATATTCGAAAAGGATCAGAAGGTAAAGCCCTATAAAGTGGAACCGGCCGCTGGTAATTGCACTCTTTCTAACTCAGTTCCATTATAGTCGTTGCAACAGATAAAACGCAAAGTCAAGAACTCCACTACGGTGATAGCAAGTCTTGCCGCAACCTTCTGGGCGATAAGGGACACGAAATTTAAGAGCATCAGTTATGAAGGATACCGAAGAATAAAGGTGAATAAGGCGTCTTTGATGGCGCTACAGGATCCACCGCCTGTCCCTGAACCAGACATTTCCAATGATCTACTAAATCAAGCAAGGGATGCTTTGCCGAAGAAAAAATCCGGAAAGGGAGTTAGAGCACTGAAGAGGGAACTATCGCCGGCACAGACGAAAACCTCAACCTTTCCATACCTCAAAAGGGCGAGGTTCGCACAGCAAAACAAAACCAATAGCCTCTCGAGTGTAGATAGCAAGAAACTGAAGACCCTGCGTCCAGCTTCCAGTGCCTCGTCACTACATTCAAAGCAAGGTGAATCTACGACTCCAAGATCGCAGAGCTTGAACACGACTAGTAGAAACGTTAGTGCAACCAAAGTGGCCAAAAAAGTACATATTGGGGATTCCGTGAAGTAAGATTTCTAGATTTGGCTTTCTAAAACCAACTGATTGGCTATAAGAAACACAATAAATTTCAAATGGAATTAAAAAACAATAAAATACAAAATTAGTTCGAATAAATCAAAATGTTTACATTACAAATTTTAAGTCTGCGTGATTGCTGAAACGATAATCAAATGTTTGCCTGGGAATGACAAAGTTTCAATTCAACAATTGTAATTTTGTATGTACATACATTTAGTTTTCCAGTTGGATTTTTTAAATTCCGAGTTATCAAGAATATCACAAGTTATGCCTCGTAACTTTCAGAAGTTGAGGAAATCAGGAGTTGAGTCAAGTTATAAATCTCAAGTTACGATTTTGACGCAAAATCACAAATTATTATTAAAAAATCGAGTGATGAAACCCTAATCATTGTTTGTGTGGGAGAAATTCTAATGTTATATCAAAAGTTATTTAACTCCGAGTGAAGAAATCGACCCTTAGAATATTTGTTGAAAAAGCGAATTCGGCAAATTTTAGTTTAAAGTTTATAAAAATTTAATACAATCATGCGAAAAAGGAAAAGGCAATTAATATTTAGTAAACTACAGTAATTGGTCTTGACTATGAAGTAAATATAGTGTGTTGGACTGTGAGCCCGAAGCGATGCTCGTTGCGTTTCCTTTGTAAACAGAACGGAATCAAAGTTTTTGAATATTAATACATATTAAATAATTTCTCGTGTAGGATGTGAAAATAGTTCTAATACAAAATTGCTAAATAATAGTTTATAACCTTCGATTAAAAAATGGCATTAAGTGGCTGCCTTCTACAAAATCGATAAAATACTTGTAAAATATGAATTTATAGGTTTATTTTAAAAGTAATACCCTTAAAACGTAGGTGGAGTCTTCAGCTTTCATAAATGGGGTCAACCCCAACCATTGGTTCCACCTGCCTTCCCTCCAGCAATATTTCATAACTCATGAAATTATAACTTTACTTAACTTTTGCCTGAACTTGAAATTCAAAAACTGAAGAAACCCAATATATATCTTCCCAAGTTATGTTTTTCAAACTCGCCGGTTTCACAACTTCTCAAGTTGGTAATAGTTTTAAAACCCGCAAAAGTCCGAGTGAAAAAACCGACCCTAAGCCTTGTTTCTAACCTACAAAAAAATTCTTCCGATATACATCAACTATGCAATCGTCCTGTATGCCAACGAAGCCAAATATCTGGGTATAACCCTTGACGCAAAACTGCGGAGGAAGGCCGCACAATAAACTATTGTTGTATAAGCAAATACTGAAACCGACGTGGACGTACGGCCTTCAGCTTTAGGATGCGCCAGTAAATCTTGTACTGACATTATCCAACGCTTTGAAAATAAAATACTGCGGCAAATAGTGAATGCTCCTTACTACATTAGAAACTGTGACCTGCACCGTGACCTCAGCATGCTGCCAGTTATTCACGTCGCTAAAACTTTCGTTGTGTCTCACAAACAACGCTTGAAAAAACATGTAAATGTTGAAACATTGGAACTGCTTCAGGCATCAACCCAGCATAGGCGGCTTAAACGCAAAACTGTTTCAGACCTAATGGGAATATAAATCAGTTCTCTGTAAACTTGCCAAATTCAAATAATGTACTCAATTTAAATTGCTTGTCAGTTGTTAAGTCAAGTCTTAATACTAGTTGCAATATTATAACGTGCATTTATTTTAAAATGTGTTAACAAAAAATTAAAAAAAAAAAATTTAATACATGTGTCTAAGATGTATAATAGTAATGACTCGTTTTTTCATAAAGTTCATGTCTTTAATTTTTTAAGACTTGCCCGTGCTGTACGAATGTAGATAAGTTTATATTACGTTTTAGAACTTTATGTATTACAATAAATTGAAGTTTTTACATTTTTTCTTTGTACACTCTTTAAATAGCAAAACTTTGTGCCTTATGTTAATTATGATAATCGGTTATTGTTCTACTGGAGTAAGCGATTAAAATATCGCCTGATTTATTGACTTATTATATAGACAAATAAAATTTGTTCATTCCCTTAAAAAAAATTACTATATGAAATGTTTTTAAATAACATAAATAATATTTTTGTTGTTAAAGCTTATATTGGATTTCAGAGTACAAAAAATAATGTTTGTTACAAGTATTTTTTGAACACAAAACAAAACATCACAATCGATTGGCTGTTCGATAAGATACATACTTATAATGTGCTTGTGCAATCTGTTGTGTCGTACGTGGACCCCTTAAAAATGTTTTTACTGTCATCAAAACGAAATTTTAATTGCCGGTACAAATATCAGTAGTGCCATTCCCCAAAATCGTGTGCTGGCATCACTCGGACAGTCGTTTGTAGCTTTGCTGTGTCATTTACAAAATATTGGGATTGTCGTGCGAATAGCGCTTCTTAATAATTTGAAGAATATTTAGTGTGATCGCAGTGGAATGGCGTCGGAACGTTACAGCTTCTCATTGACAACATTTAGGTGAGTAAAGAAATTTGTAACGTTTAAAAACTGTAAAAGTGCTCCCAATGCAAACATAACCTAAGAGTGACTTGTGTAAAACGAAACTATATTTTGGTGAACTCCTTACAGCCCGTCGGGAAAGTTAGTGCAGCTGGAATATGCACTGGCCGCAGTGGGTGCTGGTGCCTCGTCTGTTGGAATGGTCGGTATGTACTTAATGTTCGTCGATTGTAGCTCGCATATTAAACACTAAACTTCCTTGACCTTCTGAAGCAACCGATGGCGTCGTTATTGCCACCGAAAACAAATTCAAATCGGCTCTTTATGATGAGCATAGCGTGCATCGTGTTGAAGAGATTAGCGAACACGTCGGTATGGTGTTCTCTGGACTTGTACCAGACTACCGGCCATTAGTGAACAGGGCACGTAAAGCGGCGCAAAAATACTACCTGACTTACAAGGAACAGATGCCAGTGCCGCAATTGGTTGACGAAATAGCGAAAGTTATGCAGGAATACACTCAGTCCGGGTAAGTGAAACTTTTTATGTGTTACTAAGGAAAATTCTACGTTTCTAACTTTCAGTGGCGTTCGTCCGTTCGGTGTATCGTTGTTGGTATGTGGCTGGTACGATGGCAAGGGATACCTGTTTCAATGCGATCCCTCAGGCTCATTCTTTCCTTTAAAGGCCACTGCCATTGGCAGAAATGCTGTGAATGGCAAAGCATTTTTGGAAAAGAGGTAATATTGAAATCCTACACAACAGTAGTTCTATTTAAAATTATAATTTTATTTACAGGTACATGAAAAGTGGATTAGATGATGCTGTGAATACTGCTTTAAGTACTCTGAAAGCGGGATTTGAGGGTGAAATAACTAAGGACAATATTGAAGTCGGCATTTGTAATGAGAAGGGCTTCAAACGTTTAAGTCCTTCAGAGATTTCAGACAACTTAGCAAATCTATCCAGATAGAAAGTTGCAATCATCTTAAAAATCCGATTTTCTACTAGATGCACGAAATTATCGAAATAAAATACGGTTAATGTCTTTTCGGAAAGTTGGATTTTATTTGTCGTATCGATCATGCTATTTGGGCATGCGTGCATCAATTTACTTCAATGGTTTCTATAAAGCCACAGCAAGTGTTTGGATCGAACAGAAATACATTGCGATGTGGTGCTTCCTTTTTGGAAACCACCTTAATAACTTCTTGTGCCAAAACACCTCCCACAACGGCTGCAGAGGACGAGATTTGACCAAACAAATTTTCGAAATACTCGTCAGTCACTGCCGATGCACTTGTTATTTCGTTGCGAATACGTTTTAGTTCGGCCGTGTCCCCCTCCCGGGCTTTGTAACTGGGATCACGATTGAATGCCTCACGAAACTCTTGCAGGATGCGTAATAAAACAAAGGCTGGTCCAGTACGTTTGAGCTTCTTCTGGAAAGCCGGACAGTTTATGTCGAAATCCAACACGGCTGAGTAGGATGGAAATTTTAATTCGCGTTGCACTGTGGTGGTGACAACCTCTGTTTTCATTTTTTCATGTGGCTTTGATACGACTTTATGCTTCACGGTGTCCCTAGAAAGGCACAAATATATTATTTATATTCGAAAACAATTAGCATACGTACTCAACGAATGTGTGTTCCTGCAGATCAGCGAAACTAAATCCGAACATGCCCCAAACATCTCCGGCAAAGAATTTTACTCCGCATTGACGACATATGTTGTCTATACGCAGTAATTCAGAATTCGATGCTCCACACACGACTACAACATCAAATTGCGCAAAATACTCTAAATCCTTGTCCGCAAGGGCGTCGGTGTCCGCAGAGATTTCAACCATAGGGTTAAGTGCCCGCGCACGATCTATGGACGCCTCGGCACGATTTTTTCCCAGGCAGTTACGCGCCACAAGGAACTGTGCACAGTAGTCTTCCTCCGTCACAATTTTGTCATCATGCAGCTTCACTGAGTGCACACCTGACAATATAATATTTTTTGTGATCTCAGCCCCCAAACCACTCAGCCCGGAAACAAGGACTTTCGCCGTACGCAACCTGAAAACATTCCAAACAAACCATAAGTTAATCGTTTTGCACGCGCGCTTGTCGCACACACACCTCTTCTGCGACTCTAAGCCCCACAGGCGGATTTGCCTATCGTACAGTTCATTTTCGGCTTCTGTGAGTTCAATGCCATTGCCATTTTCATTCTTATCCACCTCCATTATTCAACAAGAAATATTTACAATATTTCACTACTATGATTTCTATAAACTCGCAAAGCGGAAGATGCAATAAAAACCGAAAAGCGTCCCCGAGCAGAGTCGGCGCGCAGTGTTACCAACATTAAAGTGCTGACCCAAGCTATTCAGGCATGCCTGAAAGTGTAGCATTATTTAACTCCGAAAATATTTGAAGGATGTTATAAAATATAGTTAGTTTTTGCAGAAAGATTCAATCAAATCAATTTTGTGTGCAAATAAAATAAGAATAGAAATAGAGAAATAGAGACCGTGGAAATGTTACATGAAAACAATACCCGACAGCTTTTTTAAGAGCCACATAAAACAAGTTCACTGAAAAATCCCGTTAACACTGGCGAAATTCATCAATTCGTTTGTTCTTGTTTTTTGGGGCTTCATTGTCGAAATCAAAGTGTTTTTATTTGTTTGCAATTCACACTTGTATCCATTTTGAACCGAATTTCCAATTTTCAAACAACAAAGTGTTATAAACAAAATTTTGATCATCGAGACCTTCGTCAATATGAAAAAAAAAATTAAATTAGCTGAGTCAATGCGGCACCTGTATGAATTTGCCTTGACCATGAAGATCTTGAGGAATAGGACGTAGGTAGATGTGGCAGTGACAATTAATTTGTCCTCCTACTAATTCTGTTCCTATCCCGACTTGCTCTGCGTCGCCCGGTGAGGTAACAGGTTCGGCAGATCGCATCGCGCCTGGGTTGCCTGCTTCAGTCGAAGAATTTTCGGCTTTATAAGAAACTAAGGAAAAAGGTTAAACATATGTGTGGCGTTCTCATTTTCATGCACAAATCGTAATTGAATTCACGGAGTCACAGTTTTAAATTAAAATGACACAACTTGCTAGTTAGCTGAACTACACACAATTTTGTAGCGTTAACATTACAAACGACAAAAAGATTTTTTATACAATAAAAGCCTGTATGTTTGCCAAGTAAATGTAAATTTTAAATGTTACTTTCATTTCAAATTAAGATTTGTTTTTTAATTAATGCATAACTTTGCGGTGCCTGTAATTTTGTGCTTATGCCATGAAATGTTTAAGTTTGGCATCACTGAAAAATGTGAAGGGGAATTATTTTTTCATTGTGTATTGGCAGTGCTGTGGTAATTAGATTTTTCTTAATCTTGTAGCGGCGTTGTGCGTCCTGCCTTTGTGAATTTTTTCTGAGAAGTGTAATTTAAGTAGTCAATATTGCTGCAAATAGAAGAATGGTCCGAGGCGCAATGCGTGGAGGCCGGCCGATGCGAGGTGGATTGCACCGTCCGCCATTTAAGAAGACGTTTATCCCACGCCACCCATTCGACTTAACCCTAGTTGCTGAGGTGCTCTTCCCGAAGGTTTCTTCTGCACTTGATGACTCCGCTTTGACAGCCGTAAGTAACGAATGAGCAGATTTACCTGTGTATATGCATTTTTGCATACATTTCGGTTATTAAGGACATTTCTCGTCCAACACAATAGATATTGTATTCATAATTGCACAGTTAAAAACTTCTTAAAATGAATCATGCACAACACTAAATCCCTTATTTGCTTTGCAGGCTCTCTTGAAGCGCAATCAAGATCTGAGCCCAACGCCAGCTGAACAGACTTCAATTGGAAATCTAGTAACGAAGGTACAGGCAGTATTGGACAACTTGGTGGTAGCACCCGGTGATTTTAATACTTGCGTAAGTATCTAAGGAGCACCAAGTGAGATATGGCCATCAATAATTTGAGTTTTTTGTTGTAGCAATTGGAAGAAGTGCGACAAGTCGGATCGTTTAAAAAGGGGACCATGCTTTCCGGTAACAACGTGGCCGACATTGTTGTTATATTGAAGACATTGCCAACGAAGGAAGCTTGCGAAGCGCTAGCTAAAAAAGTTGAGTCAGATCTTAAAAATGCCATGAAAACAGAGGTCCTGACGAAGGCTGACCAAATAAACACCACCATACATGAACGCGGCTTCGACATTTCGAATTGGCAGGCAAAGGTGCGCATCTTGATTGCAACGCTCCCTCAAAACTTACGCAAACTAGAGGCCGATATTCATCTTGATCAGAAAGCCATGCAGGCTCATCTGGCGGCCATACGCCACACTCGCTGGTTCGAGGAGAACGCACACCACTCTTCTATTAAAGTGTTAATTCGGATACTAAAAGATCTCACAAAGCGCTTTGAGGCTTTTACACCGCTCTCTCCGTGGATGCTAGACTTAATTGCGCACCTCTCGATTATGAATAATCCTTCGCGTCAGGCTTTACCCATCAACTTGGCCTTTAGGCGCGTATTTCAGTTGCTCTCCGCCGGGTTGTTTTTACCAGGTTCCGCTGGTATTACAGACCCCTGTGAGCCTGGTCACATTCGAGTGCATACCGCTATGACACTTGAGCAACAGGATGTGTGCTGCCTTACCGCCCAAACATTGCTGCGGGTGTTGGCGCATGGGGGCTACAAGCACATTCTCGGGTTGGAAGGTAACACGAGCATTGTGCGTGAGATGTCCGTTTGGAACGGAGTAGTGGTGTCACCGTTGCAGCCAGTTTACGAGAAGCCGGCCGACAAAAAGGATGGCGAGGGAGAGGAGGACATGGAAGCTGTAGAGAATGCTGGAGTAGCAGACGATGAGAATGTGGAATAACTTTAGACACTTCTGTTTATCGGCATGCATTTTATTCACACATATATTACACTGTATTAAGCTACTAATCGCAAGTATATGTTTTGAAATCATCGCAAATTCGTTGAAATAACTTTAAACGTGGAAGGCAACGTGGACGTCCGTAATGGGGTCATCTTTTTTGATTTCAGCTTTTAGTTCGGCTCCCAAAACCGAGTCTATGTACTGCGCTGAAACTCCGTTTGGTTCACTTACTTTAATGCATACGTCTTTTCTAAGCAAGCTATGGCCTGCTGGTAAATCTCTCATCGCAACAATGGATTTGCCAAGCTTTTGCTTGCAGGGCATTTCGCAGGAAAGTACGGTTTTCCCTTTTACTGGTCTGAGTGCCAAAGTGAGCTTATCAGGATCTGCGTTCTGAAGTGTTTTCACAATTTCATTGCGCTCAAGTGGAATTTGATGAAAGATACCACTTTTTTTTAACTCTTGAATGTCTTGAATAAGTTGCCAAAATTCATTCGGCTCCAGTGAGCACTTATGATCTGAACCTGTCTGATTTTTGTCGAGTGTGAAGTGTCGTTCTATGATTTTAGCACCTAAGAGGATAGCTGCCTTGCAAATTTCTATTCCCAATTCATGTCCAGAGTATCCGGTAATTATGTGTGGAAAACGTTGTTTAAAGGTTGATATTACCGAGAGCGTACAGTCTGCGGGCTCTGTTGGATACGATGAAACACAATGCAGCAGTGCGTAATTCGTTTTATTCGTACTATTCATTATGTTCACGATGTTGTCTACAGTTTTCATTGTTTGCATGCCAGTGGACACCACTAATGGACAAGCAAGACTTGCTGCTTTTTGTAGTAGGGGAAAGTTGTCAGCATCTCCAGAACCAATTTTTATAAAAGGCATGTTTAGCGCCCTTAAATCCTCTAATGATACCTGAAAGAAATCATAACACACTTGAAAACTATTGATGTGAAGAAAGTTTAATCTTTTGTGAAGAATTACACGTGATAAGTGGCAAGAACTCTATAAAGAGCAATTAATGTGTCATCATATGAAATGAGATCCACGAAAATTGAAAGACAAATTCTTTCCCGTCTGTCACGCTGCGCACGGCTGAGAGAGCTTGTTTTAATTATTACAATAAGACTTGCATTTTTTTCCTCAATCTCTTAACCTCTTTGTCATTTTGATACCAAGGTTGTCATGAGTGAACGAAGTTCTATGCCGACTTCAAACGTACATAAGGGCGTTCATTAATGGGTAATCATTTCATGACGAAAATTCTAGGCCCTAACCACTAAGCCACGGTAACAGTTGAATAATGTTTCAAATATTGTATTATTTGACTTACCTCATCCATTGCTGAAGCACTGAAATCAATTTCAAGCTCATTGCAATATTTCTGCAGGTCTTTGTACTGTTGTAAAGTAAATTCAAGGTGCTGTTTATGTTCTCCATAAGTAGCACCCCATGAATGGATATTGTGGTACGGTCGACTGAGTGCCGCTTTTGTGAATTTAGCAGAAAGGCAAGACTTTTGGAATTTAACGCAACTGCAGCCGCTTTTCTAAAAAAACATTTTTAATTTTAACCCTGGTGTGTTTAAGGGGGTCTTCCGGTTTGTCAGTTTCAAAAAATCGATTTTTTTTTTTTTACATTTTTTTAATCTCTGAAGTCTTAGGAATTTCGTGGTCAAAGGATTCAGCAAAATCTTTCATGGTTCAAGAATTATTGCCCCTCGAGCATAACATTCTTGCGTTTTTTTCTAAAACGATAAATCTTTGAATGCGTTTTCCCAAAAGTTGTGTTTTTGCAGCTGGTGCGCACGATTTTGAAAAATCCTCTTCGTCTTTTGGGACACTTTTTTTTTGTAACGTTCAGGATGAATGTCGCTATCGTTTGATCGAGCGGTTTTCGAAAATTATAATTAGTTTAATTTTTACAGCCTATAACGACAAAAAAAAAGAACAGAAATTCGGTTTTTTTGGATTTACGCTCGCCATTTCGAAAAAAATCTGAATAACAAAAAACCGCTCGATCGAACGATAGCCAACATAATGAAAGTTAATAAAAAAAAAAAATTGTGTGTTTCAGATTCTTTATACGAGCGGAATCGTGCGCACCGTTTCACTCGACGTTTTAGAGAAGGCACACTCAAGGTCATCTAGAGGTTACTTACATGGTTGACAAAATTCTGTAAAACACATATGTTCAACATTTGTTCTTGCTCAATAAAAAAAACCAAAACTGATTCAAAAAGCGTCAATGGTTTGTTCACAAGAAATTTCTAAATATACGCTCGAAAATCGCCCAACAAACCGGAAGACCCCCTTAACAGCTCACAATTCAACGTACTTTTGCTTCAAAAATCATTTGCTTTGCAATCTCAAAACTTCCTTGATGGTTTTGTCCAATTTCAGCGATTACGTAGATATTGTTTCCTGAGTCCGTTAGATTGGTGTTGCCCAGTTGGAGATGTGCCATAGTGACGCTTTGAGTACGAGTGTGATTCTAATACTGTGTTTCGAGCTCCTTAGTGCAGCAATGAGTTTCGTTTAAGCATTCAATAATGACACCAATTTAGTATTGTTGGGGAGAGAATTGGATGCTAATTGAATGACCCCATCAATTTAGCATGTCAGAGAGGTGCAACAGTAGTTGCAACTAGTAGTTGTAACTCATTACATTTTACTTGGAAATCTCCAGTAAAGAAATCTATATTAACTGAAAGTTGTTAAAGTTTTCTTAGGTATCCCTTATTTTGTGTCGTCCTTGCTGTAAGCAAAAATTATTTAAAAAGAAAAAAATTTGAAGTCGCTTGTTTTTATTTATTTTTTTATTTATTTATTCATTAAATAAAAATCTAGAAATACAATATTCCTTACATATTATGTAGAGCTAATGACACTAATACAGTTAAGTTCTATGCAATTAATTCAGTAGGAAAGTCTATGGCCAAATAATTTAATTTAATTTTTAAGCATGGGATGCACAATTCTGACACGTTCAAGGAAAAACATATCATTACTCCGAAGGCTTCTATTAGGAATATGAAAGGAAATGCGCTCCAGTAGGCATGGAGAATCAATGACTTCACTTATAATGTCGAAAACAAAGGAAAGTGAAAGGATACCCCTCCTACTCTAGTAATTTTAAATTGATTAACAGGCATCTTGCGTTATATGAAGGAATCGAATCGACAAAATTCAATGATCTCAGAGCAAAACATACAAATGTTTTCTGAATGCGTTCAAGTCTATTGATATGACAAACATGAAAAGGTCTCCAAATGAAAACAGCATATTTCAGCTTAGGCCGTTCAAGAGAATTGTAAAGTAATTTTACAGTATATGGGTCAGTGAAATCAGAACCGAATCGTCGAATGAAGGCAATGGTGTAATTTAAGTGACTGTGAAATAAGAATTTGGAGTCAAAAACTACACCAAGATCAGAAATACAATGAATGAAATACGAAGTATGAATTAAGGAACGGGATTTGGAGAAGGACACATGAGAACACTTACTAATACTTAAGAGTAAATGATTTTTATGACACCATTTATGTTGAGATCAGATTGGAGCTTAACCTAGTCAGAGAGACTTGAAACACAATTGAAGATTTCCAAATCATCAGCATACAATAGTGATTTTGAACACTTAGAGCATTCAGAGATATCGTTGATAAAAATAACAAAGAGCAAAAGACCCAGAATACTTCCTTGGGGGACTTTGGATGAGGCAACAAAGGAATGGGAGTAAGTGTGGTCAACAACAACAGCACAATTACGGAGAGAGAGGTACGATTAAACCCACTTTAAGAAAGTGGAATGAAATCCCAAACTAGCCAGCTTTGAAACTAGAATTGAGTGGCTCACTTTGTCGAAAGCTTTCGAAAAATCATTAAAAGCGGGCGTACAAAATTCAGAGAAAACCGCCAGGTTTGTGACTGTTGATCTGCCGGTCATAAAACCATGTTGGTTATTGTAGATGAAACGCTTTATTGTAAAAAACAATTTTTGTTTAACAATATATTCAAATAACTTTAAAACCGCCATCAGTTTTGAAATAGGCCCATAGCTAACAATGTCGTTCTAATTGTCACTTTTGAAAATAGGCGTAATATAAATGACCTTCCAAGCGTCTATAAATTCACCAGTTTGGAGGGATTTATTGAAAATTAATAGAAGTGGATAGGAAAAAGCAGAGCAATTTTTAGAAACTACTATTTTCATTGTTGTGTAGGTTAGTGGAATAAGAAAATCTATGCTAACTTTGAAATGCTGTGCTACAAATACAGCCCTGTATACGCCTTTTTGACGTGCGTCTTGTTACGTCCTTCTTGTCAATCGCTTACGCAGGTATGACTGTGTATGTGATATTTACATATACATACTTTAGGTTAGAATTGAATCGGTACGATTTACCGTTTGGAAATTCCGCAAATTCTCCCAGCATTATTTGTTGAGCAAACGACGCAGTTTCGTCGAAATGGTTTATGAAATTATTCAACAATGTAGTATATGTAAAAGCAATGTTGCATTTTCAGTGCTCTGCATTGACAAGTGTGTGTCAAAGAAATGAGTTACGGTTGCAATAACCAAAATTAGCGATATGCTAAAACATATTGAGATTTGAAACGATAAATGTTTCCCAAAAAATCTTTCACTATAATTTGATTACGATTTACACGAAGCTCCATGGCTCAAAGCTTGAGGGCATGTTGAGCCATGCTCATATAAATCTGACATTTGACGGATGCGTAACCCATCTAGCGAACCGATTGCGTTACGGTCGCGTATGTGCACTGGGCTCGCTCGGCCCGATTGTCAGTCTTTGTGTGTTCGTTCTTCGATCTTCTGGTAGCTGTGAAAAAATCTATTAAAAATATTAATAATATTAATACGGAACACACTTTCGATTTGCAAACGAAAAACGTAAAAAATTAAAAGTAGGAACGTTCGAAAGCGTAAACATCCAACATGGCTGACGTAATGAACATTGACAGCATCATATCACGGCTCTTGGAGGTGCGTGGGGCAAGGCCTGGAAAAAATGTACAATTGTCGGAGAGTGAAATTCGGGGCTTATGCCTGAAATCGCGCGAGATCTTCCTGTCGCAGCCCATACTGCTTGAGTTAGAGGCGCCGCTGAAGATCTGCGGCGACATCCACGGCCAGTACTATGACTTGCTGCGCCTTTTCGAGTATGGCGGCTTCCCGCCGGAGTCAAATTACTTGTTTTTGGGAGATTATGTGGACCGCGGCAAGCAGTCGCTGGAGACCATTTGCTTGCTGCTGGCTTACAAGATCAAGTACTCTGAGAACTTTTTCCTGCTGCGCGGCAACCACGAGTGTGCCAGCATCAACCGCATCTACGGCTTTTACGACGAGTGCAAGCGCCGCTACACCATCAAGCTGTGGAAGACATTCACCGATTGCTTCAATTGCTTGCCCGTCGCAGCTATCGTCGACGAGAAGATCTTCTGCTGTCATGGCGGACTCAGCCCGGATTTGTCGTCAATGGAGCAGATACGGCGCATTATGCGACCCACCGATGTACCCGACCAGGGCTTGCTGTGTGATTTGCTATGGTCCGACCCGGACAAAGACACCATGGGCTGGGGCGAGAACGATCGCGGCGTGAGCTTCACGTTCGGCGCCGAAGTGGTTGGCAAATTCCTGCAAAAGCACGAGTTCGATCTGATTTGCCGTGCCCACCAGGTAGTCGAGGACGGTTATGAGTTTTTCGCTAAGCGACAACTGGTTACACTCTTCTCGGCACCTAACTACTGTGGCGAGTTTGACAATGCTGGCGCCATGATGTCTGTTGACGATACTCTGATGTGCTCTTTCCAGATACTAAAACCAGCAGATAAACGCAAAAAATAGACATCTTTCAAGCACACATCTAAAACAACCATAACAGCAGCAACAACAACAAGAGAAACTATTATAGTAATAACAATAACAGCAAGAACATTTATTTAAAATTAACTGAACGGAAATAGCTAAACAATAACAAGCAACCGCGAAGAACAAGACAAGATCAAGAACGGACAGCTACCAACATGAATTTATCAGCGTCGGCAAAGAGGAACGGCAAGAAAAGCAGACAGAAATGACAAACACAAATAGAGAAATCAAATTATCACATTTTCTTAAAAATTTACAATTTACTTATATGTAATTATATGCTCAAGTTTGTAACTTGTTAGAAACTTGCATGAATAAATCAACAGATGGATCGACAATTGCATAATTTTCGACGTGCTCATATCGATGAAGAACGAGATTGACATCTTGTTAGCGAATAACCAAGCGAGCATGCAATGAGTTCGCCTTCGTGTCTACGGATCGAAGGCAAAGATTATATTGAAGAGGAGTTGTCGCCACTGTTGTGTGTACAAGTGAAAGCGGTTCAGCCGTCTGAAATTGCAGTACTCGACAATCGGCAGCGTCAGATGATAAAAGTGCCACGCAATCGAGTGTCCTTTTCGTTGTTGCTCTCCACACCACATCTATCGGGCATTGTAATTTCGCTGTACACTGCATTCAATTCCACTCGACTTTGTTATTTATCTTTTTTCGACTGGGTTCCCTTAACATCGTTGGTACTGCGCACACCACCAGAATAGTCCTTCCTCATAATCGGTCCCTTTTCATTTCAGTTTTTTTAAACGAAGTGTTCAGATTGAAAATTTGAAAGTGTAAAAATTGTTCACAAACCATTTAAATTTTTAGATTTGATTTTACATCCTCTTTCGACTTAGATTTTCTCCTAATCTTGATCTTCATGAACAATGGACCTTAAAAATAAGATGTGTTTTTATATACCCTTAATAATCAATATCTGTATTATTATTAAAACATCCTTTGTATGTATTAATAACAAAATACATTATATACAATTTATTGAAATGATTTAAATAAATATTTGGCGTAACATTATCGTTTCTAACTCAGTAAATTGGACATAAACTTGTACAATGCAAGCACTTGTACGTCTTAGAAGAGGTTTGTCCAAGGATCGTTAGTTACATGAATTTACTCCGAGAGAATAGGATATGAAGGTCGATAATTATGGCTGACCTTCATTTAGCTAAACATGATGCAAAAGGGGCCTACTATGAGGTTTCCTTCAGTTTATTGGCACCTGAGAAGACTTCAACCTCTTGTGTAAAAAGAAATAACTTACAAACGGATGGGAGAAAATTTGAATTGCGCTTAATACGTTTTTAATAATTCGAATGCACCTTGCATTCAAAATGTAATTTTATTCTGGAAACGACCAGCGCCTCAATCCTTCCAACATTTAATTCGAGAGTTCTATGTACCGGTATACTAGTTTATTGAGATTATAAGTGAAATGTATTTTTTTCTTGTTCACTCCTCTCTGGAGCATAGAGCCTCCACAAGACTATGCCTAGTGCTGGGTACGTTAATCGGTTGTGTTGTTCTGCCAGTGTAGGTGATTGGCCTGCCGCAGGAAAAGTATGCTTGACCATAAACGAGGCGAAATGACAAGAAACTCAAACTACATATTGGGTGCTTTAATTATGCACCAGCATCAAGGTAAAGCTGCACTAGTGCGTGCTGACTCATTCCAATGTATAGATTCATGTTCTTTGCATTCTTCAGAGCATAATTCCCGACTGAAATAGCATGGCAGAACCATCATTTATTACCTCGTTCGCCAACACCTGGACATTAAACTTCAAACACGTTATTGACAGAGTAATAAGCATTTAATACATATTTCAATAGGGCCAGTTTAGAATGTACCACATAACTGGAAATTTATGTGTAGACTAAATTTATTACCAACATTATACTTAATTTCTCCAATGCGGTTGATATTAAAAAAAATGTTTTTCAACATCCCCTATATCCTACAAACTCTACAAATAAGGAACGATCATCGAACGTATTCAATTAGTTTGTCCTCTTAGAAACCAAGAAAAATGGAAATATGGACGAGTTCAGTTATTAAGAATTATTGTCAGCCTCCTGTGTCGGCGCGGGCGGAGTAGTTTCAGTGATGATATGATTCTTGCTGATTTCATTTTCTGGTGCTTCAATGTTGGGCAAGTCATCAGACTTTTGCCCAGCTGATGCGATTGTATGTGGGGCTGCTGCTGACGTTGTTATAGCTCCATTTGCCAAGTCTCCTTCCATCGCTGCAGCTTGCTGTTCGTTTAACTCGACCCCATTCGCATTCTCTTCATTTTCCAAGGACACGTGCGCATCAACACTCCCCACTTCCTCGCGCGGCTGTTCTTCCAGCGCTTCCGGGTTCACGCTTTCGATTATATCGCGTAGACGTTGAATCTCACATCGCGCTTCTTCCAGCTCGCTTTGCAAATAGGCTACATTATCGGCCTGGTGCAAAGAGTCACCCAAGTTGTGTCGAAGGTATTCCAGCGGGTTTTCTGGCCGCTCTTTCACGATGCGCACAAATACTTTGGTTAAGGCCTCAATTACGCCGGACCGCTCCAAGTAGCGCCGAAACTCGTCGCGTTTCGGATCGATGGGCTGTAGAACAAAGTTATTCTCTAAATATGTTTATTGCATTCAGGCTAAATAATCTATACCTTGAACGCCATTACAATACGCTAATATCCGTTTTCGGCTCTTCCCTACCACAACTGAGCGAAAATACGAAAAAACCATTATCAAAGGATGGTACTAAACGCAGAGTTGCCAACTCAAATTACTACAGTAGCGTGCCCTTCTTTAACCCCAATGTTTTATACCGTCTACATGAAGTCTATAGTGCTTTAGAAGATTTCTATATCGCACACGCACAACAAAAGTGACACAACTCAAACTTTGTGATTTTTCAGGAAACGCAAAAAACTGTTTTTGAGCTAAATAAACATTCTTTTTTAATAACGATAGACCGTTCAGTAGAAAATCCTTACAAATTATGATTTTTGATAAGTTCCAAGAATTTTTTTTTATTTTACACTAGAAAATCCAAAATTTTGAGTTGTGACTGTTTTGATGATATTTTAATTCAATAATTACGGAACTATTTCAAGTTATGCCACTTTTTCTGAATTTAATAATTTTAAATGACAGTTAAAAAGTTGAGAGAAAAATTTTGAAAATTCATAATTAATTTTAAAAATTAAAAATGTATACAAAAATTTTCAGAATTTTGCTTAAAATTAACTTTAACAAAAATTTATTTCGTCAAAAGTGACACAATTTGAGTTAGGACTCTTTTGCATTGAGCTGCAGCAATCAAATAGCATAAAACTTCTGACATGAAAAGAGACCTAACTGTATTTTTGTAACAGTTAACAACGACAAAATATACTGAGCTTTTGCTGATTGGTAGATTTATGCATTGTGCACAGTATTAACACATAAACCCGAAAATGAAAAATTTTGAGTTGTGTCACTTTTGTAGTGCGTGTGCGATATATGCGACCAAAAGCAAAAAACGCTTAAGCCGACTTAAGCAAGAGCACTCAGTTAATGGGTTCAGCATATTTCTTGAAAGCGTGTAGTTAAAAATAATATTTTTACTTAAGCTTATTGCTTCTGGCCCCACGTATAATACAAAAGTAAATTTTACGAAAATATTAAAACAATACGGAGTTTTGTTAACGTTTTCAACCGGTTGATTGTTAAAATCAAGCAGCATAGCAGTACAGTGGAGGCGTAGCTCGAATTTCCCAAATGTTCGAATTTCTAGAGTTTTTTAATTCACTTAAAAAGTCCAAAAAATATTTAAACGACATTTAATAACTTGAATGTGATGCCATTTTTTCTTCACATTAAAAAATTTAATACGTTTTATTCGCAAACAAATCTTATTTGAATAGTCGCTTAAAATTTCCATATAATCAATAAATTCACAGCTAAGCGATTTGACTGAGCAATTTCATCAAACTTTTTTAAGATTTTAATTTTAACGTCCAAAGTCAAACAATTTTTTTTACGTTAGTACGACATATTAATAACGTGTTTTTACTTTTTAAACGAAAATAATTGTTATTATTATATACAGTTTATTTAATATATAAATAAATTATAAAATGTTTACATACGTAATAATCATTCACGAGCGTGCGGCCAAACATTGTAAATTTGGTAATTCCCCATTTTCATTTAATTTGTGTAAGCAAAATAAACACAAAAACGGAGAGAAAAATTAAGAAAAGAAAAACGCTCGCAAATTCGAACTCCCAATTAAATTTTAGAGCATTCAATGCTGGAAAACATTAGGTTCGAATTTGTGAGAGTTCGGACTTGTGAGCGTCTACTGTATCAACATAAAATATTTGCGTTGTGATTACATAAATCTACCAAATCGAATGGAAATAGAGCACTAAGCAGGCAAAGTATTGCTCCTAAAGTATATTCTTGGTTAAGCTTTGTGAAGCGCAATAGTAAGAATTTCTCTATTCCTTATGCAAAAGAATTAATATTTAGTTAATTCGTTCCTTAGATCTAAATAGATATATGCCGCAAAAATCTGGAACCATTATTATATATGTATCCTATACCATATGTAGGATACTCTAGTTTTTGATTTAGTAAAGTGGATTAAATGAACATAAATTAACAATACAAGTAATAAAAAAAATTGTATAAATGCGCACGCCGTGTCTTCTGTGATCCTTGGATCTCGGAACCAAAGGTCGTCCGTTCGAATTCTGGTTTAGCCAGCAACAAGTGTAGCTCAAAAAGCAAACTTTTTAACATACATCTTTGTATTTTCATAATGGTTACGTATGTAATAAATATATACATATACACACATATACATACTTACATATATATTTCTATGTATGTATAAATAATTATATTTATATACAATTGGAAAATTGGAAACCATGAGTGAGCCCAATTACCTACCAAAAAATATTGCTCTTCAATGATTAGTGGGATATTTACTTATACACGAAAAAATTCAAAGCGGTCATTCAGAATCTGTATTTAAAAATACGCACGCTCAATATAGTATGCATAATTGCGGAGATTCGGCTTAGTCCCTCTTAGGGTTGTTTAAGAAATTGGATACACAATAATTATGATGATTACACAGGACAACAAAATCGCACTTTTTTTCTGTTGCATGCAGCAGCTCTAGTTAGGGAGATAAAGGTACCGTGTCATTTTTTCAGATTTTCCTCTACTTTTTCCATATTTTTTATCGTAATTTCTAAACCAATAAACCGGTTGATATCATATTTTTAGCTTGTTGCATTAGCAACACCGCACGGCTTAATTTTCGATGCAAATTATTTTTATAAGTCTTAAAATTCCGCGGTAATTGGACCTCAATGTCGGAAAATATGGAATTTTAAGGCGTTTTCTTTGATGGCCAAAAACATACACATTTTTCGTAAATCAATTAACGAGTTAGGTGTACAATGAAAGCCGACACACCAAGCAATACAACACAGCCAAATTATTTGGCGGAATACACATTAGCATCGAAATAATACCAAAAATGTGCTCATGCCAATTTCAACACTTTGCAGCCATTTTTGAATGATTTATTTAAAAAACAAAGGGCCTCCAGATATGCAAAGTTTTTTATTTTCCTTTCTTGTTTTGTACAAATAAAAAACAAAAAAATTTTGAATTGCTCGATGGAAAATAAAAACAAAACCTTAGCATATTTTGAGGGTCTTTGTTTTTTATGTAAATCATTGACAAATGGGTGAAAAGTGTTGAAATTGGCATGAGCACATTTTTGGTATTATTTCGATGTATTGCATGATGTTTTTTCTTAAGATATTCATATACTTCATAACTTGATTTATGAAACATCTGTACAATTTTCGCCATCAGAAGAAACGCCTTGAAATTCAATATTTTCCTTGTTTGAAACCTTATTACCACGTCATTACTGGATTACTGATTCGGAAATTACAGTCGAAAATGTGAAAAAAGTCGAGGAAAATTCGAAAAAGTTACACGCCTGGACAAAGCCTGTATTTCGTTGAATGGCTCGTATCAAAAAAGGACAGAAAAACAGAATCTGAATTACCAAATAAAAGGTCAATTTACCCTTAGCTAACCCAGTATCTAATATTCCAACGGATAAGATGTACAATTATACTGATAATATTTTCTTTTTCGATTATGTGTTTATGTACTAACATTATACACATTGCAAACACTATACCATACGACTGAGTTGTACAATTGATTGAATTGTGTTATGTTTCCAAATCAATTATTAAAAGCGACAGAAGCGGATGAATTTTCTGCGCATGAGCAGTGGGTATGTTAGAGAAGAACTCCTGCAATACCATCTGCATTACAGATAAATAGTATCTACATCATTTTCAAAATGATTGCTTCAAACGGTGTCTGGTAGATGTGCTGTGCTTTCTCGGAGATCTGCTGCATAATTCAGTGTAAATAGTCGATTATAAAATACTAACATTTTGTGGTTATGAAGAAGTACGACAACACGTTCGTACGTGGTGCGTCACCCTCTTACACGGACGATGTAACATCTGAAAATGCCCTGTCAGCTACTCTGGCTATGGAGCCGGACAATTTGCAGTCCAGCACTGACAATTTCCTGGACGAAAAGTTCAATTGCGTTTACGATGCAATGTCGAGCGGGCCGACCAAGAGTGGACGCAACACGTTTGCTTTCTGGACCGTAGTTGTTATCTTGCTGGTGTTGACTGTGGGAAACCTCATTTTGACACTTACTATCGTCGGTGTATTGCGCTTGGGAAAAGGTATTCACGGCATGGAGTTGATACCCGAAGAAGATGTGATAAAATTTTATGGCACCACTGACCTGGATCGCGTCTATAGCAAGCAGTCAGGCCAGATCGAAGGTTTCACTGACTTGCCAGTGAGCATCACGGGCGAGGATGGCGTTTACATACGCCTACATAGAAATGGCCAGGCGCACAATCGTCTCATTATGGACAAGAGTGGCATACAATTTCGAGCGGTAAACGCTTTTGAGGTGAAGGATACTACGGACGGAGCAACCATATTCTCAACACATCGACCGCACTACAATATGCCTTCAGGAGCGAATAGCCTGGTGGCAAAGACGATCAGCGCTAGTAGGATAGCTAGTCCTATTACACAGCCACTTAACTTAGAAGCAGATGGGCGAGTTTATTTTAAAGGCTCCGAGGGAATATCCCTGGAGTCGGCGAGTGCATTTCTGCAAGCGGAGTCGTACGATCTAGCCATTAACTCCACAGAGGGTGTCATTGTGCTGGAGGCCGGTTCCGGCATCTTCTTGGATATGGACAAAGTGCCCATCGTCAGTTCGGAATTCGGTTTGCGCACTGGCAGCGTCCAGTACAAAATTTGTGTTTGTATGCCTAGGGGCAATCTCTTTCGAATAGCGATCCCACGCATACGTAATGGCCCAAAAGTAACATGCGCCCATTTCAGCAATAAACACGATCCGTGCGCGCAGAACTAAAGCGCATACGTACATGATGTGTGTGCATATTTGAAAACTTGTATTCAGTTAAAATTACTACGTAGTGTACAGCTTCTTCATAACCTTATCTATTCCTCATTAGTGATTGAGTTTTACGATAAAAAAATAAAATGATTTGCACACATTGATGATTGTGATGTTACTTATCATTGTTGCAATTGTGGCATGAACTCATAAACAGAATTGTAATATGAGTTATGAGTCTTACTCTAAGTCGATTCGGGATCACCGTCCATCTACATAAAAAAATGCACTTTTGTCGATTAGTTTTATTACATTAACTTTATTTCTAAAAGCGATGTTTATGATACAACTACAAGTCAATATTTAAATTATATAATCGGCATGTATAAAATTATATACTTTACAAGACTCTATCGAAATTGGCAATTTCTTTAATAATGCTTTTGTCCACAGGGGAATTCTGGAAATTCTGAGTTTAGACGTTTCATCGGTCTTACTTCAATAGTCATATTAAACAAAATACACAATTGAATCATAGCTTTTGCTTTATTTCCAACAGATTTTCAACTCATACGAAGAACGACAATACGAAAATGCCTATGGCATTCGTTTCAATCGACTTCTGCTTATCAACATAAAGTAATCTAAGTAATTTAGAAAAATTGCGATAGGAAATGATTAATAATTAATAAAAATATGGTAGATGAATTCACAATTTACAATGAGTAATGCGTAGATGTGCAGGATGAATAACGCTATCAATTATGATATTGATAAATTAGATCCACAAAATCGTCTTCTAATAGGTTACCATAGCCGCTTAAACTCGCCAAAAAGACGCTTGCAATAAGTGTGCTACTAACTTACACGCCTGGTGGCGGCGGTTCTTCATAACGAGATTTGTTTTCCACTACTGCATATGATGATTTTGGAGCCTGGTCGATCATGCCATCAGGCACTAGGCTCAGGAGCTCTGCTTCACTCAATTGGGCCAATCGGCTTGACGATTTTTCAGTATGTTTCACTGTCAATATATTTAATAATTATAATCTGATTTTCAATTATACTTAGTATACGACAATGCTACAAATAAATTTTTTTAAATTTAAAAGATCTCTTCTATAAGTAATTGTATATCGGTACTATGGAACATAACAAAAAATTTTGATTTGAAATTTACAGTTATGGAATCCGAAAGTATCAATGTCGTGCTTGTCGTGAGAGATGAAAGGGACGTATGGCCTTTTCATAGGAAAGTACTTTTCTCTCAGAGGATTTTTGCGAGGGCAGCCGCCGATACATAAGTCACGGCGGCCACTTAAGAGCAAGTTAAAAAAATTAACAAGATCTGACACTTGGTAATTGTAACAAATATAATTTGTATTATGAAGTCATGTGATACGCTGAAACATGTACTAATATTTATGAACCTTTAGGTTAGGTTAGGTTATGGTGGCTGCCTCTATAAGAGACACACTCGGAGGCCTATTGTGAGGCTCATTCACCCGTTTGAAATGTGTATGCAACACTGTTTTTCCAACATGTAATACAACACACATTTCAAACAGATGGGGAAAGGGAGGGAGGGGACCTACAGTTTAACGCCGAATCCGAACGGCGATTGGCAGTTTTTTCTTTGACACTTGGAGGTTTTGCCATTGCCTGCCAAGAGCGCACTTGTGCGATTTTTGTAATTCTCATCAGCTTCATGTGGATAGCGATAGAAGTAGACGAGCATTTTACCAGCCCAAGCTAGGAATCGAACCTAGGGCCTCGGTATGAAAAGCCAGCGCGCTACCCGCTGGGCTATCGAGGCCGGCCTGAACCTTTTAATTGTAAACTATTTGTTTGCACGTACCGTTTGTCTCATATGAGACCAACTCTGGATTGTATTCCTCATCGGTATTCGTTGAATTCGGCTTAACTAAAGAGCCTATCAATAATGACGGCGGTGGCGCCTGTGGCGCTTGCGATCCTTCCGGCTTACTGTTTATGCTCGCAAGAATTTGAGACAAGTTTGATGGAATCGAAATGTTAGCCAATACCGTAGACGATGTGGCCGCAGCAGTTGAGGTAAAGCACTGAAAATTTCAAAATACATATGTTTTTACTCTTAACAAAAGCTTTAAATATTTGAACGCCTAATTACCGATGGTTCAACATTTAAAAGACCAGCGATTTCCATCTCCTGTGCAGCAATTTGTCGATTTAGTTCCTCCATTTTGCGTCTCAGCTCTTCTTCAATATCTGTTGTTGAAGACGTTTTGGCGGGAAGCAAGGGAACATCGTCGCCCGAACTATCGCCGGGGGAATAGGGTTCATCGGCGTCGTCAACTGTCGCAGCCGGAGGTGCAGCAACAGCTGAAATATTTATAAATTTATTTTGTGTTTATTGCTCTTAAAACCACAGCTCGTGTACTCACGTTTTTGGATTTTAGCAGCAATTGGAGCTTTGATTATTGCATCGATATCGATGTCATCATCTTTCGTTGCTGTCGAAGATGGACGCTTTTTGCGCTTCGGGCTACCCGGCGGTGTAAACGAGCATACGTCAACACCCTTACGCAAGAACTGTAACAGAGACATTATAGTACGAATAGAATTTGTTTTGGTTTTGTGTAGTACACAAGCACACCTTTGATGACACTGCGGTCGCTGTTGCGGACGCTGCTTGTGTTGCTGCAGAAGTTCGCTTTCCGATTACACGTACAATAATGCCAACAAGTATGTCCGGTCGATAGGTATCATCATAGAAATCGACTGGCTCCACTGTCTGCAATACCGTCGGCATGCGTTTGCCTGCGCCCAGTGGATATATGTAAAAGTCCTTAATTTGCGTTGATACGGTATTGATGACGCCCAAGCGATTCCGATTTTCCAGATATTGGTATAATATGGTGTATGCAACCGTCTCTGACTCGCTGGATGGAATCAGACGGATTATGACAATCTCCTTGTTTGGGCTTTTTTTAATCTTCGATATGTAATCCCACACAGTGTCGGGCCCAATTCGTCCCACCACGTCCAGTTCGTCGGGCAGTAACTTGCCCAGATTAAGCACATTCCCGGCTACCGGTTGTATTACAATTTGGAATGATGCCACATCTATCATATTTATGCTGCCGCTCCAAATGGTAGTTGGTGCCAAAGCGCTGGTCGACACTGGCGAATCGGCGCCCGAATAGCGGACATATGGATCTTGCGGTGGTGTGGCGATTGAAACTGTGCTCGTCGGTTCCTGGTCGCTGTCGTGCGGTTGCGTTTGCAGAGATAAGGGCGTGGTAGTGAGAGCGCTGCTTGCTGCAACTGTATTCGCATGAACGGAAGTGGGTTCGGCTGTTGTTGGTAAGGGAGAGGTTGTTTGTCTGATTGTGCCCTTTTCTCGTTCTTTCATTCTTTCTATCTCCTTTTCCTTTTCCGAACCAAGATTTGCAGCTTCTTCAACCGTTTTTGTAGATTCGATTATTTGATCAATTAAACTGTATGGTTCCAAGAGTTTAGGAGTTATAGGCTTCTTTTGCACGCCACTACTCAAATCACGGTGTTTTTCTTTACCGATGGTACCAACGCAGCCTTTTGTCGGCATCGAAGGAGTTGTACTTGCAGTTTGTTTTTTTTCACTGGATTTCCGTTCGGCTTCGTCCTTGTGCTCACGGTGTTCTCGTTCTTTCTCGCGACAACGATCCTTATCTCTTTCTCGGTCACGTTCCTCTTTGTCACGACGTTCATCCCTATGAGAACTCTTATGTTTCTTCTCTCGGCTGCGACTTCGACTTCGAGAGCGACTATGACTCCGCTTTCTCGAACGCGACTTGTCACGATGGCGATCTTTGCTTTTGTGCCGCTTCTCGCGATCATGAGTATGGTCACGATCACGATCTTTCTCCTTTCCATGTGATCTCCCTTTCTCATCGCAAGTTTTCTCTGCCGCACTTGATAAGCTCACATTTTGCGTATCAGCATTATATGAACTTGACATCTCCAAATCCAACGAGTGCAATTTATCCTTACGCAATGCTGAACTACCGCTTACGGATTCATCCAATACACTACTGCTACTCACTGCCGAGCTGTTCAGCACTGATACCACGTCCTCAACGGGAATGGTCAAATCAAGGTTAACACAATCCGTCGATTTGCCCTCAATCACCTCTTCTCCCTTGTGAGTCTTTAGAACGTAGTTCTTTGCACACGACAACAAGTCCAACTCGGACTTCTTAATCATTTCTAGCTGATGTTTTGCTTCGTTTTCGCGCCACTGCGCCAATTCTTGGCTGGCCAGTTCCTCGGGCGACATCCTCACCAACTGCTTCGGCTGGATGAGCTTTGCGTTAATTTTCGCAAACAGTGTCTGATTCTTACGATCTTTTATGTTGAACATAAGCGATCGGTACTTAGCCTTGTACTTTGAGCCAGTATCACGATTGAAATAGTTGTACATCTCAGCCTCAGTCTCCGTCACGAACTCCTCTACCTCCTCCGGCGTCAGTTTAGTTGCAATGGCGTCATTGGGAACCGAATCATTGCTAGAACTACGCTCATTAATGCGCAGCATTAGTTGCTGTTTGAGCGTCCGACGCACATTTAGACGTATGGGCTCCGGGTCTGTGCTGGACGTGACGCTGTCTATCGGTTTTTTATTACCAATTTCTCCACTGTGGCGCTGTTTTGGTACTTTCTCCTTCGGTTTGGCTTCCTCCCTCGATTCGCTTCGCACTGGTTTGTCCGGCTTGATGGATACCTGTTGGGGATATTTTTGTAGCTGTTTTGGTGTGGATGGCCGTGGACTGGTTGGCGACACTTTTGCCTGCTCCACTAACTGCTTCACTGGTTTCAGTACTGACGCCGCCTCCATGTGTGCACTGGTGCATTCATTTCGCTGAGACGGCGTGGATGGTGGAGTAAGCTTCGTGAGCGTATGTAATGAATACGGACTCTGAGAACTTTGATGCGCGGTCACTGAGGTGGGGGTCGGGTAGAAGGTGCTCTTACTAGCAACAGTTGGCGATGAAGCATGAGAGCAACGTTGCTTCTGTTTTTTCTTCAATTTACAAGAAAAACGAATTAAAAATAATTCTAATAATTCTTTTTTTAGAAAGTGACCGCACCTCAATTTCAATTGCTTGTGTACTGCCAGGCTGCACCACCTCGAAAGTCTGATTTTCTTGCAGCCATTTCTTCAGATTGAGTGTAGTCGGGGCGCTACTGCCGGTCAACACTCGCCCACTCTTGCGCTCAAAGACGTACACCTGTAAAGAAAAATTGAATAATTTAATTATCAAGTATTAAAGATTTTCAACTTTAAAGATTACCCGCTCGACTTTCGGTTTTCGATCAGCCATTGATAAGACATCTTCAAATAGACCTTTTGCCTTCTTCTTCTTGTTGCTGTCCTCCGTTGGGGCTTTACTTTGTACAATGGTAGTTGCAAGATCCGGCGTTTTAACAGAAAAATGAGTGAGTGCATTTTGTGCATGCTTTCTAATACAGTCGTCGCTGCAGTAAATGGAATTTGGGCGTGCCACTTTCTTGCACACAATGCAGTAAGGTGGTGGTTCTTCGGTGACTGCTGCCGTCGATTTTTGCACCTTTATCTGCTGCGGTTGTAATGACTTGGATGACGCTGCCGTACGTTTATGCTCCTGCGAATTAACTGACGGAGGCCGCCTGGCTATTGTGGCTGCTGAATGGCCGACTTTCGCCGCAGTCTGCTTCTTTTGAGTACTGGTTATTGCTGGGGAAGTTCCCATAGTTTTCTTGTTCACATGTTCAGCACTTCTTGGAGGAGCATTAATGTCTAAATGCTCTTTCCTTCCCAATGTTTCCTTAAATGAAGAAGCAGCCGAATCTAATGACGATGGCCTCATCTCGATGACATCGCAGGTGGCAGTGGTTTCTACGTTTTGGTTAGTGACATCAGCACCGGAGACAGTAGCAATTTCATCCTCTTGTGATTGTGCAATAGGTTCGCTGACGACAACTGATGCAGTTAACGTTGCCTTTTTGGGCGCAAGCATGTCAGTGATTTTCCTTTGTTTCTAAAGAAGAAAGTAAATCTTTAAGGCTTTACGTGTGCCTCTATGAATATGTATTTGCGAGCAAACCTTCTCTTCTTGTTGTTTTAGACATTTGGGACACGTCCAATCAATACCCTTTTGCTCCATTTCTAGTCCCATGGCTTTTGTCACACTCACGCAAGTTCCATGAAACCAGTCCTCACAGCTGTCACAGCATATCATAAAGCGATTGTTATGCGGTTGACGGCATATGCACCAAAGCCTGTTAAAAGTAAATCCGAATAAGTGACGTAAGTTTCAAGCTCGAAGTCATTGGGCCCAATAAATCAATTTTCTTCAAATAACACTTTAACCCATGTTTTGCCCTTTAGACCCAGAATTTAAAAAAAATCCCGTCTTAGCGGAGGTTTGTTTTCTAAGAGGGACTTACGGTTCCAATTTCATGTTTGTAGCTTTAATGCTTTAGGCTGGGCGGTGATGTATCAGTCAGTCAATCAGAGCAAACAATTGTATGTATGTGGATTTGAGTAGCATGGGCGGTGCCACGCCCCTTTATGCAATCACCAACCCAGATTTCCAGTCAAAGGGTGCGATCCAGTTTCATTGTGGTGCGACTTACAGTTGCAAACTGCGGAAAATTTGAGTCACAAACAATTTGCCACGCCCCTTATCCAACGCCCATAAAATTTTACCAGTAGAACGACACATCTACGGGACGCCGATGTACACAATTTCAATGCTGACCGACTTATTACACACTAAAAATTTGGGTTGTATGGGCGGTGCCACGCCCCCTCGTCTTATACCTACCGCAATCCTTAAGTCGAAGAGCACGTCTAAATCGTAAGCCTGTGCCAAAAGTCATTGATGTGTGATCAGTAGTTCCAAAGTTATTCAAAACATTTTGGTCGCTTAAAAAAGGCCACGCCCCTTGTCCAACCCTTATGAAAATTTACCAGTGAAACGACATACCTAAATGGTGGCCCGGTACCAAAATTCAATGCTGTCCGGGTGGGCGTGGCACCACCTGTCGGATCGTATTCGCACTATGTGGTTTACCGAGATTTAGTCAAGACGAACATTCCGTGAAAGATTCAGCTCAATCGGCCGATTGAGCTGAATTTTTCATGGAATGAAAGGTGGGCATTAGACCTCCCTTACAACCAACATTTTTAAGATGGAATAGCTTCGGTATTGTAGGTCGGACAGCAGTGAAATTTAGTACAGTGGCTTAGACGTGTCGTTCCAGTAGTTAATCTATGGGCATTGTACGTTGGCGTGGCACTTTTTGAGCGACCCAAAGGTTTTGAATAACTTTGGAACTACAGGTCCACATCACTGACATTTGTCACAAACTTACGATTTAGACGTGCCCTTCGCCAGGGGAATAGGGTGGGTACTGGAAGAGGGGACATGGCACCGCCCACACAACCCAAATTTGTAATGTTGAATAGCTTTGGACTAATAAGTCGGATATGTAGCATTTAAATTGAAAGATGTTCTGACGAATGTAATTCAAACGGATGGGTTAAGAGTTTGTATGAAGAAACTGTGAAAACACATGAATAAATGAGCCTTTTGACTTCAAACTTTGTGAAAGTACTCTTAGTGAGAAATAATTCGATACGTGTTTTTCATTTTTTCGAAAATCAAAATCTAACGGGGTGAATGACGGGTTAAGAGTTTGTATGGAGAAACAAGATTTTATGGGCCTCTTGACTTTAAATACGGTGAAAGTACTTCAAATGAGAAATAAGTAGATAAGTATTTTTTCATAAAAATTTGACGGGATCAATAAAGGGTTAAGAAAAACGTAAAATTGCGTGCAAAGCCGCGGGGGCCTTGCTAGTTTATAATATCGAAACGAGTTTAACGATGGATAGTGTCTCGCAAATTTATGGTCAAGGAAATCTTCAATAGCGTTTACTCTACGACCGTATACTTTTACATACTTGCTGGGATCGTCATCATCTTGAGAGCCTGCTGCGTCCGCTTCTGTTGCAGTTTTGTCAGTTGCTTTCGAAGTGCTTCGTTTCGTGGTTGCAGTCGACTTCTTTGTTGACTTGTTGGCGCCAGTGGTACCACCCGTTGAAACGCGTCTTCTGTTGCTTGTTTCAGTTAATTTCTTCTCACTGACGGAAGTCTCTGCAATCGAAAACGAAGAATTTGACTGCAACGAGCTATCCAACGACGATTCGTTAAAAACGCCGCTGCTGGTGCTAGTGTTTATGCTGTGCTGCACTACGCCAACAGGCTGCGTTTGTGCTCGACGCTTTGCTCGTGTTGTGGGCGCTTCAATGGGTGGCAAAGTAATAACGCGTCCATTGCCGCGTACTATCTGAATCGGCTCCTTACGAACAAGCGGTGCTGTTTTCGAAGTCTGTGCTGCGTTGACTTGCGAAACGCCAATCATACTTGCGCCATTGTCGAAGGATGATGTGGATGGAGCATTGGAAATAGTCATCTGTATAATGCTCTTCGTCTGAGGTTCATTTTCAAGTGAGCGCTGTGTGAAGTAACGACGAAATTTATTTTATCGTACTGTTAATAGAAAATATAGACAATATTTTGGGACATATACCGGCAATGCTGATTCAGTAGATTTCCGCATCGGCTGAAATATAGGAGCCAGTGGAGGTGGTGTTGCTGTCGTTGCCGCTGTTGAAGAACCCCCGACACCACTGATTGCTTCACTACTGTCATCACCGAAAACCTGCTTTTCTACCGCTTCCTGCAGCGTTTTATCATCCTCAATCAATTCAACCACATGCTGCAATAGATCATCGGGGATTTCGTCGCCTTCAGGAGCTTCTAGCAGCGGTGCATTCGCTATGTCTATGTCATCGGCAGTGGCGAAGTTGCTTAACTGTGGCTCACACTGTACCTGCGTATGCGGCTGTGATTCGTTTGATCCCAGCGCTTTTTCAGTGTTCTCGAGCATTTTAACCAGCTTTGGAATGTTTTCGTTTCCGCTCCTATCTTGTTCCATTACGCCCGACTTTTGCATTTCACCTTTCATAATTGAGACCAGTAGATCAATTTGATCTGCGGCCGACTCGCTTGAGCTTGGCTGTACTTGTGGCTGCAGATGCGTTTCTGGTATTGAAGACTGCTGGGCGTTCGGTTTGTTCTTTGCTGCGAGTTCGGATGAGCTCTGGTGTGTTTGTATCGATATTTGCGCGGGTAGTTTGTTCTTTGCTGCCGTCTCAACGCCCAGCGGCATGAAACCTTTCGATGACGATGGTGACGGCGTCATGCGACCATATGAGCGTGCGCCAGTCGTCGGCGTGCCGTGTACAGATTGCACTGGTTTTTCAGTTTGTGTCAACAAGGTACCGATGTCAGTAAAACCTCGTCTTGGACTGGCTATCACCTGCACAAATACGAGCAAAATTTTAATTATTTTATTAAGTTGTTGCACACCACTTACCTTGTTGATGGCAATTTCTTTGACAGTCTGCGGTGATGACTGAAGCTTCGATCCTGGCGCAGTGTTAGATGCACCTCCCACTTGTATAATCGGCCCCCTGCGAATAGTGGTTGCAATCGGTGATTGCTGTTGCGCAGAAACGCTTGCCACCTTGCTCTCGGCAATCGGTTGTTTCTTGGGAATCGGTGGTAAGGCCGCTATTGCGTCGGACAGTGGTTTAGCCAGGATGTTCGATGCTATTTGCGGTACTCGTGCAACGCAAATGGTACTTGGAGTCTTAAGTGCACGACACACATCACTGCCAATACTTTTTGTACTTTTTAATCGCAACGTCGTTGCCATTTCAGCACTTTCATCCATGCGTTTGCTATGTACTTTCCCTCCTTGCGGACGTCTCAACTTTCTCTGCTCCTTTCGTTTGCGGCCTTTTCTGTTGTTTACATCAAAGTCTAAGTCACTATCGCGATCATTGTCAGACTCCCCTGATTCTTCGCTAACAAAGTCATAATCCGATTCCGCTGTTGAGCTATGCATGTCATCGTCGTCCTCAATGAAATCGTCAGTGTCGCTTTGTTTCGTCCCTTTCACGGCCTTTTTGGCCTTGACGACGGACGCTTCTTTTGCTAATTGCCCTTTTTGTTGGTCATCACCTTCATGCTGTCCCACTTGCCCCCTTTTTTTCATTTGCAATTGTTTCATGGTAATCGCAGTCTGCGAAATAATTTTCCTTCCGACCGCTGCCTGCTTCTCAGCTAACTTTGCCTTCATTTGAGCTGGCGATGTGAACGGTGTGTAGCAATGATCATTCTTGATGACATACAATTGGAATTCATAGTCAGCAGTGTGCTTGATTGTAGATACCCCAGCCAATTCTAAAAAAAAAAACCAAAATCATATAATCTACGAATTCTTAATAATAAATTTACATACTTAATGCTTCCTTCACCATCTCTTTGGCATTTTCCGGAGGATAGAATTCCTCAACAGTTAATCCAACTATTTCCGGCCGTTCATTTCTAGGCCTCGATTGAACTTTTTGTACTTTTACTACTTGTTTTCGACTCCTCTTCTTAGTTCTCTTCGGCTTTTTTGCGTTTGTTATAACTCTTCCGTTCTCTGTAGTGTTTTCGTCATCATCAGCACTTTTGACATCTTCTGCAGAGACTTCTTCATCGCTTTTTTTGTCTTCGTCTGTTCCTTCAAAGTCGGTTGCGCTAGCTATGTTGCTGCTGCCTTCAGTTTCTTCCTCAGATTCGCTTCCTTCCTGCCGGCGTAGCAGCTCCTCTGCCTTTTCAGCTTCTTCCTCTTCATCCAACATGCTGAGTGTTGGTGAAGTTAATCGAATAACGCTTATCGACGACAGCGTTTTTTCCTCTGTGAAAATTTAAAAACACTATCGTTATGGCTCGCAGACCAATTCATGTTTTTCGTTGATTGACTTGCCAATTAGATTCTCTATCCCACGAGGATCAAAACTAACTCCGTTCTTTCCGTAAACCACCACTAGGTTGGAGTCCGTTGAAGCGGCGTTCACATCTTTTCCAAAATCACCCAGCGGTTCGGTACCCGTTGCTGGTCTAGAATTGCTTTCAATGAACACGGAGCTCGACATCTTTTCTGTTCATTCAATTTTCTGAAACACACAAATTCTGCTTCAACAACTTAATTTGAGAACCTTTTTGTATTACCCTTGAACAAAACCAATATTTGGGCTCAAGTTGGCGCCATTGCCAACAGCCGGCTGACGGCGTAAATATGAAAAAGAAAAACGCGAACCGAGTATGCAACGAAGGCGATAATAAACTTGCTGCAAAGCGAATTACGACGATCAAAGGAGTGGAGAAACACTTCCCGTAGAAATGCAAAATTTTTACATTGATTTTCAACACCCCTTTACACGACTTCAACGCATGCTTTTATATTTGTAATATAACTTGAAACGTAAACGCTATGTAGACACTAAATTGAACGCGAAAGAAATTTTTCTATTAGTAAAAAACCCGATTTATTTTCCGTGACACAAAATCGTGAGCTACACAACGCGCAATTTTCGTAGGAAGTGTTTGGAAAGTCTTGGTTTTTCGGAGTCCCTCGTATGGACACATTATACCCCAATAAGCCATTTAACGCAAATATGAAATAAAAGTTTGTTAGGGACTACGACTTTCTCTCACTAAATTATAAGCTACTTCAAAATTATATTGTGAAAATACGTGTTTGCGGGTGGTAGCGAAAATCGTTTGTATTTATCTCACATTAACAAAGTTAGTCTGGCAACCATAACAATATTCATCTCAATGACAATTAAATACTTGCATAGTATCATAGTGAAATTAATAAAGTGTGCCAGATGGGAGGAACTCTCTCTTCATCGTACACTTATTTTCTGACAGTTAATGTCATTTTGCTGACAAATGTCAGAGTTCATAACCCGTCTGTGCTGTATGAAAAAATTTCAAACAAATTGTTGTTTGAAAATACGTTCTGCACCAAAACCGACACTGAAAACGCAACTACATGCCAGGAAAAACGTGCTGTCTCTGCAAAAAACGCACGGCAATGCAATTTCTATTTTTTTCTAACATAAAATACATTACGAAAATATATATTTCTGGAGTACTGAAAGTAAATTTTAAATTTTGTGCCGAACTGACACAAATGAATTCACACATTGACAATTGTTACTCAGAGAAATAAGTGTACGTCATCTAACTGGTACAATTTATTGATTTCACTATGCATAGTATCATCACGGTTGAAAGACGACCAAAATTTTGTTAATTAGATGTTTCTAAATGTAAATGTAACCATAACTAACGAAAAAACGAAAAAAAAACCTAATGAAAAAATTTCATATCCATATGCATTTCCTCACGCGTAACAACATGCGAGCAAACAAACAAAAAAATTCATCAAACATGTAGTGCTGGAACCAACATCGATGTAACAGCGATACCTCGATGTTATCAAATCTACGACTTATAAACAAAGTTATCAGAAAATTTTTGTTACAAAAGCAGTACCACACCCCTTGTCCAAAGTCCATGAGATTTCACCAGACTAACAACAGATCCTTGGGACGACGTTGTACCAAATTTCAGAGCTGTACGACTTATAAATCCGCCGTTATTCAATATCGCTTTTTCCTTGTTTTTATAGTTCAAAATCACAACAAACGCAAATTATCAAAATTAAAATTTTGAATTGAAATTTTCGTTTTCTATTTGTAATTTGATATTACAGTTTGTAGAGACAGTGAAAACCAACAAATTCTTTAGCCAGCAGCCGGAAAAGAGCTACTCTCTTACCTGCAGCAAGAGGACCTAATGTACTTATATTTTGATTGGCAAATATTGTCAAAAAAGTCATTAGTAGAGTAAACAAAGTTGTATTAAAATATACCTAAGCATTTTCCGTTTGCGTTTAGTACGATGGTTGGTTAAACATGTTTTGAACTGACAAATTTCAGACATCAAAATTGACGTATGTAATTTCAAAAAAATGTGGTTTTCTTTGAGCGGGAGAGTTTTTATTAGACTACTTTATTTGTATACTATGACATGAGCATTGAATGTTTGACATTAGCTGCCAAACGAAATCCAAATGAGGCAATGTAAACACTTTGAAATAACTCATTGTTTGGATATTACATGAAACCTGAAGTGATCCTCCTCCTCCTCCTACCTTGGGTCACGGTTGCCACTAATAATCTACAATAATTTTTCTAGTATGTTACACGGAACATTGGGACAACTATCAACATTTGCCTTCCTTTGTTTTTTGCTTATTAGTGCTTTTGGAGGGGAAAAACGCGGGTTGTAATGCTTTCTGAAAATGAAAAATTGGCAGCACTGTTACGAATTTGTTTCTTTTGTATGCGCCCGCATACACTCATATAGCAGAGTTCAATCCAGAGTTTATATTTTTCAATTTCAAATTGACTAATGTGCATAAAGTATAATTCACTAGTCCTTTTTAGTGGAAATCAGTTGTACCAAAAATTCATTTCAGCGGGCAAAGTGCGAACAGCTGCTTTGGCTGCTCTCTCACTTTTATTATCTAGATACGCAAAGATAACCATATGTTCAAAATTTTTGGACAGATTTAATTTGATTTAAGCGAAGTTTTAAGATTAGTATAGACCAGTGCTGCCAGGTTTAATTTTAAAAGCGCCCAATTCCAAAATTTTATCGCCCAAATCAAAATTTCTGTGATTATTTTTAATTTTTTTATTATAACAAAATACATACATCTCAAAGAAGTTAAAGCCTTGTATTGAGATTTTTAAATGCTTGTGAGATCAATAAACTGCTTTCAATGCAGGTACGTTGAATTGAGGATTCTTTTAAGATTAATAAAAAGCCTTCAAGACAGACAGTTAATATAAATGTAGAAATATATTGGGTCAAAGCACCTTTAACTGGTCAACCTTCAGTAACCGCCCGCTATTATCTTTTTATCAGTTATTGGGAATGATTTGCAGCAGTAGTTATGCGCTTTTATAAAAGATTTAATTCGAATAATGGACGTTAGTGTCTCTATCATCATTCTATTGTGCAGTTTTGTTTTCGTCAAATTCGTGACCGAAAAAATTCGTTCAACAAACGCATTTGAGTGTGGTAGAGAAAGTAGAATAAATGCTAGCTTTGAAAAAAGAAAGACTCGCCTAAGCGAGATAAATAATCGATAAATCGCCCAACCTGGCAACAGTGGTATAGAGTGGCTAGTTCAATCGATGAGAATGAACTGATTTCGATTTGTAGAATCATCAGTATTTTGTTTGACTTCGACCGGTCATATATGTATTTACATAACAGTTTGGTGGAACTTTTTGGAGGAACTGTGAAATGCTCTACTCATAAATTTAACAGAGGAGGACAGCAGCAAGCCAGGAGCATGTGTTAGGGCGCAACTTAATTCGCGGCATTTAACGCTAACGGAGAAAAGAGGTCGATACCAGTCTGTATATGGAAAAAGAATAATCTTATCGTAATAGGCTGTGAAAATATCTGATTTTGTATATTATAGAACATAAAAATACTTTAAGATTTATGTGTATGCGCTCGCATAAACTGAGAACCAATTTGTAAGTATTTTTGGGAGTTCAAAATATTTCTAGTTATTTTATATAACTAGAAATATTTTGTGCCGGAGTAGGTAATTTTGTTAAATACTATGTAATTTCTTTAATGCTGTCAGGGAAAATAAAACTACAAAGCTGGCATCCCTGGTTATGTCAAAGAGTTAATGTCATAATTTGAGGTCAGTGTTGCCAGAGTTTGCGTAAAAATCATATCTATTTTGTGGAAATATCTTACGGAAATATTGAGACGAAAATTATGCTTATAAATAGGGCTTCGAAGCAATCTATAATTGTTACAATACATGCCTATAAATTAGGCACTTACTCGTATGAGATAACCTCAATAAATTTGGTCATGGTGCATTAACACGTAACAATTTAAGAAGAAAGATGTTTCTTTTTATCGTTATAAAAATATGTAATAATAATGTCAGAACCTTATTATTTATATAGTTAACACTAAGCTCTTGATTCAAGGTGAATCAATTCTGATACAAGAAAAAAAATCAATCGAGAACTCTAAAGATTTAATTAGCCGTAATAATTTATAGTATTGGGGATAGTAAAACAATTGTTTCTTGCCTTTATTACTTGTGAACGGTAAGCAGCCAAACATTTTAATATATAAAGACATTTTAACTTAATTGTGGAGAACTGACCGCGATAGTACAGCGGGTAGCGCGCTGGCTTCTCATACTAGAGGCCCTAGGTTCGATTCCTAGCTAGGACTGGTGAAACACTCGTCTACTTCCATCGCTCTCCACATGAAGAATATGAGAATTACAAGAATTGCACAAGTGTACCCTTGGCAAGCAATTGTTAAACCTCCAAATGTGGAAGAACAAGGAGCTGCTAACTACCAACCGGCGATCGGTAGTGGGTCCCTTCACCCTTCCCACAACCGTTTCATATGGTTGTTATAATATGTTGAAAAATAGTGCTGAATACACATTTCAAACGGGTGGAATTTGGAATAGAGAGGTTCATACAGAAGCATTCACTATAGTCTACCCAAGGCGAATAAATTAAAGTGGCCGCGTAAGGGCAACAACAAAATTCCCATTCCCATATTTTGTTGTTGGGTTTGTGGAACTTGATTGTCAAAATCAGCGAATCAAAATCAAGCCATCGGTAACCAACCAACCAAAAACAACAATTTTCACAATCTAGACCTCTCCAACATGAAAAAAAAATCAGCTGGTTTAACGAGGTCACCTGTATGAATTCGCCTTGAGCCTATCTCACCTACCAACTGGAGAAATCCAATTATCTGGGATCGACGTACATTAATAAATGTATTTAAATTGTTATGCATATATAATATACACGTACATATGTGCAAGTTAGACATTTGGCATAGCACGGAATATTACCAACAATCCAATGGGCTGGCAGCACCATAAAACAACATTTTACTTGCTTTGATGTGCAGACAATTTTTCGCCGCATAGTGAATTGATGTGAGCCCTGTATTTCTTGCCGCGCAGATATTTCAAAAGTTTGTTTTGCTTAGCAACGAAAGTGAATTTTGACAAGAAATTGACACTTGCAAGTTGCAATTGCGGTGAACGCAATTTTTGGAATATCCAGATTGAAAACGAGTTGAAGGACGGAAATGGAGAAAGAAAACAATAATGATCAATCAGATAACAGATTAAGCGATCGAGAGGTACATATTGAGGAAGATAAAGGGCGGAAGCAACCAACGACCCAGGAGGAGTCTGCCCAGGAGTTAGAGTCAGAAAAGAAAATAGAAGAAAAGGCTCGTCCAGGACCGATAACTACATATCGTATGCGCCCTTCTTTAAAAGATTTGTTCCGGTGCAGCCAAGTCAAGGAGTTAATCCAAAGTGTTTTAACTAATAAATTGCTGGGTAAAGGGATGGTCGTTTGTGTTGAATTGAAAATAAGATAATTGGTATTTTGCAGGGAAGGTTTACAATGCAGATGATGCTGGAAAGTGGACTCGCGAGATTGCGGATGAAGTAAGCGCTGCCGTGAAGGACCAATTGAATATGCCACGTTACAAGCATGTTGTACAAGTGACACTGGGGCAGCAGCTGGGCGCTGGTTGCTGTTATATTGCGAAATGCTGCTGGGATGCTGAAGCAGATTCTCAAACGTCCGATATCTTCACCAGCGCAAGTCTATTCTGTGTGTGTACGGTGTTCGGCGTTTATTTGTATTAATGATGGACAATATTGTTCAAATTTCTATGTACATAATATACAATATTAAATGAAAAAGTATCCGACATCGGATAATTGGGAAGCAAAATTAGATGTGATATATATAATTTTGATTCTCGATGTTAATTCTTACAAAAATCAGGTTAATATATATAATAAATATATTTCATCTATTCAACTATGATTGATGATGATATTTAATAAACTGTATCAGCAGTCTGACAATTGTTTAAGTATTGGTTTTTGCATTGACACTGCTTTTGTAAGAACGTTTTGATGTATTGTTCCAGATGCCAGAAAAGGCAGATCCTTCGTTTTAAGGCAAAATTTGTGATGAATAGCTTAAACTTGCTAGTCTTACACTCGACCCGTTCAATTTGATTTACGGAAAATCGGAAATATATTTGCATTTTTTTGATATAGAATTTAAATATATGTAGCTAGTACTTTATTGTAATAAATTGAAATGTATTTCGTTGGTGATCGATAATTTCCGAAAATTCTAGTTTAAAATAACTTGTACAAAATAGTGTTTACTTGTACAATATAGTTTACGAGCGCATACGCCACGTTCGGGAACCTTCTTTCCAGAAATTACTGTTTGAAAATTCCTTTGCAACTATTTTGCATTTAATGAAAAAGTTGTGCATGTTCAAATCATTAGTTAGATAGCCATCATGTTAAAGGACCTATAAAGCCACTACAAAATAGTACTGTAAGGGAGCAAATCAAGCAGAACCAAAGCTAAGTTGGAATCGTTTTAATTTTATGCAATGCCGAAAAGCTACGGGGTGAACAAGGGTAAAAAGAAAAATATATATGAAAATTCTTATTAGTAAAAAGAAAAATATATATGAAAATTCTTATTAGCTTTAACTGTTTTACCTTTATTGGTTGATTGAAATATTTTTGTTTACTTGGACTTGAGCAGAAGTACAAAATATTAAAATTGTATACACACGTGGGTACATATTTTAATAGATTATTTAAATCAACTGTAACTTTTAGGATTTACATGGGCAATGTATGCGTATAGTGTGTAGTGTGTGTTGAGTTTGAGTTTTGAGTAATTTGTTGGAGGCGGAAACCCTTCTACTACCTTTACTTTTCTCAACAAGCCTTTGCCTAATCCAGTACCACTGCAACCCTTAAAGTTCGTTTGAAAAAATTAATATAAAATTAGAATTAAAATTGAATTTAAAATCAGCACTAGGAAGAAGGCGCATCTTAGTCAAAGTAACGTTATGGAATCAAATGGTAATGGGTCGCAACTGTGAGTACGACTTGACACTGTATAGAGAACGGTTTGTATATTTGTAGGCGTTGTACTAGCGGGGAAAACAAAAGAGAAGCGCGAACGCCAACCGAACTGGACGGAGGCGGAGAAACAACTCCTACTTTCATTGACCCGTATGCATCAAGTGATCCTAGAAAATAAGGGAAGCGACACGATGACTATTAAACGCAAGTCAGAAGCATGGGATGACATTGCCACAAATATGAAAGCCGCTGGCTACCAACGTAGCAAGGAGAGGTTAAAACAGCAGTTGGGACGTATACGCGCAGCAGAAGCGAAAAAAGTGAAGGACGCACTGGCGAAAGGGCTATCGGCGCCGCCTGCTGCGATTCCAAGCTGCTCTACTCAGTCCGTTTCCAGAAACGACAGTTTGTTGCGCGATGACTTGTCAGTTCGGAAACGGAGCTGCAAATCTGCACCCATAACACCATCAGCCGAGAGACAGAGCGAGCACAGCATGCCAACGCCGTTATTGGATGAAATCGAGATAAAGATCGAAAAAGCGACTTCGCTGGAAGAATACGATTCATCTCCACGCAAGGAACCAATTCTCAAACTGCAGGCGCAACCGTACGTCATGACAGCGGCTACAGTTGGGCCAGTGACTTCGGAGAAACGAGATCAGAGTCAGGAGCCGTTTTTTAGTCTTCATCCGCTCGGGATGGGTGTCGGCGGAGTTGCAGACGGTAACACTGAATTGGAGCAGCAGATACCGAATTTATCGCCCAACAATAAAGGTCGTCGCGAGTTTAGGCAGCGGAAACGAAAGTACCGGTTGCACTTTAATGGGCGCGCGCCACACAGTCGGGTGCAGCGCGTGCGCCAGCTTCATTTGTATCGTGTGGCGGTAGAAAAAGAACGATTGCGGACACTGCGCTTGCAACAATGCCGAGACCGTGTGCTCTACCGCAAAGATATGCAGATTCAAAATCTTAAGTTGCAGATACTGCGCAACCTTGCCAACCAAAACCGTAGCAACCATATTAATTTGTAAACCGCCCCTCAGGACGAACTGTACTTGGGTTGCTGCTTTGAAATCGCTCTGTAGATGTTGGTTGGTTTGATAATTTTTACTTCTTCACGTAAAGAAGAATTGACTTATTAACTCTGTTTTGTTGTGTCTCATTTATTTATGTAGTTTTGCATTTAGTGGTCGAGAAATCCCAATTTTTAAAATACCTGTGAATGTTTGTATGCGTAAAAATCGCATTGCATGTGCATCTACCGAATAAAGAAGAAAACAATCCACCAAGAGTGGAACCGAGCATGGAAAAATGCTTACTTTACGACTACATTTCACGTAAAATGTTTACTGTAATCAATTAGTGTTACATATCATATACAATTATATCCGTTGGATAAAATCTTGTTTATACATACATATATACATCTTATATAAACCAATGGACATTAGCAATTGCAATTATAGTTATGCAATGCAGGTTGTCTGCCATCTGTGATCTGCGTTCATTGTATTCGCACATTAAGTGGATTTATAATACGTCCGGCCATCACGGCAACGTCTAAGTCCCGGTCGACGACGAAGAAGAGAAACGGATGATTTACCGATATTTGAATTGGCTGAGTCTGTGTGCCATAGTTGCCTAATAGAAGATGGATAAATAAACATTACTTAAGTATGTGTGTGAAGAGTTCCACTATGTAAGATTACACATTGCTTTGTAGTGTTATTCAGTTTTTATGGTAGCCGTTAATAGCCGAAGTCGTTTCGCCTGGTTGAACTAGTAACGGCTACGTTGCTTATGCAATGTCCATTTACATTGCAATCGTGGGTGTGCCTGCCGGCGCGAGAGTTAACAACTGGAGGTGCAATTGCATTTGCCGGTGCTGTACTTACGTTTTAGCTGGTTTATTGGTCGTGTCCGTATGTTCACGTTGATTGATTGCTCGATGTGCTTCACATAAATGCCCTTTTCGTCAGTCATTGGACGAAAATCTGCTCGATTCGGCTCGAAAACATCACAAATTCCCATCTGCAACATACATACATATATAAAAAATAAATGCAAGTGTGTTGCAAGACCACCACAGCTTTAAAACAAAAATTAGGAAGAATTAATTTGCGAAGACCTTATGCGCTAACGATGCAAAGCATCTTCAATAAAAAGTAGCACACGATAGTCTTTACCTAAAAATGCTTTACTCAAAGAATTATTTTATTGTAACCAATCTTTGTTCACGATTTCACCATGAGCATGTTGCGATTACAAGGAAGGATGGATATGGTGCAAATAATAAAACGATGTAATAATAAAAAAGACGTTCATTTCAGGGAGATAATGATCTTGATGATTCGATCTTACTTTTGCTACTCATATTTCTAATTACAAAAACGTTTTCTCCAAAAAAATTAATTTAATTTAAGTTATACATATTATATAAGGAAGAGACCTCTATGAAATATATTATATTCATTAATAACTTGTAAAAGCCGTAAAGAAGAGCATCTGTTAAGACACCGATATCATGACACTATTTCTTATAATGGAAGAAGTTTCTAAGAGAAATTCGGTAATGGTTAAACTTTGATAAAAATGGACACGCTGGGTTAACAATTGGGTGGGTTATTTCATAAAAGTTATTGATAGTTTAAAGAAGAAAGTGCTAAGAGATTGCGATGATGTTTAATAAAAGTTATTAAAAAAGGTGAGATTGAGTTTTTCACGTACTACTATAGCAAATACTGTCGAACATACTTTGTATGTGTACTTTCTCCTTATTTCATTCATACTTCTACTTACGTTTTGTAAGTCGTTGGTGAGAAACATAAGGCCATTCAATTTGAAATCGGGTATGATGGCTTGAACCCATCTGGGTTTTAGTTGTTTCCTTATTAAACGTAAGGGCGGTCCCGATCGGAGTGATGCAGCTGCAGACATCAAGTCCATCTGATAGTCCGGTAGTAAAATCATTAGATTGTATTCCGATGTGTCCAGCTCGAGTTCAAGTACACTCATTTTGAGATGATCGAAGTACTTGAAGTACAACACTGCGTTGTAGACCTTGAATGTGGTGTGCACTAATTGCTGGTTGCCCAAGTAGAACACATGGCTGATGACGTCAGTATTGTAGCCGTAATTTTGCTTCGTATTGGATGTATGCAGAAAGTGTGGTTCAATAGTTTCAGCTACGAAATCGTTAGGGACTTGAGTGAGTGCTGGCCCTGGCCCTGAGGCTGGCCCTGGTGCTGTGAACGAAAAGAGATTGTGATGTGCTTGGGGTGGTGTATTGAACAGGTTCACAAAAAGGCCAGCATCCAACTCTTTGATATTCAAGAGATGACGTTTGTGGCGACTGAAGCGGCTTGTGCGTGCGCCGTTGCGCATTGGCTGGGGTAAGTAATTAAGCTTGAGAGCAGCAATGGACGACGGTGGCGCTGGGGGCGCTTGCAGCTTGCCACTGGGCGGGTAGGATCCTCTAGGTTTTTGTAAGCGCTGAAATTGAGCCGTCAGACTAGCTTCACCTACATTCGGCGACACCAGTTCGGTCGCATCGTTTTCACCGGCTGCATTGGGTGGAATAGTTGTCGTTTCTGGAGCTTCGGTTTCTTCTGTAACAGTTGTGGCTTTCTCTGAAGTTGCCGATTCTATGGGGGATGCTGCCTCTTCAGTAGTTGTTAAAGCCGTTGCTGCTTCGGTTGTTGCAGCAGGAGTTATAGCCGTAACCGTTGTTGTTGTCGACGTAGTTGTGGGCATTACAGTTGTTGTGGTTATAGATGGTGTTAGTTTGACTTCGATAGAGGTTTCCTTTGCAATTTCCATTTCCGTTGTGGTTTTTATTTCCGGTTGCGTTGTTGTAGTGGCGATGTCGGCAGCAGTCGTCGCAGTTGTGGTATCTGCGATTTCAATGCTGGTCGGTGTCGTGGTGGTTGTAGGCAGTGTGGTCGACGATACCATGTCCATGCCTAGGTCGTAGCCATAGAACATTAACACTGTTTCATAATCGTGCGTTATGGTGACATTCTCCTTGTTCAAACTGAGTCCCTTGAGCGGATTATCGGATCCAAAAAAGTAAGTCTATATGGAGAGGCATGAGAATTAATAGTTGAGTTGGTAAATTGTAAAACTTGTTTGATGTCTACTCAAGAGTGATTACGAAATAATTCGTCTTTGATAGTGTCAATGAACAGTTCATTCGCCAAAACGTCATCTCATCCTAGAATCCAAGAAGTAACTCTCGATGGAATACTTCAGGATAAATACTTCATGTAGTTAAATTAATTTTTAATCAAGAATTAAGAATTTTGAAGAACTGAGTTTGAATTGTTCGTTAAGAACAACGCTGCTTTATACACAATTTTTAATATAAAATCATTGTTAGTTTTGGTGTAGTTTTGATCGGAAAAATATTGAACAAATTCTGATTATAAATTGTTATTGGAAAAACATTTGGACTTCTGTCAATTGATTTTAAAAAATGTATAGTGTGTGTGTGTGTTACAATTACAACTGAGATGTATGTATGTGTGTATGTATATACGTCAGCGAGTTATGTCGACTTGCGAATAGTCATTTATTTGCTCTTCTTATCTTGATCAATATGGTAACTAAGGTTCGATGATCTCACTTGTACTTCTCTGAAAAAACAGAGAATGCGCCATTGATATGCTCAAAGAAGTGAGTGCTTCTAACAGCTAGCGGCGAAAAAAACCTGTATGAATGGAGAAGAAGAGTTTTTTGGTGGTGCAATGACTTGCGCGGATCTTCAAAGTATATGCGCACATATTTCTGGTACGTGCAATTTGAATATTGCACATGGCGAATTCATGGTGTATTTCGACACCAGGTGAATGAAATCCGAAGCTTGTATTCTAAAGAACGCATTTTGAGCAAATTTCACATGATACCATTTTAAATTTTCGATGCAATATGATTTGTTTGGATTCACAGAAATGTTGTGTATGTACTGGTTTCTAATTAAAATTATAAACGCAAACAAGAAGACGAACATACATATATTATAAATTTTTTCAAACTAAACAACAAAGCAAACGTATTCAAACATATGTATCTCATTTGGGAGTATGTATATTTATAACATATTGTTTAAATACTTAAGTTATAGTTGACTAGAATTTATGAAACAAATATTTTTGTGCAAAAAAGGAGAAAAATGGATTTACAATTATTGCTAAGGCAACTCAGGAATTGTTTTGATAGATTGTACGAACTGTAATACTGAAAATGTAAAACTAATACACTTAAAATCAAAACAAAAATTAGAATAGGTTAAGTTACTTATGCAATTATGTGTCTAAAGGCGAGTTACTATGTATATAGATTTTCACTCTGCAGTTGTTGTTCAATATCGACGGTGATACCAGGCTTGCGTGAAATTCGTAGTTAGTTATGATGGGTATGTTACTTACATTCCTCAAACCCTTTAATACTTTCCGACCGCGTGCAGACAATTGTGTGAATCCCTTATACCAGAGGATCTTTGATATCATTATTGAATATTTTACACCACTGACTGGTGTAAATTATAAGCTGGATATTTGGTAAAACGAGACAATTTTGAAAACAATTTTCACAAAAAATACATTGATTTAAATGATATATTTAATGAGTTTTATTTTAACAGTGGTGACCTTGCCAACAATGAAAAACTCGGTTCGGTTCTGTACTATATATTTATTTTGTACAACATCAACGTAAATATAGTTGCCACTGAGACGGAGCGATGTTTGATTTATATATATTAATACGCTAGCACATTTTTCATCATTAACCTCTCCCTTGACGTACCCTTCGATATGAGTGAACTACAGCTTGTGCTTAGAAACACCAAAACAAAAAAGACTCCGGGACAAGATAGGATCAGTTATGAGTTCTATAAATTTTCGCCTCAGTATTTTTTGTATGAAATCTTAGGTTCAAGCAGATCCCTCATTCTTTTCGCTCGGCTGTAATAGTTTCTCTCTTCAAGAAAGGTGACGCCAACCTTGCGGCCAACTTCAGCGACCTGCTGGACACATTGTATAAAATGTTGACTGTCATTTTATTAAGCCGTATTAACGCCTGCATCGACTGTCCTGCCATTCTAACTGAATCACAAGCAGGTTTTCGTAGGAACAACAGATAATGTATTCAATATGACGAGCATTATTAAACTTATGGCGAAAAACAAAACGTTCGCTTTCTTTGCAGATTTTTCTTGTGCTTTCGACACCATTTCCCGCAACATGCTCGTCTATAAATGCGTCTCTATTAATTTGAATGAGATCTTATAACTTATTTATAAAAAACAATGAATCGGGTGTGGTTAAGTGGCGAGCTTTCGGACTCGTTTCCTGTGAACCAGGGCGTTCGTCAAGGCTGCTTGTTAAGCCCAATTCTATGGACTTTATACCTGAACGAACTGAACGATTACCTTACCTAGAAACGGGCTTACTGCCGCAGTTTGTTCATACTCTCCACTCGCATATGTTTTTTTAGTCTCCCTCGCATTCTTACGGAGGAGTCCGTACGGAAAGGAGCATACTGGGATCCGTTAACCCGTTAAAACCGTTTATCGCGTAGTTTAGATATGGTGTCTCCGCCACAATAATGGATTGCAATAACCTAGTCGAAAAAGTGTTCAAGGTGTTTGCCGAAGGCACGGTAAATACTACCACGCATGATCTCTACCCACATCTAGTCCCGGTAAACACAGCTTACTTTAATGAAGAGTACTCTGCCTATACCGCGAGTTTACTTAATATTTCGGGCAAGGGGTGGTCTCCTCAATCTTAATGCAAGGACCTTCAAAAGTACCTTCTTTATAGCTTGCCCAGTCTGCAACAAAGGCGAGGCAGAAAGATTATTCCACTTTATTGATACTTGCTCGATCTACAAGGATATTCGCTTTAATTGTTTCAGCGAAAAAGTTTTGGATATGTCCAAAGTGATAGGATTATTTTATTTTATTTTTATCTGGAGTGTGGCACACAACTATGTTATGTTAGTGCCATAATTGTATTTTTATTTTTCCGAAATAAAAAATATACTACTACTACTAACACATTTTTGGCATAAATGCAGTATTGCGAACCTTCATGAAAAAAAATAAATAAGTTGCTATTACATAGGGGTTCGACTCATGAATCTAACGAACTAAAAAATTTGCCTGGGAAACGCCTACAAAATGTGTGGCTCGGAGTCAAAGTTTTTATCAAAAAAACTCAATCAATTTCCAATTGATTTACACGATATATTTACATATATTATATTGCGGCTAGATTTGTAGTATTCACTCTCACTGGCGCTGTGATTGAGAAGATGATCGGCGATGCATGCGAGCACAAACATATTATTACGAAGATTTGTGATCCTGTGTGTATGTAATTTACAATGTAGTATGTGAAAAAAGCATTTAATTGGCGGATAATACACCGTCAAATCACTCAGTCACTTTGCACTTATTAGTACAGTTGAGTGGAGCACAACATCGAACAGCACTAAAAGTTATTCTAACGGAATTCAGAAAATAAGTTTACATCAGAAGCCATAACCAGGCCAATATTTTAATAATATTTTCGTTACTGGTCCTGCTCTTCAAAATGACCTCATCAATCTAATCGAATCTTAGATTGTCCAGAGCCGACACCGTTTTCGAACGATTTAGTCCATGTAACTTACCCTTAACCTGCGGTGTATGTCCCGATAGCCCACTCGAATGACATCTCGATTGTTGGGCAGCTGCAGGACGTTCCGCAGTTCTATGGCGCTTCGGCCAGCGGAGCCCTCATATAGTGCTATCAAGACGCTCATCAGTGCCGTGGGCGAAAAGGCAAAGTTGTTACGGTTGAGGATCGAGTGATAGTGCAGGATACGATAGGTGAGGCTGTTGCTGAGGTCGACCATGAGCTCGGCTGGCGAGAGCTCTCTGGCTTGGAGATGCTGCGTTAGTTGGTCGATGTGTGGGTGTGGTAGTGGCGGCGGCGGCAGCGGTCTGGGAAATCCACTTGCTCGGAACTCATCGTGGTCAATGAGTATAAAGTGAGCACTGCTCGGCTGCCGATTGATTAGCGCCAACAGCAGTAGCAGCAGCGTTTTGCCGGCACTCTCGCCGCCACCACATTGTCGCCGGCGATGGGGAGCCATCGCGCGATGCCGCGACATGCCGGCTGTATGATGATTCGCTCCGAACTACTTAACAATCTACTCCACAATTATTTTGCACCAATTTCGAAATGCATGTGCGCTCTGAGTGCGAGCAGATTGTGATTATGGTAGCAATTTTAACGACTCCACTGAACCATGAATTCGTGGATCCACAGCGGTTCGGCGGCGTATTTGATTATATTTGGAAAAAACTCATTCTGATTTGACGTGAATTGATTGTGTTGCCAGCGGAATTGATTGTGTGTTTTGAGCGATAGCGTATGATCTGATTACCGACGCATCAATTTAAAGTTTTTGTGAAAACGATAAAATTGCATTTCGGAGATTAGCCGGAAGTAATTAACGTTTCAGGGCGACTTTTTCAGTTCCGGCAGAAATTCATTGGGATAGTTTGCATTTAAACAGTTCTTTCGTATTCGCATTTGAGCGCGGAATTGTTTCCCTGACCAAACCGTTCGCACTCTCCACAACAACTGAAAGCTGAAATTTTGTTTTCGCGCTATTTTCCCCCAATTGTCGAACGTGCTGTTGGTCAATTCACTTACCTACTTCAGTTTGCATGTTGTTTGTCGTGTTCGGCAGTGTAGGTCTTCCAACGATTGTGTTGATGTGAACGTCTGTATCTTATGCATTATACCTAGCAGGGGCGGATTCAGAAAAATATTTGGGGGGGTTTCAAAAAGTAATTCTTTAATATTCATACAATGCCTTTTAATTTGTATGTAGTTTTAAAGTCGACCCTAACATTTCGGTGGTTTCAACCCCCAAAACCCCCTCTCCCCTATCTATCTATAATCTATGCATCTAATGTGAAGAGAACCACTAACCGAGAGTTGGAGCTGTGCGGTAACAGATGGAACCATACTTAACCCTTTCGCTATTTTGTTGCCATGTGGCAACATGCTACTTTGTGGACGTCTGCATCCTGTATGGTTGCAAGAATACATTTTTTTGTTGGCCTTTAGGATAGTTTGAAGTTTCAGAAAAAATACGAAATTAATAAACTGAATATTTATGTTTAAAGAAGATAAGTATACACGTTTTTTTAATGGTATATCTTGACATAGTAAAGGAAGAAGAAGCAGAAAAAATTAGAGTACTTTTTAATTTGACGTTTTCTTTCAGTTTAGATACTTTTTTTTTTAATTTTGGCTGAAGTAAATGAAGAAATATTCAAATTTTCGTTATGCGTAAAAAGTTTTATGTTTAAGTAATTATTACAGCCACAACGATGTGCTCTCATAGAAAAACACTCTAAAATACAGGGTCCGAGTATAAAAATTTAAAAATGTCTTATGGAATGTTGCTAATAAATAAAACCACATAGAAGCCTAAGACGTAAAATTTAAAATTTTAACTTTCCCCAGTAAAAACCTGTAGCGAAAGGGTTAAAATTCACAATTTTGTAAACAGTAGAGAAACCACTTTTTACGACAACTATAATAAAAACCATTTACATCAGAACGGTATAACTAGTTTGAAACTGTTGAAGCTGAATACTGCAAACTGATTTTGTATATATGTATGTATGTATGAAATTTGAGTTATAAATTGATCTATGTTGGTATCTCGTACAATACGTTACTCTCATAAAAGTATGAAGTGATGTATTTTCTTTATCTTAAGTTGTTTCATCGGGAGCTCTCAATATTTTTAACAAGCGAAAAGGCTACTGACATTTGGACTGTTTGAACGAATTTATGCTTATAAGGAATACAAATTAACTCAAATAAATCGTATTTTATTACAGGTAGATATTTGTTATTTCTTCGTTGATCAGCTTCGGCCTAAAAAACCCAGAAATGCAATTGCAATGAAGTTTGGCATCTTAAATATCTTCAAAGATACGACGGACCGCTAAAGGTGTTTCATAGTTTGTTTGAGTTTTTCAATAACGCACATATGGTATCTGCAAACTGTCATATTCGAAAATAGCGGCAACAATTATTTTTAAGTCAATTAGAAGATAAAGAAACACATTTGTAAAATATATCCTTTTTGTATTACTTGAAAAATTGCATTAAATAAATTTCCTTGAATATTCTGAAGAAAATAAAAAACGCTGAAAATGCGTTGAGAAATATATGAGCAGTTCTAAGGTTAAAGAACATTAATCTTGCGAGCTTCCGCCTTCGTGTTAAAAAACAACGCCTGCTATTAATGGACTGGATTAAATGATTAAGATTAAACACTGAATAATACAATATAAAATGCGCTTACCAAATAAATGTTCCTTGGTTTTGAGCAATAAGAGGCTTTCATTCTTTTGTCTGCTATTGTTCTTTATTTCTTTGAAACATAATCTTATGTGTTGATTTTGCTTTGTTTTCGTCATAATCAGAAATATAATACGTTTTCATAATTAACATTACATGTATGCATTTAAATGTTCATCAGAATTAGTTTTGCTGTTGTCTGTTTGTTGCTCATGTTGTTTTTAAATAGTGATCTATTGGTTTATACCTGTATGCACACATATGCAAGCATGCATACACATGTATACTGAACTGTATAAATATATCCGTGTATATATAATATAAAGATTTGAATTTCCGAGCACAATAACTGATCTAATAGGTATTGTGTATGTGTCTCTTTGTTTCGTTAGCAGCATTAATTAAGATGTCATACCATTTGTCATATACAAACTATACATATTATATTGTATGTACATGCTACGAGTACATACGATCCTTGCGTACTGAGGGTGGAAGGGGATTGTAGAAATCAGTAGAATACGTAGACAATTGTGAATGGCATCGGATGCGAGATAGAGAGACACTGAGCAAACACTTTGCTACAGTGCAGACTTGGCTTTTTTGAATTTTAAGCACGTGTTATGCTTGGATTTCTCCACTGATTAGCGATTGCTGCTAACGTGCCTACTTTTATGTTTGCTGTCGGTTGTGTATGTATGTGTGTGTAAGTATGTATATATGTATGTATGTACGTATGGATATCCTTACGGGTAGGACCGTCACAATTTCGTACTTTTGTGGCTAAGTTGTGCCCCGTCTATGTATACATATCTTACAGTTTCGTAGTCGTATAACAAAGCAACAAGTGATGGAAATCTAAATACATATCAATAATGAGATGATCCTTCAGTGTTAAAATATAGGATGCAAAATATATTGTACATTCATTTCATTCAACTCTGCTATCTTTATTTGAAGTAAGTAGGTATGTGTGTATGTATTCTATCATCTGTGGTGTGTAAGTTCGCTTCATAAATTTTGCTATATATTTTGCTTAAAATCTGTCGGCCTTTCAAAATATACATATGTACATACATAGATATGTACATATGTACCATATGTATATTGGTTTGTTCATATATCATATTTGATTTTATCATCTCCGGCTCGTTTTATTGTTTTAGGTACACGTTTGCTTTCTCCGTCAGCGACATCTTCATTGCAATCAAGGACTCCTTTATAATGCTGACATGCATGCATAGTTACAATTTCTTAGCTCTGCATTTGCTGTTCGGATTTCAAGGACCATTCAGTTGGTCTATTGATTAATTGATTTGACTATGTACAGTGCATGCACATACATACATATGCATGTTATGTAGTACATGTATTGGGGTTTATTGAGTCAACTTGCTTGCGGTTATCTTACATATCATTCTATGAACTATGTATGCATGTACATGTATGTATTTATGTATGGATGCATTTTTTGGTTTTCAATTTACGTGTGTATGTTCGTATTGATTTTTGTGGGTGTACATATTTAGGTGGACTTTTCAATCAATTGATCCTCTACTTCGATATTTTCATTATAAACTGTTCCATAACTATGGATGCATGAATGGTGTACTTGTGTTGTGTGTTGGTTCTGAATGCACATATTCCATAGTTTATATTATGTTCTTATTGGATTTTCGTCTCTGCACTCGATAAAGTTATATTAATTTGCATATGTTTAGTATTCGTACAATAAGGAGATCCATTACTATTTCTTATATAATAAATATTTATATGAGTGTGTGTGTGTGTGTGTGTGTTTGTGTTCATGCAACTGCTTGCCTGTCTAGTTGGCTGCCTTATTATTTTTTTGCATGTGCAATTGCATTTCTCACTTCCATGTTCATGTTCATCTTTATCTTTATCTATACTTTATGTTTTTGTTGTTGTATTAGCCGAAAGCTAACTAGACTTGCAAGTTTTATAGTAGCTACTTACTTAAAGTACTCATTCCGAACGAAATCAGAACCGCTAACTTGAATTGGTGCGGATCGCTACTACTGAGAATAACTGTAATTCTATTGACTTCGCTCCCGCAAAGCAAAACCATAAGTTGATCAATATGGAATAACATGTATTCACGTATTTATGCACGGTGTCCTGGCGTCAAAGGATCACTTATGGCTGCGTGGTGGAGGTGTGTTTGTCATCATCGCAAGCAGTTGTGATGAAGTAGTGGAAATCATCTGCTGGTGCTCTGGGTTCAAATCACGCCCAGTACAAACCGATTCAATACAGCGTTCAGTAAATACGCCAGTAGTGTTCGAATGTTTTGTTTGCTTATCTACTGGCGGTGCACCTTTAATTTGTTATTTATGTTTGCTGATGCTATTCGGTTAAAGTCATAGCTTGTGTTTTATGCATACATACACACACAAATGTACGTGTGTACGCATGTGTGTTAATTTTATAAAATAATTATGCAAAAATTGTTGTTATAATATGTTCAATGCGTTGATGTTAATGTATTGAATTTTATTGTATTGTATTGTATTGTATAATATGTATATAATATAAGATCGCCTAAACATTTAATTACGACATACATATATTCGATAAAATATTGATTAATCATATAATGCAATAATTTGTTTGTGGCTTGTAAGACAACTTCATAACGCTCGTCTCTAAATGTTAATAATGCTTTCGAAGGATTGTTTCTAATGCTTGGGTAGTACTACAATAATTCGCCGATTCACTGTCAATATGCCGTCAGCCATTGACGTGTTGGCATGTTTGAAGTGGATTTGCTTGTTTTGTTTTGGTTTGGTAGGTTTTGTATTTTACGTATTTGATGAAACGAAATGCGAGATAATGCGGCTGTGCATTTCTTACAACTCTCGTGCCAAATACAACGAGTACAACCAGTCAAACGAGTCAGTTTGCGTGCAGTGTTAGTGTTTTCAGTTTTGTTTCAAAACGCGTTACCATTTTCCTTCAATTGCAATTGATAATAAAGATTTGGAGATTTCTCAAGAAGACACAACAATAATCTTAAGCATCGTATTTAACACTAATGTCCTAATAAGTAGACTTCCTTTGCTTGCCTACTTTCTACTATACCGTTCGCAATAACAATGTAAATAAATTTAAACAAGCTTCAATTAAATGTTCAATCTTACAACAAAGAGTGTCGTTTTGCACAACTTTCCTTTAAGTATTTCTGTCTAAATTTTTTCACGATTCAATTCAGTTCGATTTAGTTCAGTTCAGTTCATTTGTTTTCTTAGTCGTTTAGCAAAGAGGGTCGATTTTCAGGGCGTCTTGCGACATTTTACTCGTTTAATGCTCTTTGCTTGTTAATCGGCAGCACTTCAGTTCGGGATTTCTTTCAAAATCACACATATCTATGTATGTTGGTACATTGTACTGCAGCGAAATTAAACAGTCTGCTGACTAATGCTGGGCAAGCACGCATGATGTGCATATGCATGCAAGTATAACGGTGTGTGTTGTTTGCGTTTGTTCGTGCCACTCGTTATTGCCGCAGCTTGCAGTCCACCTTAATTCCGCTTTGATCTGATCTGATATTCTCAGTGCAGTGTGTACTCGTAATATAATAATTGCGATTATTAAAACACAGCTTGGAATTCTTAAAAATAGTCAGTTGTTCATTGTAAACTTTGCACGTGTCAGTTCAGTAAACGGTTTCGTGCGCGCTTTCCTTCGTGTACTACCGAATAATTGAAGGACTTATTTCGAATTGTTCAGAGTATCTATTCTTGTTGTCGTCAAACACTGGCAATTCGAATGCTTCGCGTGGTTATCTCGGGGCTTGCGGCAAGAAAAGAAACTTCTACTACTTCGTGGCCGCGTCGAAAAAAATACATATACTATGTATGTAAAATCAGGCCGTTGATTTGGTAAAGGTTAAAATTTCCAATTGCTTCGTGGCTTTATCGATTACAAATACTTATGCGCAAAATAAATGGTCGCACAGTAGAAAACACCTAAAAACCTATTCCTACTGCTTTAAATGTCCTCAATTTTGATTTAATGCGAATATTTTGCGCAAGACGATTTTATATTCTTACATTTTAACAAAAGAATGTAATTTTTGATGTTAGTTTTATTGTTTACACATTAATAATTAAGTCAGTCAATTGTGTTCCGGAAAATTAGTGGACTAAATTTTCCCTTCAAAGTGTTTGATGAATTCGATTGTTCTCCTAGCTGATGTTAACATATTTGATGTGATGTGATGCTTGATAAGCGCAGGGAGTGACTGATGTGATTGTTCAGTTAAAAAGGTGTTTTATTGCTTTAGCCATGTTTGTGGTTCGAAGGCGGATTTTTTTGGAAACTGAGTTTTAGAGTGAAAAATACTGTCTCTGAATGAATGTGAAATAATTTCGTGGTGACAAGTTTGTATGTGGTACTTAGAAATAGCGTCAAAGTCAGGGTAATATAGTTTCTTGACCTTTGGTTTTGAAGAGCAGATTTATATATTTACATATACGTATATATATAATATATACACATATCTGTGGACATTTGACATAATAACTTTTCTCGAGATATAACAATTATGAAATATACTTCGTTTTGTCTTATCGTCGTATTACTACGATTTTTTGGTACATACATATATTGATTTTTTTATATTTATATGTGCTTTCGACGAAATAGCTCCATTCTATTTTATGCATTTCAGAAAAACCATTGCTCTTATTTTGTATTCTATTTTGTCTGTTTTTGGTAAATTTTAACAGTTTTTCGCTTTTCTAAGAAATGTGCAATTTCGAAAGAGGTTGTTTCGTCAAATGTCCACAGATGTGTATAGATTCAAGATTCTTTGTCTACTTCATGTTCATGTTCAAGTTGAGTGACATTTACCAAGTTATGTGTGAATCAGGTCCGTGTATGAAGAATTTTCGGAACGACTCTGTTATTTTCATCAAAATGATGAATGAATCAAAATGACGGGCGTATACGTAGTTTTATGGTTGGTTAAGTTGGTTGCGATGGGAGAGGAAATGATGGTAAAGATGGACAATTGTGGCAGCATAATTTCTGCCTCATTGTGGGCGCAGCACATATATGTACATATGTATGTACGTATGTATGATTCTTATGTATGCGATAGTTTACATAAAACACCAATTGAATTTGTCAATATCTCTGATCGGTTGTCTCGCACCGAAAGACGATAATGATTGGCAGTGTTAATAGTGTTTTTGTTTTGGTTGTTGTTTTTGTCAATTTATTGATTTAAAATTTCGTTTTTCGTGATTGCATGTTCGTCTTGCCGATGTGCATTAATTAATTTATATGCGTTCACGTGTGTCGTCTCTCAATCGTGTGAGTGTATTGTTTATAAGGTTGGCGCTTACACTTTATGAATTGTATATAAATAACTCCTAAATAATTTCGTAAGTCTTTTTCGTATTTAGAGCGACTTAAATTGTAAAAATGATGATACTTCCTTCACTTTTTCTTTAATTTTGTTAAATACGAAATATTGATTAACGCAGTTAGATCGGTTACTGTCGTTTTTCCGCTTTAATTAAAGTTTTTGCTTGTGCCTTCACGCTAATGCGAGTTCGGTAAGGGCTCAAACTTTATAGATAATGTACGTGTTTAGAAAAATCGCTATCGCTTGCAAACAAGCCATCACGAAGAAGTCGTGTACACAAGTGTGGGTGGGCGCCGAGCGAGCCTGGACTTGGCATCATGTCTCGATTTATGAAATTTTTCTTCTGCCACGGAATTTTTCATTTGATATGATGATTTTATACAAACTCCGAGCTCATTTCAAGTATTTTAATATTCCGGCTTAAAGTTTCGTGTTGTTTGGTTTTAAGCTGTTCATATTTCTTACCTGTTATTCATTAACAAAAGAAAACGAATTATATCAGCCTTGGTTGGTAATTTCTGGTTAGTTGTTTTTCGATTTTCAATTAGGACTTGTCCCTCTTTGTTGCCGTTTAGCATAATTAAATAATCAAGGAATAAGTACAAACATGAATGAATGCTTAAATCTACATCTACACAATTCGTTCGCATTGTCGAGCAATGCCCACAAAAGGTTAGGGATCAACTGAAATTCGTTCGAGCCCATCGGCTAAGATTACACAGATCTGCAGTTATTTAGTTCAAGTGCAAAGTCACTGCCAGAAAGCGATATCGACGGTTGTTATTAACCGCCAGTTTCATACTTTGCGGTGATGATTGCCAAAACGCGTTCCAGTTCTGTATTTTGAATAATTGCAGAATTGTTAAAGCCTTTCGCCTTGTCCTGCATAGTGCAGTTCGACGGTGCAGAAGGCAATCTCTCGATCCATAGCCTCTATTAAGGACATTCTTGTACTAATGTGAAAATCAAAAGGATGCAAACGGAAAAGCGACGCGCAAATCGAGGGCGCTACATGGTTTTGAAATCGGGTGGGGTAGGATATTTGTTAATGTTATCTAAAATTGTTATTCAACATAATTGAAGCCTTTTTCAAGAATTGTTAACAATCATGCAATATTGAAAGTGTAGTATTCGTAAAAGTATGTACTTATGTGTGATTAGAGATTAATGGTTATGTACAAATTTCCCTCAAGGTTACGCATTTTTGTGTTAGTACTAGTGTAAGTGGCTGATAAGTAATGCTCAACAAAATTGCAACGGCTCCTTTCCGCTGCATGTTGCTGCTATGGTTGGATGTGCCACATTGCCGGATGCGATGCGGTCCACAAGATGTTGCGGAAAATTGCCGATGTAGGTGCAAAGCTTCTCGCTTCGGTATCGCGCTTCGCCGTGCGATATAGTAAATATCTGCTCAGAGTTTATAGTACCAGGTGTTGAGATTTGTGCTCGATTAGTCTTTCTATGTACAAGAACTTCACTTATATCTACTACATTTGTGTGTGTGTGTGTTGCAACTACCTTGCATATGAATGCACTTAAGTATGTACCTAAATATGTGTAAGTTATCTCTCCTGCTGATGATTTTGCACGTATGTATTTTGCGGCCGGGTGAAATAGAAATGGAGACAGAAAGCAGAGTTTCTACGTTTAATTTCCTGGCGGACTTTGCAAGTTGCACTTTGAATGCACCAATATGAGTTAGTATTATAAACTAAAATCGAATGGCGTGTAGAACAGAAATGAGGTACTGCGTTTGCTCGTTTCTCTACATTTGGTAGGGCCCAAGTCTTGCTGTGCCCTCGCGTCAAAATACTGGCCGGGAGCGAGACGACTCCACAATATTCAGTCATCACAGGTCAGGCTTCAGTGGTAGGCCAGAGCGCTTCGCCCCTTCTACTATGTATATGCATGTATTACATATTTTTCAATTTGATTGTGTTTCATGTTTGCGTTCTTTCTTTGTATTTTCAAGTTATATCGGATTGTTTTTATTGCAGTGGAATCCAGCAACTTTATGGCATTTAAAATTAGTATCACCAGTTAATGTCTTCCCAAAGAGAAATTTTGTTTTATATGCAGCTCTAATCGTACATAACAGGTGGTTCCGAAATCGGACAGAAAACTTATTGGTCGAAAAAGGGACGCGTGGTACACCCGAAGCTCAAAACAGAATGTGGCAACCGTGACGCTTCTCTGCGGACTGTGCGGCGACCAATGCAGGTGAAATTTGGCGCGAAAAGTTCGCAGCGTTTCCTATACGCATTAACTGCGGAAAGAAGTGCCATGCTGCCTTGACCCAAAGCCTCGAAATCGCCACTGATGTTGTGGGCTTTCAGGGTGGGCCACTTGAAACGCGGACTGATCAATTACAACGTAAGCTTAAATGAAAAAGTAACAAAACAAACAAATTTTTGGGGGTTTTATCTTTAATTATAAATAACAATTGTATATTTGAATTAAAAATGTATGTATTGTATTTATAGTTTCAATAAACTCTATGTGTATAAGGGAAGTTCGGGCGTGTATGCGTGTGGTTTTGTTTTTGTTGTTTTTCAGTTGTTGTTTCGTGAGTTTTGTGTTTTGCAATTTTTTTCATTGAATTTTTATGTTTTATTCTCTAATATTAGTTTAAAGTATAAACACGTTGTTGCTGAAACGTAAAAATATCACTTACAATTAATTATGTAATTGCCAAAAGAGACGTGCACAAGAGAGATAATCGAAAAAGTAAAGTAAAGTAAAAATCAAATGTATGCATGTGTATAGTATGAATGTTAGGGGTTAAATTTCAATCATTTGCATTTGCATTGGCATTTGTGTCAACAACATTGGTTTTCTCAAATTATGCTGATATCAACGACATTTTTCGAAATACATTTTTAGTTTTTGAATTTTGTTTTTGTTATTTTTAATGGCCACTATCACGAATTTCATTCAAATCACGATCAATGGAGAGGGAAATTATGGTTGTAAACAATGCAATGAGTACGCTTCCAAGTGAATTTAGCAATGAGATTAGGTGTATTTGCGGCGTCGGCGTATCGCACTCGAGAGCAGTATTTTCGGCTAAGATTAGCTGAACAAGAATTTAAACGAAAACAGAAAATCAACGCAACACAATTGAATTTGCTCAATAAACTATCAGATAACCATAAAGAGAAATTTAGCGAGATTACTGCATTGACCGCGACTGCTTTCGCAGCGTTTTTATAATTTCGGGTGTGGGCTCGTGCCTAACAAATCTCATAATTTCACTTAATTCACGTAATGAAATTCATAATAGTTGTTTTTGTTTACCGAGAACAAAAATTGTGTATTTTTGCAAATCGATTTAGGTGTACAGAAATTATAAATTATAGATTTAAGTTTAATAATGTTGAGGCTTTTGTTATGTCATTGTTGGCATTAGCACTAAATCATTTCGTTTTTGTTTTTGTTTCACAAATAATTTTATGGTACATAACGAATTAAATTTGAACACTTTGAATTGTCTCCTTTCAAACACTTCTTATTCATCTTATGTTTATAATCTTTAATTATTCCCAAATTACACTTTCGCCGATTTTTGCGTTGTTAGCTTTTGCGTTAGTATTTATGTGTGTTTCGAAATTTCTATCTTGCTTGGTTGTTTAGATGTTCCCGGTGCTTTTAAAATGTTTGTCTCGGGATGAACGAACTCCACTGTTCGCCATCAGGTTTACATGAATTGATGTCTTGCTTAAAACTCTATCGTTACATTTGTGGCTCCCAGGGGGAGCTGGAGCTGGGGACAAAGAGAAAATTGTTCTATTTTGTAGTAGGCTTAGATGTAATTGTTTAAATATATGCTCGTAATTACGCTTTAACGATAACTTATGTTCGCTTTGAGTCGGTTCACACTTGTTTGTCTGCTTGATTTGCTTCAGTTAATGTTTTCATTTGTGGTTTTTGTCTGTCTGCCATTTTACTGTATATTTCATTTGTCTGTTATTCTTTAATACTTATGCTTCTATGTATTTATGTAACACACACACAATTCAGTGAATTTTATTAACATTTGTCTATTTAAATTTAACAGGTTGTTATTAGATCTTTCAGGTGAGAACTGCAGTTCTCGTTTTCCCCTTGCTTTCTCGTTCTCGTCCTCGTCCTTGCCCTACTCAACGCGTCTTTATCCCGGTCGACTCCCTGGCGCTTCCTCGCTGATCGTCGTATGGGACTATTTGTGAGACAAATGTGAGATGCGGAGGGTAACGCAAGGAGTCGAAGCGCTTAATTGCTAGAATATGCAGCAAAAATTGTCTAATGCCTTAAAAGTAAATTGCAATGTAAAATTGCCATTACAATAATCAATAAAATAAATGTAAAAAACAGACGACAAAGTAAAAGAAAAATACAACAAAAATAAGTCATTTTAAATAAATAATGTGTAAAACATTTGCATGCTCGTAAACATGTGTAGCTGTGTGTTGGTAAACATACAATTGCCATGTTGCGGGTGGCAGTCGTTTCCCCAGTCAACCAGTCAGCTACCGGAGCAACTCGGGTTGCTTGTGGTTGATCTAAGGAAAATATTGCGTTGGCTGTGTTGCAGTAGCTAACGGCGTCTGGCTGTTGTTGCTCTTATTGTTGTTGGCAGTAACGACGTGCGGTTGCTGTTGTTGTTGTTGTTGTTGTTGTGGCTGTGGCTGATCAGCGGTTATGTAACAATTGTTGCAGCCAACGCTGGGCGCGTTACTGATGCCATTGTTGCTGGCTGGGTTGTTGGTGGCAATTTTGCTGAAGTTATTCGCTGGCTTCACAATAACCGACGTAGCCACAGCTGTTGCCGGTGCTGTTGCAGTGGTGGTTGCAATGTACTTAAGCTTGCTGGCAATGCAAATCGCCTGGTTGAGGCCATTGTTGCTCGCCTTTTTAGCACATTTTAAGAAATTTGTTGCAGCCGTATTTCCGTCCATTGTATCCATTGCTGTTGCTGGCTTCGACTTAGTTGGCGCACTCATGGAGCCTGTTGCTGCCGTTGTTGTGGTCGTTGAAATAGTGGTGGCGTTCTTGTTGTTGTTTACGGCGGCGGCGGCGTGCAGTGAGTTCCTCGCAACTGTTACTGTTGGCATTGTTGTTGCTGGTAGTGGTGATGTTGGTGTTGGTGTGGGTGTCGTCGGCGATGCAGATGCTAATGTCGATGTTGTGGTAGCCGTCGGTGCTGCAGTTATCGTCGCCGCCGCCGTTTCCGCCGTCGCCGACGATTTGGCCCTTTTTCAGTCACCGAAGCGCGTACATGCCTTCTTCCACCTGCACTGGGTACACCACTGTTCGCGGCGCTCCATTCCATACACCTTGCGGCACTTCTTGTTCTCGCCACGCGTGCGTCGATTTGGCGAATTCGGCGTGGCTTTCGTCGCCGCCGTGACGGTGTGCTGTACAGCTGCATGCTGCGGATGCTGCTGTTGCACGTGTGTTGGGGCCGCATGTGCATGTTGTTGGACTGCAACAATGTTGCTGGCAGTTGCTGAGTGCGGCGTCTGATGGTGTCCGCGCATGTGCTGCTGCGGCGGCTGTGCCTGCTGCTGTGTTTGGTGGTGATGCTGGTGATGAGAATGGGGATGTGCGGAGGCTTGGGCTTGGGGATTGTAGTTGGGTGTTATTGTCACCGCTGGTACTTGGTGTTGCTGTTGTGAGTGGTTGCCGCTGCCGTTGCTGCTGCCGACGCCACTGTGACGTGCCGTCACCGTTACGTTCTGCTGCGACAGTTGCTGCAACATATTGTTGGCACTGGTGTTGCCATGGATAATGGGCGCGCAGTGGCTTGTCTGGCTGCTGCTGCTGCTGCCGCTGTTGCTGACGTTCGCATGAGGGCTGCTGTAATTATGATGCTGATGGTGGTTTTGCTGCTGTTGTTGCTGATTGTGATGGGCGTATGGTGGCGATGGATATGGCGCGGCCGATTGGGACGGACGTGGTGAGGCGCGTGCGTGTCTGATGAGCGACGCCGGGCTGAATTGCTGCTGCTGGGCCGATTGGGATTGCGGTGGTGTAGCCGGTGCAGCGCTGCTACCATGGTTTGTCGCTGCTACTGTTGTGGTGGATGATGGCCAGGTGTAGTTGTGGTGAGCCAGCGGCGAAGCCGGCATGCAGTTACTCTGCGCGTGATGCTGCTGTTGTTGGCTATTGCTGATAATGTAAGAGCCGCTGTGATATATCGTTTTGCTACTGTGGTGATGCTGTTGCTGCTGAGTTTGATACTGCAGTTGTTGTTGGTGTTGACTTGCGCGTCCTTGTCTATTAAGTAAATCAAGAAATACGATTTTAATTTTGTTAACTGATTGTTGTATTTCAAAAACAAAAAAAAAATACTAATTGATGGATCTTGTATAACTACTTTCTTAATTTTATTTATGCTATCTACATAATCCATCCGTAAAATGAAAAACAGAAAACAATTTCATACGTATTCACAAGAAATTCAATACAAAATAAGTTAATAATTTTCATACTGAGTTTAGAATGCGCCATGCCTTGACAACTTACTTGACAATTTGTCTTTGGTATTCAGGGTCTTCATGCGGTGGGCGTGCCATGTCACGGTGGCTGAGTGTGGGTGGTGATGTTGGACTAGGCGTCTTTCCCTCGTCGTCGTCATCTTCGATTTCCGTGTAATAAAATTCTTCTTCATGATCGTTTTCACTGCATGAGCCATCATAATCGGCCGACCGACGAGCTTTTTTGTTGCTGGAATAGATAAAAATAGTAGAAGGTTCGAAAGCTATTATTAACATACATATACATAATAAATTACAAGGTTTGTTAAAAAAGCGAAAAAAATTCATTTGGTTCGGTTGACTGAAATCAATTAAAACAAAATTTTGAACATTTATGCATTTGACTGTAGCGACCGGCTGTATCACGCAGTCTATTACGTTTTGCAATTGATGGAAATCTATTACGATAACACAAAACGTTGTTGACTCCGTTGGAGCAAGCGAGACAGAATGCGCTCTCGTGCGAATATCGCGCAACGAAGGGAGACAAGCAGTGCGACGACGGTTGGCAGCAGCGATTCGCGAGTGTTCAGTGTCATTGCATTGTGTTGGCTGGTCGCTGCGTGGTGTTTCTGTCAAAATAGTAAAGTTTTTGTATTTCGCAGAACTGCAGCGAATCAAGTAATTAAGTATTTATGTTTTACGGTGTGAAAAGTTGAAGCTTGTACAGTGCAAAAGTTAGGCGAAAGCGCATGAAAACTGCAACAGGAAAAGGGCGGAGGAATTGGCGACGGGCGATTTGCAGAAAAGCGAGCAGCTGAAAACGTGCTCGCAACAAAGAAACCGAAGAAACAAAAAAACGGAAAGAACCGAATAGAATTGGACAAGGTTGTGAGCAGAACGGTGGCGTTGGCACAGACAAAGCGATTCATAAATCAATAGCAAATCAACAAAATTGCCAGGTGAAGAAAGTCTTGCAGCCCAGACAGCGACAACGGTCACGAAATACTTGGGACTTTCCAGAAGGAGCTTGCCCAACGCACTCACCCAAATAACCCTTAGGACGAGTCAACCGAATTCGAGCGGATATTATTGGGCTGAAAGTAGCAAATTTGAGTGAAAACCAGAACAGCGGCGGCGAGCCACATTGCCACGAAAAATCATCAGCGACGCGGCGCAACAAACCGACAAGGAAGAATAATATCCAAACAAGTACAGGGTTAGTGAGTGCGAGCAAGTGGCCGCGGGCAGTAAAGAAGTCAATTACTAGCGTTTAAGCTCTAATTTTAACCGAGTTCCGAAGAAAACGAGGCGTCGGGGAGCAGAGCAATGTCCGCGATAGCCAATGCCAATCTGATGCTGGCGGCAGGTGCAGTCGGCGCGGGCGTTAATGAACGGGTCGAGCGTAGCAGTTCGGGGACGGCGCTATGCACGTTGAACAACAGCCACAGCAATAGTTCAGTCGCGAGCAGCGGCACAAGTGTGCTTAGCGTGAACGGCACCTGCAGCTTCAGTGGCGTGCTAATTAGTGAAATCGCCGACGAGACGAATCTGAAGTTCTGTAGCAAGTACAAGGGCAGCTGCACTTTAATTTGCAGCTACGATTCACAAGGAGTTGTGCTCAAGATTGCGCTTGGTAAGTGAAATGAAATGAAACGAGTTGGAGCGAAAGAGAGGGAGATAGTCCGGCAGGAGCTGGTTTGCGAAGGGGGCGTCTACGGGCGAGTAAGCAGCCAGCAGCCAGGCCGCCAGCCAGACAGGGGCAAGCAAAGAAAGAGGGAGTTCAAAGAATTTTCAACTTAAGCGAATTTTTGAAATTATGCTGCTTCGACCGATGCGTAGAGGAATGATTTAGCGGTCAACAATGCATTTAGTACTTAGTAGGAGTATGACAGCATTGTAGCCAAGAGGCTTTTTGGGGCTCGTGAACACGTAATGACAATGTAGAGGATGAGGTGCTGCTAAACAAATACGTCGCTGCATTATGTGTCGTTTTTATCCCAAGGCTTTTCCTTCTACCCACCCCTAGTTGCCCTCGCCATATTATTTTCCTATTGTTCTTTTGAGAGTGAACATAATCAATAGTTGAAATTTCTAAACGTTTCTGTAATTATGTCTTGTTCACACGTTTTTAACGTCCACTGCAGATAACGACCTTTCCACCACAATGAAGGAATATCTGCTAAATGTTGACACGGACGCTGCTCAGGTTGGCCGCCAAACGTACGCCATATCCCTGGACAACGACAACGTACTCCTGCGTTTCTGTTCAGTATATGGTATGTCTGCCTCAGCTCGTTGCTGCCGCCTTGCTTCACTTTCGTACATCGATTTGATTTTCAGAGCAACAGCGGTTTCGCAAACTCATTGACAACGTGAAACGCCTCCGGCCCAAATCAGTATTTTCGCAACGAACCGAAGAGTCTTCCGCCTCACAGTATTTCCAGTTCTACGGCTACTTATCGCAGCAGCAGAACATGATGCAGGACTACGTGCGCACCAGCACCTACCAACGAGCCATTCTCGGTAACTCGATTGATTTTCATGTGAGTACTTAGCGGCCAAGCGCGTAAAGTGTATATCTCCTTCATTTATCGTCATTCCGCAGAATAAGGTGGTTTTGGACGTAGGTGCTGGCTCTGGTATATTGTCGTTCTTTGCTGTGCAGGCGGGCGCTGCCAAAGTGTATGCCATCGAAGCCTCGAACATGGCGCAGTACGCGCAGCAACTAGTAGAGTCGAACCACGTGCAGGACAAGATAATGGTGATGCCCGGTAAAATCGAGGAGATCGACTTGCCCGAGAAGGTAGACGTGATAATATCGGAGCCAATGGGATACATGCTGTACAACGAGCGCATGCTGGAGACATACTTGCATGCACGCAAGTGGCTGAAGCCAAGCGGCAAGATGTTCCCTACACACGGGGACTTGCACATTGCGCCCTTCTCGGACGAATCTCTGTATTCGGAACAATATAACAAGGCGAATTTCTGGTACCAATCCGCCTTTCACGGCGTCGACCTTACTACGCTGCACAAAGAAGGCATGAAGGAGTATTTCCGGCAGCCGATTGTGGACACGTTCGACATTCGTATCTGCATGGCCAAGTCGGTTCGGCACATCTGCGACTTCCTGCGCGATAACGAGGACGATTTGCACAATATTGGTGAGAGTGTTAAAGAACGTGAGCAGCTCGTTGAGGATATAAAAAAAATTGTTTTGCAGATATTCCACTTGAATTCCACATCCTTCAAACGGGGATTTGCCATGGATTGGCCTTTTGGTTTGACGTGGAGTTTTGTGGCAGTAGCCAGCAGGTGTGGCTGTCCACTTCGCCTACTGCTCCGCTGACACACTGGTACCAGGTGCGCTGCCTGCTGCCAATGCCAATTTTTATCAAGCAGGGTCAACAGCTGACTGGACGTGTGCTGCTTGAGGCGAACCGGCGCCAGTCGTACGATGTCACTATCGATTTGCATATCGAAGGAACCTTAATATCGTCGAGTAACACATTAGACTTGAAGAATCCGTACTTCAGGTATACGGGAGCGCCGGTGCAGGCGCCTCCAGGAACCAGCACGCAAAGTCCCTCCGAACAATATTGGCAACAGCTGGACACACAAGGCGTGCGAAGCGGTAAGTCAAACAAATCTGAAGCGGTTAGGATGTTGGAGCTAATTTTAACGTTGACCAATTCTTTACAGCTGTTAACTTAGGGAATGGAATTACGGTTAATGGCTTAGCCGAAACCACCATGGATATTTCACATACGCTTATGAACCCACAAAACTAAATTGGACGACACAAAACGAAATGAAGTAGTTGAAAGCCCCGCCCTTAACAGTTCTGACGACCGTGTCGATTATGTAGCGATAGCCGGCGCGCAAATATTATGACACTATCTCTGGCAATTGATCCAACAAACAGATAGCCATGCAACTGAGCAACCTAGTTTATTTAAGTGAAATTGTTTGAACGTTAAGTTTATTTATTTTGGAAAGTTTTAACGCAAGCAGTAAGCCACTCGCCAAGATATTTTTAATTTTTTTATTACGCAATCGTTCGACAAACACATGAGGATGGTGCGCAATCTATATTTTATTTCTCGAAATGTTTGCTGGCTCTTAACAAAACTGAATAAAGCGATTGTGTTCGTCCGGGGACGCCAGCTGCACACAAGGCAGGGAAGCACGCCTCGTATCGGACTTTAAGTAGGCACAACGACGGAACAACAAATTGACAAGCTAAACAGTAATCCAACGCTAAAGACACGATTAAATTTAAGTAACAATCAAGGCAGACTAATGTATCAATGTTGTGTTTCCCTAGCGGTAGACTTAAGGTAAACTTAATATGAGGTAGTAGTGATGCAAACGTAGTGTATACAGACACATACTCGTAGTTATCAAATTTCCGAAAAAGAAGTAAACCAGAAGCGATTGCATATGTTGCGGCATACTTAAAATGCTTCTCATAGATATATAAACATACTAAACTAATTAAACTTTAAACATTTTTACGTGCGGCTTGTGACCAAACAATCCTATCGTTGTTCAAAGGCAACACGTAGGTGCGAAATTTATGGTCAATTTAAAGCGCATTTTCCTTGTAAATTCTCGGCTCTGTACCGTCACTCGTATTGGTTCGATTTTGATTTGCGAATATGTTTTGTAGTTTGTATTTAGTATAAGCGGTAAATGCGTATTCAGCATTATCAGTAGATTGCTAAGTAAGGTTAAAGCCTCATATTTTTTTGCGTGTGGATTTCATGATATTTATGCGCCATTGCCCATACCACCTAAATTTGTAGCCCATGGTCCGTAGTAGTTGTAAGTGCATAGGAATCGTCTGCGATTATGTTCAAAACTCATTATACATGCGTATATAAAAGATTGCAGAAATATCCATATCATGTATTTATCATTTTTTTGGTTAATCCCTTCATTTTCAAGTGTTTCCGCTCCCCAGTTTAGGTATACAAATTTTAGTTGGCACTAGTTTAGTGCTGTACACGAGTACCCCTCCGCCCGCCTGTGGTTAATAGTTGTCTTGAAGAGATTATGTTTAATGTTTATTTAGATCAAAAGGAAATTTATTTATTTAGTGTTATTATCGATGTAGAATTCTCTATTTTTACGCAAATTTGTATGCGAATTTTTGGAAATGTGCAGATTTACTTTTACTTACATTTACGACAAAGTACTCTTAATTGGCATTTTGCTGGCACATACGTGCGTATTTGCGGTGTATGTGCGAGTATATGATAACTGATAAATACATAGAAATGAGAGAAATTCGCTTGTACTAGTGTGTAGTGTGGATCAATAAACAACTAAAACTTCAGCTAAAATTATAAATGCAAATACATATACTTATATCTAAATTACCAACAAACTGCGAAGCCTATATAATTTTCAAGGTGGGCGAAAGACCGGCTAGGAGACGCATTTCTGGATGTGGACCTGCGCAATGCTCAGGTCATTCGAATGTTGGAGTAACCTAGACGCAGCACAGAAATCGTTAGGGACATGTTCAGCGATGGAAAAAATCTGACGTGACTGATGGCCATTGCAGACGAAGCCGGTATCGATTTGAAACCACAACTTCATACACACCGTCCGACAGCAACAGCTACACAGGTTGCTACTAGCGCCTGCTTGGGAATCATGCACACACATGCACATGGGAGCGCTGTCGATCACATTTGCATCAACATATTTATGTGCTACGTTGTTGGGTGTGTGCATGTGCTCCAGTTATTGGGAGCTGTTGCAGACGATGGCGCAAGCGGTGTCGATGTGGCTGCAGCTGCCACCTCAGTTCACCTTCGTAGGCTGGTATGTTGCGCAGCGACTTGCACAGTGTGTCAAGGTAACAGTGAATTGGCAGCAAACTAGCAAAATATAATCACTGCAGTTTGCGTTTTTCAAGGATCCTTAAGCGTTTTTATCAATGCACTCCAAGGGCTTTCTATTTAGTTTAGGTGCGCAGTCGCGTATGCCAAGCTGTGCAAATGATTTGCCGTCAAAGGCGAACAATTACAAAATAGAAGAACAACTACCATAAAATGATGTAACCATAGTTCGAATGCAGACTGTTGCCTTTAAAGTTTAAACTGTAATAAGCCATTGCACGACGCTTCAATCTATTTCTGACTTTGAACTTTCAAGTGTATTACGGCTGAAGCTGCCACCGACTTTAAGTCGTGTGGCCCTGTCGCTGCCGTCTTCAATGTGTTCGTGTTATAAAACTAATTTGTTAATTAAAGTTTATATATATAAGTACATATATACAATTTACGATATGCAAAAAAGGTTGAGTCAGAAATCAGCCGATACTTGAAGCTAGGAAGGAACATAACTAATATTTGAGTTTAAGGATTGCAATTTTCGGAAATTTACTTGCACTTTTCTGCTTAATCGGTTATCGGTTGTGTATTTTTTTTCGAAATGCAGCTGTATTCAGTTTAACGATTACAAGTACTAGAGGGAATAGCAAGTCGACTTACCCAAGGTGAACGGTCCGTATGTGGCGCTCAATCTTCAACGGCGTGGCCTCAATGAATTTGCAGCCTTTCCAGGTACATAAGAATCTGGATTTGTTTGCCTGAAATGAAATAACGACAAAACGTGGAATTATTAAAAGCAAAGACGGAGAGTTTTAGGACACAAGTTGAAGTTTGTTTGAAAAATCAAATGCAGGATTTCAGCGATTCAGTGTGGTTATTTGCATTTGCATACTTTGCGCCTGGCGGGCCTTGAATGGTTGTAATTCTTCATTATGTCGTTGTGTGCGGCCTGCGGAGGGTGTGGCGGGAACCGATGCCGAAGCTGCGGCTGCGAAGGCGACGGCGTCGACGATAGCGGTGCCGGCCTGCTGTCAATGGCAACTCGGCGATGTTGCTGACGGGAATGCGGCACGCGCGACGGCGGACCGTCACTGTTGTCCCATACCGCGAAGTCGCAGCCGTGCTCCTCGAAGTAGTCGTAGCGGTGGCACTCCGAAAGCATTGCGCGCGTAACCGAATAACCGTGCCACTATACAACCGGCGTCAAGCCGGCTCCAACTGCAAATGTGTTGGTGAGCTGCTGGCACGCCAAGTCGTGGGGCCGCTGCTTAATGGTGCTGCCGACAGCGGACGACGCGAAACGAGGGCGCCAGGCAGGACAGTGCGACGGCGAGGGAGTAGAGGTGTAGCGCACGCAATGGCGGCAAGCATCGAATGCAGCGCTGTATCCTTGTAATGATACATAAGGAAGCAAGTGCATGTACAACGAAGGCGCTGAAACGAGGACAAGTGCGCCGTAGTGCTTGGTCGTTTGGGCGGTTGGCTGGCCCTCTTATTTACCAGGTCAAGTCGAGTTGTATGCAGCACATTGCAATTTGCGTTGCATGTGTGGCTGTGCGATGCACATACATATGTATAGCAGCAATAGCGGCTGCCACCATCGTCGCTTTTCTCGCCTTGACACAAATAGTGCTCGTTTAAATTTACAACAAAGCGACGCGGCGCAGCATACGCTGTGTGTGTGTTCGTGTGCTCCCCATGCCGAAGAGCTTCTGTGCTTTGATGTTTGATTTTTTTCGTTGCAACGCGTGCACATTTGCTGTATGCAGCAACACTTCGGCATGCACATAGTATGTACATAGGTACATACATGTGTTGGTATTACATATATGTATGGGTACATTTTCGGGGTGCCCATGTATGGACACCTAAGCAATTCGTATGTGCTTGCATGGGCGAGAGATTTGAAGGTTCCTGTTATGCTGCGCGGTTGGGCCGAGTGCTGGAGTGGATCCATGTATGCTGCGCCGATGACCTGATTTCGGAACACCCAGCGAATACAGTCGTGCACCGGCCTGTGACTCGATACATGTCGTGTCAAAGGGCGCACGGCAAACGGCAGCAAGAATACGCACACACAGATATGCTCGTGTGTATGAATGTAATGAATATAAATTATGTGCAAATTCGCGTGGGTGTGAGATTTTGGTAAATTGGGTAGAAATGTATGGATTCGAACTCGGATGTTGCACTACTTCGCGCGCCAAAATAAACACGCGGGAAAATAAACACGCAATTGAAGACTTGAATAAACGAACGATTTCATATGGGTTTTTAAGCTGTTGCGAAAGGAAGCTTTTTGCCGGTTCCGAATTCGCACTCACCATTCAGCTGGGCCTATGGAGTTCTGTTCATTATATTCAGAGTATTCCTGTTTACCAGAACCCACGTTGCAAATACGTATAAAAATACTTTCGCTGTTAAAAACCAATCAGCTGCAGCATAAGCATTGCATAACTAACCGGCTGCATTTTCTCAGTTATTATTGCTAAGTCAGGAGCGAAGGGTGACCAATTGAAGGCTTTTCGTTCGAGTATAGGAGGGTGACGTCTAGCGAAGTGGAGCATATAACACTGTTACTTGGTTCGTAAGCAGGAGCCGAGGGAGCGATAAGTGCGGCAGTTATGTATACAAATACGTAGATATTCACTCTAAGACGTAGTACACATGTCCCGAAGCATTTAATATACTTTGGGTGGATTGGGTGGCGGTTGAGTGGTTGGCGGTAATTAATTTGGATTCGATTTGGTGTAATCGAATTTCTTACCAAAAATTGTTTTAAAATGAGATATATTTTCGAGTTAAATAAAGTTTCACTTATACAGAATATCTGTAACTATGGATAGCATATAATTGTTTTTAATTTGGAATTGTTGAAATAACACACAATTTAGCGAAAATTTGTTATACACAAATTAAATACAACTTTTTTGTTTTTTATTTTCGCTGCAGGGAACTTGGTAAGAACGACATCCAAACAGTCTAAGAGTAGAAGTTGATAAAAGTGAAAGAATGTACAACCCTACAGCCAAATTCCTATTTTGTTCTTGAATTGGTTTACAATTTTGTTCTGCTCAGCGCCATGAAGGCAAAGGAAATATAATCAGTATGGTAAAGAATTCATATTAATAAATTGATAGCTATGTATGCTGTGCTGTAATTTGTGCTGAACTTTGTTGTTATGCAGTCGCCCAGACTTTACTATTGCTTAACGCTAGGATGGGCGGCTACCTGCTAGGCGGTAAGTGAGCCTACTGAAAGATGCGAGGTCCATAATTTTCGTCCAGTTAGGTGTCACATAGGCAGCTGCTATTGGGCAGAAGGTGTCATTTTTAGGGGGGTTAAGAGTGTTGGGTTGCCTTAAAAAGTAAAATTGATATTTCATCGCTGCAGAAAACGAATGTCGTATGTGTCATTGAATTTAATAGCGCATACGACAATAGTTTTCTCAGGCGACGATTTGTAGATGTACAACTTTTAATTCATTTTTGTGTTGATTAAATTCAAACTATCAGAAACCGAAACAGATTATTTTGTAACACAGCCATGGCACCAGGGGTGTAACCAAGGGGGGTTTGAATGTCAAAATCACCCATAGCCTCAACATTTTCAATCACTATGCATGCATGCATGTACATAAATCGTTGTACCGAAAACATGAAAGTCGTTCGGTGCCAAATCAGGTGAATACAGTGAACAAACTGTGTGCACACCTTTTGATAGCCAAATGTTCAATTTCAAGAACTTCAATGCAGATTTTGGCTGCACACGCACAGTTTTGATGGAATCTGTGGACACGGAATAAACAAACCCAACCATAAACTTGGTTCATCAATTGAAATGTGTGATGACCCAAAACATACTTTCACTGTACATTTTAACTGTACATCAGAGCATCACAAATCACTGTATAGCGGCATACACAGGACCTCATTTGGGACACAACTTTTGAGTCTAATACCATTTGAAACAACATTTGCCAGCCATAATTTTTTGTCAAAAACAGATATTTTGGGGTTTGAACCTTCGAAACCCGCTTGCGTGTGCCACTGCACATACACAGATATCGTAATATGTACAGTCGCCGAACAGGGTTGATCGTGTTTGAATATTTTTTATTTAACAGCTTACATACATTTTGAATAAATTTGTAATACATTTACAAACGGGCCTCGTCAGGCCCAGTAGGTCTGCTTACCACCTAAATACATAAAGTGGTCATGTTGGTTCTACGAAATCGATGCAAATGAATTTTTAAAGGTTTCGATACGTTTAGAACGGTAGTTTGTATTGACAGTGTGTATTGGCTTTTTCTTTGGGCATTTTACCTATTCGCAGCCTAAATTCGAACGACAACACGACACTTTTTCACTTCAGGCCATGCCCTCATACAAGGAGTTTTTGCTTCCGTTCCTTGAACATGTGGCACGCTGTGAGAGTGGATGGCATTAGCAAATAAATACCAATCGAGTCAAATGGAATCGAGCGAGAAACAAAAAACAGCAACACACACATGAAATCGAACTCGAGCATCAAAAGCAGCTGTGAAGTACTATAAATAGGTCAAAACATAAATACATGTAAATATGTGCATTATACATAGCTTGTACAACCAAACAATAATTCATACAAATCATACACTCTCACTATGACGATATGAATTATAGTTATGCAAAATCTTGTAGTGAGAGTATGTTTTTATTCTGCGCAGTATTGAGGAGTATTTGGCGCAGGACTCGCAGGACATGCGAGCTTCACGGCTCTTTGAACAAACACATCCATAAAGCAATAGCTGGATGTGGATTATGGGTTGAGCGACTAGGAGGAGGTGGGTTTGTTTACGTTTTTCGCAAGAGGGATTTGTGAATCAGAGAGAAGCGCAATGGCAGGGAGAGCCTTTTGGAACGTTTTGCTAATCGAAACATTTGGGAAGAGAGAGAGCTTTGGAGGAACTTGAGGGACAACATGGCATTGGGCAATGAAAGTTGAAAGTAAATGAGAGTTTTTCCTGATAGCAGGGAAACGAGAAATGGGTCAGTGGGAAATCCGAATGAAGGAGAAGTCGCAAATTTTCAGGATCGATAGCTTTGCCTGGGCTAAAAGCGAAAGCTTACTATACGAGGAGATGTTTGCCCAATATGTATGAACGTTACAAACACATAATCTCTAAGAAAAGGTTTATTCCAGTTTTGGAGTTATTATATTCTTGCAGTTGAATAGCTAAAATAGGGATCAGGGACTGATTTTAAATGGTAAATTTAAACGATGGGCCATCTGGTTTTTTCTCCTTTGCTATTACACAATACTTGTTTGATTCGTGTGATGAACAATTTTCGAGTATCCTAATATCCTTAAGTAGAGTCGTAAACTCCATTTTGGTTCTCTGCCTCTCTCTTCCGTTTGTAAGTATCCGTAGTTGGGCACAATGTATGTACAGTAGGGTTGCAGCAGTTAGTAAATAAGAAAAGCCATCCCCAATGTGAAAATTGTGAGGCACAATGTAAAAACATAAAAAAGTCGTGTGTATACGCAACAAATATATGCAAAATTCGCAAAATTTGTGCTTGTATATACAAAATGCTTAAATATCTTGTGACTATTCAAATATAGTCGAGCATGTCCCTTTGCCAATAATGGTCAGGAAAGACTGAAAAAGTGGGGACGCATTTTTCAAATGATTTGCCACCACACATACTTTCATACTATATACACTTTATACAATATAGAAGAATGTATTTAAATTGCAGGTGGACAAGTCCAAGGAAAGCGTTAAAGTGCAGAAGGCTTTCACATTTAAATATGTCAATGCAAACGTCGGAAGTCCACAGCAAAGGATATGCACGAGTGTACTAAATTTTGCAAATGCACCTTCGAAATTCTTGGCGTTTTGAGTATTTGAAGTATTTATTTAGTTAAGTATTTAAACTTTGTATGGTAAAAATGAATAAATAAATATTTTTCGAGAAAACATCTACATATATTTGGTTTTTTGTGGTTGCGTATGAACATATAGTCTGTGGTTGTAGAAGTAAACTCTTACTAAAAGAAAATATTTTTGTTTGTTGTTGCAAAAGCAAATCATCACTGTAAATTAATTCTTCCGTATTTTCGAGCTTTGATTACCCTGATGCAGATTCTGTATGGAAGACGGCAAAGATTTGAAGTTTGTTGAAGCACTCAAGGGGAGCTCATTTGCTGCTCAAACTGTCTTTCATGTATGTATAAACATAATTTTATATCAAATGTACATCAGAAAATTTGCATTCTACAACAACAACAATATATTTTTGTTCACATAAATTTGCTACATATATGCATATGCATATGTATGTATGACTGACGAGTGTCCAATTGTTTATACATAAACTGACTTTTTTGAGCCTCAGTCTACATACGAAGAAAATAGGCAAAATGTCATTCAATGAGCAAATGTTGACAATTGATAGGGCGCATAAATATCAAAGTACCGTTGCTGCAAAACATCCAATTGCCAGAACGACTAAAGAGAAAGTCGATAAAGCAGCAGAAAAATCGAATTGGGAGATTTAGGGGTGAAATACAAAGTCAAGTAAAAGCCGATAATGGAAATGGCAGTGACAGTGACAAGAGTACGAAATAACCAAAAAGGTTTTGTGGAAAAACGTTTTGGCCAAAATACCTCGCCAACGCACAGTCGAATTGCTTGCCGTAGGCTTTGACTTAACGTGCTTTGAAAGCGTGTAGCGGGCAGCAGGGGTGGCAAACATTTTTAGACGCTGTGTTCGTTGGCCTTTGAAGTTGTGCCTGCGGGTCGTGTGGTGAGTGTGTGTGGGGGCATGTCCACGTTATAATTTATTAATAACGATAAATGCTTTTCCGAAGCCCTTTTCCTGCGTTCGTGAATACTTTGAATGTGCCTGTTTGATGGCCAAAAAGTATGCTACTTCGACGATATCTGTGCAGTTGCGCTTTTATAGTGTAATTGAAAAACAAGACGAACTGGTAAAAAGAAAGAAAACAATTAAATTGGCAAACTTTTGAGCAGAAAGTGCGAAGAAACGAGCAAGCTGAACTGGCCAAACAAACTCTGTAGAATGGAGGCTAGTGTAGCAACAGCACCAATTACAGTGCCCCAGATAGAAAAAAATAATATGCAGCAATGTACATGAAAAAGTGGGTCGGCTAATGCCTCACAGTCTGCCGTCAGCCGTAGCCGGCATGTTGAGCAGGCAACTAAATAGGTGTAAAGTGGGGCGACAATGTGGTCAAAATTCGAACTCGACTGATTCCGAGAGAGCCACAAAGAAATGAGTTTTTGATAAATGTGCTTACGTTCCGGCATGAAGGAATTTAGATTACATCTGCATAGCTTGTCACATACGGATTTTTCTGGAAACCGTATATTTGGTTCGAAATCCAAACGTTCCCATAACTTACTTACTCAGCTCTTTGGATTTAATACACTTCAGTTTGTACAGTCTATTCTATTCATCACCTTCTGGAAAATGATGTATGTACATATGTTGATATGTATATAGTACTATTTTACTTTAGAAATAGTAACAGCAAAAATTATTATCGCCAAATTCCAAGACTTTGGTCTCATTTTCCATATATTTATGTAAGTAATTTGTTTGGTTGATACAGCTGTTCCAAGTTGGCTATTTCCTATGATTATACTTGCTAGTGGCATTCAGTGCTGTTAAGGTTAAAAATTTGAGCGGAATTAAATTTGTTGCCTTAGATCATGTAAATTAACACTATTGAAATAAGAAAATATCTATGTAACTAAATTGTGGAAGATCTGTAACAAAATCTTAAATCATGAAAATGATAGAATTTGATAAACATGGACTTTTTGGAGAAATGCGTAATAAGGAAAGAAATCCTTTACTTTCTCTATAGTCGCGGAATAAATCGTCAAAGCAGCTACAGTGTTGTTACCCCTTAATAGACGTATAGATATAAAACTTGGTGAAAATAGTCCAACTTAAAAATAATTCGTCACGTATTTTTCAGTTTTTCAAAATCAAAATCAGGTTCGAATACTGGAAGACCATAAAAAACATGAAGTAATGAGAGTATCGTCTTCAAAATGAATAGGAAATGCAAAATAATTAGACACATGTTTTTAATTTTTTTGAAAATTAAAATCAAACGGGGCGAAAAAAGGGTTACAAGTTTGTATGGAGAAATATGATTGATGATGATACCCTGCAAGTTATCTAATCTTTTACTTCGTAAAAACCTTTTGTGGGCAAGGGAACTACATCGGATTGGCGATGAATTTGATTTAATAATATTAGCAAAAGAAACTGGGGGAAAGACGCGTGCGTCTAATGCAAACTTCAAAACAAAAATATCTGGAAGGGTGGGTTATGAAAGCCAAAGAAACTGATACGATTTATAAAAACAGGCAGGTCAGATTTATATGGCAGATTGCCAGCAATTTGATCAAATTAAAATGTAATAGCTTCCGAAATGTTATCAAAATATGTTTCCTGTGAAATCACAAATCTTGAGAAAATATTCAACAGTTTTTAGGAACGTGCACGATTTTCAGGGAGCTTGGAAAACGTTGTTTTATTAGAAGAAGTTTTTTTATTAAGAAAATTTTTAAAATATATTAGAATTAAACCCGAACACAGGAAGCTCTTTATTTCAGAATTAAATTATAGTTAAAATTTAATTATGGATCACAAGCCCTACTGACGGCAAATGTCAGTCGAATTCCATACTTTTGAATAAATTTGTTTAGTTATGAAAGAACATTTGTGAAACAATTTTAAAAAAGTTAAGAAAATAAATGGAACTACTACTGCTACTAATGGGCCTATTCAAATAATTGGGAAAGCACATCAAATGAAAACTAATTATACAAGTATTTTTTAAATCTATATCACAAAATCTAACGGAGTCAGAAATAATTTACCACATATTTTTAGTGTTCGAAAATTAACATCTGATTTGCTAGGAATTTGTTGTTTGTTTGTTTAGAAACCAATTTTCATCACATTCGGACGGCTCCTTTATTTTTGCCCATCTTTTGTATCGAGACAGTGCACTGTGCAACCGCTTGAAGGGCACTGGGGGGGGGTTGTTAGTATTGAATCGAAAGTGTGGTAACCTCATTTTGGTTTGACCCAGTTGCAGTTTCAGCAGCAACTGCTGCTACCCCCCTACTTGTGCGCGTGTCTGCGTGCCGCAAGGCTAAACTGCACTTATTCGACAGTTTGCCGCAAAACTACATACATGTGCCGCTTGCATGTACTACGGGATTATGTACAGTGGCATTCACATATCTACATGACGATGCATATATGTATATACGATCATGTATTTACCTCGAAGCCTATGTACATTGCATGCCAGCAAATCCTTTTTATGCTGCACTCACGAGAGGCGGGCGGACGAAAACTAGGCCAACTGCAGGGCACAGTGACTATCACGAAAATGAAGCAAAAACACAACGCTAGTCCCACTGCAAGGACAAATCAAATGCAAAGACGGGTCGAGCCAGCAGCGGCGCTGGGGTTGATTACAGTTGCTGCCGTTGAGTAACAACAACAACAGCATAAGTGCGCAATTGGTTTAGTACGAATTGGAGAAGGGACGGGCGCATGCAATCTCGGTCAAGGTAGAGAAGCGCGAATTGACAGCGCCATCAAGGATGTTGTTTTTGTAGATATTTCGTGTTCATCGCTTGGCGGCGGCCAGCAGGGGAGAGCGAAGTGCAGCACGTTGCAATTCCAACTGTTGTGGAAGTTATTGAATTCGAATGAAATGTTCGGCTTTCTGTCTTAGCAGATGGCAGTTGCACCTTTAGTGGCGGATAGTGCCTGCGTTTGCATGTGCGACCCTCAGACGCCGGGCCGCAATGGCATTTGTGCAAGGCCGCCGCAAGCACACAACAACGCAACACTCGTGGGTGTGCGCATTTTTATGTACATATGTATGTATTTCGAAATTGCAGCAAGTGGCAAAAAGCAAACCAGGTCAAACGTATTTGCAGCGCAGTTTATTCATTTTGTATGAGTGGGCAGGCCGCGCGCGTTGCATGAAACTACAATATTTATGCTACTTGGTATGTGTTCACGCCGCTGTGAGCGTACACACATAAATACTGCGAGGGCCTTGTTAGTTTGTGTTTCATACATAAATCTATTATGTAAGTATTTCGAATGTCTTCATTCAATGTCCCAGCCCAGACCTTAAAAATTGTGAAAGTAGATAAAATCAGCAAGCTGCAGCAGTTAATCCGCAAATTATTTATCCCCTCACATGGTAGAGGAGATTAGTTTTATATGGCGATGAAATTCAGGTTTATATAGCACTGAGGTGCCATTTTTTTGCCACGACCTTGGCGCCTTCGGCATCAATTCAAATAGGGCTGACGAGTAGTTTATTATCACGGAACAAAGATGTGATTACGCGTCGAAAGGCAACAACAAAATGAATGTTTTGTAGGGTTTTATAAACGTACATTCAACTATAGAAGAACTTTTCAAAGTAGGGAGTGTTGACTAAACACTCTGTAACCAAAACCAAAACTCAGTTAATCACAAAAAAACCCCAAAGCGAAAAAATTAACTCGGAAGTGCCTAGTGTGACCATATGGTCACACTAAACTTGCGTTCAAAAAATGTATTTTTTCAATTATACTTTAAATTAATTCGCTCAAAAAAGGTTATTGCAAAATTGGACCAAAAAAAATTCCGACACATTCGGGTTAAATTACTATAGAATATTTTTTTGAGCTACTGAAGAGCGCAACTTATTGAATAGTAATGGTTATGTATAGGTATTTGCTGGCATACCTAAAACTAATCTCGGCTACTGGAAACATTAGCAGCCGGCGGCTGAAGTCCGCAAGGATAATTTCGAGGCGGCGAACAGCCCAGCAGAAGCAGTAAGCGGCAATTTAACGTTGTTATCGGACTTGTTTTGAGGGCACCTCAGGCGAATGGTTGCCACAGATGGGAAAGAGAACGGTGTAGTGCAGCTACGCAGGCAGTACTTAGTACGCACCAGAATCGCACAACCGCAACCTGACCGCCTGCAGTGCTGACAAATTGGATTGAAAATGGGATGGAAGCCAGTGTTCGAAGCATTTAGTTGGAAAAGGTAAGTTGATGACAGTACTCATTATGCAATGCGGAGTTGCCCTTTTTGCCAAATATCTTAATAATACTTGATTTTGCATTTACGAATAGAACTCCAATGGAGTTTTAAGTAAATAACTACGGGAGGTGACCAATTAAAAAAGAATAATGCCAACTTTAGTACACGTACACGAATGTGTCGAAGCAAATTTGTTATAAAATACGCAAACCCATATCACTAAGACTATTTTTTCAGTTAAAAAGTGGTATTAAATGTATTAAATTTGTATACAAAGGAGAAATGCAAAAAAATTAAAAACTTTAAAAGCTTTAGTTTCTTGAAGGCGGTGTAGGTAAACGTTGCTTACTGATCGGTCGCGAATATTTGAAGGCAACGACAAAAATGTTGGTTCAATTGATTGTTAATTTTATTCATTTATTTTCTGAAGCCATTTCACGATGATTCAACGTGCTCCGGCAATTCGTCCCTTTTAAACGTTGCGCCAGTCAGACACATTCGTCGTATCTTCAACTCCTTATACTTAGTTGAGCCCGAGCACATACACCTAATTTGTCGCAGCACTCACATCAAACAATGAGCCCTAAGCGAGCCACTGCGTCAGCTTTTACATGGGAACTTATAACTTCACCCTGGCATCCGGTTATTTTCAGCAGTTGTTTGTAAATTGTTTTTCGTTTTACGGTCGTTTGGAGTAAACATTTGGGTTTTATGCAAAAAATTGAAGCGAGGAAATTTGGCATATTTATATGTAAAAACAATTTAAACAAATTGGAGCAGTGCAAGGGATAGACTGCAGACTAATTCGGGCAAGCGTGAACATGCCATCCACTTAGTTGCATGGAGCTTGCTAGTGAACCACGCTGCGTATACATAACATCCACGTGAGCAAAGAGTGTTGTTAACTCAATTTGAAAGCAATTTATTTTGTTTAGGATTTAGAGAATTTCAATTTCGATTGGGTACTTCATTCAAAATAATCGATGACCGTCCACGTTTCGTGAATTTTTTGCTGTGGTGTGTGTGAAAAAACTCCAAATAATTTTGCCGATGTACGCTCAAAATAAAATGTTTGCCATCAAACAAGTGCAAGAAATATTCACTGCATGTATGTGTCCAGTGCACATGAATTCGCCAATCAATCGCCAATCACTCAGAGTAACAAGTAACAGCGTCAAACAACAAACACACTCTTAGTTCCTGTCGCGTCCGTTGAGTTAATCGTTACTGAAGGATGTCGAAGTTATGGACCTGTTGAGAGTTGAACCTGTGGCAGAATTGCCAGAACGCACAATTGCATATTTGGTTGATTTCGGCTTCCAATGGCCACTGCGGCTAATGTACTCGTTCCTGTAGTTCTTGTTGTTGGGGGTCTGGCCGTGGTACCGTGGTTTCGGTGCGTCCGCCGGCTCACCCACACAGTGAAACGGTGGGTAGGTTCGAGTGGCGGGCGAGATGCAGAAAATTAATTCCATGTAATTCGCTCATAAAGAATATTTCATACAGAATATTTCCATAAAGTATGCATGAAATTTGGGTATCTCCGACTTCGTGTTGTTGAGTTGACGTCTGATCGAAAGTGCTTATCGTCGGTGGTACAAACGGAAGCTGCAATGTTTTTACTTACTGTGCTACATTTTAGCGTGGCCACTAGATTTTTGATGCTTACCTGAAACGGAAAAGAAGAAAAAAAATCAATAAATCTTAAAAAAATTGTCAAGCTTTAAAAATGTATAAACATTTAATGGGTATGTTGGTAATTTGAATAAACGCGTATCGATAAGGGGCTCGAAGTTCTGAACCATTAAAAAGTGCAGAACTGATAAAAATTATGGTAACTAAGGTGCGAAGGAGCAGAGCAGAGAGAGCACTTAGTAAGAACCACGCTCACTCGGGACTTCCTTTCGAAAGACCTCAGAAACATTGCAACCATGGAGATCAGATAAGAAGGATTGTACACTTCCTGAATCTCACAAAGTAGTTTACAATACCAGCCAATATCAACACAAATAAGGATGTACCACCAAAACGGCACTTTATGTGCTACCTATGTAGTTGTAGTAGTAACCATTCAACTAACCAACCATAGTAACTAAATAAGAAATGAAAATTATGACAACAGTTTCATACACATACAGGTGTGGATTTCTTGATCCTTTTTAGGATTCTGAAAAGATTAAATTAAACACAAAAGAAACTTCGCTGAAATTGTTGTTTATTGTGAATTGCTTGAGTAATGTTGTCACTATAATAAAATATGAAATTATTTTTAAAACACTCTGTATAGCTTACTTCTGTATTTAAAAAAATTTAAATTAATTTGAAAGCAGAACAAGAAAGCCTTTCAAAACAAAATGTCAAAAAAAAGTTCAAGTCATATGCTTGATGTGGAGTAGTAAAGATGAAGTCTTCCCTGACAATTCAAAAAAGGTTTTAAATGACGTGTGAAACAATATTGAATTTTGATTTAAAAATTCATATCCTTTGAAGTTCTATAAATAAAAATTTTTGCAACGAAGTACGAGTATTAAGTTGGAAAATGCCAGCGATTGTAGAATTGCCGAGAGATATTGTAACATTTTCTTTTGCTCTCGAATCCGTCTTAAATACTTGAACGAAAAAATAAAAAAAAAATTTAGAAAAAATTCATTTGAAGAATTTAAAAAGTTTAAATAAAATCATTGTGTTATTTCTTTACTTATTTTTGCTATAAGTTGTGTTCTAGCTTTAGAATCTATGTAAAACTGAAAACTTGGTGAGTTTGCCCACAACTCGTGACATCTTATGTTCTAATCTCTTTACATGCTTCATATATGCTTTAATTCCTTTTATTGGGAATTATTTCACATACATTATATCTACATTTTGCCCACAGCACCGTTTATTAAGGTATAATAAAGTATCAAGAGCAAATTTTAAGAAAACACTCCAGCCGTGAAGAAGCATTGAAACGGCTTGATATATATTTTTCATTTAACGATTCAGACTACTTTGGTTCACTGCACACTAAACACTAATAAAACATTTACATGCACTTTTAATGCATTAATTTTAGTCACTTCTGACAACTGCGTCATCTGTGTATAGTTTTAGAATTGATTTTTGCATTCAGGAGTAATAGTACAAGGAAGCTAAACCCTTCGTTGACTTTTGCTTTTGTGAATAATTTTGTTTTCTGACGCATTTGTCAGTGCACTCGGTTATATATATTTCGAGCTGCTGAAAATTTCTGGCGAAACAGTTGAAAGAGCATTTGGGGTGTTAGCCTTAACGACCGAGCGCTGTGAAGTGCCGTCAGCTTAATTAACTTAATAACAGACAGTCAGACATTTTAACACCAACACAAAAAACTGTAAAACCAGCGACAGCAACAACAATGACAACTATAGCCGCAGTCGTGTGATTAATCACAACAAAAATAAATAAATAAATCGACGAAATTAAAGGGTTAATGACATTTATAAACTTCAACACTTGAAAATGAGTTGACTTGCGGATGGTCGGCGGACGCCTGCGAGCGATGAATCGGAGGCAGAAGCACGAGTGGAATGATTTTTCAAGTCGTGAGACAATTAAATAAAGATTTTTAATAATTTAAGAGGGTCCGATTTGGTAGTTAAATATCTCACGATCGCCACTATGGCGAACAGCGGATGTATGACACTTTGGTGTGACGTCAGCGGAGGAAAGAAAATCCCATTAACGGCGGCCTGAAACTGACGTCACATCTTTGAGTAGTGCATACATACATATAGCTATATACATATGCATATTAGGTACTATATATAAACGTACAGATGCGAAAAGTCGTTCGCATTCAGTTAAAATTCACCTACTCCAAGTGTGCTTCGGTGCGTTGGCGCCGGCCTGTTAAGGACGTGGGCAGATGAGTTTGCCATTTAGCTAGTCGAAATTTATGCAAAGTCATTAATTTGCAGCGCCAGCCGCGTCACCAAGAGTTGGCATTGACATTGACATGATTTCACGGCGACGACCTTTCGCCGCCCGCGGCCCACTCGCCGCACACTCGGCGAAATCGGCAATCGTCACACGCACTGGCACTCGTGCCGTCAGCAGACGGGCAATTCGGTAGACCACCAACATGCTAACACAAGTTCGAGTACCCACCGTCAGTGCAACGGTGTTCCACACCTCCGCAAACACACACCCACCCAATGGCGGCGAGAGGCGCCCACGCGTCGAAACAACAGCAACAAGCTACTGCTGCCAGTAATAAAAAACAACTGCACAGAGGCGAAGGCAACGGCAAAAAAGCCAAACGAACACGAAACAAATTATTTGCACCGAAATTATTTAGCCCAGACGCACACCCAGCCCCACACACACACAAACACCACAGGCCGTGAGTCACAAAGAGGCACTCACCGGCAGACTGAATACACAAAAACAAATGTGAAAGCAAACACAAAAGCAAAAATAACAATCCTAAGTAGCGGGTGCGAATGCGGCTGGTAGGACGCCCGAAAGTAGGCTAAAAATGCCAACCAAAGTCAACGCAATGAGGCACATTAACCTTTTTCGAGCAGACGCAGCGGGCGACGCAGTAGAGAGCGACGTCAAAGTCGTTGTACGTGCGGGTTACGCACATTTTTCGCCCGGCCGTCGGACCCACACTCGTCGGCTTTGTAGCGGAGCGTCGGCCGCTTGGTAACGAGAATGTGTTTGTCAATGCGTGGTGCAAGTTTTGCAGCATGCACGAATTATGGCCCAGACGGGCCAGTGCAAAGCCCTCATGCAAGCGGAAAGGGAGATTACATCAATGCAGAGCAACCAATTCAATTGGCATGCTCGTGCTGCCGGTTGTACCGGTACATTTTGACTTTCTGAGCTCGGTTGCCTGCAGTGCGGCAGACGGCGGCGGGTGGAGCAGGCGACTGGCATTGACCTCGGCTGGAGCGAAAGTTCAACGTTTCTGCGTGTCGGCATTGCCGAATGGCTGAGAATGAGGATCAGTCGATTACTGTCCTCTCAGGCGAGCTTTGTGCGTTGTATTTGTAAGTATATGTATATATGTATAGTAATTTTGGATCCAATATTCATAGGCGACTTTAATCGTAAGACGAGCATAGGAGAATAGAAACGTATGATGGAAAAGGCGAGTTGAATATTAAAAATGTTAAATGTCAATAGAAAAAACACAACAACAATTTCATGCCTTATTTGCTTTTACATTTCTTTTTGGTTGTGAAAATTCACACTGCTCTTGTTTTCACTGTTTGTTTTTGAGGCGGTGGCCGTGGTTGGTGTTGTTAGCGTTGTTGCCGTTTCTGCAAGGATAAAAAGTTGAATGAACTTGCCGGCATTTGTTGTATGACGGTGGTTGTTGGCGCCATACACCGAAGCTATGCCCAATCGCAATGAAAATATGGTTTATTTATGTAAAACTGCTAAAAGCGTCTAGACGGTTGAAGGTCATTTCGCAACGAGGCAAATGAACCAAGGGATGAACGAGCATTTAAAGGAACGTATCACAGTAATGCAATTTTTGCGTTTAATGTTCCCAACGTTTTGTGATTTGAGTCAAAAGCAAAGGAGCCATTTCACTGATATGGTTATGTCAGACAAATGCTGAGAATGAAGAATAAAGGTAAAATGAATATATTTAGCAAGTGTTTAGCAGTATTTTGCCTGGCCATAAACTTCAGATATTCGATTTAATCAGATTATGTAATTGTTGAAAAAAGTTGAAGTCAATTCGGAATATTCGTTAGTCTGTCCGGCATCGGTTTCTCTGATTTATAACTGGCCAGGGGTGCATCCTCCAGAGAAATTTTTAAGTGCTAAGCCGGCTTGTCTGATATCATATAAGACATACATCTTCACTGTTAATTTACAGCGAAATATATCGATGTGAATTGTGCTCTAAAATTTTGTATCACCTGTTTTTTGGTATCAATCTCGACTGAACTGTAATGTTTACGAATTAAGTCAAACAATATTTGCGTCATCACTTTCAGTCGGCCACACGCAAATGCGAATACGGCGAACATTTTCGAACGTGACTAATGTTGACTTTACAAAAAATTTCAAAAATAAACCAAAATACAAAAAAAAATAGACCAACAATTTTAAAACAGAATTGAATTTCGGACTCGATAACGACATACAACGAGTGCGGCTAATGTGCGTACTTAAATGATGAAAATTGTGGGAACGGGGTGAGGGGGGCGTTACACTACTCTTCGCCAGCGTCACCCGGAACCAGCAGCAGCGGCAGTGTAGCCGTGCGAGCGGCCGGCACAGTGCAATGGCCTGCGCGGAACTCGTTTTAATTTTATACAATTTTCGGTCGTTGCCCAATATTTGAACTTATTTAGTAAGTTTAATTTATTTCATCGGATCGACAGCCAACGTGCGCCCGAAAATGACAACAACGAGTATAACAATTGAACTTGCAATGCAAAACACAAATGCATATAAATTAAACTCAATTAAAATTCAATTCAATTTAAAGTTATTTACTACAAGTGAATGGAAAAAGATCCTCACTGACCAGCTTTAAAATGCATTTCAATAAGCAGGATTTGCAGAACCGGAAACGCATGACCCGAGTCATATTAGACAGTTTCGCTTTGTTTTCTCCTGCGACAGGTGAAACTGCGGACTTATTTGGTTTGATGATAGGCCACTTACGAGTAGCTGAACTCATGGGGGGGGGGGGGGGGAGAAGGCATTTGAAACGCCGTAAGTCAGTGGGGATCAGATAATAATTCGTTAAATCATTTATGTGCTTAAATCGGGTTAGAGAATATTAGTCAGATCGAGACGAATGACTTCGTTAATTAATCTTCGGGTACGTTTTAAGCAGTAAATTAATAAGTTTAAAGCTTGTAGGGCATAAGTACTGTTTTGAAGGTTTGAAGGCCATATTTCGGAACCGAAGTGAACGGAAATGCGTGCAATGGAATAATTCTTGCTAGATCGCAACAACGCACAACTTAAGTTTGGAAATGTGCTAAATTTATCACGTGGTGAACACATTCAGGAAAATACGAAACTGTCTTCGTGGCGCTTCGGGCATGCGCTAATAGTTCATTCAAACAAAATGCACATGCCAACAACAACATGGCCAGTATGAGCAACAATAATAATAACGACGCCGACAGCAGCAATGAAATCTGACATTGGTGGTGACAGTGACAATGGCAACGACAACAGCCCTCGCAAAGCACAGCTGAAATGAACGACCTTGGTGACAATGACCCCAAACATTTACACCCACTCACACACAAACACACTTGCGCGCAGTGAAACGCATAGGTAGACCGCGAGGTGTTTCTTTGTTTGCGGCAAAATACTGGTTGGCTTGATTTATTTTCAATTTTTATTGCCGCCACTGTGGTTGTTGCTAATGCTGATAAGATACGAGTTGAACAGGAAAACTTCAAGTGCGCAAATTGAACGAACGTTAATTATTGTTGTTGTTGTTATTGATATTGCCGTTCTGCTGTCTAGTAAGTTTGACATGCGCCGAAGCCACAGGCAAAGTTGTATTTTTTGTGGAAAAATATTAATCTCGGAATTGCCCTGCACACAATCGACTAAGCTGGCGTTTAGACAACTAATTCCAGCGCGGCTGGCAAGTGGTGGCAGAGGTGGGGTAGAGGGGGGCCGCCTTGTTGTTAGTTGAAAACAAAAATTAAACAAACAAACATACGGAGTCTATATAGCTTTGTTTGTTTACACTCTAAAACTAAATTGGATTGCACAATTAATCATGTCGACAAATTTCGTACGCTGCCTCGCTGCCTCGCGCGCCGCTCTGTTGGTCGGAGTGTAAAGTCAAATGAATGAATGGAAGTAATGTAAACTACGCAATAATGTGAGGTTGACGCCTGATAAGCGGCGACAACGTGCGGATTTCAACAGCAAAACAACAACAATCACAACCAAATTTACAACACGACTTGTGCACTCTTTTCACAAGGCTTTTCGCTATTGCAACTGTTGCTCCGATAACTGCAATGTGATGTTAGCATGAATGAACATTTCAAAATCCTGGGCTCTTGGAAAGAGTGTAATAAATACACGCATTCTTTCGCAATGCGCCAGGATCGATTTACAAATCGCTTCATATCTCGGCTCCAGAAGAACAAAACCAGCAGCACCGACCATGGCAGGGGAAGTTGTAATATGCCAACAACTAAACAGAATGCAATTTCCCACCGCATTGAACAGGCCGCTGCTGCTTTTGTGGAGACACTGGATTGTTTGCGTGCAATTTGCGCGGGCCAAGGGATTTCCGGATTTTGAAGTTCACCCTTTGTTGCCTATTGTTGATTGCTTGCAGCTGCTGTTGTGTTGTTGCAGTGCGAATTACACGGGTTTCTCTAGTTCTTTAGTTCTCGAGTTCCCCTCTTTCGCCTATATTCGTAGGTTCGGTGATTGACCTCCTATACACTTCCTCAGCTCCAGCTTTGCTGTTGTCTCTCCTTGGCCGCATGTTTATGCGTTGGCATGTCGTGCAGGCTTGGTGTGGCGCCTCTACTAGTCGATTTATGTGGGGTCAGCGATGAGACTTCGCAAGTGATCGGTGAGCGTAGGTGCAATTGCCACTGGCGGCCGTGTTACAATATACGAGTATGCACTGTTTAGATGGCTATGTGTGTGTTTGTTGCCAGCTTATGCATCGTGTACGGTCCCCTTTTTCAGTCAAATTGAACTGGATGTGAAAATACTGGACCATTTCGATGGACTTGCCAACTGCCATTTGACAGAGGAGTGACGCAAGATTTGCCAGAGGGGAGACTTTTCCTATAGGAAAAGGGGACAGAGTTCACGAAATTAAATGCTGAAATTGCAATTTTTAGTGCAGTAACCACTTCATTGTTGCTGTTATTGTTATTACTATTGCCGTTGCTTTTGTAAATTCAGCGCCCAAAATGCGTCAATAACTTCAGTCAGCCGAGCCAATTAAAGTGGGCATTGGCCAGTCGTCCAAGACCATAAACCCTCGGCAGTAGAACCTGATAAGTGGCCGCAGAGGCGACGGTCAAATGACACGAGTGATGGAGTGGTGCAAGTCAGTATTGTGCGAGCGGCACTAAAAGTGGAAGAACTTGAAAATTGCAGCCCGCCATAAATTTCTCTAATGCTGGCCGCTGTCGCAGACGATGACGGTGTTGAGCACTGACTGAAGTGGGGTTCAAATGGGCAATGACTTCGGGGCGATACTTGAAAGTTGCTGTACATTCAAGTGGGTGGGGTGTAGTGGGTGTTGGTGAATTTACGTATTGATGGTTCGTAGGCATTAAATAGTTACTGCATTTCGATAGCGCAACGAATCAACTGACCGGAAGACACTAATGTCCGCACTGACCGGTACACGCAATTGTCATTGTGAAGCGTTGGGGGACATTATTTATCGCATCGTAAAGTTGATTGAAGCATTTGATTTAAGTTTTTGGGAAACCAAAAGTAGTTTAAAGTAACTCAAACCGAAAATTCACTAAAGTTGTTGCAAATATCCTAAATAGTTTTAGTGGCGGTATTCACGATATTTGGCAAATGCCCTCACCGAATAGTGAATAGAGTCAACTACATTTTTGTGCAAAAATACTTATTCTTGTTTGCTTCTGATACGGTCTGTGGTTGCTTTTAGGTCTGGTGGAAATACACGCAAAATGTGATCAAAAGATTAAGCGAACCAAACTATTTTGTATTTTATTATTGTTTGGAGTCTTTAGAGTTGTGTGGTATTCCCTAATAAATATGAATTTTCCATTTCGATTGTAGTATGACGTTTTAATGGTTTTCTTGTTTGCTCTCTTTTCCACCGACTTGTTCACTTCTTAATACTTCTGTGGCATGAACGTGTTTGTATTCTAATGGCGGCTGCAACTCAGTTGCATGTATACGCGCGCTGCCTTGGGTGACGGTATGTTGATTTGTGTGGATTGGTGTTTGCCATCTAACTTGACGTTGTCCCTACTGGGCTGCACTGCACAAGCAAGTCGGCGAATAATCCTTAGCACAGGTTAAGGAACAGGATAACTGCAACACTTGTCATTATTGGGAGCTACAATGTTAACCGATTTTGTGTTGACGTTCTTTTCAAAGATGTTGCATGTTCTGTTTGTGATCGCCAGTTGCATGGCTGCTTGTTGCTATTGTTGCCGGCTCTAGGATACGCTTTCACTCGCTGTCAAAGCCATAGAATCGCAACGGCGGCACCGCAGTCGGGGCAAATATGTATGTTTGGTTCTGGCCGCGGTGTGTATATTCGATTTTTCTGCCGTTTTCTATTGTTGGCTGCCTTCCAGTCAGCAGTCGCATGTGAACCAGTGAATTTCAGTTGCTGCGCCGTTGCATGCTGCAACAATTACTGCAATTCCAGTAAAACGTAATGAAACAACACCAACAATAATAACAATAACAACAATAACAGAGAATTGTATTGGCAGAGCCACATCTATGGCGCTCAATCCGCAAATGTGATAGTGTAACATACGCTTCCAGCTTCGCCGACAATAACAGCAGTTGGGGCTGTTGCGGTGGCTGCGGCAGCAACTTGGAAAAATGTGCGTACCATAGTTAATGGCAAAGTAAAGTGGGGAGAAATTACGGGTTTTCATTGCTAGGCTCGCATTATAGTCTTGCTTGTTGTTGGAATTATTTTGCAGCGTTAAAGAAGCGGCGGCAGCGATTGCATGCTGCAGGTAGTTGATTTAGCTGTTTGATGTTTTTGTTTGCCTTTGTTATTGCTGCTCGGTTCGGTTCGGTTTTCTTTTGTTGACGCTTCGCCATTTGTTGCTGTTGGTTTGGCGTGTTTATTGTTTTTGTTTTACCGGCATTTTGGCTACCAACATTTGTGAAATGGCAATGATTTTTGCTGCCCGATAGTCGATTGTTGTGACTGTAGCTGTAACTGTCATTGTTGCCATATTGCGCCGTAGTGACTCAAGTGTCTTTGGCAATGAAAAGCGAGTGAGGGCTTTTAACAGTCGGAGGATCACGGAGTTGGCAAAGGAAAGATATTTCAATACTTGACTTGGCCAGTGTTGATAAGTTGTTTACAATTTAAGCACTTGTCGGCTACAAGCTTAATCCTTAATTTGTTCTATGATGAATTGCTCTATTCATGATTTGATACACATAAGTCCATCTACTGCTGTCTGAGGATTTGTTTCGGATTCTGCTTGAAACTAAGTATTTGGTCACTTACTGGCATCAATACTTGTGCATTGCTTCGTCTGCGTGCGTGTGCAACCGACATTTGGATGAGTCGCCCAAGCAATGAGCCCGTGACTAGTTCGGTCGTAGGCTGGAAGTAACTCAAATTTCATATTGGCACCGACCGTCGGCGCATAATGCGATGCGTAGACAGTGCTCTGACGCATCGTTGAAGCACTCCGTCCACATCCGCCGCTCAGTCAAGCAGCCGGTCTACGCAGCGGAGCGCATTAAGTATGACTGCCATGCGGTAATGATCGCGTTGAAATGCGATGCGATGACGCATACTATGCGAGCGATAGCAACAATAACCATAGCAATAATGAGCACAGCAAAAAATACCCACGCCGAAAAAAGTGCAACGGCGCTGAAATACGTTGACCTTCGCCAGAGCAGTGGTGTTGCGCTGCCGCTTCTCGGGTCGAGCTCTTACACACTCGGTAAGATGCTCCATGGGACTCCAGGATGCTTCGCGACTCTTGCACACATTCTGGGCATCGCGCGTATTCTTTACGCTGATCTACGTAACGAGATATTGTACCTTGCCGGCCGGTAGAGCAGCCGACTTGCCTACCACGGCTTCGGACGTTTTCGGTTCGAATGTCCAAGCACTGCGAATTTGCAGCGGAAAACAAAAAAGCGAGAAGCCATCCAGAAAAAGACTCAAAGGAGCGCAAGAAATGAACAAGTAAGCAGCGTACTGGCCACCGCTGTAGACCAGCCTACGTCACGATGCACAGTGATTCGTTCCATAGACAAAATTCAAAAAATTTAGAGTATCAGAATTTAGCGGTTTCGATGTCATTTGAAAGGAAAAACTCCAATTAAGAAAACCCAAAAAAATTAGTACAAAAGATTAATTAGTGTGGGCACAAAATGTAAACACATGTTTTCTGTTTTTTAGTCTATTGAGTAAAAAAAATCGTAAAAATTCATGAATAGCAAGAAGTTGCTAAAACTCAATATAGATTAAGAATTGATTTGCACATTTTTGTATTTAATGTTTTCTTAAAATTTCCAATACTAAGGTTTCTACTTTACTTTTAATTTAAAATATTTTTCAAAACTAACAACCTGAAAATTGCCAAAACTTAGAGGGAAAATATCTAAAAAGTATGTGAAAGTATGTTCCTGGATTTTTTTTATTTTAAGAAGCATTCTTTCTTTGTCGGATAATGTAATTACATCCTCCGATATTTTCCGATCTCAGAAAATAATTCTATTTGAAAAGTGTCTAAACACCTATTTTTCGACAAAATTTATTTTTTTCATCCCTAAAAGTATGCAATCAGCATGAAAAATTGAGAAAACTGCACAAATGTAAAACATACATCTATTATTATCGTTTTTATTGCAAAACTAAAGGGTCCTAAGACAATTTCTGTTACTCTGTGCAATTATCAATGTTGACGTTACCGATTAAATGTAAAATCTCAAAAATCTAGCCAACACACTCGTTGCTATAGCTCACCAAAAATGACGAAATTTGCAAATTTAAGTCTCAGGCATTGCCAAACTACAAAAGTTTAAGAAAACCAAAATGGAGATTTCCGTTCAGCAGAACATGCTTAACTGGTATACCAAATTTTATGAAGAACAGACCACTCCTTCTAATTTTGTCCCGCGGTTGTATGGAGTCGAATCACTGTGCGATGGTGCAATCCAGGGAACTTGGGCGGAATGGCGTGGAGCGGCAGCGCGCGGGAGACGATCAGGACTCCGATAGCCATAGTCACACATGCTGGCGGGGTTGGGTGGCTAGCTGACTGGTTGGCTGGAGCAGTGGCTACGCGGAGCCATTGGACTCTCGGCGTCACTGTCCACAGCAGCGACGCAGACCCAGACCCCAAGAGCAGGCAGCACTTGAGCATCATCCAAGTGAACGAGTCTTTTGCGTTGATCGGTCATCCGATTGTTTTGCTTTTATTCTCATTTCTACTGTTGTCATGTTAGCAGCAACTTGAATCGTTTTACTCGTGGCAGGTTTTCATGCTCACAACCATACACACACCTACACGCAGAACCTTCTACATTACTTAGCAGGGAACACAATGTGGAAATTACTTTGCCGATGAATAGAACATGCATAAGTACATATATGCGTACATATAGGTTCAAAAATGGAGTTTTTAATTTGGTATGTACGCTTTTGCTTTGCACAACTCGAAAACTGACCATGACAATGAATTAAGTTTTAGCATCCATCTAGTATTGGCCGGAAGAACACAAACAACATGGATTTACAAACATGGATTTCATGCATATGAATCGTATGCACTGTATGCATAGAGGATATTTCTCCTATCTTTCATTAGCTGAAGCCTTCGTTCATCTAATGACTTTGAAGATTTTCTTTAATAGTAATCACAATTTTGAGATAATTTCAGGAGATTTTAAACATAAAAGATCTAAATCACTATGGTCTATTCAAAACTAGAATATCTCTAGAACGACATATGATAGTAACGCTCTCATTCCTCGAGCCTTAGCTGAGTTAAACGCACAGTCGATCTCTTTAATGTTTGATCTGTCTGTCCCTAAATTCATGCTCATTCCTTTCTTAATTCCCAGTTCCCCGTTTAAGTTTAGATTTTTCACATTGTTAATTAGTGGTCAGCAATTACATGGACCCTCTGTTATATGGTCTCAAGACTTTAATTGGCAGAACAATCAGAATGAATATGCCAATAAAATTGTCTAATGGATTCAATAATTAGCCGAAAGTACGAAGATATCGACATGGGCACTTTTAACGGATCCCAATAAATGCTAACCGTATGTGTGGAGGTTTTAATGGAAACAATTTCTAAGCGTGCTCACAAATCAATCACCGCCTAATCTTGCTTTAGTCTCTTTTCTTCACCTTTGTGAGCTGTGACTCCTGCCGTTTGTGAAGTTTTCGATGTTGTGATTTTTCACATCTCCGTTTGAACTCCATTCGCTGATACTAATGACCGGCCTCGACCTCAACGCCAACGTTAAATGTAAACGAACGAACAATTGGTCGGACAGACGGGCGGACGCACTCAAGACAGCTGTAAAATTCAATTTCGCGGCGCAGCAGCAAGAAAAGGTGCAGAAGGAATGTACGAGAGAATGAAAAATGGAAGAAGCATTAAAATGGTAATAACTGCGTGTAAGACGAGCGCATCAATTCTGAATTGTGAGGCGAACGCCGCGTTGCTCATCGGCGGCACCAGCCGATGCCAGGATGGTCTGGTGTTCGATGCCGGTTGGCGTCGTTGTTGTTATTGCTGCTGCCACTGACGCCGTTGTTGGTGATGTAGATGAAGGCAGCAAAAGTTGGAGTTGTTGGCGTTGTGCGTATTGTGCGCTTCTCTGAAGGCTGCCAGCGCTGTGGTGACAGACAGCGGCCGCTGCGTCAGCCACAGCGGACCAGAGTGCTTTGACTTTTGGTTTCGGTTTACATTCGATTTTTTATGTATGCCTGTTTGCGCGTTTAACTTTTTAATTGTTGCGTATTGTTGTTGTTGCTTCGTTGTTGCTTCGGTGTTTTTTGTGTATGTATTTATGGTCGGGTAATTAAAAATGCGTAACGCTGTTTACGAGGAAGCGCCACTGCGCGCCAACTGGTGCAAAATTCCGCAGAATCACAGTGACAGTGGGCGTGCGTTAGTGTGTGTGTGGCTCTGGGTACTTGTGCACTTGCTGACGGTGGATTTCAAGAGTTCGCTGCGATTTAGCAATAAAAATCTGCATTAACTTTCAGGGATTTTTATTTGATTTTGTTTGACCGACAAAAATTAAGTCCCGACTATGGCGCTACTTATGAAATCTAGTCTATGTACTTGCTCTCATTTCGCTATTCCGTTGAATAAGGTTCGGTGAAGAACATCCTTGGGCCATTATTAAACTTACCTGAAAAGATAAAAGGGGAAAACAATTGATTTAAAATAGATTCAAAACCAAACATTTTTAATTTACATAGTATTTACTGGCACTGATTAGTCTAATTTACGTTAGGAATGCTGGTTGTCATGATTACAGTCAATAACATAGTGACAAGATTTTAGATATTTATTTTTTTACATTTATTCGAACTTCATTTTCAGGACCAAATCCTTGATTTGTGCCTGATTACACATTTTCTATAATCGCCATTAATTTAGGTGGTCTACGGATTGGGGCAGGTAAAAGGCTGTTATACTCTCGGATATTGGATACTCTTCTACAAACATGCATTCAATTAGACCTGCATTGAAATAAAATGTTCCACATGTTTATAAATAGTTTCACAGATGAACTCACTTATTGCTATCACACTAACTGAATTCAATAATCCGACAATGTGAGCAACATTAACTTAATTTCTATGATATTTTGCTAACCGCTGAAATATCGAAGAGAGACAACTGAAAGTTTAGCTTCTCATAGGCGTAGTTCTGCAACGCTCTCAAGTGATTTTAATCCACCCCTGCGCAGTGTCGAAATAATACGACAAATTATGTTGACAACGCCATTGAACGCTATTTGAATTTCATATTGACTATTGCAATTTATATGGAATCGAAACGCTGTGCTGAATCATGTCAGCGGCATTACATGCCCCACGGCGGCAGCGTTCGTCGCGAGACCACTGGGCGATCCATTGAAATGTCGCACTGTTTTAATTTTCAATGCTGTTGCTCGATGTAAGTCGCTTTTTTGGAATGATGGCCGCTGCTCTTCTACGATTTTGTGGCAACGACAAGCAGTGCTGGCGACGACCACAACAGCAAAAACAACGCAGTCAACGCGACGACGATACCATTTGCGGAGCATCGAACGGCCGGCGTGTAATTGTGTGCGTTGCATGGCGGCGGCCTGTTGCTGGCGCTGCAATTTTACTACGCGTCCACCGGTCCCGGCGCTGCGCTGCCACGAAAACAACTCGGGTCGTACTCCAAATCGAGCCCCCTTTTTTCTCTCCACTGTGCGATTTTCGAATCTTTATGCGGTGCTGTTCCCGCAGTCGTTACCTAGAATTGCATCGGCCCTTGCAAGCAGCCAGGGTTGTTCTGGCACTATATATGAGTATGTACGTACGTACAAGTATTGCCATATTGTCATTGTTGTTGTTCAGTCATTACTATCAGCTGCCGTTGTTGCTGTTGATTTCCACAGTTTCATTGTGTTGCGTTCGCTTTGCCTTACTCGTCTGCCTGGCATTCGCCGCCGTCCACTGCCGTTTGCCGCCTCGATCCAACGCTCTTCCAGAGTTCGTAGCAGGTCGTTGCAATTGCCAGAGTTCGTTCCACTCGTATTTCAATTCGACTTCATGTTGTTGTTGTCGCTGCTTGTGTGTTGTTGCATGGCTATCGTCGTCTTCGTTGTTGTTGCTTCTGTTTTGAGTCACTTTTTGTTTTGGTTGCGGAGTTTCTTCTGGATTTTCTATTTTGTTAAGCTGTTTCCTTTGCCTGCACGCTCTACTCTATTCCTCCGCGTTTCCCCTCCTTTTGTCCGGCGCTCGTTTTTCTTGGGCTCTTGTGGATTTTCCTCTTCCGAATTTCGCGTATACCGGCTTGGCGTCTTATCGTCGCTTTTGCTGTTGCTGTTGCTGATGTTTTGTTTACAAAACACACATCTGCTGCGAACTCCGCTGCCGCTGCGCACACTCCGCCCCTCGACGACCCATTTCCAACATTTCTGCTGCCTTTTCAGCCTGTTCGATGCATTCCGGTTCATTCCCATCCGACGTATCTGGTGCACGAACATTTCGCTCTTGTGGTTGTTGTGTTGCATTTGTGTGTTGCTGGCGCTCTTTCGTTTACTCATCCGTTCAGTTGCCCGTTCGCTGACTCGGGTCTCTTTGTTGCTGTTGTTTTGGTTGCGTTGCGTTGCACCGCAAACTGGAACTGCCATGTGTGACGTCACAATCAAAGGGCATTCACTTTGTGTTTTGATGTCGGCCCCTGTTGTTATTGTTGTTATGCGCGACGGTGTGTTGTTCACCGCGGTCGCATCGTTGATGCTTGGTTGGCTGACTGGCGGTAAAGTGGTTGCTCTTGTTTTTGTGTGTTTTGCTGTTTTCGCCGTTTGTTTACCTTTGTAGTCGCTGATGTTGTTGGTGCTTTTATTGTTGCTGTTGCTGCTGCAAGTCGCACAGGTTTTTCCTTTATAGTTTTTCTTCCTTTTTCGTTTTTTTTTTCTTATCTTTCTTTGCGTTTTCCTTTCGCATTCGAGTTTTCAGTCAACGAAAACAGAAACCAACAACAAAAATATATAAAGTGAAGTTAATCGAGCAAAAAATCTGATATTCGTACATGAGCAAAGTAAATTTCTTTGTTTTCGTATAGAATGTGATTATCCCCTCTTCGGCGCTTGCTGCTTGTCTAGGAAATTTTCAATTCGGCGTAGTACAGTCCGGTACAGTCCAGCCAGTCTTAGCCCAGTATGGCGTCATTGGAGAATCAATGCGTTGACGTTGCCAGCAATTCTTAAAAATCGAATTTTGTCAACAGGGAGCAGGCAAACAATTTTACTATTAAAAACACAAAGAAATACACCAATAAATACCACTGTAGGCTATAAAATATTTAAATGCAAGTTTACTTGCAGGATATGACAAATGACTGTTCATAAAAGGAAAAGGAGGATCGTCAAAAGACGATCCGTTGCAAACCATATTCAATATTCCAAACCGTCTCATTGTAAGACGTTTTAAATAAAAGTTGGAAACGGTTTGTGAGACTTTGTCCAATCATTGTTCGATATTCCAAAGATTGTGTGAATGCAACTCTTGGAAACATGTACAGTTATAGGCCAGGGGGCCTATGTGGGAAATGTCATTTGTTTGTTTCAATTTCGTCTTTCCGTCACGATGAATCAATTGCACTTTTGGCCTCCGAGCAGGCTGCGGCTTCCTTATTGCACCAAGCGCAGTGTTTATCCACCACCATTCCCTCAGCGCCGCCAGTCGCAGCGATTGCCGATCTCAACGACACAAACAAACACACATTCTGTCAGCGCTGTTTTCGCGGTCGGCCAGCACAGTAGCAAATACGGCCGACACTTTACGTATGTTAATGCCGTGGACCTGGAACAGATCAGCGCAGCCAACAGCAACCGTTGCGGCAGCCGCAGTGTTTTCCATAGCGTGTGGCAAGCTCGTGAGGCGAGATGCATTCGGCAATGGCCGCGACAAGAACGACGGCAACGGCATTGGCAACCATAGCACTGACAATGACGCGACGCTTCCGATGAGCCCATAGATTTCTTTTAAATTGTCATTGCAATAAATTTTGATGCGTCGTCGTGTTGTTAACATTTGCGCCGTTGCTGCGATGTTTTTTGTGTTGTTGGTGATTTAATTGCAGTTGCAGACCCCGCGATCATTGTTGCTGCCACTCAGCGTTGCAAGTTTCACGATCGTCGATCGTCGGCGCAAGTTTTCATCGGCTGCATTGGCGATGTTTTAGTTAGCATTGCTGTTGCTTGTTGTTGTTGATGGTAATGCTCTTGTTCCATGGCAAAGTGCTGAAGTTGTTGCGTATTTCGAGTATTCGTAGCGGTTGCATCTGTGAAGTAGTCAGCCCTGACACGACTTGCAATCAGAGCAAATGTTGTTTTTACTGGGAAGTGAGGTCCAGACAAATATGAAATAAAGACAAATCGGAACTTGAAGTATTAGAAGGAAAATTGAGTGCTCGATCCAACTGTATTAAAATAAGTGAGGAATGCGTGGACTGAGGTCGTAGGCTTTTCTTCTGCCCACAAGTTGCACGGCAAGTGGCATGTCACATATATTACGACCGCCATTTAACCCGCCATTTGCGGTTTTCACATAAAATCGTGCTCGCACGCATACATACACACCAACACAAATGCATATAGTATGCAACTATTAAGAAACACATGTTGCATGTTCAGAGTGCAATCGAGCAAAGGAAAACTATGTGAGCCAGTAATATGACACGGTTAAAACCGCGTCAGGGCACGCGAGCCTTGTTGCTGGCAACATGAAAATGGACACGCGCCCCAGCAGTCGGTTTGCGTACAGTGTGGCATGAAGGCATATGTAAAATATTTGCACCTTGCAGTGTCGCCCATCGACGCCGAGTCTCGTCGTGTTGCGGCGCGAGGGGCGGAGCAGAATGCGGCGCCAATTGCAACACACCAAATGCCGCGGCTGTTGGTGGAAAGATAGCTGGCCGGTGTATTGCGAGGGGGAGGGTAGTTGTGGTGAGGTGCAATGCGGCTTTGTTGCAATTACCAATTAAGTGCAACATGTTTTCATGTCGCTTACTTGCAGCACCGAATGCTTAGCAAAAAAGTGGAAGGAGAAGGGCATGCAAGGACAAGCGTCGGCGATCGAGCATATCCTGTCGCGTTCAGCGGAAAATGTCACGGAATGCAGCGGACATCACGAGCGCACCATTGCTTATAAATATGTACACAAACATGTACACTGCACTAATCGGTTCGTGGCGCCACTGTTCTTGTCTGCATTTTACAGAAAAATATCCTTTCATACAAACACACAAGTTTTTTTTCTTATTGGTTTTGGGGCCTGGTCCAAGTGCTTGTCTCACTCTGATTGTACCCCACGCAGTTGGCTTCCTGTGCGCATTTTCCGATAGCCAATTCAACCGTTGCTCATTTTGACAATTTTCGGGTGGAAAACAATTTTGGTTTTGGCATTGCTTAACTGTGCGCAGTTGCGTCCGTGTTATGAGGCTTCTTTCTCAGTTCATTGATCCATGTTGCGCGCACTCCAGGTTCCGTGCGCTAGTTGCAGCAGCCAGTCGCATCTATGCTTTCGCCGTCTGTCGATTTAGCTACTGAAAACGCCACAGCCGCGCAAAGGTAAACAATCGCCTCATTACTCACCATTAGGCAGACGTCTTTATTGTGGCCAGTGCACCATAAACTAGGCAATTGTTTGACCAGCCGCTGTCATCAATCTTAGCATCCCTTCGCGACTGCGCCCAACGCATGCGGCGCGTTCAGCGCGTCGTGCGTGCGTGCGAGCGCGTCGCTCGCTAAAAATCACATTGGACACTGGTCGTCGTCCGCTTCGTTGTCCGCGTTGCAAGTGAACAAAAAATATTGTTGTTGCAGTTGTTGGCTCGGCTGATGCCAGTCAGTATTAGCAAGCGCTGACTGGTCATCGGAACGGCTAATGTGTAAATTCATCAATCAACTGCTGTCACGATGACTGTCATTGATTGGGAGTGTGCGCAAGCGCAGCGCAATGCCACTGCAAAGTCTGTGCTTTCGATAATTTGCTGCTTCGGCTTTCGTGTCTTCCTACGTATTTAGTTTCTGGCTATGCGTTGTGGCTTGTTCTGTGCGTTGTGCGATCGCTGATTGAAGAGATTGGCCAACGCTTCGACTATTGCCGACGATTGCAATAATTATTGCACGACCAATGGTAATGACATACCGCGGGAGCCGGGCAATGAAAAGGCTGCGGGTGAAGTTGTACAGGGGCTACATTCGTAACGCTATGCCGAAAGCTAGTCCACCCTGCGAATTCTTACAGATTCCTATATTTTCATGTAGCAATTGACAAAAATAAAAGCGAAGACGGAACGGTTTACTAGTTAATTTTTATACCTCAGAAAGCAAAAGTTGCAGGAGAGATTTATGCTGGGTCTGTTATACCATGGCGGCAGTGGGCTTAAATAAGTTACTCACAGCATGTTTATCAATAAATCAGCCTCCTGCGGGGAAAAATGCAACTTTTCTCGAAAACTTTAATGCAAAACAGCTCCGAAATGAAAAACAGAATTTCCACTGTGCGGTTTAGAAATATGGTTGGGGTATATGGCCGGAAAGTGCATTCACCCGCAGGGGCTCCAGTTCTGGCGGTCAGGCTCCCCTGCGTTTTAAGGCTTCTCGTACAATGGCCATTTGCGTTGAGGCGGCACACTTTGGTGCGCGTAGCTGGCACAACGCTTCAGTGACGAGAGGAAAGCCCAAGTAACCCTAATTACAAACCCTTTTAAAAGTATGGCAACTACAACGTACACATATGTTTGTGTGTATGTGTGGCAAGAAGGGGACAAATTGCTGCGCACAGGCACGTTTTCATTTTTGCTCGGCTGTTATTGTACTTGGAAATGTGAATTGTTGTTTAGGGGGGAAAATTCACTACCAACTGAAAAGTGGCTATGATGACATTAGATTGCGTGAAAGTAAATTCTTTAAAATTGGACCACCTTTCAATGTTTGTAATTTACAACTTAGAAAATGGTTACATTTGATTATATGAACTACTTGGTTTTGTTCTGATTGGACGAGCTCGTAACTACTTTAGTAAGCAGTTTAAGATAACGGCGCGTGCCAAACGTCGAATCTGTCAAAAAGTGCGCGAACGACCCCATATTTCACAGCAGTAAAGCAGCTGTAAAGACCTATTCATATATATTTTCCAGCGATATATGATCTCGATCACAAGTTAGCCGGTCGGACCAACGAAATGGTTATGTCGATTCTGCAGGAGCTCTTGATCATAAATATGAATAAAAGCAATTGCACGTCTCTATATCGCTCACACATCTATTTTCGTGTACATACTAAAGTGAACATACGCGTACATATGTATGTATCTGTCAGCACCTCGGTGTTGCGTATGTACATATACAGTTAAAAGGCAGCCCGTGCTAAGTACCTGAAACATGACGCTGGGCGCACGGCGGGTGGGCGTTGCTGTTCGCTGGGACGAAGGTTTAATCTTTGCTGCAAGGGCAAATTATTGCTCAAGCGCTGACGCTGCCGTATTTCACTTTAGCCTGCGTCCTGTGCCTTCTCGTTTGCCACCACATTTTCTCCTTTTGCCAAGTGCGGCAAGTGCCCGGCTGGGTGGCTGGATTCCTGTTGATTATGCATGCTTGTGCTATCCTCACAGCTCCCGCATAGGCGCCGCTACCTGTCCACACACCCCCTCATAGGCAGTTTTTCTGCGCCGCTTCAACTTTCGTTTCGAAAGGCTGTTTAAATATTTACGTGAATTTCGTTACGGTCGTGAAGAATGTGGGCGACTCTTTTCTGCGTGTGCGTCTGGTTTGTAGCTGCCTTACTAGTTGCATATGACTTACGACGACTCAGTTGGGGCTTTACTTCAGGGGTGGGGCGAGTCTCGTAGCTGCCTTGAATGTCGCCATTGCTTTGGCTTCCTTTTCTGCAGCGGCCTTTGACGTACACGCGTGTGGAAGCTTTAAGTTATTTAGAAAATGATTAGCAGAAACCACGCTAGCAATCTCCGCGTAAGGTCCACATCAAACTTATGTCATATTCGCCAAGCTTTTGATTGCGAATGTTTTCAGTGGCTGGTCAGCGTTCCGCTGGCAGATCTACCGCAGATTTAGATTTACATATGTTGATTGATGTTTAAAGTAGACTTTGACTCGACATTGAATTGGTGCTTCGACTTTTTGTTATTTCGATACTTCGCACTTTATTTGGCGCGCAGTTCGATAGCGGCTGAGTTTGTTATTGAAAACATTATTAACGCTTTGCGAACGGGTTGGTGTAGTGTTGAGTGTAGAACATTGTTGTTGTTTATTTATTATTTTGGGTGGAAATGCGACAAGTGTACCTTGAACTGGGTGAACAACCTCGTTCGATTGATATAATAGATGAGGATACTCGGCTGGTGTTCAATCACCCGTTCGTTGGTTACGCGTCACTGTTGTTGTTGTTGTTGTTGGGCATTTGTGTTTTAGGCCGTAACAATGCGCTTTGCATTAATGTTTATCAGTAGCGCGAAAAAGCAAAATACAGGAACAATATATAATGAAAAAGTTGGGTGCAATTGATAAGATTGGGGTATGACACTTTGGGTATGTTGCGACTGGTGGAGGTGGATGGCTCGCTTCCTTTGGCTGATTCTATAGAAGAGATGGTCCCATTTATAGTTTATATTGCAAGCAGTGGCGTGCACACTGGGCGGGTTTGGGTGTTTAAACCCCCCAAATAGAAAATTGCTAGTGCAAAATATAGTTTCAAATGGAATCGAGTTTAGAAGTTGAACGGAAAACCCCCCACGAAAATGAAATACTGTATGCGCCATTGACTGCAGGTGCACATCTGGCCTTCCAGCAGTCAAAGGGTCTGGTGTGAGTATTTATTCAATAAACATCAAAGTTTTCCGAGTAGTTCCATTCCTGCTTAATCCATTGCTGCCTAATGGGTAAAATTTTACCCATGAAAATTGATTTTTTTTTTAAATCACAAAAAAGTCAATGTTTGAGATCTCTCAAAACCATTGATAGGGATAGTTAGGATAAAGATGGAACTACCTTAACCTAGTGAAGGTCACCCTAAAATTTCGCCATCTAGCTAGAGTTACCAGACTCCAAAAATCGTGAATTTTCCGGTGGTGGAAAATGTGGCGAAACGTAGTGGCCTTAGAACTTCACAAAAATCTGCCTCCTAACTCACCTGTAAAAAATACAACTTTTGTTCACGTGTTTAGCTGATCACTTCACAAAGTATGGAAAAAAGCTACCATTGCTGCGTAATGGGTACAAAATACCTAATGAATATCTCAGCAACGTGCAGAGATATAAAGCTGAAATTTTGTTTCTGATCATTTTGGGTTACTTCTAGGTATGAAATTTGATCAAAATCGTATGGGCGGAACTGGTACCCGGAAGCAATGGGTTAATTTTATTAATAAGATAGGATTTCGTTGTTGTTAGTATGAACCGTAATAATATGGCAAAACACAGCCGATTTTTTGCAGAGTCGCACTTATAACAACGCTATCAGGGTGGACAGACAGTTGCAGCAATAAAAACAGCAACTCGCAGTGGCAACAACTGTCACTCAGTGACATTGCACAATCAAAATTGTGCATTTCCTTGTATTGAACAATTTTACGGTTAAACGCAATTTCGCACGAAATGTCAACCGCCAGACTGCTGCGCAGGCCGTTGAACTGCTGTGGTGCGAGTGAGAGCGTGAATGAGTGTGGGATCGACGGGCGGGCGACGGCCGGCGACAGGTGACACGCAATGGCTGCGAATCGTGCTTGACTCGTGTGTGTGTCATGTTCCGTGCGCAATGCGCAGCGATGCAGTGAGCGGTCGGCACAGTGTCGGAAACGTGTAAATGTCACATTGCAATTATTTATTTATTGTTTGGAAATTTATGATCGCAGCGGTCGGGCTGTTAATTGTTGGTGATTTGCATAGACGGCCGGTGAGTGCAGCTGGCAGTGCCGGCAATGGGCGGGACCAATGGATGATTTGATGGATGGGTGAATGACTGTATTGTAGTGAGGCATTGTGAGAAACGTTACCATTGTCGAACATAAATTAAGGCTTATTAGACTAGAAACTGAAAATGAAAGCCATATCTATACGGCATCTATACACATCTATAAGCATATCTTCATATATGTATGTACATAGTATACATACGCACTTATATTCATATACCTTTTTTCATTCATATATATTGTGTCTTGTATCACAAGCAGCGGATCCTGGAAGAAGACGCGCTCTTTGCACCTGGTTTTCGGCCTTTTGTCGCGGACACTGCGCGATTTGTGCTCTCAAGTCGTTCGCCTCTTGCGGGGTTATCGGTTCGCGGGATGCTTTTGCTTTGTTAATGCGCTTAGTTTCATATATACACCTGCGATAGTTTCTTTGTTGTTGCAAATTTGATGCATTTATGCTCTGCACTCTTTGCTGAACTCGCTTTGTGGCCATTAAAATGTTGGGAATTTTCCATATTGTTACTGCTTTTGCTTCAATTACTGTTGTTTATTGTTGTTGCTATTGTTGTGGCATATGTGTTTAGATGTACATACATACATACATAAATAAATTGAGCCTCGTAATCGGCGTCAAGCAGTCTACATTGAAAGTGAGGTGGCACGTTGCAGTTGTGGCGCACTCCTCAATATTTCTATACAAACCATACAAATTGCACACACACACACAGCTGCAAATATGTGTTGTGTTGTATGTATGAATAATTAAGTTAACAACAGCCAAGCGGGCACCAATAACACTACAACTACAATAAATAACGCAAGTGGTAATGTGGGGTTAAAAAGTGGACGCCAATGCGTAAAGCAACAAAACAAAAACGTGAAGCAAAACAACGAGTGAAGGATAGAGCGAAAATTAACCGAGTTTCCATTGAAATTGATATTTGCCGCCCGCTTTGCGGTCGTCATTACATTTGTTGTGGTTGTTGCTGTTGGCATTTAGTGGCGTTAATTTCATATGGTTTATTACACACGATTCGCATAGGCAGTCGGCATCGCTGCTGCACTTGGTGGAAATGACTCATTGTTTCGACTGATTTCACGACAATTTCCCATTCGAAAGAAAATGCTGCTCGCGTTTCGCGGGAATTTTCGTTTTTGCCGCTTCTGGCACATTGTTGCATGAACTGACTTTCGCTTTTAATCGAAATACCTTGTTTGGCACATTCCCGGAAGTACTCTGGGTGGCGTGGTGTCGGTAAGCCGTGGAAATCCCTCGACGATTTGGTGAGAAAACAAAATTCACAGAATTTCGAAAAAATCGAAAAAGCCCAGCAGAGCTTTCATTGTTGTTTTGTTTTCGTAATTGCAACTTTAATAACTGATAAAATGGCTTTAAATGGTTGATTTAATTGGAACAAATTTACGCCGTAGCCAATTCACTGATGAGGCATTCAAGATTTGCATATAATTGGGTTCAATTGAAATTTTCACAGCCTGAAGAGAGGATACACAATGTATGTACGTACCCAAGTACTCTTTGAATTTTTGTGTTTAATTCGAAGTAAGCGGCTTAGAAGAACACAACACAAACTCACACACTTACGAACACGGATTACGGGAAGGCTAGCACTAATCTGCCAAAAGGTGTTATTGCATTTATATCAATTTGTAAATCCAATCAACCATTCAACAAGAGCGGCGAAAAGCTAACAATTGAAATAATATTTTGCTGCTGCTGTTGTTATTGTTAAGCGGCTAAAAGGCTAATTTCTGCATCATTAATTTCAACTGCAAAAATATTGCCGTCGATTCGGGTACTGATGATGGCATTACGAGCCGTGATTTGACGTTTCCATGTCAAAATAAACTTGTCGAAATTAATTGGAAACATTGCGAACAAATCGAAAGTCATGCACACACACACACACACACATACACTGAAATAAACTTGCATATCCCGGTCGGTGCAAATAAATAAAAAAACTGCACGCATCCGGACCGCATGCGAAGCGGCCCAACGAAACGAAACAAGATAAAGTTTATTATATGAAAAGGTCATTTGGTTGTTGAGCAGTCATTAACGATGTCAAAACTGTTAAAAACTTGTTAGCTGTTTTTTTTACTTTTACCCTCATATCGTAAAAGAGTTCACGTCACACATTTTCAGTTCCATTGGACATCGCAGAGTGGACCATATCGTTGGCTAGGCGTTGCTGAGGCGTTAGGGCTCCAAGCAACCGCAAGCTGCACATCGACTGGATGTGGAGTCGGCAGCAACCAAAGCGACAGGCGCTACGGTACTGCTACGTTTTGGTTTCTGCCGTTGACGCATGCAAATAACTTTCACCATAAAGCAAAAATTATTTAAAAGTTATTGAAAGAGTGCTGCTGTAGAAAGGCAGCGAACGCGGATGAGGTTGTGAAAAGAAAACAGAAAGCTCCACTACTTTTTATGAGCCCCCTTGCGGTGACTACAGTTTGGTATATTGTCCTAATGTGTAGTGTTGTTGTTGTTATAGCTGTTGCTGCTGACGTTACGGCGCTGCCAATGTTTCGGGACCGCCACAAGATGAATGAGGCCAGCAAATTTGCCAAAAAAATCACTAGTTAAATGTGAGGAAGAAGAAGCAGCAGCAGACGTTGCATATTCATGGAGCATTAACAAGTGCGGTCTGCCTGTTGCTCCACCTTGGATCGGTTGCTGCTGTTGTTGCTAATATTGTTAGTGCTGCTTTTATAATTAGTCGTCGGCGTCATAGTTGTCGCTTTTGCGCCATTGTTTTTGACTTTTGCGTGTAGTTTATTTCGGCTGCTTGTCTCAATAATAATTTGTCTTTTTCTCCATCTACTTGTTTCTACACTCTTATACACATATTTTCGTTAGTACTAAATTAAAAATTAAAGCGCATTGGCGATTTGTTCACTAATATTTCGTTGCTTCTTTTTTGCCGAGTAAAAATTAGCCGCTTCAAAATGGCATTGTGCGATGTGTTTTTTCGTGAAACATTCAAGGCCAAAGTCATGCTGCTATTTGGCTTTGTTGTTGTTGGTGTTTTTTTAGCGATTCATTAGCATCATATCTGTGTATGTTTGCTTTTGCGTCTTGCAGTTAAGTGTGTATTGTTGTTGTTGCTGTTGTATTTTACTTTATTTTTTTTTTCATTATTTAGTGTTGCAGTTTTTGGTGAATTTGTTTTCACTATGTTGGGTATTCTTTGCTGTCTAATTTCGCGCTCAGCCAGACAGAAATTTCGGCGCTGACATTGCGTGTTTATGCTTTGAAGCCACACTTTGTGATTTGCTGGTTTGTATTTATGACAGTTCCAAAAACACGACCCGCCGACCCCAGTCTATAAATATTTATGAATTTGCAGTGAACACACTACTAAACAGCTACATACATACATTTATGCATAAGCAAGATTTTTTCTGAGCAATGTGATTTTGAGGTTTCGCATCTCCCGGTGACTTTCCACCAATGATTTCTTATATTTTTTGACTGAACCGTATTCCGATGTTTTATATTGATTCTAGGTCGGAACATAAACTGCTTATTGCCTACAACAATGCTGCACGTTACGTCTATGGCTTAAAGAGAGGGGACCACGTTTCTTCTTATAGTAGACAGTTGCTTGGCCTTGACCTCAAAAGCTACTTAGAAGCACGAAACTGTATGTTTTTACATAAACTTATCCACACGAAGCGTCCCAGCTACCTTTTTGAAAAACTTCTGTTTTTCAAGTCAAGTCGAAACTACAATCTCCTAATTCCTAACCATAATTTCAAAAACTCCAGTAGGCTATTTTTCGTTAGCGCCATTAGGTCTTGGAACTCGCTTCCTAGTGCTATCAAATGTATTTCGGGTAGTGGTAATTTTAAGCATCTACTCTTCAAACACTTCTCATAACATTTCAAACTTTTCTCTCGCTCTTTACCCTATCTACTTTCACTTACACTTAGTTAAGTTTTTTCTTTGTAAATTATTAAAATATTGTAATAATATAGTATTTATTGTGTAATGCCTAAAATGAATGTGTTCCAAATTGGCATGCAAAAGATTATATCTTATATGCCTGTATAATCTATCTATTAAATAAATAAATAAAAAAATATTCGGTCTGTCAATCTGCAAATGTATCAGTCTATTCGTGGTCCTAATGGCCCTTTGAAGATCAATTTAAATCCTCTGTGAATTGTATAATTTGTATTGCGGATTCGTGCTTAGTGTGTGTACTTTTCTTAATAAACGTTTTTTGAAAATAATTCTTTTTGTACTCGTATGAAAGGTTCTGTGCAGAAAGTTGCTATACCGGTTGCGGGGATGACAGTAGATATGTATGCATATATATTTTGTCTTTGTGTAGGCTAAATTCTTGTTCAGACTAAAATGATTCTACTTGTTTGCAACTTTATACAAATAAAAGATTTCCAAAGCTTAAGAATCAACTTCATCAATAGGGTACATTTGACTAATTGCCTTATTAGGTCTATTGACACTATTTGTATTTATTCCAACCAAACATTTGAAGGATATTTTAACCCTCGAAATAAGAATTTATAAGAAGTGTTAACAAATTTTTAACATTTCGAATTTAGGTTGACTTTAAAGACTTGATGCTTATAATACCTAAGCTACACCTTTTTACCGAGCTGGTTTGGTTCAAAACGATTTAAAAATTTGGTTTTAACACGTTTACGGACAGTAAAAATTTTAGTGAGTTGTAAAAATAGACATGGAATTTTTTTTAACTACCTAACTAGTTGATTAGACATATATCGTAAGAGTTGTGAGAATATAAAATTTGAAGCGTTATATAAATGGCGTATATAATTGGCGTCCCTACCATGCATCCTTCATTAATCGTATTGAACGTATTCAAAAGGTTTTTATTCGTTTTGCCCTTCGTTCCCTTAAATTTAACGACCCTATCCCCTCCTATGGTTCCCGTTGTCAGCTTATAAATCTTAAATCTTTGAATTCTAGGCGCTCCTACTTGTCCTGTTCGTTTATTGTCAATCTCATTGACGGAACTGTGGACTGTCCTGCGCTTTTGGAAAGAGTAAAGTTTACTGTCCCTTCTCGAGCACTTAGGAATTTGAATTATTTCTATGTTGGTTTATGCAAAACGGAATACGCTAAAAACGCTCCTCTTGCTAGGACGCTCTCGGAACTTAATCGAATTCCATACTTAGATCTCTCTCTTCCAAGATTTATAGTCTTAAGAAATATTGTTGAATTTTTTCAATTTTAACATTACTATTTTGTAATATTCCAGTTTATAGATGGTCTGTTAAATTTATTTTTTGTTTGACTGAATTATAAATAAATAAATAAATAAATCATTGCTACCTATAGCATTCAGGTCCGCGCACGTATTAAGGAAATTTGTAAATACATGGACAAAAGAAAAAAATACTCTGCAAGTACCTAATAAATCAGTTGGTCATTACTTTTAAATGTATATTAAATCCAAAAACTTAAGGTTGTAAAAAAATTTAATGAATAAAAATTGGCTTTAAAGTTTGAATTCTATAGCAATCGAGAATCATATGTAAACATATATCTCACTGATCGTGATAGGTTCAATTTGAGCACAAGTCCAATAAAAGGGGACGGTGGACAGTGTCAAGTCAATTATGGAAGATAAATTGAGAGCAAAGGTAATCCGTTCCCTGAGGGAGCACCGAAACTGAAGTTTTTGTGTTTAATGTTGCATGAAGCGGGACTTGAGTTCAAACCCAATCGACTGATGGTCAAATGCATTCCCAAATTTTCAACCACTTTGATTTCATGGTGCCCAGATGTTTTTGTCTGTCTAGTAATAACGATTTCAAAATAAAACTATGCAGCCCACAGCGCAAATCCCAGCAGTCAGCACTTCAGCACGAACCTGCGTCGGCAACAAAGAAGAGTGCAAACGTGGATACTTGCAGCGTGAGTTGTTGCCATTTCGACGAGGTGCTTGAAGTGCGATCCGCTGCTCAAGTCTTCGCCAAGTAATCCACTTGGCCATTGCACACTCGAGCAGCTGCCGACAAGTATGCGTTGGAACGAGTATCTGGTAGATAATTTTTGGCACCTCTTGGTGCGACGTCGGACGCAAGTTGGCTGATTGCAAAACGTTCAAGGTCGCCGAAATCGTTCGCAGCGTTTGTTCATTGCCAAAATTCTTATTAAATATGCTCGACTACGACGATTGCAGCCAGCGTCAACCAACCGAAGCGGCAAAAACACACAAAACGCAAAAACGCAGAAAATTGGTAAGAAGAAATAAAATAAAATTCAATAAGCGTTTGTGTTGTTGTTGTTAAACGCGCATATATTTGTTTCATTTTGTGATTTGTTTTGCTTGTTGTTTAAATAGCCAAACCGCAACAACAACTGCCACAAAAAGTACAACGTCGACTACAAAATGGAAAAGGAAATAAAAAAGATTAAATTGGCATGAAATGAGAGATAATGATAAATTATGCAGCAAAATAAAATGAAATAGAATAGAATAAAGCAAATCGTAAGAAATTCAACAAAAAAAATTGAAATGAAATGGCAAATATCGCTTATAAGTAATAATACAACATAGCAACGACACCAACAACAACCACCACCAACAAGGGTAAGTGTATTTTATTTAGCAAATTTACTAAATGTTCTTTGAAAATAAAAACAATCCACAACAATCAAAACAAGAAATAAACACTTAAATAAACAATAAAACAGCCAAATCAACAACAATGCGAACAAAAAACTCCAAAAGCCGGTAGTGAATGTCGTCGCTGTGCCGATGTGTTTGTTGTACGCTCGACGCTGTCGATTCCGCCGATGACGTGATGCCAAATACAAACAAAAAAGCTAAACAACGACCACAACAGCAACAGCAATAAAATTAAAAAGCTTGCAATTGAAGCAAAAAGCAGCGAGCAGAGTTCGAGCAGCGAACCGGCAAAGAAAAACAATGTACGAGGAATTAAACAAATGCAAAAGTCATTAAAAAATTGAAGTAAGAAATGCTTCTAATAAGCGCATTTAATGAAATTGACTGTGAAATCACTAAGCGAAATGCTTTATTATTGTTTCATGATTCCCGCGATTTGAATTCATTAAGAGTGGCCCATGAATTCGCTTTGTCTGTGCCACATTGCACCGTTAGGGAATAGTCCCTGAACTTGGCGCTTTCAAATCAGGCGCTATCCACAGTTGCTATCTCCGAAACACTGACTTCTAAGTTTTGCATACTTTATGAGTAGACGTAACGTAAACATTGGCGGTATTCACGAGTTGATGGAATGACCATTTCAGAAGAGCAGAATCGCTTAATGTAGATTAACTAATCAACGATTTTTGGATAGCTGAAAGCCAATATGTATTTACATTTAAACTGGCCCAGGATTGCATTTTGGGTTTGGCATAAGTACCTTAAAAATCGACTCAAGTGAGTTTGTTAGTAAACTCAAATCCATCATTATTTTATAAAAATCTAATTTGAAGAAATATGCAATCATGTTCAGTATGCAATAATCCTTCGCGATTGGCTACTTTCAAGCATGAAATATATATTATAGATAGTTAGATTTGAGAGAAAGTCGAGCAACGAAATCTAAAGTGATAATCCCTCAAGCACTCCGGCTAAGCATCCCATTGTAGACAAGAGGAAACAACAGGGAAAGGTGGGAGGTGAGAGGAATGAAACAAATAACATCGATATGGCTACCGAAAGAGAGAAAAGAACGGTCTAGGAATGAAACGTTTTCAACGTGTTAGAGCCGGATGTGTTACTCTGCATTCAATATTTTTGTCTTCTTAATAAGGGAAAACTTGCTGTTGTACGCTTTCATAGATCGTGAATACCGCTACTAACTTTTCTTTATTTCTGTTTTAAGTACCAAATACAGTTGTAGACGCTTTGATGAAACATAACATCAATCAATTTAAGTATGCATATTTATTTGACTTGACTTTTTATAGATAAGACTAGAAAAAGATTTTTCGGAATATGATTGCAAAGTAAATTCGCTTGGATTTGAAGTTTTTTGCAGAAAAAATTCGAAATAGAATTCACAACTTTGTACTTTGAGCCATAATATTCTTTCGCTAAGGTTTCATGGCCAATCATTTATTGCGGCGTTGGAAGACGTTTCTATATTGAAAGGAAGACATTTCGAATAAAGAATTCATTGACCTCTTTTCCAATAGTGCTAAAAACAACAACGAACGAACGGAAATAAAGCCGAGTAAACAAATGAGTGCAGCTGAAATTATTCAATTGAAGGCGCGTTGCAGAATGTACACGAGCGAACTTTTAAATGCGCGAAACTTGTGCAGGAAATAAAAATGCGAAAAGTGCAAAATTAAATAATTAAACTCGCAAGTGAAATTATGCGAACAGCTCAATATTTAAATGCATATGTCGACTTGGCTGCAGCAACAACAATAACAGCTGTTGCTGCTATTAATATCTCTGTGGGCACAAATGTGCTGTAAATGTTAACAAAAGTGACAAAACCAACAACAGCAACAAAAGTGACAAACAAGAGAAATGAATGACCGAACGATTGAACGCACACGGTTGAATACCCGAAAATTAGCCGGCCGGCTGGTCGGCCGGTGGGATTGGCCTGGAAACAACGAAAGCGCTAAAGAACCTTCAAAGCGGCACTGAATGCTTTAAATAGAACTTCGTTTTCTTTGCATTTATTTATTTGTTTTGGTTTTTGTTATTTTTCGAACGCAAACCCCGAAAACGATCAAATATAAAAATACGTTAAATAAATAAATAAATAAATGCGCGACAAAACGTGATGAGCTGAGTTGAGATTTTTTCTTGCTGTCATACTCCGCGATGTTGTTGTTATTGTATGTACAATGAACCGTTATACAATATGCAGATTGTGAGTGGCTACGTCGAGGCCGAAAAGCGATGAGTCTTTGTGGAGTGCCAAAGAATTGGCGGAAGCAACAGGCGAACACTGGGAAGAAGTCGAGCTCGTCGAGAAATGATGGGAAAGGCAAAAACGTGGAGCTGGCCAATGCGATGGTGGATGCCAATTTGTCACGTCCAGCAGCTGCAGCACCAACGCTGTCGCAGCATCACTCCTTTCGCGGCCAACTTCTGCGCACGCTCGTTATGCAAGCCGCAGTTTTTCCCCCGTTCTAGGAGAGGCAGCCGGAGCCACTGCTTAAGAGGCACCAATTTAACATCCCAAATGAATGCACATTCAATTTTGAATTCAAAGTATCGACGACAAAAAATGTGTCGGGGAAAAAATCAAACAAAAAGAAGAGTGGCGGAGTGGACGCAGCTACGGCGAGGGGGAAGTGCGGTTGAAACGCTGCCGTTTCTAACGATGTTGACGTATTGCGGCGCGCATTGTATGCTGATCCGCCTTTTTGGTTTGCTTTTGAATGACTGGTTGTGGCCGCAGCTGCTGGCCAGCGTCTTACGCCGTATGGGTGTATGTGTGGCTCAGCATCGCATTGTAGGCTAGCGCTTTGTTCTATTTGGCACCGGCGTCGATCTGCTGCCATCAATTTCCGCACTCGCTCACCCGCCGCGCGTATCTTGTCAACAGTGTCAGCGTCAGCGTCAGCGGCAGTTGTCGCGTTGCGCTGCGACATTCACTCAAAGCGCATACATACAGTATTTTGTGTTTTCGTTTTTTCCACTTTTGTTTTTTTTTATAAATAGTTGCGATTTTAAAATTTATGAGCATTTTTTGTTGTTATTGTCGCAGTTGCTGCTTATTTGTTGTAGGTGTTGTTTGTTGTTGGCTCGCTTCAACACGCCATAGAAAATCTATGTGTTTGCTTGTGTGTGTGCCGCTATGTTTTATGGCTCCGGATCCGCGCACCGCCGGAGCCCGCGTTCCACACACCTTTACTTGGGGCGCAGCGGTGCAGAGGCGTGCAAGCGGACGCACGGATGTTGGATCGCTGCGCGCGGCGAGCCAATGACCGCTAGAATGCAATCAACCTAGTCCAAGGTCAAGTGCTCGGCGTTCGCGCAGCAACCGCGTCAGCGTCAGTGGCAGCGTCAGCGGAATTAAATAGGCGCGCGTATGTGTGCATGCAGCGAGCAAGCGAGCGGACGAGCGAGTGCCGCTCAGTGTGCATGTGTGCAGTCTTAGATATGCGCGCGTGTGTGCGTGCATGAGAGCAGCGTTTTCAGCGACTTATTAGCAGGAATGCGGCAAACACCAAACACCGACCGAACTGAGTATAACCAAGCAACAAAAAATAAATAATAAGTGACAAATGAAATTTCAGCGCGGAATAGAAAACAATATCAACGCGGACTGAGCCATTGGCACTGGTGCTAGCCGTGGCACTGGCATTGGGATTGGCGATGGCTTAGGCGATTGTTGTGCATGGGAGTGAGAATAGGTGAGTGCGTTCATTATTTGTTTGGCAGTTTGCGTTTTGATTTAACATTTCCTGAGCGATATTTTCTGCAGCCATTTCTCGTGCCAACCATTCGAACGACTTGGTGGCAGTGTTTGTCCGAGCGCACAGCAATTAAAAATTGACTCATCGCAAGACTTTGTTCATCTTGTGATTTATTTGCATTCAAGGAGCTGGTGGAGCTGCAAAGGGGCGGGAGTACTGCTCGACTGCGCAATCATCAATTGACATTGCTTGAGCAGCAATGACATTGAAAGTGCTTCGAACTTTTATCACAGACACACAAGCAAAGCGAATGCAGTAAAATGTAAAATTTCCGACAGAGGTGCAGCGAATGCATTCACTACGAGGCTTGAAATTTTAACAAAAGTAGTTTTAAGTATCGACATAGAATAAAATTTTCTTTTTTAAAATTTTTAATCTTAGTATTTGTTTTTACAGTTGCTTTACTTCGGAAGAAATATTGAAAGTAAATGTTGAAGTAGGCCGAATGTGGGGAAGGAGAGGAACATGGTTGTAGTGTGGTATTGGAAACAAATACTTATGCACTGAACTGACTCATCAGAAGTTTTCTCTCGGCTCCTTCCTGAAATCTAATGTAATGTATGCTCTGCGAGCAGAATTCTGTTGAGGCTCAAATTTATTGAAGATCTAAAATTTTAACGGACTCTTTTTTACAAACAGAGTTTTTTAGATCGAAGTGAATATCCCAGGGTATTTCTATTCAACCTTACTCTAATTTTAATGTTAGAGTAGAGCGCAACAACTCTTAAAGACAGATCAAAGTACGAACGGTTAAGCATTTTACTCCCCAGTGCGGATTTTCAAATATAAGAAGTGATAAATTTAGTGGGTCAAAGTCCCATGTATTGGTAGTTGTCGGTTTTCATTTTTCATGGGTTCTCTGGGGTTTTAGGTATTCTTAGTATTGCATGGATTTATTTGTTTGACTGTGATGCATGAGGGTTGTTCGAACTTACGTAAACATCAGATAGCACGTTGCATAATTTATATCATTCGCAATTTTCCTTTACGTTAACCTTTGCAAAAGCGAATTGTACTCACCTGAAAGAGAAGGAGACAAATGTATATTAAATAAAACGTTCGTTAATTTTGTATCTAGTTCTGAATGCATTAAACGGTTACAAAATAAATGGGAAAGCCACAAAAGCTCCATTAGCCAGCGTGAAAAATTCAAGGTCGAACCGCAAATGTAATGTGACGCAACGCGACAAAATGAAAACTATAAAAGTGTTTGGCCGGCTGGCAACTTGTGCTCGTTTTGCCAAGGGTGACAGGCAATATTTCACACGCCTATACTTGACGCAATTTCTCCGCTTAATCACGTGGGTCAGGGGCGCACGCAAGCGGATTTTGGGGTTTCAACTCCCCAAAATATCTGTGTTACAAAAATGTGGGTGAAAAATATGATTTCAAATGGTATGGGGCTCAAAAGTTGTGTACAAAACCCCGCTCCAAAAACTAAATCCTGTGTGCGACACTGACGTAGGAATTTACTAGGCGCATAAGTGCTAGAGGACAAAAGCTCTTTAAACTTTTTCGGATTCGTAGTGCATGAAACGGGGCTGTATGTTGAAGTTTTGGAATATTCTGTTAAGAACTTATTTTTTCTAATTTATAGTGAAATATAATAAATTTTAACTTTTTCTAAATTGGTTGGATTTTTTTAGTAGTTATTTTTAATTTAATATAATCCAAATTATTCGCTTGCAGTAATCTTTAGTTTTCAACAAATAGCAGGGAAATGTTTGATGTTGCACGAGCCGCCTTTGGGAGCAAACATTTGTAAAGGATTTTCGGAGCTGCCATAAGCCACTGAAATGCATTTATTATACGAAAAGTTTCTTTTTTAAAATGGCTGGTTTGGTAAGTGGAAACAGCGAGGAACGTGAAAAGGCAAAACCAGGGACGAGGAGGAGGTGGTCACGGGCATGCGCACTGCGCACCCGACACCGGCAAAAATTGTTTACCATTTGTTTGCAGCATAGAAAATTTGTAGTTGGAGATGTGCACCACCCTGGCCCAGTAGCTGGCAACGTTTGCGCGGGAAAACCCAAAATAAAATATCAACCAAAACAAAAACGCCGCACATGCGGCGAACTAGCGCAAATGCAGCGAATTGGCGGACGCAAGAACCGGGCCGCAGTTTTCAGCAAACGCTTCGCTTGCTCTCCCGGTCTTCGTTGTGCCACTCGTTGCTTGTGGTGTCGAAAGACGACCCAGTGAACCACTAAACGGCAGCCAGTGTGGCGGCCGCCCGCTCGCTGTAATGCGGGGCGTATGAGTGTTGTGCGCAGAATTCGCCGCCACGTTCCCTCCAACGCGATGCATATCGATTTTTCGCTTTGGCTCTCTGGTTGCTTTTTGCATGACTTTATGTGTGTTTGTGTTGGTTTGTGTGTGTGAGGATTTACATGCGCCATGCCGTTGCAAGTCCTACGAGCTCGCCATTTTTACTGCGCTGACCTTGAATTGGTTTGCAATGGGCTGGTGCTGGTGGTGGCTTGGTCACTGGCTGTACGTGTTTGCGAGTTTGTGTGTACATGTGAAATTTGAATCTGCAGTCATTTAATACTAAATGCGCCCATTTAGTATATTTCGCCTTGGTAGTAGCTGCTTGCAGTGCGAATCGTGTGCTTTCCAGCGTTTTTTCGAGTGCCATGGCTGTTTCTTCTTCTTTCTCACTTGCTCAAATAAAGTTTTCTTTGCATTTTGTGTTTTGCTTCTTTGCAGTGCTTTTCAGGACATCTCTGAGTAGTTGTTTGTGCAAATCTGATGTAGTCGTATGAGTTTAGTTCTGTGTGTGTGTGTGCGGCGCCACTTAGTAGACGAGGTGAGCCAAAGAATTTTTTATTTGACGACGGTTTGTATTATACATAATTTTATAAATTATTTATTAGGAACAGGTAATATAATTCAGTGTTTGCAATGCTCGAGGTAGCCATTTCCATTTCCCTTGCATATCATCGTTTATTCGAAGCACCGCGTCCGATGCCGTCAAGCGGTATTTGGAAACTCACAGAAACCATTGAAAATCCAACATTTTCGTGCAACAAACAAGAAAAACCACTGCTCGGAATGTCGCGTTGCGGCGACGCCTTTGCGACAACACAGCGCGAACTACGCGCTCAACTAATTAATAATGCCGAATGGATAATTAATTCCATAATGGCTATTACGTAGAGCGAATTAGCGGCGGTGCTTGTTCATTTGAATGTCTAATTCTCGTAGTTGTTGTGTTTTTCGTGCTCGCCTTTGTTACGCTTTGTTCGCTGGCTAATTGCATATTTGCAATGAAATTTTGCATACGAGCGAACAGCCACCAGTCGGCCAGCCACAGGTGACTAGTGTGCGGCTGCGACTATACGCGTTGGCGGCAGGGGGCGCGCTACGTGATGGCAATCCGTCGTTCTGAAAACATGGAATGCAAATTCATTTGAGCTATTGAGCGCTCGTGGGTTGAGAAGTATAGCAACTATTAAAATAATTGTATATGTAAGTATTGCTACGACATTATTGCTGCTGATTGCTGATGTGCAGAATGAGTGACAATGGTGCCTGCCCGTAATTGATTGCGAAGCGTGTCAATGTCACTTGCAACTAGAAGCCTTGACGTTCTTGCTCAGATCTGAATTACGTGTAAAAAAAGTAATCTGCCACTTTAATATCCAAAATCAGGGATGAGTCAGGCATGAGTCAGCAGTCACTTTCACAATGATGAGTTCCATGGAAAATTCATATTTTCTGATTGTCTCTCCGTACGACGAACAAAGCTTTAATCTCGTGCAGTTAGATTTCAATCGGTGCACGACATTCTGTTAGCGCACAAAATTCTGGGAACGACGTGCCGCATTCGGTTGACAACGTAACAATTGCCTTCCACTCCCTCTCACGCCGCTACAGCACTGCTGTTCACAACGTCCCGAATGGCTCGCACATTTTGGGCTTTGCCGACTTTGCAAATTGCTCCAACGCGACAATTGTGTTTACAACTTGAAAGTGCACTAAATTTGCACAAATGCAGATCAAACCTGATCTGCGCTTAGTTGAAGCGAATTTTTCTTTGCAGACAACAGACGAAGTAAAAATCAAGACCGGCCGCGGAAGCAGCCATGAAAAATAGTCAATTAAATAATGGTTCAAGGGCAGATAAGAAAAGGCCTGGGTAGAGCGCTGGAAAGTGCAAAAGCGTGCGCGAGAAGCGGAAACGCAGCGAGCGTTGATGGCCGCTGCTAGCGCAGACCCATGCCTCATTAACGTGCTGCTTTTTGCTTTTCTCCCGTCCTCGCCACTAATGCTCTTCTTCTCACGTTGTGCACATTGCTGGGCGCGTGGCCTCCGCTTTAGCATTTCGAAGTTTCAAGGCAAAGGCATGTGGTGGCACAACTTGCGGCCACGCTGGTGGCAGCAATTTAAGCGAAAACTTAAGCACACACGTAGCGCCGACAATATTTCAAGCATTGACAAGGTTGACGCTGCAGCCGCTGCGCGAGGTGGCGACGCGTACGCGGAAGCGCGACCACTGTCAAGGCGACTTATTGGCGCAGCCGTGAATGTGCCTTGATGTATGGCTCAATGCAGTCAGCATTGAGTGGCCACCTTCAGCGAAACTCCTTCAACCGATAAAACATGGCCTACAGTCAGTAGCAAGCGCGGCATTTGCGGTGTCTGCTGCCGTCATTTGCATTTCATGCTGGCAGCTAAATGCGACAAGCGCCCTTAAACTGCTCTGCCTAGCTGAACTCGTGAATATATGCCTTTCTAATGACCAGTGATCGGCAGTAAGCAAGCACACCGCATCATGTGCATCATACGCCCCGTCGACCGATTGAAACTGTGTCGTTTTGTTGCTGATCATCGGTTGACTGTACTTCCAGTGCGCTAAATGTCACTCTATATGTTCATGTGCTCTGGCGGCAGTTTGGTGGTTCAAAACTTTCCACTCTCTGTTTGTGCGCATTCGGAAGCCCCTCAGTCGTCGCAACAGTTTGGTGGCATTCACAAAGACGCATTGTTTGTTTGAATGTGCCAAAAGTGGTCTCTGAAAACACTCGTGTAGTCGTTTGCATTTCGATAAACACTGCACACACACACACACACAAACACAAAAGAGCGAAACGTGTGCTGCATTTTGTCGTAGTCGGCACAACGTCGTGCATCGGGAACGTCAGCCCAAGCGTCAGACACGTGCCATCGATTTCCCATCCTCGCGGCAACATGACGCGTTCCCAACGCCGCTCTCCGTTTCTCGCTGTGGGTGCATGAGAAGCCGCGTCGCTGCAAGAGAGGCTGCCAGCGATGCATCGGTATGCGCTGTGGGCAGGGGAGGCGTGCGCCCACAGCAACTGCGAGGGGTACTGAGCACGCCGAGCGAAACCTGCGACCTGCGTTTTGCGCAACAAATTTTGCCAGCTCGCCGGCTGGCCGGCCGGCCGGCTTCCCATAGGTTGGTCGGTTGCCTGGCTTTTTGGCTAGTTGCCTGCCAGCTATCGATTACGTGTTGTTGTTGGTATTGGTGTCGGCTCTAACCTACAAATACTAAAACATTTTCTGTGCGGCGGCCTCGCACATGCATCAGCAAAAACGGGGAACGGCATCGGACAGTGTTGCCATTTCTTAGCCTTGAATGAGGCTGGCGCGGTTGCCCTCGTTGCGCAGTGCAACGGGTTGCAGTTCTGCAGGCGTAAGTGCCGGGCCGGGTCGTGGGTTGGGCGAGAAGCTTGAAATGTGCAGTTTCAGTTTGAAAAATCCTTCGGCGTACGAGTATGCGAAGCCGTTTCACCTCGGCTGGGCTCCAGCAGCGTTTGCAGCAATTGAACGCACGTGTGTCAGATGCTTTGGATTAATATTGTTTTGATTGCTTGGGAGTTTCTGTAAATTGGGGTTCATGCAATATTTACCGATTTTTGTAATATATCTCGCATGAGAATACTACAGAATGGCTTACAGATGGAAATGGCTAACATTATTGCACAAATTTCTTGACCCCAGCAAGCAACAGGATTTAGTGCTACCAAACTTGTTTTAATTCGTTTCACTTCCACCTATGAACTTAAATTGGCTTACATAAATTGCATAGACTCGTGTTCGACGCCCCCTTCTCCCATGTACCCCCATTACGTGCTGCGGAAAAGTAATAATTTCGCATTGTTTGCCTTGTTACAATCGCGTCTGCCGAGCCAGCTCATCGCGCCCCCATCGCATCTCCATCGCTTTGTCGCTTGAGCAGGCAATAAATCTCAATAAAGAAACAGAGAGCGGCGCACCGCACCAGATACAAATAAATATAGGGGATCGTAAGTGGAAATTGCAAAATAGCAAATAGAGAAATATAAATAATGACCAGTTTATTTAGTCGGATCGAACGAGTGCGCGCATCCCACAACGTGCTCGTGCAACTGCCAAGAAAGCGCAGTAAAACAATTGGCAGTTCACGCCAGCAGCCGCACACGCGGCACAGCGTGGCACTGCGAGCGGGGGTGCGCGGGCGCCGGCGGCCGCGCTGTGGTTATAAATTTAGCAGAATTGCATATCAAAGCGGCCACACCACACCACAACACACCGCACGCGAACGCGCACACCGATGCATTGCTGTCGCTGTTGGTATGCGACGAGACACTCGTTGCATTGCATTTACTGCAATTAATTTTTATTTAAACCAAACAAGTCACCTTTGGATTTGTGTTTGTATCTGTGAGTGCGCGCGAGCGTGTTTCTCTCTGGCGGCCGGTTTTTTGTGTGTTTTGCTGCTGCTCGTGCGGATTTTGTCACCTTGAACATGAAAATTGTGCACTTGGCATAAATACGTTGAATTTTTCCTACTGTTGCAACAATGTTCTCTCACACACACACACACACACACACACACACACGAAAACAGACATACGCGCCAAATGGCAGAAGGTTCCACTGGCTGCGGGTGGGTTGCTTTGCCGTCTAGGGCGAGTGCAGCAAGGCGACGAGTGGGCGGGCGTATTGAGTACGTAGAGGAGGCACTCGAGTGGGGTGGGAGCGTGCTTGCGCGTGCTGACTGCTGTCGACTGCGCAGCTTAGGCTTTCATCGTCTTTTATTTTCTTTTATTTTTTGTGTGCAATTTCTACATTCTGTTTTCATTAGTCGTTGCCGCAATGCACAGCTGCAGCTGCACATTCCGTGCCCCAATGCGAGCATCACTCCATCGTCCCGATGTCTCATTGTCATTCGCATCCAATAATTTCAAAATGTTTTTAATTTGAGTTTAAAATTGTTTCTGAATTTCAGTGCGCAAAGTGGGACTGTGAATGCAATTTGCCACTCTGCGGTTGTATTGCGTCGACCAATTGCGATCCGTGGACGGTAGTGCGGTGGCCATTACTTTGGCATTCAAAATTAAAATTTTGATTAAAAATTTAAATTAAAAATTAGTTATTTAAGTATTTTCTCATTTTATATATATTTTCTAGCCTGTCGATACTTTGTTGTTAGATTGGCATAAATAAATAAATACATAAATAAACTTTACTTCGCTTTTAATTTTTCCTTTATTGAAATCCTACATTTCGTTGACATCTATGCTGTGGCGCACTCGGGTGATGCTTTGGCCCAGTTGGGCGCACTGCTTTACCGCTTCATTGCAATTTTACCCAACGCGAATAATTTGTCAAGAACAACAACATTTTGGCAGCGATTCTCATTGAACATTATGCGGACAAGATGCCACTGAAATGTTCGCTGGCGGTTGAAGTTCCACAAATTCCACAACTTATATAGTTGGTGGTTATGGAACAACCTAACTAGTATTAGGAATTATTTAATATCTCAATGAATTCAAACGCCACTTATTAAGGTTTGAGTTTTTGCTTTGAAACTTGTAAAAAGTCATTGACAATCGTTCGTAAGATTTCAAAATTGTAATAAACGAGCTTTTTTTTAAATTAAATACGAACGAAAATATCACACTCAAGGTTCTGTTTTCAACAGCGATTATTTTCTTTTGCACAGAATGTCACTTTCACTTTCATGCACACGTGTCGGCTGAAGGCGCGGGCGCTGGGGCCGTATGAGTAACATTTTATTTAATGGCTATTGAGTGCAATTAAAATTACAAAGAAATTGCTGTGATAAAATGCTGTTCGCCGTTGCGCAGAAACAATAAAAATGTCATGCAAAGTGCGCCGAAAGTGCTTCGGATAAACGATAATTTACTCTTTGCAAATGGTCGCAGTATTAGAATAGTGCTGGCACTGGTCGCAACTCGGCGCATAACCTTGAAAACCACGTAATTGAATTTTACCATATTTAAAAATAATAGCAAATCGACGGAAAGCTGAACAAATGACACGACGCTGCGAAAGACCGAAGCATGAAATTGTGGCGGAGACGGCAGGGCAAGTGGCTCGGCAGCATGTACCTGCTCGCCGAATAAGTGCGGCGAACAAAGTACAATTGCAAGCCATAAATACTCGCTAAGCCGATTAGAAATATAAACAGGGACGAGACCAACATCAAAACGACGCACATCATTACATATACCGATATATATGTAATATTTGTAGTAGATGAACTTCATTGAATAAGACAAAATGTTTTGTTGACTGTTACAGACTTCCAGTTGTTTACCACTGGAGGCGTTTCTTGGAATACATAAATCGCTCCAATCACTGTTTTGCTACACAAATTTGGAATATTATGTCGAAAAATTGTGGGTTGCATTGTCACAATCGAGTCGAAATACCAATTAATACAAAATATTTAGTTCAGTCAAATATGTTTTTATTTTTGTGTATTAAGTCTGCGCTTACAAACTAATTGAATGTTTCATTGTCGCTACAGCTCTTTGTTTGTACAGCAATAGTGTGTCTATATGTATGACTGTTTTTTTATGGCATACGGTCAGTTGTCACGCACACAGCGCAACAACGCGCACACCACACACCGCTGTGCCGCCACAGTGGCTGGCAGTGTCTGGCGGCGATTGCGTCAAGTTGCGCTGGCAATTCTAGCGGACAGCACTTAAAGGGCACTTTCGGGCTGTCGGCAATTGAAACGTATAGCCGGATTGAGTGCAGCCCACTTGTGTCGTTTCAGTAGCACGTAACGTGCAGCTAGTTTGTGTATTTGCTGTTCACTCGCCGCCCCATATGGGGGCAAGGCGCGTAGAAACAGGGAGTGAGTGCACGCGGCCGTGCTTTGTCTTTTAATGCACGTAAAGTTGCATTTTCCATTTAGAATCGTACAACTTAAGCAAAACCAGAAAAAATGGCGAAATTCTTTGAATTAGACATTCAGCAGAAAAAGGTCTCGTTGCCGCCTTTGATGCTTGATTCATTGCAATTATACAATTAACTCGAAAAAACGTAAACACTGCAGCCGTCAATAATAACCGCAAAAAGAACAACAAACATAGCCAGTTGGAATGCTTTGTCGCTGCATGGGCTGTGGGATTAATTATGTCAGGCCGAGTGATTTTTTTGTAAGAGTCTCATTGTCGTTGTTGTATTGCTCACAGTAGTTGATGGCCGCAGGGCAGCGCGTTGTTGTTTTGTTTGTGTATTTTTCGATTTTATGAGAGGTGCGGTGTGCTGGCGCAATTAGTCAGCAGCTACGGCGAGCAACACTGTCAGCCAAAGCGGCATTGGAGTACAAGTGGATGGAGCGAGGAGGCGCAGAAGGGAGAGAGCGTGGAAATATGTGATGTGCCTGTTGGAGACGTTGCATTTTGGCGAAATGAATTTAGTGGAACATAAATTGCAACGAAATTGAACGAGTCTTGTTCTCTTCAGGGATCTAATGGCGGGCCGTCGTTTATTGCTTATGGTCACTGTTAACGGTTGACATGCAGCTTGGACTGTGAATGAAAAGGGCTACCTGGAAGGTGGTATTTGATGTTACGCATACGCCCCGACAGCCGCCGTCAACGCAGCTTGTGGATGGCATTTGGAAATTCCAATTCTGCAGTCTTCTGATTTGTGCACTGTAATTTCAATTTGTTGTTTCAACCGTGATCACAGTTTTGCAACAGTTCCTTTGCTTGCGTTGGGCACTCGCTTTCGGTCCACAAGTAAAGTGCTCACAAGTGCGTCCAGCCTGCCTGTTGGCAGTCAATGATCAGTTTTGCTTTGACAACACTGCAGTGCACATCTGTTGCAGTATGTGGAGAGCTGCGAGCATTTAAATGGATTTCGAATTGCGTAAAAAGTGCGCCTCGACGCCATTTAGGCCTAACTGACACGCAAAAAGCAAATACAGTTCCATACTTGCGTTGCGACCGGAGATTTTTGCGTAAAATTATTACGCCCGCTCTTATTTGTTTCCTGGAAGTGTCTAGTTGAACGACAGCGACAGTGTATGAAAGAGTAAAATTGAGACTTGTTGCTTCAGTTCACATTGAATGCGTCGCGAAACGCTTTGGACCTGTTTTTTGGTGGGTGAACAAAGCACTGGAAAAGTTGATAGAGGCCAAAAATTACTTGGTCGGAGTTACAAAATTTATATACTGGGAGCAGAAAAACGTCAAACGGCAGACTTTGGCGTATAGTGGGACTTGGATTGAGTAATGGAAAGGATGAAATTAGAGAAAAACCCAATTGGATGCAGGCAATAAGAGTTAATATCGAGTTTTGGGTGTCTAGGCTCTGTAAAAGGATTTGAGTATATAGAGAAAACAAGGTCATTCAAGAACTTGTCCTCTTCGAAAGCTACAGCCACAGTGTGAGCCAACTCTCATTGGCAGTTCTATTTACTTCCATACACTGTCATCCATAGCCACGCCAAGTCTATCGGCTAACTCATGACAATATGGAACGTTTTGTATACTGAAAAGTGGAAATCGCTTGATTGATCCCTTGTGATTTCCATGCTGAGTTTAACCAGTTAACCTCTGCAAATCCTTGAAATTACAGAAAAACGCGTATTTTGAGACATAGACAAGCTAATTTGTTGTGGAAAATATTTATTAGGTAGACCATGAACTCCGCCGTTCACCTGGGAGTGCCCCGAGTTTCAAGTTTCCATCGAAGTAGACTACACAAATTTAACAACTAAATGCCATCGCTGCTATACACGCGGCGACGGCGGCGTCGCGATATCTTTTTATTGGCATGCTCCGTGATTATGTCAGCGAGTGCGGCTGACGTTGACAACCTTCGCTTATCGCTCGAGTTCGCGCGCGTGCAGTGCTCCCTTAGCGCCCTTTACGTGTACCTCGCGTAGTGTCGTCCCCCTCTGCACTCAACGAAACGAACGTTCTTGAACCCAGCGGCGCGGCGGCACTTATGTGTTTAACTTATAACTTTCAAGTTAAATAGAAAAGGGCACTAGCAGAGTAGGGAAGCAGCGCGCCAACAAAAATGAAATGAAAATATTAAAAACGGCTGGCATATTTCGTCAGCAAATCGGCCGGTCTAGTTCTGATATCTGATGTTTACAACTACAAAAGCGGCAGCGAAAACATTTAATAAAAATAAACAAACAAGATGGCAATAACAACCACAGCGCCACCGCTGAAGCGAATCTAACCAAACAAATTTAACCGAATTTCAAGGTTGAATAATTCACACTTGAGCGTGTTTTTGCGTTGCCATTGTTTGATTTGCCAAGAGCCCTTAAATACGCGCAGCCCTGCGAATGCACGCACACGCGTGAGCGGATACGCGAACTGGCGGTCTGTGTAATGTGGCGTTGTTGCTTGTGTGTCTGAATTGCGATTGTTAGTCATTGTTGTTGGTGCTCTCGTATGTACGTATGTATTGTAAAATTAAAGCTGACACTCAGCTGAACATAATTAATTTAAAGGGGCAGAGCGCCGTGCCGTGCCGTGCCGCGCCGCGGACGCAACGTCCCTCCGCGTGTAAGCAACATTCGACAGTCTACGGTCTACAGTTCGGCAAATACCTACAAACACCACAACAACAACAACAAATGCCGCAGCAATGAGCACATCAATCGCTCGCTTCTCAGGGGGATTACTTGTTCGTCGCTGATTTTGCTTAGGTTATTGTTGCTGTTGTTGTCGGTATCGCTTTGCACGCATATGGCCGCAGTTACGGTTGAAGGGCATTTTCGTCGCCGTAGTCGCTGCCCCCGACGCGCTGTGCGCTTTCAATAGGTTCGTACTTTTCTAGTTTTGACTTTTCTGTGTGTTGTTTGGGTTTGTTTTGTTGTTGTGTCGCAGTAATTTGTTTATGTAGTAACAAATTGCGGATGTTGTTTTGAAGGGCGTTAGAGCGCGCGTTCAGCGCACTCGACGCTGCCTTGAATTCGTTCGATACACTCGCTCGCGCTTGGAACGAATCGAAAGAATTTTCTAATTAGCTGTCGACAGCCGACTGCCGATAGCCGACGGGCGCTTCCAAAAACGCAATGTAGCGTTGCTTCATCTCGAGAACCGCCGGGTTACGCATACGCCCCGAATCACACCCAATTTGTCTCCTCTACCGCCCGAGTTGTCTCTAGATTCGTTTGCTTAGTAGCCTTAAATATTTTGAAATGTTGCTAAAGCATCGTCGGCTCAGCCAATGCAACCGCTGCGAATTCTTTTGTTCGACCCCGATTCGCGGCAAAGTGATTTATTATCGCCTGCGCCAGCAAAGATGATGAATGCGCGCGGCCACTCAGCGCGCAGCATAAAACGCCAAACGCGCAATTGCTCGCAATTAAATTCGGCAATGGCGTAGCATGAGCGATTTGTATGCTCGCGCTGCGCAGTGCAGGAACGAAAAGTTGAGCGCTGATTGCGCTCCAATTGTAGTGCAACAAATGTGCTGTACGCATCGGCCAACTGGGGCATGAAGAAATTTGGCAATCTGCGCGCGATAACCGAAAGAGGTCAGCCGCCACCAGCTGGCAACTGAAGGCTGTCTTCAAGTCAGTCTGAAATTGGAGCATGAAGTGTTGTGCCCATTTCGCCCAAATATAAAAATATTAGCCGGTTTGGCTTTTGATTGGATTCGTTGGCGCAAAACTGAGTAAAGCCAGTTGGCTTGGCTCTAGACGCTTTTCACACTTACCTTCTTTTTGCGCGGTGTTTTGTAATCTTTGTTGTCTTTGTAATCGACTACGATGCCCTCGTCGGAGGTGGATACTGATGTCGTGCGTATACGGGCGCTGGCATCGGTCAGAATGGCGCTGGTGTTGAGCGCGTGGCCATCGTCGCTGAGCGGTGGAGATGAGGAGCCCGAGCTCCACGAGGCCGACGAGCTGCCCGGGCTGGAGCCCAACCATTTTTCTAGCGAGTGGACAACAGAAAATTAATATTTCAGAAATATTTGTTTCAATTGCGTTGCGGCGAAGCTTACCTCCGTTTTTGGGCGATGTCGGTGAATTGGAGAGTTTCATTAGAATCAACGCTGCGTTGCACTCGTCCATTTCTTCTTTGCACTGGCCACTGGTACAATCGTGTGTGTATGGCGGTGGACGTTTACGTGGACTGCAAAACAAGAGGGAGACAACAACAATAAGTACTCGTACGGTGTTGGAATTACGCAGTTAAGAAAAATAATATTATCGTTTATAAAAAAATATAGAAGAAAGCTAGTCAGCTGGAATACTGACTACTTAATTCATATAAACTATTTGACTAATAATAAGAATTTAAAATATCAATAGAATTGCCAATTGCAAGATAGTGAACTGTTGATGAAAAACGAATTCATCCAATAAAACAAGAAAATCAACTCTTCATTTTGATGCTCGATATTCAATAGCGCGATAAATAATTAATTCTAAAAATTTAGTAATTAATCGTTTAGTGTCACAACAGTGATGTGCACGAAAATGTTGTCCGAAAAACTGGAGGATTTAGTTAGCTGCATGCATAAAAAGCATTAAATGCTATCTTTACTTTCAAAGATATGAAGATGAATTATTATAATTAATGCAAATGAAACTGAATTAATGGTTCAGCTTGTGTAAAATAACGTCGATCGCGTCACGCTGCTATTTCGCCAAAGTCGTTTGCGAGGTGTTTGCCTTCATTTGCAGAGGTTCTTACTATCACAACAAAAGCAGACTGTCCAAATTAGTTTCTAAAGTCCCGTGATAATCCGTTCTTTTCGTCGCAACAACAAAATCAATTAAAATGTGTAGTTAAATGGCAAAAATTTTGGGGTTTGGCGGCTGTAGTGTGCGTTACCTCACTTGGGCTGACATTGCTGTGACTGTTATATTGTAGTGTTGTTATTGTTGTTAGAAGTATTAGATGTTTGTACGTATGGGTATAAGGAGCTGTCAAAACCGTCAACGCGCCTCATTCGACAGCATTGGCTGTCACTCATCGTTAACGCATATGCGTAATTATCGAGTGCAGAAATGCTGGCTTCGTGTGTTTTTATGTGAGAGAGGTTGCCAAGTTTTATGATTTACAAAAATATTTTCGACGAATTCTCCAATAACTACGCTGAGGTGGAGGGCGAACTGCTGCGCCCACGTCAGAGCCTCGAATTGTTTTGCATTTCGGCCTATTTTCGTGCATTTTCAGTGCCAGGCCAACAATAAAATTAGCAACAACACTGCAAAGTGGCTACAAGTGAATGCACACAAACGCCAACACCTACGCACTAAAAAGTCGCCAACAAGTCGTTTACAAGCATCAAAAGTGCAGCCGTCTTCACTTGGGTTTTCGACAGTTTTCGTCGGCAAACAAAAAGCATTTACAACAACACTGAGCGTTGTTCTAACGCATAGATATGTAAAACGTGCACTTCGCACTTCAACAAACGACCGATGGTGATTTGGTGCGACGGCTTTCAGGCCGCCGCCATTGGTGTCATCGTTGTCGAGGTGGTAGTGGTTGTTGTTATTGTTGTTACTCATTAGCAACAGTGAGCGCCGCCGCCAGTTGATCTGGATGCTTGCTAAATGTGTTCGCGGCAGGAAGAGAGAGAAATGCAAAGGGTGCAGGGGAGGATGGGGCACAGCGACAATTCGTCTGCACGAACTTCATTTCAATTTGCAAAGAGCAAACAGCAACAAAAACAAAATAACACAACATCGCAAGTTGAGCAGCAAGAAGGCTGCGAATTGTTTTGTTGCTAAAATCGGCAAATATTTGCTTTGTGTTGCCATTTCGATTGCCGTTGTGCCTCGAAGTTTTCGCACAAAAAAAGCCCGAAAATGTTGTTCTCGTTTTATTTTCCTTTTCTTGATTTTGTGTTTGCTGTGTGTGTGTTTTGGTTTTGCTCTTTGTGTGCACTGACCTTGCGCAATGTTTTTATTTTGAGTCATTTTAGGCACTAAAAATAATTATCGGCATACAAACCCCAAGGCGCGCACACAGCCGCACGAACCAGCAGAATGCCAAGGAACGTCAAGTATTCTGGGCGGGGAAAGAGTGTTCGGGACAAATGTCGTAATCGCTGGACGGGGAATGAGGCGTTTCGCATGTGCGGTATGGAAATTTGACGGAACGGAACGGCTGGGCTGAGCGGTCGAGCATTAGCCCGCTGCTGTGTCATACAGGCCTGGAGTCACACACGATGTTGGGCTATGCGGTCAGATTAGGTGTGTCGAAAGTTTCGCGCCGTTTCTTAAATTCAAATGAGTGTGCCGAGTGCGATTCCAAATGGCAAATGAAGTTGCGGCCAGTTGGTGTACTTCTATGTGGAACACAATGTGTGTGTAAAAAGCTTGTCGAGGGGTTTTCGAAAGTTGTTTGATTGAGAGAAATGGTTCTTTGATTGCCAAAAAAGTTGGAGCTTGCAGTCGACTGAAATCGCGTTGGCTGAAATTAATTAAATTATTTTAATTAATTTCTAAATTCGGTTTCCTCTATTTCTAAATGTGAATGTTTTTGCATGCTGACAGCATTGAAATCGTTTAAACGGTTCGCTATATTTGGGTAGCACTCTGCCTGCTTAAAAATTTCGTCAAAAGCGAGTTTCCCAAGTACTCTTACACACGCTGAGTGCAAACTTCATGTTGAGCGCTGCGATTTTATCATTTCAATTTTATGTCTTTATTGTTCGCGCCTACTCGAGCTGAGCATTTATTTGACTTTAGATTAAGTCGGCCCGACCAGGCACCTCGGCCGATTTGTCTACAGTTGACCTCGATTCGGCGCATTTCAAATTTCGCCTTGGCTGGCGAGCGGAGAAGCGGCAATAATGGAATTCCCACTTTGTCCATTAAACCACAACAAATTGCTGGCTTTCAGCGTAATACATTTTGCACTTCCTCAAACTGCCGAAAGGTTGGAGCACCGGCCGGCCATTGTCTTGCATTGGCAGTCTCTGCCATCCAGTCCGTCAGCCACTCAGAAATGGGAATGAAACGACTGCGAAGCAGGCGATCTGAATGGCAAACGTGTCGGATCGACCGCGAGCCGTGTGCAAGACGCATGCGCGCGCTTCGATTCGCCTTGCTGCTGTGGCACAGTGCCTGAGCTGCGGCCCGGGTTGGTGTTTACTCTGGCGGCAATGGCAATAAAATTTTATATCTTGCTACCAATTTTTACAATTTTTACACTCGTACTAGCAGGAAAATCTTCCTAGCGCATTTTGTGTCGGCATTGTGCTTGAGCTGGTTGCCATCGAAAACGGCGCGCATTGAGGAGCTGCGAGCCGTAAGTGCCGCGCCGCAAGGTGCCGTTAGAGTGGAAGTTAGTTATGGTTTGATGACTGCAATATTTTAATTTGCTTCTTGCGAAATTTCCAATAGGCGGTTCACCCTTCGCTTTTATCTAACGGACGGAGTGAGAATTTATGTTTATGCGAATTTAATCGCCGCCTCGCGACTTACGTGCAAGTACTCTCTGTTCAAATATGTAAATGTGCTGCGCAAAATATTCGCCTGCGATGTGCAGTAGCCGAGGTCAACTTTATTCGAAACTGAGTGCTGAATGTATGGTATCTCCTGACACACATTGAATCTTTCTATATAAATGTGAAAATAGATTTTCAAGTTGACTTTCCAAAACATTGCAGCTCCTAGATTTGGGACTGAAGGGCCTTAAAATCGGTTTCGTCTTGTATAAACTTCATGGATTTGCGGAGTCTGTAAATTTGTAATAATGCGTGTCGAAATGTTTTGTATTTTGCCGTTTTGGCTTCAAAATACTCCCTTCAAGTGATGCTGACAGTGAAAGTCCAGAATGTGGAATCTGTGGAAATGGTTCGCAGTTTACGATTTCTAGTCCTTTTAAATTCACTCCAACGTTTACTGTCCATTATGTTGGAATTGGTCTTCGAAAAGTACGTTAATTTGGAGGCATTCGGAATAACATAAATTGGCAATCGTTTTGCTTCTTCTTGATTGGGTTTTGCAATTGCCAACTTGGTTGCTGGTGTTGGTGGTGGAAAGTGTATGAGCAGTGTGTGCATGCGCCACCTTCCACGCAAATTGCCGTGGCCAACAGCGATGGAGCGGAATACTGACCGCGTCATTGTTGTTGCCGTAGTTTGTGTGCATGGCTGCAATTGTTGTTGCTGCTGTTGCAGCACTGCGTGTGTGTGATTGAAATGCGATATTTCGCGTCGATTGTTTTGTTGTCTGAGAAATGAACTTTAATTTCCTCAATTGCGCGACTAGCACAAGCAACACAAGCCGACAGCAACAAAATAAATAAAGCAGCATAGAGCGAGCGGTCGAAACGTTGGGGTTACTCGTGGTGGCATTTGAAAACTGCTGGCTGCACGTTGTGCGGCGCTGTGTTTTTGATTGCAAGCAATTATCCGCGCACGCTGTAGCAACTGGTGGAAAGCGCAGCCGGGGGGAGTGGACTGCGGGTGCTGCGGTGAGTTGCGGTAAAGTGTTGAAGGCAAATTCATTTTTCCGACTTTGCAGTTACTGGCACCCCTCTGCGCCGGCAATGAGCGCGCAATCGCAGCCGTCCGTTTGAAAATTTCCAACCAGATTACCACCTCAACGGTATAAGGCAACAAGTTGCAAGTCTCCAGCGGCATGCTGCACGCTCCTTGCTGTTGCCGCATTTGATTGATCTGCAATGAGTTCTCCTTTTTGCATAGTTCCCGGTTTTCTCCGAGTTTTTTGTGCCCGTGAGCTTTGCAGCAGAAGGTGTTGTCGGCGCAAATCGTTGCTGTTGTTGTGGCCGCTGTCATCACACTCGAGGCGATATGTTGGTGCAGCATTCCCTCAGACAATACGCAGTCGCACAATAACGGACTGGAGCTTGTAAATTTTCGGCCGCTTAATTGAAATTGGCAGCTGTGTGTGGTGCGCCGAAATTTGCATCAATTAATGTTATTGGATTACCGCGTACGTTGCAATGCCGCAGGTGGTGGCATACTGGTGACATCGGCCAACATATCAACCTACATATGCTTGCATGTATATATGCATGTATGCATGTTTGATATGCAAGTATTTTTCGGGTTGTGCCTGCAGTCATTATCTACGTTTTCATTGAAAACTTTAAATTACTGCCGGAAAACACTTTCGCTGCAGCATTTACCTCGAGAAATTCGACAGGGCTCAGACGAAAATTCCCCCACAAAAATCGTTCGCTCACGTTTTTCGTTTTCGCCACAATTTGACCGCAATTTACGAGCGAACTTTATCAACAAACCGACCAAAGTTGCAATTACGCTTACTTTTGGAAGGCGCAACAAATGGTAAACACTGGGATTGGCGTTGTTGCCGACACAGCCAGCGCAGTATGCACTCGTGCCACTCGTGGCACCAACAAACTGTGCTGCTTCGATTATGCCACGGAAAATGTATCACAATTCTTCAGCTTAGGCTCGCTTCGCTAATTTACTCCACGAAAATTGCTCTACCTAATCTAAAGCCTTCAACAACAAAAAAAAAAACAACTAAAACTCATTGGATTTAAATTAGCAGACAAAATGGACACCATTTGATTGCGTTTCAATGGTCAAAACAAGTTCAAACAAAAAGTTTAAAGAAAAATCTCCTTCAACTAACTGAACTGTCCGAGAAATGGAAATAGTCGCCGTGCTCGTTGTGTGCCTTGGCAACGGGAAAATTCAATTGTTTTCAATGTAAAGTCTTGGCAAATCACGCAACGTGGAAGGACTGCGCGAAAGAAAACTTTCACTTTCAAATGAAGACGCCGTCGGTTTGCTAATGCGACTTCAAATGCTTTCGTTTCATTTCATTTCGTTTTCGCTTTTTTGCAGTCTTTTTCGCAGCTCAAAATTGCTGCGGCCACGAACTGAGCTCATTTCGTAGTTTCACAATTAAGTTGTTGTTTCGTTTTTGACGTTGCTGACTTCTTACATGTTTCGTTTTGGCTGCGCGGAATTTGTTCTACTTTCGTTTTCATATTACGGCGAATGGCGGTCACATTCGGGTAGCGATTTAATTGCTGGTGTTGAAAGTAGTAATGTGGCGCCAACAACCGGAGTCGTCACCGAAATTGGAGTTCAAATCGCACCTGGGTTCTGATGATCAAAAACTTATTAATAACTATTAACTGAAATTATGAAATTAACTTTATTGGGGACAGGTGTACTGAGTGTAGATTTCTCCGGAGTATTGTAAAAGCGTTTTTGGAAATTACTCAGCGTGGATAACTTCGGAGCTTCCACCGGTGTTCCATCGGGTCACGACACAATGATTTAACCCATTATGCACTATAGTTTCGTTTTCTTGCGTAAATTTTCCGTGGCAAAATCGCGAAAACATAGAACGCTGGCGAGCTCAAGTCAGCTGCCCACAAGTTCAGCTATTAAAATCTTGTTTTATAAGCTGTTTGATTTTCCAAAACCAATGTTGCAATGATACGTAATAGTATTACAAAAAATTGTTAAATGCACTATTTAGCACAACATAATTGGAAGGTAACTATTTAGCTAGAAATCTTTGCACTGATACATTTGCTTCCGGAAGCTCAGTTTTAATGGCAACTAGCTGAATTCGCGCCTTGCGTCTCGCATCGTCCGATATGTACGTATGTAACAAGTATGTATGTTAGTATGTTCGGCAAGAAAGCAAAGCGTGCGAGCGCGTGAATGGAGAAGTACGCCACATTCGCACTTCTCAAGTGACATGCGTCAATGCGACTATCAGCGGTGTCGGTATCGCGAATCGCACCGACTGTCCCATTCATTCGTTCATTCATTGAGAAATATTCTACATAGAACGAGAAGAGGAACAAAGAAACAACTGGACGCGCAAAAATGGCAAAAGCAGCACGTTCTGGCGCGATTGCGACAGCAGCACAACTCGCAGATAAACACGTTAATGTGCTGTTTCCGTTAGTGGTGGCGGCGTACCTGTTGCCACCTTTTCTTTTCTTTGCGTGACATTGCGGCAGGTTTTCTTATCGGAGTGAAGTAAATAGAAGCGGCGGGGAGTTCGGTTCAGTTGGCACAGTTGCTGCGACTTTCAGTAAGTTGTAAACAAGCAAAAACGAAGCGAGGAAAGCGAAATGGTTGAATATTGTTGACAACAGCAGCGACAATGACTGAGCACCAACAGCGTGCAAAACACGTCCCGCTAGCGGAAGTGGGCTGCCAGCGCTTTGCGCTTGTGACGCATTTTCATGTGTCGTCGAGTCGTATTGGTTCACATGAAAGCGGAGCCAGTCGCGCTGTCAATCCACAAGAAGACATGCTGTCGCCGCTCCAATTTCGCCGTGTCGATTTTGATGCACCAAATATTGATTTAACCCACTTTGCTTTTGCATTTAACCGTTAAACTTGCTGCAATCCAGCCGCTCGGATGCGGGCCGCGCGAATTGCAGCGCTCCGCTACTCCCCATCTGAGCGATGGAGGAAGGGTTGCAGCGAAACGGCCACGGCGTGACACTGTGCGATAAGGTTGACTTGGCCCGCTTGGACTTTTGTCAGTTGCGAGAACTGGGTTAGCGTGGCAATGTTTTGTGTTTACGTTTCATGTTATCACAATAAGGAAGAGCGTAAGAGCTACGACAAATGACTGACTGAGGGCAAATGTATTGCAATACTGACGAACGAGAGAGAAGAGATTAGTTTGAAATAGTTTTAGACATTTAAATTAGTTATAAAATAAATTTTTAAATTATGAAATGATTTCTTGGTTGCCTTATACGAAGTACTATATACCTAAAGTATCCGATTGAAATCTTGAAATTCATACAAACATCGAAATGGGTCCTTGTAGGTAAGTACGATAGCTGCGCTGTTCCAGACATATTCCGAGCAGACCTAACCTCATTTACGCATTTGAATGCTCTACAACGTGCTTAGGCGAATTTGACTTAAACATGCTGGCACTGAAAGTTATTGAAATATGCTTCGAGAACACGTGCACTTCAATATTAGTTCCGAATTATTTTCACAAAAAATTGAATCCCTAAAAAACACTTTTACCTTTGTTTAAATGACTACCTAACAACACCCAAAAATGCAAGAAGCACATAAAATGACAAGTGTTAAGCCGCATGTCCGGCTTCGGTATGGCTCGAAGCTTTTGGCTTTTTCGTTAGGTGGCCCAAATCGGTTTTGCTTTTGGCCTGTTATTGAAAATAAAGAAATAAATCAAGAGGGAGAGAAACAAAGCAACAATAACAACAACAACTGTCGCTATGTCGATAACGTGCGTGAATCACACGTTTTTTTTTTACAAATTCGTGAGCCAGAGCAGCCGGCTTTAAGAGTGCGAACAGTGAGAGCGAGAGCGAAAGACGGTCGTGTGCAGAAATCGGGAATGCGAAGTGGCGATGGCGACTGCGGCGGCGGTGGGGAGTTGCTGTTGACCGCGTGACATAAATTTTTGCCGCATATCAACCAATACGCACTTTGCAACAGCAACAATTCCAACAACAGCAACAGCAACACCAGCAACAAGGTTAAACTTCAATGAAATATTTTGGCAACTGGATTCGGCTGGTTTCTGCCTTTTCTGTTTCGGGTTGAAGGTGTTTTTTTAACGCTACACGAAACGTAAACAATGATGGAGTGGCATTTTATTTATTTTATTGTTCTTGTTGTTAGTGTAGCCATTTTGGCGTTGCTGCTTTGGCTAAAATGGCGATGGCATTCCGCACACGCACAAGCGGAAGGGAACGCACAGCCCACTGAAATAACAACAACAGCGTCGACCGCGCACAAATTAAGCGCGAAAGTGAATTTCGGCCTAAATGAAATTTACGCGTGTAGGTAGTCGACTGGTTGTGCTGTCGCTGGTGTTGTCTCTTTTTCGTTTTATGCTGTTCGGCGTTTTGCGTTACGCGTAACTGTAAAGTGGCGGACAGCGACACGGCGGGTGTGAGAGCGGGATCGCTGTACTCACTACCGCACGCACACGCACAGCAGGGACTCGGCCCCGGTTTTGGGGCCGAAGTGCGCGTTGGCTTTTAACTCGACGCTGTTGGCGGTCATGCGCCGAGGGCCAAAACATTTCCGATGCTTGCTAAATAAGCAACACGCAATTTTCGTCGCGTGGCTGCGAAACCTGGCTATGGGGTAATATGTGCGTTGCTCTGCGCGGCAACCGGGGGGAGGCCGCCGTAATGAGGCCAACAACAACAACCGAAATGGGGCCAACAATGCTCCTTAGGTGGTTGAGCCATTTTGACGCGATCACTAACATCAGTTGTTGTTGCTACGCATTTATTTGCCTTGACTTTTTTGTTTCGCTTATTGTTGTTTCACTTTGGGCTTTTTTCCTCCTTGGGTCTTGACTACGCAATTTCTGGTTTTCGGCCAATTGTTGGTCTTTTTGCTGTTTTGCTGTTTGTGTTGTGATTTTTGTGGCTACTTTTGTTTTGCAATCCTACGTTGGCGGCGTATATGCCTTGGAATTGGGGAGTGCTCAAGGCACGTGCCCCCATTGTTGTTCTTTTGCAATTTGGTGCGAAGTGATTTCCAAGCTAAGTGGCGTTTCAGTTTCTGGTATTTTCGGGGTGTGGTATTTGCGATTTCTAACGTTTTCGAACTGGGACAACGGCATTTGCTCAATTTTTAATCATATCATAGATATGAGACAACTGCCCGAAGGAAGCGAAGAGCAAAACGATTTCAGTTAAGTATTCGCAGTTTATAAAGATGTGGCATCACACATAAATACGAATTCCGCTGATCTTTATTTACTTTGGACACATTCCTTGCAACTTTAGGTCACGCCGAAAAGGAAACTCTAAATTTACTCGAGGGTTGTACTAAGTACAAGGGAGCGGAATGTTGCAAATCTGCCTATAATACTTGCGATTCATTCTATTGCCAGTAAACTGTGAATACCACTAAGCTCTAATAAAAACCAGTCAATTGTAAGCTTTGGACGATTTTAGTTAAAGAGGTTGGCGGCATTCTAAAAACAAAATTTTTAAATTATTCAAAACTTTAGCGTCAACCACTTTTTAATCCAGTCTTTGGTTTTCAACAAGCACATCATTTATAAGCGGATATATTTTAATGGCTATTATCGCGCCCTAACATTGCTTTCCCATTTCTCAGATTTTTGTACAAGTTTTGGGTTGAATTTTGATGAATTTTCTTTAAAGTATTCTTGTTCATCTGAAAGAAAGTTATGGACGTTCAAGTGCTCCAGAAATGGTGCATGTGAAAGTAACGCACCTGAGGAGAGAACTCACGGCTATGGATTGCCATGGCCAGAGAAATAAGTAAGCCTTACTTTGTTTTTATTTTTTATTTAAAGTAGAATTGCTTGCAGCCCCTGAACGTTACCAGCGTCATGCGTTCACAATCCCGTTTCGTCTTGTTCGTCATTTTTGCTTTGAAGTGTACTCAAAGGTTTCTTCAACTCCCGAGTGCATGGGGTATTTCAAACGAGAGTTAAATTTGAATTTCAACAACTTGGAAAATTCAACTCCAGTCACAATAAGAATCACGAAAAGCAGCGGCACGACAGCAACAACTGCAAAACAACAGTGAAACAACAATTGCAACAGCTGCCTCCCCCAATACGTTGCTGAAAGCGAATAAAATCACCAAAAACGGTAAAACCGAGGCCAGAGAAAGAAATCATAATGCATGCAACAACAAAACGGCGTTCGCAGTTGCGCCATTCCGAGTGTACGAACCGCTCATTTGCACAAAATTACGCCGACTGTGGGGGAGCCGGTATCCAAGTTGCACGTTAATGTCAGCGACACACCGATGCACTTGAAATTAGCACTCGGGACGGTGGCCGGGCATGAAGCAGCAACAACGACCAGTGGCAACGGGAACCGCCGAACGGATGTGTGCGACACTCGAGTGCCATGAATAAAAATCGTATTCATACACAAATAAAATGCCAGCTCGGGCGCACCAGCAACGACGCCGAATTGTTACCGCTGACAGTTGCAAAACAAGTGTTGGCAGTAGAGCCGGCAGTAGGCCGATTGTCACATTGACGTGCAAAATTAAAAGCGTCTTTTCCTACTCTTGGCGAGGCGCTGTCGGACCGCAGTTGCTATCGCTACAAAGCGATTTAAAACAGAAAAGAGGCAATCGCGAGGTACTGGATCACCTGAGGACCCAACTGCTGTCGTGTTAGTAGTTTCGAATTTGTTGGCCTTTTGCGCGAAACAGTGGCACAATGTGTGCGGAAGGCGCGACTTTCGAGGTGAGGCGCAGCTCATTAGAAATGCGCCGACATGTGTTGGCACGGCGGTGCTGGCGTTGGCCAACTTTTTATTTGTACTCTGTCAAGCAGGGGAAAAGCAGTCAGGGGAATGGTGCTGGGTGAAGGGTAGGATAGGTAGTCTATTAGACCACTTTAAATTACCCGATTTCATAGTCAGTCATAGTCATAGTTATAGTCGTAGTCAAAATCATTTCAATCATAGTTACTGTTAAGAATACATCCATTTTCATAATGTGAATTTCTATCTTTACTGCATCAGCATATACACAAATTTCTTGTTCTTGCAACAATTGACACCACACCCACTAATGGATCACAAGAAATATAATCGGTCTACTGCATTTTGTCCCTTTTCGACCAGTGTCAACGTAAGTTCTGCACTTCAAACGAAATCGTGTAAGCGACAGTTGTCGTCTCTCCTCAGCGACACCGGTGTTTTGCCATGTATTTCTCTGCGAATTATGACCAACACCGCGCCTTCCCAGTGCAGCGCAGCGCAAAGCTCGAAAGAGCGCTACTTCGTTTATTTAGCATGCAACGTGCGTTTTGCCGGAAAACAAGCCTACATACTCGTACATCGCATACGCAACTCGCCGCGTTAGCGGTACCTACGCGCTGTCTGCGCACGCGCACACATACACAGACCAAATGCCAGCACAACAAATAAATAATTACGCATGCAGCGGCAATTAATCTGTGAGACTCACGCTTCATTTGCTGCTGGCTAATTCAGGGCTGCGACAGGCGCACGACACACGCAACTTGTACGCATGCGCAGCACAACGCACTGGCCCACTGCTCGCTTACGATTTACAGTTATTGGCGGCGGTAACTGATTGGCTGTGCGATGCGGCTGTGGCGTGGCGGTTAGTTGTCTGGTTTTTCCTTCGCCATTCCGAGCTCGTGTGCGCGTTGGGCTTTGGACTTTGAACAGTCAGCCAGTGGCCGACGCCTGGGGGGGTAGTGAAGCGTTGCGTAGTATTTTTGCATTGAGTTGGTTAAAGCTGTGATAGTGGTCGGTCATAAGAAGCGTGGGAATTTGTGCTTACGCCGTCATTGAGTGTATGGAAAGCAGTAGACTGCGTTTAAGGATCAATAAATGCTTTTCTATCTTTTTAGTTTTGAGGAAAACATGTTCTCTTCTGGTATAAAACGTTTTCCCAACACCAACAATCTTTCTAAAACTTTAATAAGAAATTTGAATGCAAGCAAATGGATGCATGCGTTGGGTATGTAACACATTTTAACATATCCATTGCTGCAACAAAACGAATTGCACGAGTTGGCAGCAACGAAGTGTAGAATTCTCGGAAGTTCGGGCTTGAATTATTGCAACTGCAGTCTGTGTCAGAACAGAGGCAGAAGCAATAACAGCGGCCGCCGCTCCGACTGGCCGCAAGTTGTTTCCACCACAAACGTCTCAATTGGGCTGTTCGGCCGATTGGCTGCGGCTCTGGCTGCAGCCTTGCGCCAAACTTTGCTGCCGGCAGTACGGTTTTGCCACCGTGGGGGAGGAAGCAAACGGTTTTTTGTGTTTGCTACGAGGCTCCAATTCGATTCGATTCATAATCGCACTCAATCATTTCGCAATCAGTGCGACGGCAGAGACTGAAATTGCGGCGCACTTACTCAATGACAGAATCGACGGCGACCGCCGCTGGGCGCAAATGCATGACAGCGCTTGAGAATCTAGCTGAGTGAGAATCTAGAATGGGGCGCGCAAGAAAGCCATGCATGACAGGCGGAGGCAGTCTGAAAATTCGGTTTTACCGTTATCGGGCGACGGACATTCCTTTGTTATTGCGGTATTTGAGTTGTGCATTTTCGCCGACCATTTCGAAAAAAATATTCTGCGAACGCGGCCATGTTGCCTAATCTAAAATGGCAGCGCGCTAATCCCGGTATTTACTGTGGCAACGTACTCTTTGCATTTCCCGCAATGAAAATCGACAATAAATTCGAAAATTGATCCCTGAAACGACCTCAAAAAAGCAATTAAGTGTTAATTGCATTGATTACGTGGCTTAATTGTTCGCAAACAGCTCCTATTCCGCGTGCATTTAGCACGAATGGTTAATGAGCAACCAACTTCGAGTGCTTATTGGCGGCTTTGGCCATGGCTGCGAGTTCTGCTTGAGCGGCTGTGGCTGCAGCCGGCGCGCATCGGCACGATGCATCGACGACTGTCTGTTGGCCAAAGTTTGGCCCGGGGACAACTGCGCAGACATGCAAAACGCATGCGGCGGGCGGAGATGCCGGCAATTTGCCGCAAATTGTTGTGTCACGTTTGTGAATTTGGCAATTTCCATGCAAATGCACTCCATCACATCACACAACGACGAAAGCAGTCACAATCACCCGCTGCAGCCATGTCCACGTGCACACTTACGGCTCGGTTCGGAGCGGTGTGGCTTTGCCAGCGAATGTGCTGCACAGCCTGTTGGTCCGACCGTCTGTCTGTCGACCGCCGGCCGGCCGTTGTGTCGTGGCCTAATGAAGGGAATTGAGCGATTCTTGTGCCACTTTTCTTCTAACGTTTATTGTTATTTTTGCTTCGCCTATTCTCCTTAATTTATTTTTCGACTTTTCGGTTTTCTAATGCCTTCGTTGGTATTGTTATTATTTGCTATTGTTGTTGTTGTTGTTATTGAATGTCCGCGGCGTCGAATTTGAAATTTCAATTGCCGTCGCTGGTGTGTAGAGTGCGGCTTAAGGTTTTTCTTACCTTGAAGTTGATTGGTGCCTTTTCGGTCTTGTCATTGCATCACACATTGCTCAGCGCTCAGTGGCTGCGCGCATGGGTGTTTGTGTGTGTGTGTGCGCATTCGTTAAGATTGTGGCTTGCAGCGAGGTTAAAACTTTTAAAGCGCGCACTCATTAAATGTAATGAACGATTTGAGCTTCGATCAGCTGCATGCATCGATCGACGAATGTAAATGGAGGGCCCTTTTGTTGTTGTTATAGCTCGTGGCTTAAGCAATCAGCTAGAAAAAACAATAAAGACAACTAGTGTGGCTAGTAAAATCTATTGGTTCAATGCTGCACCGATTGTTGCTGTCTGCAAAGAATTTGGCATTGAGCCGCGCAAAATGGTTCTAAATTCAGATTTTTACAATCGATTGCACTGTCGATGGTGGGTAGCGGAGGGTTGGTGTAGTTCCAACAAAAATCTTGCTTACTGTATAATTCGAATTTTTCGATTACTGTGGGTCAATGACTATTGCGTTGGACCGACTCAAGTATAATTAAGCTAGCGGCGGCTTTCCTTTCGGGCTAAGCTTTGAATGGTTTCGGAAAACGCGACCTTCCCTTTGGACTGTCATACCTGTCAACAGTCAACAGTATTAACACTACACTGGCACTAGCCGTAGCACCACTGCTTTAGTTTCGGTTTCACCAAAATGCCCTCACCGGCGATCGCACAGTCGCGTGTACTCAATTTTGAAATCGATGAAACCGTTAACACAGAAAATCGAATCGTTCCTCTCGATTTCAAAGTAGTCACCTTGGCGTTTAATTTATGATTCTTTGCAATTTAAAAATTCAAAAATAATAAAACTCAACACAAAGAGGAAAAAATCGTCGAGCTCGAAAGCAAAAACAACGACTGCCCTCGCTGCAGTAATCGTAGAATTGAATGCTAAATAAAAAACCACAACAACAACATGGCTAGAATCGTTTCAGAATGTACGACCGAACTATTCGTGCATAGCTGAAGACTAATGCATTCGCTTGAATTGAGTCGAATTGATCCGATATTAAATGCAATTCTCACACCAGCATAAAATCGAAGCGACCAAACCAGCTACCCTACACGGCCGGCCGCAGTTTCTCGAGTTAGCTGCTAGAAGTGTGCTGGTTGTGCTGTTGCTGTTGCGGAAAATGCATTTTCCAGCATTTGAATTTTCCGAATAACTACCCGCCAGACCGCTGCCGAATGCGGTTGACTGGCGACGACGTAATTATATTTTTGACCTACATTGGAAATGCGGTTATGAAAATGCACGAACAAAAGCGTAAACAGCAACAACTGCAGCGGGAGGGGAAAATGCAAATGAGCGGCGAATGAACGATGAATAAATAGGAATTTGCAAAAATCGAAAAACGATGAAGGAGAAGAATCGCGGCAAATGAAGTGTGCAACTTTACGTCAAGTATTTAACAGCAGCAAAAACAACAACAGCCGCCAAGGTGACAGCGTTGCTTATGACGTCTTAAATGTTTTTTTCATATGTAAAGAATTACGAATGTTTTTCGTTACTGCATTTGGTTTTATTTTTATTTACTTCAATCGAACCAGCTGCAATGCAAATCGTGGAGAATTTGTGTTGTTCGTTTTTAAATAATAAATATTAGAAAGAATTTCTGCGCAATTGCAAACAATGAGCAGTGTTGATGTTGATGTGCTGCGGGGATTTTGAGCAATCATTTTTCTTATCTGTTAAATACAGATATCTAAAGTGGAGTGCCGCGAACCGAGAATGTGTTGTATGCAGCAGGATACATATATACACATGTATGTATGTATGTGTATGTAAATCTCGTATTCAAATTGAAATACTGTTGAACGAGTGAAAAAATATATTATGCCTTAATAAACAAATGCTCCAACAAACATTAGACAATAAAAATAGTCATATGAAATGTTTTCTTTTCAACAAAGCACACCGCATTATTTTAAGTGTTATCTATCAAAATCTGCAAAATACTGGGTATTCCAAAAAATTAATTTGTGTTTTTCAAAAGTTGAAATTAGAGTTGAGCACTAAAAAATTGAAAGAATGCTTAAGGAATAACAAACCAAGCTTGAAAAACACTAAATAGCTTGAAAAAACACTAAATAGTGTTTTAGCTTAGTCCAAATTATCGAAATAAAAAGTATTTCGATAACTTGGAACGCTGCTGGTTGATGCTTTATGAAGATGTGTGAGTGCTAGTAAGATGAAAATCACATTGGAGTCTGGCAATTTCCCATAGTTTTGGGATTGGAGTGTATTTGATTTGATATTTGACATTTGATATTTCAAAATCGAAATAGAGAAGAGAAGAAGCGGAGAAAAGCGGAGTAGCGTTGTGTCAATTAACATATTCAACGTTCTTTGAGACGGTCTGGTAACCCACTGAGTTAACGACCCAATCGGCTGAATTCTCTTCTCCATATGTCTTCTTCGAAAATCTTCATAGAACATTGCAGCACTTTGATTTGCATTTCCGTGGCATTATTTCTGTTTGCCACACCTTATATTCAACCGACACATGTACCCCCACATACACGTGTGCATATTTATTTCTCAGCATTGTTATGTGGCATTTGTTGTCATAATTATTACTGTTGCGGTTGTTGTTGGTTGCGGTTATTATAATGGCTGTTGTAGCTTTCGTTATACGCGACAGTAGGCGCAACGCTAATAAAAGCCGGCTTTTTGCTGATTGTTTTCGTTTGTCGCCGCCGCTGTCGCTGTCGCTGTCGATCATTACAGTCGCAATTATTACGATAGCGCGATCAGTGACATGTTGTTCGGCGACTCTGCGCCGTCATCCGTCGCGCCGCACCGCTTCGTGGCAGCGTTGCAATCGAATGCGCTCTGACGCAACAAAACGAGTCTTTGTCTGATTTGCTTGCAAATTGCAGCCGCAATCTCCACTGTTTGCAAAAAAGGCTGCTGAGTGGGGTTCCCAGCGGCGGTTGTGAAAGTTGAAATTGCAAAAAGTGCCGGTTGCACTTGAGCTCAAATTGACAACTTGACACTTGCCGCGGGAGTTCCCTGTTTCCAGAAGTACAACACCAGTGGCATTCATCTAAATTTGAGGGTTTCTAAAAAATCATTTTCATCTTTTGCTTTTGCTAGAGATTTTATGCAGCGAAAAGTCACTGAACTTACCCAGCACGTACCCAGGCTATTCAATTATTGTTTGTTGTGACTCTAAGCAATTATCAGGAGGAATCCATGAGATCACTCTATCTTTCCCTTTGCTTATCTCAGTTAATTGAAACAAATAAAATAAAACGAAAACACATTTTGAAATAAAAATTCCCGCGATTCCGGGCAAAGTCCAGCACTGTTTTCGTGCAAATGTTATTGTTGTTGTTGAAGATAATACAATTCCTTTAAATGCCTAACGAACCCAGCAACAAGTGAAGCGCGCAATTTGCAAAACTCAACAAACTGGCCTTCAATTGTAAACACTAGTTTTTTTATTATTTTTCAATGATGAAAACGAATTGCTCAGAAATCCCTAACTTATAATGTCAACAACAATATTAAAATACTATCTTCCGAAGCAACAACAAGCAATAAATTGCAGAAATCAAAACAAGCACATATTAGCGGCGTCATAGACGAATTTCCAGGAATATGACGTCTTGTTGTTTTTGACTCGGGCCCACAAGCCGGCCGCGCCGACTCACGTTGCTTTGTTGTTATCAATAATGAAGGAAATACAAAATACCCGCATTTGTTCATGATGTACCCTACACTGGGGTATCGGTCTATACAATTTGATATAAAGTTTGATTGCCCGTAAGCTCACAAAACGAACGCGAACAAAAGCTTTAGATATCGGGGCGAAAGAATCTGGAGTTAAGTGTTTATGAAAAAATGGGAACTTTCACACATCGATACTTTCCGAAAAATCAAAATTTTTTAATAGTAATAAACATAATCGGCGGCGGGTGTGGATTTCTCAAATGATTGTGGTTTGTGTCAAATATGGCTCAACTCAAATGTGTCGGCATTCCTTGATTTTGAGCAGGGGCGGATTCAGAAAAATATTTTTGGGGGGAGGGGGGGGAGGTCAAAAAGTAATTCTTTAATTCATAAATGTTTATGTACTTATATGCCTTTTAATTAGTATGTAGTTTTAAAGGCAACCCTAATATTTCGGGGGGTGGTTTCAACCCCCAAAACCCTCCCGTGAATCCGCCACTGATTTTGAGTCTTGTAAAACAATTTTAGTAATGGATCAATATTAACCTATATAACCCCTTGTCTGGACGCAATTGAGTTAAGTCTATATTTTTATATCGCCAGAGGTATTCCCGCATACCTTCGGCTTCTGGGTAAACACCTGCATATTTCTCTGACAGAAGGAATAAAATACGAACCCTTTGGCAAATGTTACGTGAGCGTGTGACGTAGGGTATAAGTGACTTTGACTTGTTGTTATAAAAATTCATACTGATGACGAAGTAATGTGGAGAGATAAACAAACCTACTACGTATGTGTAAAACGCATAAAGAATAGTGCTCGGAAAGACCGAAGTAGAAGCAGAGAAACCGCTCAGCGATCTGCGCGCCATTTTCAGGTCGCGCTGCGTATACGCGCCGTACGCCGCCTCACGCCTTGCGGCCGACGTCTGATCGTGTGTGCGTGCGAAGCGGTTCTGCCTGAGTATCGGTCGCACTGTCTGTTTGTTGTGGTTGTTGTTGCTGCTCTTGTTGCTTGTGGTGGTGAGCGGTAGCCGAGCCGAAGACACGCGAAAGCTAACGTAAACAAATAAATTAATTTACTATTTCCGCATTTTTAGCAAACGTCAGCGACAGCAATAACAACAACGAGAACAACATCGTTTCAGCATCGTTGAGGTTCATCATTTCTACTACGGCAATCACGATAATAAAAGCAAAAGCAACAATAACAATGCCAATGACAATAACGACAGCAGATACGGCAGAAAATCGCGCGCAGCACTTGAGCCCGCGCGATATCGCAACTGAAAACAAATACAAACTTATTGTACGTGTTCACGAACCCAGCAAAAATTTTGAAGATATTTTTAATGCGTTGTGATCTCAACCACTTACATAATGCATTACATAAATGCCAGAGCGCAGACTAACAGCTTATTTAGTCAATTATGAGTAAGGGATATTGATTATAGGTAATGCAAAAAATAATGGGAAGATACTAACGACATATGTATGTATGTACCTGAAGGGAATAAAACTAAGAACAAGAAAATTACAACCTTGATGGAAAATAAAAAGAGGCTGCAGAAGTAAGAAACTGATGGAAGGATTGCTGGTACGTGATGTATAAAAAACGAATTATTTTGTTTTATTTATAACTAAAAGTTCTATTGTATAGGTATGCTCAACCTAGTTTTTTGCATAATCGTTATCAGAAATGATTTCAATTACCATATATCTTTGCATTATATGAATATATTTCACTTCTAAAATTTTAGTTTTTATCTTCAGAAGCAGATAAAGGGAACAACGATACGCTCTTTCTACAACCATCAAGGAAAACGAACGCATGAAATGGAAGCATGGTTGGAATGAATATTGATTTCTGGTATTAATTAAAAACAAAACATGAAAAAGGTGGTTTCATATATTTTGTATTTTTTAGCAGTAATTGCAGGGATTATCCGTAACACACTTAATTCAATTCAAAAAAGTGATTGTATATACAATTTTTCAGAAGAACTTACATTTACATGTATGCAATGGACCTGACTTTCTCGATTACTTTTGACATTACATGTAATCAAAACTTTTGCTGGGAACTGGTCCATACATAGATACACATACAACGAACACAATGGTTGAATGTGGCGTACCTACGGGCGTATACAGGGTGTTGTACTCACATCGTCAATGTCGTTGCGTAGTTGCGGCGAAAACGTTGTCAATGCGTAGTGACGACAGGTCAAAAAAACTTGAAGGTAGTCAATGCCACATTAGTCAAAAATGTTGGGATGGCGCGAAGCGAGGCACTTGGGGTCGATCGCCGCTGACAATGACTAATGTGTTGTGTGCGTAAACCAGTTGCGAGCGTTGTAAGGGCTTCAATGATTTCAATTTGGCGTTGAAGCGGCGCGTTCGCCACCGCCTCACCCCCTCTGCCCACATACACTTAGTTAAGTCCCCATTAATTGAATTCTAGCGCCAAAACCAAATTCGAATTTAAAGCTCACTGCCATAGCTCCAGCCGCAGCCCCAGCGCCACTACGAATCCCAACAAGAACAAATAAACAAAAACATTTTAGTAGTCATACGCCACAAACATGAAGTGGTGTTGATTTGCGGCTGCGACGCAATTGCCTCATTCGCCGCTCGGCGGCTGCCTTTGGCGCGCACACCAGCCTCGAAAAAGCAACCAACGCCAAACAACTAAATATGCTGTGCGCCTCATCTGAATGGAAAAGGGCCGCGCGCAGCCACACAAAAGTGCACGAATTATCAAATTAGAACGTGGCCGGCATTTACACTTCTAATGTTTTCCTAGTGTCTGTGTCGCGTCGCAGCTAGTGTGGCTATTGTTAGTTTTGCAATTGCGATTGCGCTGTTGGTTGGTGGTTGTTGTTGCTGCTGTGGCTATTGGCGTTTTCCTTTTTTCATTCTCATCGCGCCGCCGAGTTGTTGATACTTTAATCAGCGCTGTGAAAGCTGTCCAGCACTTGAGCGTCCCTTGCAGCGCAAAAGCCGCGCACACTTATCAGCGTCGCGAACACGCGGCGCACTTAAAGCGCTGCCGACGCCTCGTCTACGACTTGCAGAACATGGAAAAAACGGAATAATACAAATTGCAAAAATCAACGATCAGCGGGGACTTTGAGTCTGAAATTTTCAATCGCTGCAATTAGCGCAGCGCTCGATGGTGAACGCCCGTCGCCGGCGCTGCAGTGCGGCGCGGAGCGGGCTATCGCGCGACAAAGTCGGCGGTTGCGCAGCATAAATTTCCGCGCCGCGAATATGCTAGTTCCACATTAGCCGACCGCTGTCTGTCGGCTCAGCAATATTCAATAATTACGTATTCGCTTCCTCACCAGAGCTCGCTGCTTGGCGTACAGCGCGTGAGCGCTACTGCGCGTCTGGCCGGGCCGACGTAACATAGTGCGACAGATAAGATAACAATTTGCGACGTAATAGCAGTTTTATTATTATTACTATTAGGTACTTATTAATAATGCAGGTTTCTAATGCCGTTGGAATATTGCCCACTTCGTCGCTCAACATGTCAATATTTGCATTAGGATTCGCGAATGGCGATGGGCAACGCTTACACCCGCTCGTCAACGAGAACGAAACTGATGTTGTGGAAAGAGAAGGAATAGGTGTCGGGACCTAATTGATTGCAAATCCGAACGCCCTCCCGATTGTCTGAATGCGACATATTAGCCGATCTGGTGGTTTTTGTAATAATTTATAAACTAAGTTCTAAACCTCATTTCCATTTGTTAAATAATACTTAACAAATTGAAAACATTTTTGGTTTGTACTCACTTGTGCGGTGGCGTTAAGGACGATGGCACGTCAATACTGTGTGATGTGGCGCGGCGTCGATCACCGCTACCCATATCGGCCAGACGTGCGAAATCCGTGTCACGTTCCTGGTCGGCCAAGCGTGCAGAACGCCGCGATTCGAGCAGACGTACCTCTTCCAGACGCTTTTTCAGTTCAATGGGATCCTGCAAGAGAGATGCACTCAGATATAGCAACACGTAATAACAGTTTTGCAAGGAAAGTTGACAGTCTAATCTTTTCTCTTATCTCTGGTGACATTTGGACGAAGTATTTTAACAAACGGTTTGCGTATGATTCATGATGTTATAAAAGTTTAAAGGGGCTTAAGCACAAAAGAACTCGCAATTGGGAATTGCCCAAAGTATTTTGTAACTTATAGAAATTTACCCAAATTAGTGAAGTGTAAACTAATGTTGGAAAACATTTTTCAAAGAAAGCCATATTATATTTCAACTCTTTACTGTGGGAAAACAGCAATACTTATACGGTATTACACAATGTAATAATTAGGGATCGGAATTATATGCAAGTGCATATTTTTTTGGAGCTTCCGATTTGAACGGGACCAAGACAGAAACTATTTTTATTGAAAAATGCATATGTTTGCATATTTTGCATATTTTTTGCATAGTTTTTGCATATAAATCCGATACCTAGTAATAATACTGTATTCAAACATTGCATAAAAAAAATACTTTGATAAACTGATTGCTTTTTTTCATATCGAAAACATCAACGATACTTTAAGGAACACAATACATCGTCATAGTTTGCCGGGTTGCGTTTAGCAATATGTTGCTTTGTTCGAAAAAAAGGCAACAGGCGTTTTGGAAAACGCCCATAATTATACAAAACACAGACTGTGTAACAGGAATGAAGTGAAATACGTTCTAAAGTTTGGGCATCCCGTTAACCCTGATTCCCAGAATTTTAAAAGTAACGTTAACTCAGAAGGGAGACTGCCAGGCTTATATGAGCTAAATTACTGAAAACATTTGTTTAAAAAGTACAAAAACTGTCTAAAATGTTAAATTTATAAATGCAATATAATTCAAACATTCCATTAGAGGATTACATAAAATAATGGAATCGAAAACCTTTTGGATTTATCACCATTTGAAATCGTTGGTGAGACTGTGAGGCTCACTTCTGGGAATTAGGGTTAAACATCCGAAGCTCCTCCGAGAGGACCTAAAATTAAAATCTGAACAGAAGAAAAATCTTGGAAAAAATAAACACAAATTTGCAAGATCTCAAATTTAAACACAAATATTTAATATAAACTTACACTGTCAAACACAGTTAAATAAAACAAAAAGTAAAACAATCTCCCGGGAACTACAAGTCGATAGCAAAATAATTTAAAATACCATTCAATTTTGCCTTATTTATTTAAATACTATGCAGACTTGACGGAGTGTGAAAGCAAATTTCTAGGAGGGAAGTACAATCAACGGATCCACCAAACCATTGAATGCGCCTTTGCTTTACGTTAAAGTGTTTGGAGTTTTAGGAAATTTGCTCACCTCTGGCTTTCGCCACTGGTACACGGTCTGCGATATTTGCAAAACACCTTTTGAGTAATTTTGAAAAATGCACAAAATGTATGGTAAATTCTCGCCACCAACTGTCAATCAGCGGTGCTGCTTATTTCACTTTCTTCACACTCGTTGCGCAAATCCTTTACGATTTTGAATATTTTCACTTTAGTGGCGCAGACAAACTGCAATTTTATTGTTTTTGCAATTTTTAGATTTATTTATTTTTCCCACTACACCATGAATTTCAGTTAATATTGCTCATCTGCTGACATTAAAATAGAATTTTCCGCACACGAGCGGTGTAGTTTTTGACTCGAAGTCAAAATCAAATGAATTTGCACGGCGGCAGTCGAGGGTAGAAGGCCGTTTCTAGCTACTTGCGAACAAATCAATTTTGCTATTCTGCATTCCTGCACATATTTTTCAATTTTAGCGAATTTTCTGCTTCTGCTGCGCGCATATAAAAAATACACTCGAAACACGCACCGACAGGCGGCAAAATTGCACAAGTAAAACGCGCGTTTGATAAAAAAAATTCACTGCACACTTTCGAGTGAATTTGTTGCGATGAGGCGCGGGCGGACGTATTGTAAATTGCAAATTTCGCACTTGTCGCGCGAAATTGTGTCACTGCTCGGGCAAGAAGTGGCACACGCGGCACACAAAACCACACTGCCGTAGTTGTTGCGGCTGGCCGATGTTGTTGCTGTTGCTGTTGAATGTGCGTTTAATTGGTACAAAACGCCGGCCGGTAAACGCCAATGCAATCCGCGCACCCGTTGTTGTTGCTGCTGCCGCGACGTTTTGGTCTCAGGGTCGGCGATGCGTTGTTGCGTTATTTTTGCTGCGGCTGTTGCGTTTGTCACTTGTGCATTATTGTTGCACTTGGATATTGAGGCTACTAGGCGCCGTTTCTATATTTAGCCGCGAATTCGCAGTTTGAATTTTTAATGAAATCAGTTAGACGGAATTTATGTAATGCATTCGAAATCTTAATTTTCTCTTTTCTCTAAATTTTGTCGAACAATTTCCAAGTTTGTATTTGAGACGCCTGCGATTTTCGAAGATTTCACACTTTTGTTCACAATCGACAGACGGTCTGGTGTGGCGGCTGCTACCGCTCGATGTCTCACTCAAAGCCCAACTATTGTTGGGTATTTTTGGACTTTCTGTTTGTGGTGCCGGTCGTCAGCGTCACCGATGACACCCCAGCAACTGCTCTGCCTCACAGAATAAGCCGCGAATGACTGCAAAAAGTCCACAACTGGCTGTTGTTCCGGCTGTCGAAAATAGAATTCCAACACAGCTGGCCGGTTGGCTGGTAAGTTAGCTGCTCGATGGGTTGTTGGCTTGTCTCGCGTGCGGCCACAGCGCTACTAAATGCCGCTAGTGCTACTCGCTGGTGCCAGCCAAGTTTACCGAGCGTTTCGTTTCGTTCTTCGCGCACGAGCGTACGAGCGGCCAGATATAATACAAATAATAATTTTAATATTGCACTGTGTGTTGTGTCGATACGGCCGGGGGCGCTCCGCTGCTTTGGCGGCGTTGACGTGTGGACGGTTCGCGCGCGCATTCAAGAATGATTCTGAAAGATACTCTCGCCGCGCGTTGGCCCGGCAAGTTGCTCGCCGCCACTCGTTGGCGCTGCGAATCGGCTCCGGTCGTTTTGGGGCGAATGTTGCCGTCGTTGCAGCAGTTGCTGTTGCTGCCTTTGTTGTCGGCATGGTTGCGGCGGTTGTTGTTACTATCGGTGGTGGTGGCTACGGCTACGGCCACGGCGACAACGACTGCGACAGCGGCGCCGGCCGCTCATCGCGAGTCGAGAGCGTTTTCGGCTCGTTTGTTTTTATTTTTACCTTTGTTGGCTCCTCTGCGTTCGTCATTCATTTTACTTGTTGTGTCGTTTGTTTATTTCGCTCTTCTCCGGCTTTTGCATTTTCCATTCCGCTAGTTTTCGTTGTTGCTTGCCACGTTCCGTATTCGCCCGCCGTCGACGCTGCGCTGCGTTTGTTTATGTAAGTTTCTGGTTTTGCACTTTGCCTGGCGGCATTTCAGCCCGGCGACATGTGTGCCGACTTCTTGCGTCCCGCGCACAGGTAGTTGGGCCGCGGCAGCCACTGTTGGCTGTACCACGCGAGCACCAGCGCCCACGCACAGTGGCAATGTGGGGCGCTGCGTGCACATTCACGGTTGTCGCTTTGTAAACGTGAACCTTTTTTGTGCCGCAGCCGCTCCCCGCTCACTCCACACAACCATGCATTAACACTAGAAAGACCGAAGGAATTTTTGCATAACCTAGAAAGACCACAGCTGTCATTTTGATCACTAATACTATTTATAAGCGCATATCAACTGAAACGTTTTTATTGAATGTTGTTTTGGATCGCGAGTATATAAAGGGTGTCCCAACAGAAACTTGCATTTTAAATTGGCTGAAAAATAATGAACGCACAGGTATTTTTCCAAACGGGTTTTTTTTATTAGAAAGGTACATCCATGCCGTTATGCATGAAATACAATTTCATTCATGTAACTGCCGTTGCTGGTTTTACAGTACGTCATTCTTTCGACCCAATTTTTCACTACATTTTACAATGTGTGCAGCTCTATCTCACCGATGGTTTGTCGAATTATGGCTTTCAAGTCGTCAATCGACGCTGGCGGGTCCACATAACGTCTATCCTTTACGGTTCCCCACAAAAAAAGAGTCTAGCGGAGTCAAATCGCAGCTGCGCGGTGGCCATTGAACATTTCCAAAACGGCTGATTACACGATTTCTGACTGTATCAGCGACTGAACATTCACTTTGGATTTAAAATTTCAACACTTCCCAGCGTTCTTCGAGCGAAAAGCGATCCATATTTGTTAACCGCAAACAATAAACTAATTATCTGTCAAAGAATGACAGACGTAAGTGCTGCCAAAGTCGATTTACTCGCTAGTTCAAAATGCAACCAACAGATGTAGACACCCTATATTACAAGCCAATTACCCACGAAGTATAAATTGAAAAAATCACAACCTCGCAGAAACATTGCAATGATATTGTTTTACAATTGCATTTTACAAGCAATCCCTAATTTGAACTCATATTTGCAGTTTCAAGCAAATCCTCGTTTATTTCGCTTGCGGCCGCATTTGGTCTTTCCAGATATATCCACTGATAATTCGAAAAGTACACATCGGAATTACCTAATTTTCCACACAATTGTAGAGCTCGACAAAAACAGTCATCAAAGCAAAAGTTGATAGAAGTAATATGAAAGGAAATACAGCCAATTAAAAATGCAAAACCATCAAAATGACCGCAATAGTCTTTCTGGTGTTAAGGGAACCACAAATTCGGTTTAAGACAGTTTTGTGTTCGTAAATTTCGAAATAAAATTTAAATAAATGAATTTATTTTTTTGTGGTTTGTCAATAATTCACTTCTATTGAAATTAATTTCCTTATACAGTCCACACATGATATATACGACACTTTTAAAAATTTAACTACAGTTCACAATTAATTGAATTAAACCAAACGGGATCTGAGAGAAAACCAAAACCTGCTTTTCGTTTGTACAATATAATATAAAAAAAATATTCGATAAGCAATTAAGGAAATACGTATTTCTTAGCACAGCAAAGTCCAATGTGCAATTATTCTTTTTGTTTTGCGTTATTTCAAAAGTTGAATTCTGTTGCATTTCATTGCATTTTGTCTGAAATGTGCAGAGTTTGACAAAAAGTCAAAGTGTTTGATAAAAAAGATATTATTCTGAAATAGAAGAAAATAAAATTCTAAAACTCTTTTACGGGTTCCCAAAAACCAAATTTATCGCAAATGAAGATTAAATTTTGATTTTGCATATAATTTTATCAGATTGTTTTAACTAAAATATATGATTTGTATCCCATTAACCCTTTCTGGTAAATTTCCGCATTTCTTGAGATACTTATTTTTTTTTTAAATATTGACTCTCGCGTGGTAAGATGTGGTAGTAAAATGTAGATCAAAAATCAGTTATGGCTTACTCGTCGGAAGAAATAACATGACATGAAGGAAGAACAACCTTTTCACGGTTCAGCACTCTCAGAACGAAGAGCTTACGACATGTATGCATATAAAATTAGTCCCGTTTGAATCTGATAAACCTGTATTTGTAATAATATTGGAAGTTGATGGCTCCTTAATAATTTTTAACATTAAATTGACTAGTGTGCTGAACGGCTCATATGTAAACAGAATGATTAAGAGTTATATACAAAATCTGGTTATTACTATTTCAAAGAGCTAGAATACCTATCGCGCAACTTGTCTGATTTTGCTACTTTTGTATTAATGATTTCAAGAAAGCATAAACAAAATGCCAACGATTTGGAGTAACAGCGTCAATCCGCCCGTTGTCGACAGCCAGAATGAAGCAACTCCTCACAGTTGACCATTTACGCACTTAATGCTTCACGTTATGCTAATTTATGGGTCTTGGCGCGTTAACCTTGATTAATATTTCAATAACAGCGAGGCGGCCTCTGACAGTTATGTTAGGCGTCAGTGTGCGTTAGGCGGTGCGTACGGCCAACTACACAAAAAACGGCTGGCCGGCCGTTTGCGCAACCGGCAAAGCCGAGTCTTTGCGGCACTGGTTGGCATTGTGCGGCCCATTGAATGTTGCGGTCGTGTGGCTAAACAGCAAACGGAAAACGAAAATTGCGGCTTTGTCTACGTAGCCCAAGTGAATAACATAGATATAGAAGTAGATAAGTGGCAACGGAGTGCGATGCGGCCACTAAAACTGTTTTTGTAAAAATGTTTTCGTACTAAACTATGCTACACTAAAAAAAATTATATTCGTTTATGAAATTTCCACAATTTGTTCAAAACACATGCTTATTGTCAGCGGAAACGGTTTTGTACCAAAAACTGATCAAAAAAGTGGGCCGGTCTTGACGGCCTTTCTTATACTGTGCCCGACTTTTTTGGTTGGCTAATTTCGGGCTTTCACTTTCGACAAAAAAAATCATAATGAAAGCAAAGATGCTTCATGACGCCATTAGCATAAAAGGGGGAAATATGCATAGATTCTCTTGGTAAATTCCTCACGTTTGGTAAAATATAATTTACATTAAAAATTTATAATTTTTGATACTAATTATATAAAATTGGATTTAAAAAGATTCGAATAGTCGTACATCCAAAATGGTCTCAAAATGTAAATCCTCCAGATAATGTCGGCAATATTCAAGACCATATTTTCAGTGTGTGGTCTGAACGGGTTTTCGCTGAATATTTGTTTTGTTCGGCGCTCTGATAAGCCGCATGACAAACTGTGCATATTTATCATCGGAACGCACTTGGCACTTCTTCGGCGTGTGATAACAGCTTGCGGTCGCGGTTTAGAAACAACAACAACACAACAATCTAGAAACTAAAATATTTAGCGACCCTGAGAAATTGGCTGGTCTCACGCGCTGGCAGGCGCAAGAATGCCCACAAAGCGATTGGCGCGGACTGAGTATCAGCTGCGGTGAGCGGGCAGCGCTTGAAGGCTTTATCGCGGAAATACATACTGCATACATACATACATGCATACGTTCACATTTACTCATAGCAAATACAACGCGCTTTATCGAAACTCGAGTCTATCGCATTGCATTATGTGACAGCCGTCAAGTGTTGAAATGGGCCAAGCCAGTTCAGTGCGACCCCACTACTGTGTCACACACATACAGACACACACATCGAAGCAGGTATTGTGTGCCACTACAAAGGGGTTTCTGGCCATTTGATGCGGTCCTGCGCAAGTCTGCAATGCGAGCCGCGACCGAAGTGCTCCAATGTGCAAATGTGCCACTGCGCGCCATATTTCACCGCCGATTGGCAACAGCCGCCGATAAGGCGCACACGCCGCCGAATCACGCAATGCTCTAGCCAGGTGGATAGGCTGCCTGCACCGTCAGCTAATTGGACGTTTTGTAGCGACAGCTGGCGCGTTACAACGGTTCGGCGCTTACAATGGTGAACGACTACGATTCAACACGAAAAGTTTTCATGCTTTGAGGTCGCTGTATTTTTTGACTAACGTCTCATAAATACGAGTACTTTTGCGTTTAATTTTTATGTGATTTTGAGTGCAGTCTCATTCCAACATCAACTATGAGAATATAGTCGTGCAGTCGTCAACATAATCGTCTCCATACGAACGTTCAGAATCTATATTTTGACAGAGGCCCTCGTGTGGCTGCCGTAGTCTATGTGTTCGGGGCTTAACAATTAGTATTTGTTTCAATTTCGCATTTGCGTCGCTATTCTGGCAATGGGGGTCCGAACTCCCCAAGCTTACGCCACTGATCATTTACGCTGTTGCCACGTATGTGGCCATAATATCGTTACAAATTGGCAATATTGGCTACGTCAGACCGATTTGGGTTAATTGTGGCCGACTAGGCCGTCGCCGTAGCGGCAGTTGCGCGCCGTTTTGACACTTGGACGCGCGCGCGTGCCCACTCGGACGCCCCCGCATAGTACAAGCGCCAAGGCATATTTCGCAGTGAATTCAATGACGCACGCGCACAAGGACCCAGTCAGGCGCAGTCATGTGGCCGCACAATGTGCCGCCTTGCGCTGGCACTGCATTTTCCATGACTCACTTCAAGCGAACTTTGCTCGCTCGACGCAGTTGTTGCCATGGCTGGCATTGCGTTTAGTACAACGAGGGGTGCATGCGTCATATGTGAAAACGAAAGTGTTGTTTGCATTTCTCCATGAAAAACCTTACCCACAAAAATTGCCCAGCTTACACAGTTGACGCGTTTGTTGTCTGATTGGTTTTTTCGTGCGAAGCGTCGTCGAGCGGGGCAGCGTTTCGGTTTCAGCTGCTTGCTATCTGACTGCGCCTTATCTGGCTCGCCTGGTCACGTTTCTCTGGCGCATCGATCACGCTCAACTGCCGATCAGCTGTTCGCCTGCTGTACGGCGCACATGCATCGAGCGCTGCGTTCAGTCGAGAGCCGAAGCGTTGGCTGCGACAGCCACGGGGCGGAGCGCAATAAAGCACCTTCTCCTCGCCGTTTTTAGAACTATGAGCAATTGCGAGCGGAAGCGGTGCTGCGAAGTGAGTTTTATGCAATCGACAGCACCATTAATAGCGTAATCGAAGTGTTGCCTCGCTTCAAGCCAATATGAACACACTTTTATTGTTTGCAATTTCGCTCAAAGCTCTCGATGAGTCATCATGATTCAATTACACGCATAAGTAAATAAACTTGTTATCCCTTTACATTGGAAATGGCTCTGGAATAATAAATATCTAATATTTTATGCGAAATCTCCCCAAACTCTGTTCGATGTGCCGTTGGGTAGCCAACTTACACTTTCAATGATCGTCGTCTAACGATCATTTGTGCACAACATCAAAATTAATGGCAACAACAACTACACACACACACCGTCCAATTGACAAACACTTAACCCATTTTCATTGTTTCTTTGTTTATTTCTCTATTCTGTGCGTGTTATTTCCCTCGAAAGTTTCTTTCATGAAGTGCAATTGTCATGGCGTGGAGCGTTACAAATGGGCAAATTACGAAAATGCAGGGAGCGACAGATAGGCACGACGAATTGTAAAACAGAATTAACGCCAGAGTTGCCAAGGGTTGGGACAGTTTCATTCCATTATGAAAATCTTGTTTGACAACTTCGTGTTCAATTTTTTGAAGGCTTAAATCTTATGTCCGATAGGGTCAGGGAAAGCAAGTCAGTGTAATTAATATTATATAGTCAAATTGGTATAGAGTTATTTATAGGGTGTTTTTTTTAGAGGTATAGAACTTCGAATTGAAATAAAACACAAGAAAATCGTCTTAATGTCCATCAATTTGGCTTTATTGGAAGGATAATTTTATGCCATTAATGTTTAAATATGATTTCGGGCATGTGGCCGCCGCGGCTGGCTCGAATAAAGCCAATTCTACAGGTCCAATTTTCAACCACTTTTTCGAGCATTTGGGGCCGTATGTCGGCAATAACGCCACGAATGTTGGCTTCCAAGTCCCCTAACGTTTCTGGTTTGTTGGCGTAGACGAGCGACTTCACATATCCCCAAAGAAAATAATCCAATGGTGTCAAATCACAAAAATCTTGGTGGCCAATTGACAGGTCCATTCCGCGAAATTATGCGCTCATCGAATGTTTCCTTCAATAAATCGATTGTGACGTGCGCTGTGTGGCATGTAGCGTCGTCTTGTTGGAACCACAACTCATCCACATTCATGCCATCCAATTCGGGAACAAAATAGTCGGTTATCATGGCTCTATACCGGTCTCCATTAACGGTAACTGACTCTCCAGCATTATTTCGAAAGAAGTATGGCCCAATGACTCCACCAGCCCATAGAGCACACCAAACAGTCAGTTTTTGTGGATGTAATGGCGTCTCAAGGGTCTCATGTGGATTCTCTTCACTCCAAATGCGGCAATTTTGCTTGTTGACGTAGCCATTCAACCAAAAATGAGCCTCATCACTGAACAAAATTTTGCGATGAAAATCAGCATCGAGATCAATCTCATTTTCGGCCCATACACCAAAATCACGACGCATTGCATGGTCTCGCGGCTTTAATTCTTGCACAAGCTGGATCTTGTAAGGTCGCAAGCCAAGATCTTTGCACAAAATCTTCCATAAAGTTGATGGACAAAGCTCCAATTGCTGTGCACGGTGGCGAATCGATTCATTCGGGTCCTCTTCAACATTTTGCTCTACAGCGGCAATTGTTTCTTCGGTGCGCACTGTTCGATGTCTCTGCGGATGCGTATTATCACATAGAGTAAACGTAGTGCGAAAACGACCCATGGTTAACCGAATTAATTGCTCTGATGGACGATTATGTCGACCATAAATTGGACAGAGCTTGCGGTAAACTTCGCGAACTGAACCATTATTTTCGAAATAAATTTGCACGATTTGCAAGCGTTGTTCTTTTGTCAACCTGTTCATGATGAAATGGCAAACCAAACTGAACATAAATGACATTAGAGTTGCCAGATTTGACCACAAAATGCCAGTTTTATCTCTGTTCGAAAAACAAACCTCTAAAAAAAACACCCTATATATATTAACCGATGCATTTTCAACATTACCTTTAAATCTTTTTGATAAAAATTCACTTTGAAATGCGTATTCAAAAGTACTCGTAAGCACCATTTAGAAAATAAGAAATTATCACAAATTTGTTAGAATTTATATAATTTTGTTAGATGAAATACAAAATACTACGAAAAAGTTACTCGGTTCGGTTTTAGATATTTTTTTCGAAATTTTTGGATTTAGATTCGCAAGAGCAATTAGAATTTAGCAAAAGCCATTTTCGTTGCGATTCCAACAATAAATAAATCACAAAAACCAAAAGGAGAAATTAGTAGTTTCGGATGATGGATGCGTCCAGAATTTCCATTCAAATTTATTGATTTAAATTCATAAATCGTCAGTGATCGAGAGCCTTACGTCGTCGAAATCACTCATCACGATGAGAACCTTTTAAGGGTGCTCGAGAAAAGATTCTTCAAATGATTTTCGGACCTTTTTCCAGTTGTTTAAACTATTGAATTTTTTAATGTAAAAAAAGCACCGCCTGAAATGGCAATCCTTCAATTCGCAAAAGGTTGCAGCTATTTAACTCTAACATAACAAGGCAGCTCGAGAAGTCTCTATCCATAGCTGAACGGTAATGAAGACAAAGGTTGGGAATCCTGCCGGAACCAGTTTTAGAAAATATTAAAATAGCCAAGTAGCACCGGAATGTGGAGACAAGAACGAGTTGGTGTGCAGCTTTGGGCTTGCCTCAGATTGATCTATGCTATTTGAATAAGTAACTAAGTGGGCTGTGTTTTTCAATTTCAATTTCAATTTTCATGATTGAACAAACAAGCGTCCCGATATCAGCTGATTGTTATAGAATAAAGTAAGCGCGAAACAAGTCGTTTGAACACTTTCACATTAATTTTCATTTTCATTTCGATTTTAAGAATCACTATTCCGAATGCATCAGCAAAACACGCTTAGCATCTTATTTAAAGAGGTGGCAACCCATTGCACAAACTTTGGAGAAAATTGAAATCATTGCGAGAAAAGCACAAATAGGCGAGTTAATCATTGTGGCGACGTTGAGTGTAATTGAAAAAGCAACAATAACATTGTAATTGCAATGTTGCTGCAGAGGGTCGGAAGACGGAGGCGCGCAATCAAAAATCGAAAAATGAAATTTCGCTTCTGAGGAGAAAATGAAAGTGCAAGCAAAATAGGAGTAAATTATAGCCTCTTCTGGTACAACAATACAACGTCAGCTGCGTTGGTAATACAACATTTTTCGGCTATCTGCGCACCAATTACAGTTGCTTTTGAAATGGTGGGCTGTGAACTGTCGTTGCAGGTGCAAGCCGCGTTGCAGCGTGTCGAATGTGATCGCGTAAAATCACAATAAGAAATAGACGAAGCATAAGAAAATATAATCATAGTGATGGAGGAAGCGAATATGACGCAGCGTAACTCGAAAATGTGTATTTATTACCAGACGCGGTCAATTCAAGACTTGTTCACAAGCCAACAAGAGCCCGCAACAACAACAATGACACTGACACGAATTAGGCGTCCCGAGTAGTGAAAGTGAAAATAAACACAATCCCGTCGATACGCAAACATTTGCCAGACTACATTACACGGCGGGACAGATTCCTAAGCGTGCAGTGTACACACTGCCAGACAAGGGAAGCGAGTGGAGTTGGTGCTTTAACTACGACGCACAGAAGTCAGTAATTAGTTTTCGATGTTTGTCGAGCGGAGAGCTGAAGTCGCCGAGCAGTTAGACAGAATTAGAGCAGAACTAAATTCGTTAGACCGCCTAGTGTGAAACGGTTGAAAATTAAGTTGAAATCGAAAGCGGCTGCCCGACACTTTGCCCCACTTGCCATTCGTTGCGGTATTGGAGACTTGAAATTATTGACGGCGCATTCGCTGTGCACATGAAAATTGTTTCTTACGTTCGGCATTGTGTCAGCAACTCGAGTCGCCGACGTCAATTAAATTGAGGCTAATGTCTTCCTGGGGCCGTTCGCTGGATGCTTCCAACGTTTGCCACTTTCGCAAAAATTCTTCGCAAAGGTGAAGCACCTTTGGGCATTTCCGATATTCTTGCGGGTTCAGTTTGCTGCTCCGCTTTCTGTGCGCCGACTTGTTTGACTTGTCTGCTGTAATTCAATCCGCTCCGTGCGATGAGTCAATGCACACATGGTCAGCCGGTTAGCGAAACAGGGCAGCCGACGGCCAACAGCCACCGGGCAGACTCACAGCTGCCACCCGGCTGCCTTCATCAATCACTGGCGCATACAACGTTTCAGTAAGTTTTGGCGAATGAAGACATGTGGCCAAAAGCCTTTAGGGCACAAGTTAGTAACAAATTCCAACACGCACTCCGACGCACAACGGGCTGGCGGCAACCTGAGCGTTAAATCGCAGGCAGCCGGCAAGTTGGTGACGAGATCTGGTTGATGCCGCTGAGTTTATCGACCAGCCACTTTGCATCTAACGTGTCTACTCCGCTTGGATGAACAGTTTAAAGAAAAAACTGATTTGCAATAAAAAATCTACCGTTAGCGGACGATCATATTAACCGTTTACGTAAAATTGTGAAAATCGGGTTGTGTTTATTTTGTTGTCCCTGAGACATTAATTTGATTAAAGTGATTTATCGGAGTTTTTCCAAAGCACACAGAAATTTGCAATCAATTAGTTTTGATGTCGTGAAGGATCGAAGAGAGAGAATCTTTCTGCGAATCAATTTGCCAAATCAATTGTTTAGAAGATGGTAGATATGAATATTTATGTGAGTAGCGTTAATATTCAAATTAATACAGTTGCCTCTAAGCAAGACTTGAAAGCCAATAATAGCAGCTGTCTAGGGATTAATGTCTCTGGATCCATCAAGCAAGGTCTGCAGACATGTTTGCATGTTGTTGTCAGTCTCAGCAATATGTGTTGGCATTTTCGAACAAAAACTTGTTAATTTTATCTGTCGCATTTTACTATCCTTCTGGTATTGTTGACCGCAGTTCATTATTTATTTTAGTCCTTTGTGTATTGCCCTTCAGTCCTTTGTGTATTGTGTAATAAGGTAATGGAACTGGTTCTTCCTCTCATTTTGCCCAACTATACCGATTTCTGAATTTCTCACTAAAACCCTTCGCCTACTGTTTTGGATCGCAAGTCACAGCGTTATGGATTCGAATCTCAACTCAACTAACATAAAGCCCAGGTAAGGCAGCAGTAGTAGGCACATGCTAGTATTCAAGAGCTGCCAAGTGTCACCAAATATTTCAATAAGAACCGAATATTAATTCAAATTAAACGAGTTTGATTACTTTCTTTCACGGGATCATGGCCTATGCGCACAATGGAAAGATTGACAACTTGACCACAACTGCAATCTTATATATAAAAAAAACTTAACTTCTTGTGTGTAATCAGTGTTTGCGAAAACGGTTCATTCTTTCGGCAAAATTTTTTTCGTATGTGATAGAAGATGTTAATGCGGTGGTTTATAGCGATATTGCATGTTTGTACGGCAGGTGGGCATGGCACCTCCCATACAACTTAATTTTTTAATGTGGTATATCTCCGGAATTGTAAGTCGCACAGCATTGAAATTTGGTAGAGAGTCATGACGTAAACGTCTCATTCCACCCGTAAAATTTAATGGGCGTTGGACAAGGGGCGTGGCACTTTTTAAATTCCGGTGTTACTTTTGAACTATAGCATTCACATCAATGACACTCGGTACAAACTAACGATTTGGTCGTGTCCTTCGACAGGGAGAATAGGGTGGGTTTTTGACAAGGGGCGTGGCACCGCCCATCCAACCCAATTTTTTAATATGGAATATCTTCAGAATTATAAGTCGTACAGCATTGAAATTTGGTACAGTGTCATGGCGTAAACGCGTCATTTTACCGGTAAAATTTAATGGGCGTTGGACAGGGGCTGTGGCACTTTTTAAATTCCGGTGTAACTTTTGAACTAGAGCGTTCACATCAATGACACTCGGTACAAACTAACGGTTTGGTCGTGTCCTTCGACAGGAGGAATGGGGTGGATTTTTGACACGGGGGCGTGGTACCGCTTCCATTTTTTTATACATAGATTGTTTATCCTGACTGACTGACTGATTGATTGGTTGATTTATCATCGCCCAGCCCAAACCGCTGAAGCTACAAACATGAATTTTGGACTGTAGGTACATCTTGAAGAATTAATCTTCGCCAAGAAGGGATTTTTTGAAATTCGGGGTCTAAAAAGGCAAAACATGGGTTAAAGTGTTGTATGAAGAAACGTGATTTAATAAACATATTGAATTTGAACTTCCTGAGAATATTCTAGATCAAAACTTATTCGACACGTATTTTATAATTTTTCGAAAATCAAAATTTAACTGACCCAACAATGGGTTAAGGTTTATTTACGGAAAGACTCCGAAACAAACAACACGAACCGATGGGCCTATTGACTTCAACAATTGTAAAAATAATTGAAATAAATAAAATTAGATACGTGTTTCTCATTATTTTCAAAATCGAAATCTAACTGGATCAACGACGGGTTAAAAGTATGTATGGAGAAACTGTGAAATGAAAAATATGAATTAATGAGCCCATTGACATCAAACTTGGGGAAACTTTGTGAGAAATAATTTGACACGTGTTTTTCACTTTTTTGAAAATCAAAATCTAACGGGGTCAACAATGGGTTAACAATTTGTATGGAGAAACAAGATTAATTGGGCGTTCTGACTTCAAACTTATCAAAAGCAGTTCAATCGGGAAATAATAAAAACGTGCTTTTAATTTTTTTGAAAATCTAAATCTACCATGGTAAACCAAGGGTTAAGAATTTGTTTAGAGTAAATGTAAAAACACATGATTTAAAGGGCCTTCTGACTTCAAAATTTTTAAAACACTCGAAATGAAAGATAGACACATGTTTTTTTTTTTTAAATCAAATTCTGATGGGCTCAACAATGGGTTAAGAATTCGTATCGGGGGAAACAGGAGAGCTTGCGTGCAAAGCCGCAGGGCCCAGCTAGTTCTTTAGTAATTTAGTCTCAATTTCTTCCCACATGTGGATGATAGGGAAAACATTGAGTTATACTGTCCTCTAAAACTACATGGATCTTTTTCTCTATAAGGCATTGTCTGCATCACCTGATGCTGCCTGCTGCCAATCAGTGTTGTCAGTCGGAGCTGACAAAGTCGAGTCGGAGCCATGCAGGAAACCTATGCACAGAATAAGGCCGTCGGTAGTACGCAGTAGCGCAAATATAATAAAATAAAATAAAATAAAAATAAAATAAAATAAAAATAAAATAATACAAATAAGTAACTAAATATATAAATAAATAAATACATAAGTAAATAAATAAATAAATAAATAAATTAGTAAATAAATAACTAAATAAATAAATAAAAAATAAACAAATAAATAAATAAATAAAAAAAAAAATAAATAAATACAAATTCAAATCGCTCCATAGATACACGGATATAGGACAAGAGTTGTAATTCCGGAATGGCATTTGTGATGGAAAAATCGAAGGAAAAGCGTCTAAGGGGAGCGTAAAATGCACCATTTAATCGAACGGTACTTAATGGCTGCCCGCCACACACGATAATACAATGACTGTGCTGGTCTCTACCTAGGTATGTGTATATATGTACTTATGTTCGTATGCACATTTTTATATAAGGTCTTTCAACAAGAGATGTTAGTAAAACTTTCGCGCCATTCTTAATTTGGCAGTAATATAACTGTCATTGCAATAACCTTTGATTAGTAAAAACTAGTATAGGTTTTCTATATGGATCGATTCACACTAACACAAGGCACTGAGATAATGAATATTCACTGAAAAATTCTAGATTTTGTGTTGCTTCTACTAAATTCGGACTTTGTACTTTGTATTTAAACAAAAATATAACTATTTACGATAAGATTGCGTTTATCTGTTTACTGTTTTCCTTTTTCTAAACAACTTTTTTGCAAGTTGTTTACTTCCTGAACATCTTCAAAATACTTGTTCTTTCGTTCTTCAGATATGTGTGTTCAATTTTGCAAATAAAAATCGCATAAGCCAGAAAACCTGTTGTGGTTAGAACTATCTAACTAAGTTTTGTTGTTCATTGAATAAGTATGCAGTGCCAATGTATATGTTGAATGATACCGCAAAGTAAAAGTAAAAGAGGTATTTAATTACATATTGTAGTGATAAATACTCGTAGGATGATGATACAGAGGTACAACGAGTCTTTAGTTGTTAATCTCTAACCAAAGCCTATTCACTTAAATTCTCAACGAAGAGCGAATACTCGCAATTTCAGAAGTAGCGCACAAAAAATGATGATAGATCATACTCGGATGAAGCGCAAAAGCCAGAATTACAGCGAATTGGCCAACCCAAGTGGAAGCACAAATCAGCTGCAGTAATGATCGTTCCGAGTACTGGAAAACTGGAGCATGCACGTGAAATACGAATCCATTCAATTTTAAGTTTTTACGAATCGATATAGACGGAAAGTGCGAAAGCGCCTTCTTACAACAGTTGGAGCAACAGAATGAGCAGCAATACAAACTCAAACTTGCAGCCAACAGAAGCGGACCACAAGCCAACAATCTGCAGCGTGAAGGTGTATGTGTAGCAAGTAGAACGGTCCGTAATTTGCACGGTCGGCCATTGCAATTTATAAGCCAGCGCCGACTTGGACATTTTTCGTACGCCGACTGTGCGGTGCCCGGGTTTTCGCTCAACTTGACATTTGTGTTTGGCGGAAATTGGAATTGTACGCGAAAAGCGCCGACGCGTGCATTGGTGTTTGGACACAGCCAGATGGATCGCCGCGATACATGGGTCGAGATATGAAGCTTATGAAAAGCAACAGCGCGAAATTATGGCAGCGGTGGTTGTGAGTCACCGCGATTGCAGGTGTGGCATTGCGCGGCCGGTCTTGTGCGGCTGCGGCGGAACGCGGCAGAAAGCGACTAGTGCCGCTGCACACTTCATCGCACCTCGGCTGCGCCTTAGCTTACCGCAAGCGACGACTATTTCAAGGTCCCGCTTGGTAGTTGTACACATAAGAACAACAACGATAAATAAGCGCAACAAATAAGCGCTACAACTCAATAGAAATGGCTCAATGTTGCGTTTGTGGTTCTAACAACGACAACAACAACGACAACAATGACGGCAACTACGCTATTGAAATGTTGTAAACAACATAAAACCTTCTCGCATATCGCATGAAAATTGTGTGGTTTCTGTTGAATATTGAGGCGGAAATTTACGATCGCGGCGACATGTAGCATTCCGATTTTTCTCTTCGCGCAACGCTCGAACTGAGTTTGAGCTGGAAAGGAGGTCAACAATTTTATTTCAATAATAATAACAACGATCTTTGTTTCCGAACACAATGGCTGCATTAGTTGTGATAATTAGAGCTCACTTTGCTACGCGGCCAACACTAAACATGGATTTCACATGGGGAGTTGGGCGGAAATCTTGGCACGTCGCTCTGGGCTGCAAAATGTAGCGAAGGTGGGCGAGGTGGCAGCAGTGTGGTGAAGGAATTATCTTACATTAATGGTGAAATAATTTACTGTATGTCAACACAGTGGCAGTGGATGGCACGCAATATACACATCAATCCTTCACGTATTCACTCATCCACCTACCGAGTCACTAGCATTCAGTTGGATCTGCGGTGCAGTTATTCATAGAAATGTGGAAATGTTTGGCGAAAATGCTCGTTTTCCCTGAGAATGAATTTAGCGTGCTTCTCTCGAGGATTCGAAACTTAACATTTAATTGAAATTTGTAATGTATAGCATTGAAACTCTTACCAAAAGCTGAATAAAAAATAGGCGTCATTCAGAAATATTTTTCTATGTATAATAAAACATAAAAAAAACGTATAAAACATTCCTATTAACCAAGAATTGTGGCATTTGTGAACATAAAAAATTGAAAATGGGTGTGATGCGCTCCCTTACAGTTAAACTGGAAAAAGACACAGATCAAAAATATTGGGTTATACCTTACCAAATTATTTTTTTATTTTGAAAAAAAAGAACAATTCATAAAATAATAAAAGTAAGCAAAAACCGATATATATATATATTCATTCGGAAAGAATCGAAATATAAGTATCAGACATGGGGGTTTTGCACTAAAATAAACTACCACTATGAGTTCTGCTTTTCCACTACCACTAAATAAATTTAGTGATAGCTGAATTTTTTCCACTAATCACTGATCTTTATTTAGTGGTAGTGCAATTTTCTTCCACTAATTTTTTTTAGTGGTACTTTTTACCACTGTCACTAAATAAAGTTAGTGATTATTACTAAAGCTATTACTAAATATATTTAGTGGTAGTGAAAAGCATAGTGCACAATTAATTTTTATTTATTTATTTATTTATTTTAGTTTAGATTAGCCAATGAATACAATAAAAATTCTTATAGGCTAAGTTGAACACATTTTAAATGTACATTAAGGTACTTATAAAAAAGATTTACAGAATACATGAATCGATTTTTTGAAACTGAAAAATCAATCTCAACATTTTTGGACATTCTATTGGACTCAATTAAGGCAAGAGATAGGTGCATTTCGCGCATACAGAGCCCTAAAACACCTACATGGAAGAACTCTGAGCAACGAAGAGATCTAGCTGGAATATTCAGAAAAATCCTTTCGAGGAGTACATCACCACGGAGTATATCAAAGATGAAAGACAAAGACAGGATTGTTCTCCTACTTTAGTGCAAAAACCCCATGTCTGATAAGTATACGTGGACAATGACCCTGAAAGCTAAAATGGAATTAAAGCAAATTCATATGAAAACAATACAACAATGGAGGAAGCAAAATTTATTCAGTACTTAGTTGGAAGAGCTTTTTGCATGATTTAAAAAAAAAAACGCCTCTAGGCGGTTCTAAATTGATGAAATCAATGTCTTAATGTATGAAAGCTCTTATGAACCCTAGTGTGTCGGAATTCTTTTTCGTCCGAAAACACTTTTTGAGCAATTTAGTATTAAGCATAATTGAAAAATCATATTTTTTGTGTGCATGTTTAGTGTGACCATATGGTTAATAGTCGTTATGTGTGATCTTAATATTCTTATTCGTTTATAATTATTGAATTAGCGCTCTAGTTGTGTTTATAGAGCTGAGCTCAAAATAATGTTTCGACAATGATTACTTTTTATAAAAGGATCATTTTTTCCACAACATTTACATTAGGGCAGTTCAGGATAACGTGCAAACGGTCTTGCATCATGGCATGTGCAAAATGTGATGGCAAATATTTTCAACGCAACAACAAAATGTACACATTTGCCCTTGCCCGGCAGCTGCAAATTTGCAACACTGAAACCCTATTGCATATTGTTGGGCATGGGCAACATAGATTTGCCAATAAATCAGCTGTTACAATTGTCGAGATGAAGCAGACGAAAAAGAAATAAAAAGAGAAAAACCGAATAAAAAGTGGACGGAGGAGGAGATTCGTACATTTTTGAGTTATTTGCAAGAAGCGCTGGAGGTAGAGGTGTGAATTATGCATGCTCTTTATTCTCGCAGGCTCCCACGGCGCAAATATTATATTCTTCTTCTTCTTGATTTATTCCTCAAAAACAGCTGTGAATTTGTTCTGCAACCGATTTGCCATGAAATTTTAAAAAGTGTGCTCAGTGTTGATGGCAAATATTTGAAATGACATGCATTTGCCCAAATATTTGCACGTTATCGCGAATTGCCCTATTAAGATTACGGAAGGATCCTCTAATGTTCACAAGTGCAGTGCGAACGATTTAAATTTGAATTGCGTAACTGTCCAAATCGGTAGCGACTGCTTTTGAACATTTCATCGCTGTGTGGAATCAAAGTTTTTGGTACTCCAAATTTCCCTGTCTTTGCATGGGTTTTTGGTATTTCTTGCACGCAGCACACGGAGCAACGCAAAGTAGTCGGGTGTGCAAAAAATCGGAGCACCGAATGTGTGCCGCATTCGAGTGGCGACTTTTGTTTTCGCTTTATCGGTTTTGGCACGTTTGGCATGTGCAAAATGGCAAAGTGGTTATTAAAATACGAAAAGTAACCAATTTGAAATTCGCATAAATTAAAAACGTATAATACGCTTCGTTTTCGACTTTACTATTAGCGCCGCTGAAGTGTGGCACAATGCTACGCAAAAGGTAAAAACAATAACAACACCAACAACAACATCGCCACTAGGCACCAACAACGAGTCTGGCAGACAAACTAGCGAATTGGCGTGTGTGGCCACACAGTTGGGCGAAACGGTGGCAATGCAGTGTGGTTTCGGCTGATGAATAGCCCGGCAACAAATGCCACCGTCAAAGCAGCTACGACAGCAACAACAAATGCCATTTGCTAAGTTTGTTTGCCAACAATCTCAATGCTGTTGCTTTGTGTGCAGGTTTCTTTGACTTTGCGTCACGAATGTTGCTGTTGTTGTGGCGGTTAGCGTCTTTGTCTGCTTTTGCTATTTTTAACAAAATGTTTTTCCATTTGTTTTCATTTCATTTCATTTGATTTTAGTTTATTTTATATTATTTATGTAGTTATGTTTTATTTGGCTTTTCGAATTACATTGCTTCGCAAAACGGAAGGTGCAAAACTGTAAATAAATACGAGTGCAAACGTTTTCTTCTTCTTTTTCTTCTAATTCGGTTTGTGTGCTATGTGGCGGCCAGTGTTTGTTTGTTTGCTGTTTAAATATTTGCCATACTCGCGACAATAGCGACGGCTTTTTTGCTCGGATAGTGCGACAAAAAGTGGCAAAAGTGATTTGTTATTCATGACAGAAATTACGCACTGGCCGCACACACCTACGAGCGCCGTTACGATCCGCATACGAACTCACATGGATTAGCATAGCTGAGCCCACCACAAAAACTTGTTTGGTACATATTTAGGTGATGACTGTAATTTGAGAATTAACCGAAAAGAGTATTAGCGAAAATAAAGTTAAACGTCTTAAGAAGAAGCGGGAAGGGGGACACAAAATTGTTAAACAACATACAGGAAGTATATACAACGATTAGGCCAGAATCGCGTGAGTATTTTATTGATTCGCGATTCGCACACTGACGAGCTGAATCAGTCAACACCAAAGTAAGAAAATTTGCAAAGTAAGAAAATTGTATTTTTTGTTCCTCAATAATTTGACTAACATTGCTGACTAAAAGTTAATTTAAGTCAATTAATTTTAAAACGCCTAGTCGGTTTTTTAAAGATTAAAAACAAAGCAAAACTGAACTGAAGTTTGAAATGAAAATAATTACATTAAAAAAATATGCAGACCTATCAAATCATGTTTACTCTTATAAAGCCTGAATTTGTACAAATCCTTTCTCACTTGGATATCTTGGAAAATAACGACTGAGTATTTCAAGATTGTAGCTTCAACGATGGTAGGTCCAGCGATGATAGATTTATGCCTATAAATTTGAATAAATATTTGTTTGCATCGTGTTTTGCATTATGGAAAATTAGCGATGCACAATTAATTTTATTTTTGATCGAAAAACAATCAAAACTGGGTTTTACTAAAAATCGTCAAAAAACACATGTTATAGAAAATAAGTCGGTCTTGATAGTTGAGCGCGTAGATTTATCATGCCAGGGACTCTGGGCAGTGACAATGTGACGCGAAACTAGTAGGAGTCACGGTTGCAAATTTAATCAAACCAAACCCCAGAGTTATTCTGAATATCTGTTGACTTGAGCGATTGAAATAATTTCTTTCTCCCTTTTATTGGTACGCGTTACAATCAAAACTATTTAGGCCAGTAAAAGAAGATAGTTTGCAATATTATAATTACAACAATTAACAATTAATTAACCGGTGGTGTCTTGGGTACTTAAACCTGTACACTACAAATGTACTTAAAATTTGCTTTCCTCTCAGTTTCGCGAATTATAAGAATCGCGCAAGTGCGCTCTTGGCAGGTAGTGACAAAACTTCCAAGTGTAAAAGAATAAAAACTGTAGGTTCCATCTCCCTTCCCCGATCCGTTTGAAATGTCTGTTATAACATATTAAGTAAAAAAAATAGTGCTGCATAGTATGCAGTGCATACACATTTCAAATGGGTGGAATAGGCTATTGCAATATATATAGTAAAGACCCAAAATAAGGTCAAGAAATGGTTCTGTAAAGGTAATTACTTATTAGATAGAATGGTGGTTTGTGCTAAATTTAATACTATAATTTAATAACTAGTTTGGTTTATGAGGTTATTTTTTATTTATTCTGAAAGTTCTTTCTGGTTATCAAAGGTTGGTTTGCCCAGTTTGTGCGAGCTTTGTATTTTATAGCTGTTTGAAACTTTGAGAACAAAATTAATCGCGATTTTCTTGTTTCTTTTGAAGTATAGATGCGATTGAACTGTAATATATTTCAATACTTTTTGATTTAAAAACATTTAACAATAGTGAGTTTTCAAACAAATAATGTTACAAAAATAAACTTTATGAATTGAAGAATTGGATTTTTTTTAATCATTCTACAGTCGTGCCTGGGTATAGTGAACACCCTATATAGTGAACACCTCGATATAGTGAACACCCAAATTTTTACATGGAGTACAGTGGACGTCCAATATAACGAATCTTATGTTGTACTCCCAATTTGTTAAATCGAAAAATTCGTTAAATCGATCGAAATTGTTTTTTGTTTTACACCATCCTTCTTAAAGAAATAAGTCTCACATATTGCGTTTTTAACCTTCTGCCTGTCCCTAGGGGTCTATTTGACCCCAAGCGGAATTAAAAAAAACGGTTGAGCGGTTTTGTGCACTCGTGTACTTGTGTTTTTTAGTGTTAATCGCGCTTACAACCCAATAACAAATCGAGAAAAACACTTTTCGGGGCTTTCCCCTTTTTTTTGTGATTTATGTGTAACATTTCTTCATGTTTTGTCAGTAAATTATGTAACCGTTTGATTGGGGTCATCCTGACCCCAAAGGACAGCGAACGCAATTTTGAGCAAAGGACAGACAGAAGGTTAAACAAATATCGTGTTTTATGAAAAAGAAAGTGAAAAGTCTTCGATGCGCGATTGCCTCTTTACCGCAAGTAAACTTTTCTGTATGGCAATTTCTCTTGATTGATTATTGAAATTTTAATTTTTAAAAGAAAAAAGCCGACCGAACGCAAAACAAATCCTGTGAAAATGATCAGCAATGCATACGAACAGAATTTGAAAATGTTGGTAACTTGACGTAAATTTGAAAGTTTTAACGTAACAAAAACAATTGAGGTACCGTTCACTTGACGAAACCAAACATTCATTGTTATTGTAAAGAATGTGAATGCTCAAATAAAAACAATTCGAAGGGTGAAAAACAACATAAATATTCGCTATATCGAATAGCAAATTTCACTTTTGTTCGTAATATAGAACCATCAATGGAAAAAATTTGGCCGTACGTTAAATCGAAAATTCGTTAAATGGAAAGTTCGTTATACTGGACGTCCACTGTACTCTAAATAGTGAACAATCGAAAATCTCTAAATAGTGAACCAAATTATGAAAGCAATTTCAAGCAAAATGCAACAAAAACACAAGAAGGAATCAAAAATTAAAGAGGGTATTCCCCTAATTTGTACTTTTGCTGTTGATTGTTTCAAAATAAGCGTTTTCTTGACCTTAGTGGTTATGTTTCTTGTCGAATGCAAACCGATTGTGGTTGAAAGTGGGCTTCTTTATGTGCAGTTAAAACTTTGTGAACGCAAGAAGCAAACGTCTATTCGCTAATTCTTTCAATACATTTATGTTTTCCTACTAATTTATTTTAATTATCTCTTGAATTTATATACACAAAGTGTATTTTGAGCAAATGAAACGAGTTTTTGAACAAAAATTTTAACCTTGATATAGTGAACAACCTCAATACTGTGAACAGGCCTTGCAATAATTAGTTCACTATATCCAGACACGACTGTATATCTAAAATTTTGCTGGCAATGAGAAGAACCAATTCTTTTTATTGCTTGCCGTAATCTTCTGATAATGTAACATGCTGAACATTTGCTTTAGTTTCGCCACCACTCATATTATACATATGTACATATGTACATAAAGATGAGAACACACTTAAGCGCTGCTGTAATAAATTTGTTGCGGTTCGCATGTTGTCTATAAATTGCAGAAGGTCACCCCATCAGTGGGTGTTATAAATAGCCAATATCCGCGTACCTGTACGAATTTCGTTGGCTGTCCGATATGTAAAGAGTATCTTTATATGCATATATATACATAGTATACATACATACAGAGCGCTTATCCAATAACTAAAATGCAACGGAATGCTATGGCGAATACACACCTGCAACGAGAGGGAGAGAGAGAGCGGAAGAGAAAGACGTTTAATTGAATTTTCTGCACACGAATTAAGCTGAAAGAATGTAAAAAGCGGGCATTTCAATAATTTCAAAACAAACAAATCGTTATTGCCTGTGGCAGCGGCGTTGCGTTGTGCTGTTTACCATTTCGCGCAGGTTTCCGCATTGCGGCAATTATACGGCGCGCGGCATGCGGCATGCGCCGCTGCACGCGATACGCGCCTCGAGAATGCATAAACAAAGCGAAACCAAACGAGGCGAAACACGGCGAGGTGTTGCAAATTTGTTGCCATACAGCTGAGTAAGTGCGGCTACCGCGCATAAGCAACAACACACTAACGAACTTTTATGGTAAAATTACCCGATACGTTCGACGAATACGTAAATGAATGATTGGACTCAATCCGTCCTACCGAAAGCTGTGCAGAAAGTAGCCCGAGTCGTATCGTACTGCGTGAGATGATGTCTATCGATTTGTTACTTAAATATTGCATGATATTGTGTAGAGATGAGAGAGATTTCAAATAAAAATATTTTCATAATTTCAGTCAAATAGAATATACAAGAGAGGGAAATGTGTCGAAATTGGTAATTGGGTTAAATTAGGTAGTAAGGACGGTTCTTCATATCCAGATATACAACATTAAAATGTTTATGTGAAATTTTCCATATCCCTACATACATACATATATTTGTTTTAATTTACTGTGCTCTAATATGTCTTCTTTGTGAGTCCACTTTTTTCGGGAAACTTTGCCATTTGTATGCTACGTTACGTTTCGTGTAATTGTAGCGTAATTCGGCGCGCAGCAAAACCAATAACAGACAAACAAGTAAGTCATCCATCTAGCCAGCCAGCTAGTCAACGAGTCAGCCAGTTGATCAGCCATCCATTTTGCGGTGGAAAGTGAAAGTCGCGTGTGGCCACGTTGCGTTCGTTGTGCGGCTGCGTTGGGTGCTGTTGCGACGCACTGCGGCTGCGCATTGCAGCACCACAACTGTTGCTGTTACTTTAATGTTTTCGCTTGAGAGTGCTTTATTGTACTGTGTTGTTGCGTGAGAAAGGACGGTGACTTAGAGATGCCAGTCAAATGTTTTGGGCGACCATCCAAAGCCAATTAAGCGGTTTGGGGCTTTAAGCTAGGAGCACCATTTAGCTAAACAGATCTGTGTAGCAGGCAACAACGTCAACACGAAAATAGCGGGAAAAAGAATGCAAGCACTGGGGGACGGAATAATACAGATAGCCAATTTTAGCAGTCAAGTGCAAAAAAGGATAATGAATGACTGATTCATCATCGCCCAACCCAAACCGCTGGAGCTACAAAGATGAAATTTTAACTGTAGGTATGTACATCTTGAAAAACGAACTTTCCTTAAGACGGGAAAGGGTCAAAATATGGGCTAAGGTGTTGTATGAAAAAAACGTGATTTAATAGACCTACTGATATCGAAGTTGGTGAAAATGCTTCAAATCAAATCTAATTCGACAAGTATTTTTCAATTTTTCCAAAAAAAAAAATGTAACGGGGTCAACTATAGGTTAAGGTTCGTACACGGGAAGGCTATGAAAAAAACATGAACTGATGGGCCTATTAACTTCAGCATTGGTGACACTTGAAATCAAAAATAACTTTACAAGTGTTCTTAATTTTTTTTAAAATCGAAATTTAAAGAGGGAACAAATTTGTATGGAGAAGCATGATTAAATGGATTTTTCGACTTCAAACTTAGCAAAAGCACTGCAAACGAAATATTTAGACAAGTGTTTCTTTTCATTTTTTGAAAATCAAAATCTAATGGTAAACTAAGGGTTAAGAGTTTGTTAAGAGAAACTGTGAAAACACCTTTTAACTTCAAACTTGGTGAAAGTGCTCCAAATGATAAATAAACCGACATGATTTAATAAGAATATTGGCTTAAAATAGGTGAAAGCACTTCAAATGAGAAATAATTTGTTTATTTTGTTTATTTGTTTATTAATTAAGTCTAATCTAACTACAGACTTTAAGAAAATTAACAGTACTTGTCCATAAAAATCTAACGGCATCAACAAAGAGTTAATAGAAACTTGATTTATTGGGCCCATTGACTTGAAATTGCGTGCAAAGCCGCTGGGCCTTGCTAGTACTTTTATAAAATTTTATGGTTTGTTCTGCCGGCCTTAAATGCAGTTTTTTCAGTTAAGGTTATGTAAGATACGCCGAGTCCAAACTTAAAACTTCCATACAGCCTTTATTCATTTCTTCGGAGTTCCAGAGGAGATGCATTTATGGACAATAAATGCAAATGAAAAGAACGGAAAAAATCAAATAGCCCGTGAAAAGAGGTCCAAGACAATGTGGCGAGGTCAGAGAAGACAAGGTCAGTGACATTTAATCCTACTTGTCTTCTTTGTACTCAGGGAATTAATAGAAGTTCAAAGAAGATAAAAGGATTTTTTGTCGTTGTTGCTGTTGGTTTTGTTATTGTTGTTATGAGTTGATTGACATTGATTCCATTGTTCCGGCAATAATGTTGTTATTGTAGTTGGTGACCTTTTCGCCATCGCATACCACCGCCGTCGTACAATGCTTCGACATTTCGCTACTCTCTGCTGTTTATTTTCACCACGGATTCGGCGACACGGCGTCGCGACGTTTGGCGTACATTCGCGCATGCGCACCTGCAGCAGCTCCCAGTACTTCGCACTACGCATGCCGGCAGCAGCAGCGGCAGCAACAACAGCGCCAGCACTCGGCTGCATGGAAAAACAATGACAATGACAATAAACAACAACAGCCGTGGCAGCAGCAGCACCAATTGCGGCCGCATATCGGCACCACTTGATATGGCCAACACATTTGCATGCGCTTAAAAGGAGAAACGGCATCCGAGTTGCTTGTTCGCTGCATGTAATGAAGACATGCGCGCCGTGCCGAGTCGTCCGCAGTGGGTGCGACCGCCGGAGGGGGCGAGAGCAGTGTGCGCCACACGGCATGCGGCCATTTGTCCATCGACGCGTCGGCACAGCTGGGCCGTACACCACGCAGCTGAGAGCCACTTGTGCGCGTTCGCGGGTCGTCACCGATAACCGCGAACCGCCCGTGTTGCCACTTGCCGCGATTCCCATGCACGCTGCCGAAAATTCCTCAATTGCCAATTACAACAAAACGAGGGGCCGCGGGTTTCACGATAAACTATGCGAGGCTGCCCGTTCGAACCAAAGTCAACAACAACGAGTGGGGAGCCGCACTCGTATCTTGTTAGGTGCGTTTGGTGTGGCCCAAACATTTGTTAAATGTGCCGCGCGCGTTCCTCGCGGTGCTGCTATGTGTGAGCTGTTCGCGATGAAGATGCTGTGCTTGTTATTGCTGCGTTTTGTCGGTGACTGCGATGCTCATGCTGCCGTCGTTCTGACCTCGTGATCTACGATTTGTCTTCGCTGTTATTGGTCTATTTTGACGTACCTGCAATGCAGCGACGACCACACCTCCGCTGCTGCTTCCATGGTGTGCCTGAGAGTTGCTGAGGTTTTTGTTGTCGACCACTGGGATTGCGTTTTGTTGAAGGTACGTGATTCTGACCCATAGATCGATATCTACTTTTAAATCGATATCTATGTACTTTGTTGGAATGCTGGAAATTACGGTTTTGGTTCGAGTGATACGATTTTCCATCCCCACCCTTCTCAACGTTGCGCCCAAGTGCTATGGCAGTATTTGTGTGTTGAAAACAAATTGCTTGATTGATTTGCCCCCCCCCCCCCCCCAACGTTGCGCCCAAGTGCTATGGTATTATTTGTGTGTTAAAGAAAGCAAATTGCTTGATTGATTTGACAGCCATCAAGTCTTAAATCAAAGCAAAGCCGGTTTTGACAACATTGGGCAAACAAAATTTGGAAAGTGATGTATTTCTTTCAAGAAGGAAAGACTAAAAAAATTCAAACACACATTAATAAAAACCTTGTGTATATATATATATTATATATAAATATCATTATTCTTCTCTGTGATCCTCCATGCTCTGAGACGAAAAAGAATGCAACTGCACGCGAGTTGGCAAAAAAGGGAGTTGAGGTGGACAATTTTGCACTACCACCAATATGAGCTCTGCAATTCAATTCAATTCAATATTGACAGGATGACCTGAATGGAAATTTAAGTCTCTCTGAACAGAATAACTTGAACTGGCTACAACAATTGTCTTCATTTCAATTATCTTCATAAGGAAACCTATATTTTCACTCTTTCTAAGATTTTCCGGAATACGGTAGCGCTCTAAGTCCACTGACACCTGAATCCAATCCCACTGAATCCAATCCCACTGAATCCAATTGAAATGCTTATAAAATCGTACCTCTTGTCCAAATCTAAACATTTATGCCACTTTCTTGACCGCAACATCAACTCTCTATTCAGAGACCCAGATAAAGCGGCAAACGTAGTTGAAGTGGCACTCATGAAACTGCTACTTCTGCTACTACTCCCTCTATTCCCTTAAAAGGTTGAATTGGTTCGTTTCTCTTTTCTGAGAAATTAATGATAAGACTACCATTCAAGGTTGCATCCGAATGAATACAAAACCTTTTCTTGCCAATCTTTGGCTTTCCGAAAAGGTTGACAGAACACTTAGAGATCATTGTTCTTAGATTAGATTAGATTAGATTAGATTAGGTTAGATTTGGGATTCGGACAACACCTGTCCGAGACACTGCGTCCAAGTAATGAACTACTGTGTCATCATTGTTCTTAACGGCCCGCATAATCGCAGTCCAAGTTGAGCTTTCGAGCCTAATTCACTTCACCAAGATGCCGATTTGGTTTGCCCTGGAAAGAAACTGATTGTATTTCAATCACAGCGCGATTTACATACAATAATCTGTTTACTTAGGCCTGTGAGTAAAAGTGTGACCCCCAACTAAATCTCAGACATACTGATTTTTGAAAAAGCGCGAACCTGTGGGGAATCACTCCACGCAGCGATGCTAATTAATATTTGCAATTTCTAGCGTTGTAAAATTCGAGGGACAAAATCAACTAAATTAAATTCTCTTGTATTCGTTCTTTGCATAAAATGGAATCTACACATGTAAAATGCGAAGAGCGAGCGCCCACATTATTTTGTCTAATTGCCATTAGGCGAAATTTATTGTCGTACGTATGACGCTCGCCTTGCATCATTCGCAACGCAGACGAATAAAAACAAATAAATAAATTGTTAATTGTTTTTAATTAATTCAATAATTTATTTTAAAGTGCAAAAACGCTGATAAGAAACACTGCGTCGCACAGCGGAATTGCATAAGCGGCGACTGCGATCGCGTGCGGTCGCTACGGCGGCTGTTGTTGCGTTGCGATATGACACGCGGCGTTAGTTGCAAACGCGCAAAACCAATGGCTCGATCGAGCGCATTGATATGAATCACGTACGCGGAGCGTCTTGCTAGCGGGACGTGCTTTTAATGGCGATCGTCTTTGCGTTTAGCCGGACCGGGAATGCGACAGCCACACGTGTCCAAATGGCACAATGGCAGATAATGAGTGGACAATGCCAGCTGCACCCGTTCCGCACTGGCCGGCTGGCTGGCTGCAAATATTATTTGCGCCTGCAAATATTACGAAATACCCAGCAGTGCGAGCGCGTTCATTGTCTTCTTATCAAAGCGCGAGCGTGTCGGTGATGCAATCTCAAGGCGACACGGTGATCAAACAGAGAATTCGCCGCTGTCGTCGCCTTTTTTGCTGCTGCTGCCGTTGGTTGTGTGCTGTTTTTTTGCTTCGACTGCAGCTGTAAGTCAATTTCACAGTTGGCCCCGCGATAAGGGCGCGGACGGGACCCGGCTGAGCGGGTGAGTGTGTGCGCGATGTGCTAACAGCAAAAGCAACACGCGCCGCACATCTTCAGAATCAAGAAAAATGCAATAGCAATAACATGTGATAATAGCAAAAACAACAAGCATAATGTGAAGCATTGTATTTGTAAATCATTTGGGATGCATTTTCAACGAGAGTAGCGGGAACGACACCGCACCGCACCGCACTGCACCACAAACCACCGGCGTCATGTAAACAACGGACGCCCAATTTGAAGCATTCGAAAGGCAAATGACCTCATTAAAATGTTTTCGTTTGCATCGAACGCGAAGCAAAACAAAACGGCAAGAGAGAAGTGCAGCGCAGGGCTGCAATTAAAAGGAAATATAGAGGGCGAGAGAGCAAACGAACAAAGGAAAATTCCAAAAACACAAATGAGGGCAGACTTGCAGCGAGCCGGCTTGCCAGGCCTATCCCTAAACTAACAGCGTCGACACGCACACTAACACACACGCACGTGTAAGCAACGCATGCAAACACAAGCAGCGCAGTGCTGCGAGGCGAGTGCGTGAACCTTTGCACCGTAGCGCAGCTCTGCCGCGGTGGACCTCGCCAAAGGGGAATGACACCGAGCCGGCACCGTTTCAGAGTGTGCCTGGAGCACACACGGAGGTCATATGGCCGGGGGGATTTCTCTCGCTGAGAGTGCGGTAAATCACGTGAAGAATTGATTGGGCCTGTATTTTAATTTTGATTGAAGTAACAAATCTGAGTCATACCTTAAATTTTTGTATCTTTGGAACTGTGAACTGCAGCTTTATACTGCTGAAAAAAAATAAAAGAGCGCGCAATTCTTTCGCTTTATCTATCATTCTAGGTGCTTGCAAGTTGGAAACTCTCGAATTTGGTTGGAATCACGTGTCCTTCGTACCAATGACTACAATTTGGTGCACAAGAATTGTCGATCATCAGCGTCTGCAGCGGCAACTGCTGACTATAACAGTTCGACCATCACAATACGCCACAACGCCACCTGATCACAATGCTTTCAGGTCAGTCACTGTTTGGATACGTGATGACTTTACTTAAATGATTAAAGAAATTTCCTAGTCAGGTTATGGTTACTGTGTATCCGAGCCATAAAGGGAGGAGAAATGTTCCTACAAAGCTGAAAATGTCTAAATTATGCACTGGACAATGGCATCAATTCTTGTGTTACTATACATTTACGAGTACAGGAACAAGTCGAATTGAAAAATAGGTCAATGATCTACAACAATGAAGTTTGTTAATTGATTCGCTCATTACAAGGCAGGCAAACGCCACCGAGACGAACAATAATAACATTCATTCTTGCCACCACTGTCACTCAATGATTTGAGAAGTAAGAGATAATTTGCACCAAAGCCGAAAAAAAGAAACAAATCAACAGAAATTACTCAGTTATGAGCCTTCGCAAAGCTGAAAAATGTGAAAATCCAGCAAAGTAACAAAACGGCAGCGCCATCAAAAGTAAGTAAATGGAAATAAAATGGAAAACCTTGGCTTACATATAAGCGCAGAGTCACATACACACCCACACACACACACCGCACCGCCGCTCGTACTTAATTCACTTACTTAATTTATGTACGAGTGCCGAAGCTGCGCTTGGCTCGTCCGTCTCCACTTTTCGCCGGCCTGTGTGTGCGCCGGTGTGCTTGCGAGTGCATACAAATTTAAAGTTTTAATTAACATAATTTTCCTACTGTTGTTGGTGTAAATTTGGTTCTTAATTTATTTTCGTATTAATTAATGTACAACCATAATGCGGCTATGGAAATTGCAGTTGTTGTTGACTTTAAATGTATTGTACTTTATTGTTGGCATGTCGGGTCGTTGCTGGTTTTGTGGTTCATAAATTCAGTAATTTACGGGCTTTTAGCGCTAGTCCGAGATTGTCGCTTACAACTCGGAATTCGAAATTCGCTGACCCCATTGTGAACAACCCTCTACAATACTTCTCTATTTTCTCAATGTTGTGACAGAAATACAGGGTGTTGCAAAAGTTGTCACCAAGTGCTCTTTGGCTCAAATTTGTTTATGAATTTATGGAAGGACTTATTCATTCATTCATTTATTCATTAATAAACAAATTAGAGCCAAGGAATACTGGATGACAACTTTTGCGCCAGGTGACAACTTTTGCGCCTAAGTCCTTTTAGTTACTTGTATTCAGAACATTGTAGGAAAATAATTTAGTTGGTACCACTTGCGAATTCGCGCTTGCTATCACCCATATTGTTATATGACATTGATTGCGTTTCGAACCCACGACTTGTGAGCGACAGCGTTAATGATTGAGGCACTGCGCTCGCCACTAGAATCATATACTTACATAGTGCAATAAATAGATTGAAAAAACAAAGTAGTGATCGACTTCTGGCATTGTTGGAATGCTTAATGATTTTGTATTAATTTGGCTGTGGTTTTTCCTTCCTTCATTCATCATTGCATCAATTGAATGCCTAACCCTGCATTACTATCGTCTATTACACTAACGCCATTACTAACTATGGGTGTAATCCACCCACAACTTTTGATTGTCTGTTTTACTTATCCATTGAGGTAAAATAAACAAAAATAAAATTGTTTCGTAATCAGAACATCAACATGTAAAAACAAAAATAAATTGTATAATTTTGTTAATTCATTTATTTAATATAAACATTTGTTTATGTGCATCTCATTTCAAGGAAAAAAATATGAAATAAAAAGTTGTATTTGGAAAATAGCCACATATTGCACAATATTTAAGCTATGTTTCTTTGGCTTAGTGATTTAGAAAGCTAAAAAAATAAGTAATAAATATTTACTTTATAATTTTTTTCGGACCGAGGTAAAATTTTGCGTAAAAACTCAAACAAAAATCAACAATATACCTGCTACTTTTTAGGGTTACACCGTGCGACAAAAATCAAAAAATTTCCAAACACACGAAAAAATCTATATACTCGCGAAACTAGGGGCCAAATGTAGTAAAACTGCGTTTTTAGTTTTTCTCTCTGACGTCAGGATTTTTTTTAAAGGACTTTGAAATTTCAAGGATATGTTTATTTCAAGGAATTATTTAAAAAATTGAGCGCATTGTAGAATAATAATACGGGTATCAAATGAAAGAGAAAAATCCTTAGAATCTTAGAAAATTTAATGTTTTGGTGCAAAAGGACGAAGAGGTATTGACAGAGGTATCCTTTTAAGTTTAAACTAAACTTTATCCTTGAATATCCTTGGAAATTTCCAATAGTTTTTTTTTTAATATATCTTAAAGACTAATATGTACACTACTACACCCTTGAATTTCGTCCTTCTAACTTTATTAGTTTAAGATATAACAAATTTAATGTTATAAAAATTTTGTTACTTATCCTAGAGCATAATTTTTAAGGATTTTCTACTAAGTAAATGGTCTATACGTTATTTAAACAAATTGTCGCCAAAAAGTGAATAGAAATATATAAATGTATTTTATAAAAAATACTAATCATTACTAACAATCGGTGTTAAGCACCTAGCAATTTTATAACGCCACTACTATCGTGGGTGTAACACACCCAGTGACTTTTTAAAACAATTGTATAAAAGCATCAGCTTTATTTATGCTACTGCAATGTACTCTAAAACCTTCAGAAATATGCAAATGTGGATTAAATTGTAACTTTATGTTGGTTTTGGTTAAAAAATCTATATTTTACTAAGAAATTGAACTCACAGGGTGGATTCCACCCTGACGATAGTAATGGAGGGTTAAGTAATGAAATTTGTGAAAAATCTCTTGAATAAGGACATTAAAAATAACTACTTAAATATCCTAAAAACTGTATGTTAAACATTATTTGTAACTGTCTCCTGGCAGAACTGTATGCACTAAGCTTTTATAGTTAAAGAACTAATTTAAAAAGATTTCGGGGACTTCATGTTACAGGCGCGTGGCCGTGGTTGAATGTTGGCAATGCGTTTGTTACATGGTTTTTGTTGTTACCACCATAATTATTGCTTCAACGCCAATCCATGTCACTGTTGCCATTGCACCTGTTGTTGTGGTTGGCAGTCGGTGAGTTGGTTACGCTCCGTGAAACTTCAGAGTGTTGTTGTGGTACAAAGCCGCAAATTTTAAAATTCCTAGTGAGCTTATTTAATGCACTCACTCAACTAGCGGCGTTTCCATGATTGTTTGCCACTATTGTTTTTAGTGTTGTAATTCGTTTTACATTGGGTGATGTTGGCGCTAATTTGTTATTACTTAATTTGAGAAAATTGCTGTCATTCGCTGCCCTTCACGCTGTGGCAAGCCACACACACAACTCACAGGGCACACAACCGCTGCATGTCTTATTTTTATCTGCTCCCGCACTAATGAATTTAAATGTTTGTACGGAAAAAGAACAGCAAGTGAAATATGTTAATAAATGGACATATTTTCTGACAGCTTGTTTCTGATTTTGGGAAAGATACGACCGCGGTTAGACATTTGAAAGAGGTAAATTCATTGGAAACTTGTGCGGAGCGGATGTTTAATCCCATAATTAACGTGTCATTAAAATGTCACGCAGACGCACGCACAACAGACAAAGTCATTTGGCGGCGTGAATGCCGCCTGCCAACAGCGGCGGCCGCTGCATTTTTACGCATACGCCCTCGTACGTGGCGCAGCTACTAATCAGACTGACCTTTGTCGAGCCGCAACCACAGCCGCAGCCGTCGCCGCCGCTACGCAATACGATTGCGAAAAGAGCAGCAATACACAGTTAGTAGCCACTGCGAGTGTGTCGATTTTGGCTGAATTATTGTTTTTGATATTTACTTATTTTGAATCAGGAATCACTAAGTATTTGTAAGTAAATATCTGAACTTAACTTAAAATATTTAATGAAGAAATTGCTTAAATTTGTTTATTTTCTTTTCGATTAGCTCCTAATTCGGTGTCGTATTTATTTACTCGTAATGTATTTATGATTCGGGGAAACCCCTGGTGGCAGACTCAACTTCTACCAACGCGGCGTACGTAATAGAAAGAACGCAGGACGCAAACGCGCGGGGAAAGGATTCACGACGATGATGGCAGTTCTGGAGAGAACAACGGACTATATGGAGGTGTATTTAGTGGGCTTTAGTTCCACATATCTAAGTGCAAAAACTCAACCCTATCGGGACTGTTGCGATAACACGTCCCACCCCTCAAAACAATTACCCAGATCTTATGATCCACGTAAAACATATGTCACCAGATAAAAGAGTAATTTTTTTATCATTTCTACTGCTTTCTAGAGTATTTTGTTTTCAAAACTAAACTCCGTCCCGAAAGTATGATGGAAAGTGATTTTGTGGAAAGGCCCCAACGAAGTGACAGCAATTCGCTCTGCTTGATACAACTATTGTAGCAATATACAAGTGTATTACAGTAATAAAATGTCAATGTGTGCATTAGGCATCACAATTTCGAATTTCTAATCGCCAACGTTTATCAGTTAGCAAATGAGCCGTTGAAAGGGTGGCACTGACAAAGTATTTCGGCAAATCTGTGGCGTCTCTGCAAGCTCTACGAGCGTTTCATCCTATAACTATTAAAACAACAACTATTAAACTTTTAATTTAATTAATTTTAATTGACTGGCACGACAGCCCGCTTACGCGAGACTAAGGCCTAGCTTCCCGCAACCACCCGTGTTGTGCGTGTGAATTTGTACGCGAGTGGAAGGGACCTACAGTTTTATGCCGGTTCCGAACGGCGAGTTGGGAGCTTTTTTATAAGCAATTTTTACTCTCAGAGGTTTGCCATTTCCAGCTGAGAGGACAGCCACCGAAAGAGAAAACGAGTTTTCCCGTTATTTTTTTTTAGGTGTTATTACAGGCAGTATTTGAACCTGGGTCGCTGCCTTCGACTCGCGGTCCAACGCACTAACCAACTGAGCCACGACGGCTGACTATTAAACTTACAACATGATATACTATCATATATGTTGTAATGCTGTTCGACGCTGTTGAACCGGTCACAAATTGAGTTAAAATTCGTTTCGAATTGGGCGAGTGATTACCAGAAAAGGGACAGATGAGATGAGATGAGCTTTTGTTGCCTGCTGCTTTTTTGTTTCAAGTTTAAAATGTTTTTATTTTAAATTTTTCCAGACGTTATTGAAGTTACGACGAAGCGAAAAAATTGACTTTAAGTAAACAAACAAAAGCGCATAAAACTGGCTGACGGCAATTACAAATACAAAGACTGCAGCAAACGCAACACACAAACAGAGCTGAGCCGAGAGCTGCGAACGATGCCACCGCGCTGCTGATGGTGTTGGTACGTTGTAATTAATTAAAATCAACTATTACTACACACAACAACAATGAAATATTGCAACCGTCAATGCACTAACAACAATAAAATGAAAACAAGTGAAAGTCTTCTTATGTAAAGACGCATCGTGTTGTTATTATAGTAGTAAATGTTGAAAATAGTTAAAGCAACAAAGTAAAACTTGTTGGCACACGAATAAACGGGAAGAAAAGTTCGGCGAAAAGCGAGGGAAAAGCTAAAGCGCGTTGCACTAACTGAGAAAACAACAGTCATACAAAATGTTTTTGCTAAAAAATTTGTTTGATTAAACAAAATAGCCGAGGTAGATTAAGATGTAATAAGTTGACTGTGTTTGTTCAAATGCTATATGAAAGTGAGACGAGGCCCTTTCGAAATGTTAAAACTTGGACTGAGCAAAAACACTGAAAAATAATAATAATTTTACTTGGACAAAAGCACATTCATTATCGAATCCGTAAACGAAGAGTTTAACATTTTAGAATTGCAGTACATACCGAACATACTTATTGGTAGTGCCCTTCACTTTGTTGTTGTTTCCTCTTCGTTACTTCGTTACCAAAAATCCATATTTAGCCAGTAACTGATTCAAATGTGTTTTAGTCGGTCTTGAGCGACTCATTCGCACCCTGCACTAAAACTCAGCCAGTGTTAAGGAGTCCTTTTTATACATATTTTTTTTTAAGGCTTAACCAAAGACAATTAAAGTATGTATTGTTTAATTGTCTTTGGCTTAACCTACATACTAGCGGTTTGACGAACAGACATACGTAAAAATGAACGAACAGGTGGACAAATATTAGCCACGTCCAATTTGTTCGGACTTCATCACACCGGCATAGCCTTCTTGTGGGCGTCAATAAACCCAATCAGAAGTGACTGAACCCTGGCAGCTCATTGAAGGCAATGGAATTGTGACTCAGTGTTGGCGTCGTACCGGCTTTAGAGCCAATACCGGCATCGACATTGTCTACCATTGGCCGGCAGTGTTTCGCAGTCTCTTTCTTGAATGGCAGCTGCCAGGCGCCAGTGTTCAATTGTCGCGTCGCTGAACTTTTCATGCAACAACATCAACCATAACGCCAGCAGCAGCAGCAGCAGCTGAATGTTGCAACCTTTAACACGAATGCAAATGCAGATGTGGAATGTGTCTGGCGTTGCGCGTGCGCGCCTGCGCACTTTCAATTTCAATTGTGGGAGTGGTTTGCAATCATGCTATTGTTGTTGCTGTATGGTTTTGTAAGCCAATTTTCGGAATTGTGCGCACAGCTTTGGCGCCTTCCAAACTTCTCAGCTATCCGCCAAATGGCTGTCAGCGGCCTTGCATTCTTGACTTGCATTTCGGTGCAGCGAATTGATGTGACATTCTATCGAAGGCTGCGGCCCGCCAAGTAATTTATCTAAGCATTTTGACTTTAAATAAATAAATATATCAAATAATTAATGCGATTCAATGCAAAAATGTGATCGTGGCGATGGAAGTGGGTTAAAACCCACTTTTCAACACAATGTAAATTGCAGTTTATTGATTTCAAAATATCGGTTTGCACACATCTCTTTGTTAGGCCAACGGAAATTGAAGCCAACACTTTTATTATTTAAATAAAAACGTAACCAAGCTAAACATACAAGCGAACAAAAGAACTTGAAAACCTTGAAAAGTAAAAATTGATCGTGGAGAGATAACCGTCAAGTTTGCTCCAACACATGTAAACCATAAAACTTGCCTATAATTTAGTGAGTGCTTATCAAAAGTTAAGGTCTTGATAACATTTTGTGGGAATTCAGTCGGAAGTCAAGTTCTTTGTTCACCAACAAAGTGGCATGTGCACTGCAGAGATGGGTGAACGAGCCACTAAAAAGGATGACGAAGACATGCGTATTCAATGAAAGCAACAAGTCTTAACCCTTTCGCTATTTTGTTGCCATATGGCAACATGCTACTTTGTGGACGTCTGCATCCTCTATGGTTGCAAGAATACATTTTTTGTTGGTCTTTAGAATAGTTTGAAGTTTTAGGAAAAATACGAAATTAATAAATTGAATATTTAAGTTTAAGAAGAGAAGTATACACGTTTTCTTTCAACTTAGATGCTTGTTTTTTTAATTTTGGCTGAAGTAAATCAAGAAATATTCAAATTTTCGTTATGCGTAAAAAGTTTTATGTTTAAGTAATTATTACAGCCACAACGATGTGGTTGCTCTCATAGAAAAACACTCTAAAATACAGGGTCCGAGTATAAACATAAAAAAATTTCTTATGGAATGTTGCTAATATAACCACATAGAGGCCTAAGACGTAACATTTAAAATTTTAACTTTCCCCAGTAAAAACCTGTAGCGAAAGGGTTAAAAACAGTTTTGAGTGGAGTGAAGTGGACAAAATATGTACAGGGTAGGCCATTTAAAGTGTTTGGCCGCGTTTGAAACGTCAGTCAAAGGAAATTTATGCCATGGAACAGTACACTTTTTCACAGTACACTACAGACAACGAACAAGACATTCCGATCGATATATCGAAGCCATACGAGCCAGTACTGACGAGACTTCAACGACATTGAGTTATCGCCGTTCTCAGGCTTCGTTCGGACCAGTCTCCGACGCATAATGACGGCGATGGTGATGCCTATTGTTCGAGAAAATGACAGAGATTAGCAGAAAAAATCATTACAGAACTTATGTTATTGCACAATTTAAACTTTCGTGAAAATGATACTTAAGGCAACTGGTTTCAACAGGATGGCGCCACAACTGCACAGATCAACAAACATTCAACTTATTGCGGCCACGAAAACTCATCAAAAAATGCCGATTTTGACTGGTCACCTAGATCACCTGATTTAACGGCACCAGACTTTTATTTTAAGTTCAAGGTATACGTCGAAAAGCCAAGGACTCCAGCTCAATTAAAAGCCAACATACATATGACGTGAAATCGCCGCTATATCGACCGAAAAATTGGCGAATGTGATGAAAACACTAAAGAAATAGCACTTTTGGCCATCAAGGCAAATGGTTGCCATTTACGTGATATAATTTCCAAAAAGTAGTTGTAACAAATCTCATTGAACTAAAAAAAATGTTTATCCACATGAAGAACAAAATATTTGGTTTTGTTATGTTTTATTTCAGAAACAAATGCCTTCACTCTAAACGGCCTACTCTCTATATGTTTCTATATAGTGAATATCTTATTCTAACAATTTAAAATTTATCAAACAATTTCTTCACTGTGTAGTTTGTGTATTTCTTAAAGTTTGGATACAAATATGACGATGTAAAAAGTCACCAAAAAACAGTGCTGGCTCACAAATCAAGTGGTAACAAGTATTGAACTTGCTGCGTCGACAAAACACAACTTGGAGTGCCACAACAACAATATTACGCCAATACTAAATATTATGGCACAGTAATATAGGAGGGGAAAGCGCAGCATCAGCCTATTGAAATCATCGGCCAACAACGCGAACAAAAACCAACACCACTAGGGAAATGCTGTCGACTGGGTTATGGCGTCCACTTGTTGTTGCGCTGTCATAATAAAACCGTTTACATTTTGACATTTCATGGCAATTATAAGCCTACAAATAATTTACAACTTGCGACATTAAGTGACACCAACGGCCCCGCGCGGGCTGGAGCGACCGGCCGAGCAGCTGGCTTTGTTGCCGGCTGTTCAATTGTTGGCCGTTCAGGCTGCGGCACCGGCCGGTCGATTGCGCATGTGCGCGACAACATGCAACCGCTGCAAGCGGTGTGCAACAGTCAGCACACAGTCGCACACACACACAAACAGCCAGCAAGTTTGTGTGAAGCCGCCGCTTAGTCACTGCGCTCATAAATCTCAATTGCTGCCGGCTTGCCATCTGAACGCGGCCGCCGCTCCAGCGACAAGCCGGCTGCATTGAATGTGAAAGTTGCTTTTGTTGCTTTTCTATGTACAATAATTTAATCCTCTAATTTGGTCGGTGGCTTGTACGATTGCCATCGGCTGCGGAAGTGGTGCACGTGAGTAGCAGTTATGGCGTCGCGGACGTTTGGGTGTGGCGCTGGTGACTTTTCTTGGCCGATAGACAGTTTGGGTAACTCCCATAGTTGCCGAAAACATGGCAGAACATGGCTTTCAAATTCAGACCACTCACCACATTTTCTTCAAGGGTAAACGAAATCTATCACATCGAAATCACTATCGCACAATCACCTGGGATATGTATCTGCCACCCTGTTGTGCGATTAAAAAGTCTCCACATTGGCCGACTTGTCTTGTGCGGTACTCGTTAATTCTTGTTACTTTGTGTAGTTCAAGAATTTTCCAATTAACTTCTATTGATGAATTCGTAGCCGTAAGTGCAATTGCACAAAACAAATGAGAAAATATTAAAAAAAACCAACGTCAAAAGCACGTTGCTCGAATCTCAACTAGCCGGCCGGCAAGCCGCGGGAGACCATACATTTTCGAATCGTCCACAGGCGCGTGCGTGAAATGACAAGTTTCCAGTTAAAGCGGCAACAACCGGCGACAACAACGTGAACAGCATGCACCGCATTGCGTGCCCCGAAATGGGCATTTCTCATTTGGCGGCAGCAACGTTCGGCGTTTGACGTTTGGCAGACCGTTTGGCATTCGATTACAAGTTACGGCGGCTGGCGCTGCGCCGTACAAAGCAACGAAAGGCGCTTTGCAACTGATGTTTTTCGACACTCAATAAAGTCCGATTTTCTTGAAAACTCCAAAGCGGCGGGCCGGTGAGTGCATTAGCCACCGTGCGCCGTCATTTAAAAGTGACAACAGCGTATGCCCAAAAGTGGAACAAACGCCATTGCACGCGGCACCGGTATGGATCAGCGAGTTGTTATTGCGAGCGCAGCACAACATTGAATGGCAAATAATGCATAACGAAACAATGTTTAATTGAAACAGTGACCTTTTCGCGGCGAGTGAATGAAAAGCTTCAGGTACGCGTGCGCGCAGTGGCAAGAAAATAGCTGCGCGCACTGAAGGGGATGTTGCGGAGATAGCTGCAAGTTTTTATTTTCAATTGCCATATGCGATTCAATTTTTATGTGGCGATGTTGAGTCGTTCGTTGGAGCTCGGAGGCTCAAAAGTAGACTGATATAGCTTCAGCAACATGAACCAAGAGCCGAATCCAAGCTGGATATTCTCCTTTTCTCAAGTGGATACAATACGGGAAAATATCTGAACTTCTGAACGTCAGCGTGTTCTAAGCGGATGCCGCTGCCATCGGTGTAGCTTCAAATACGTTTAGACTAAACGCGATGTCGACACGGGTTATCCCGACTTTTCAGGGAGTAGATTAACAAGGACAAAAATCTATATATATAAAAGAAAGTAGCAGTATGTGTGTAGGCGATTCACACTCAAACGGAACGGCCGATTTTCATGGGGTTTGTTTTGTGTTTTGTGCGAAAAGAAAATTCCGGAAAATCTATTGGAAAAGTCGGAAAATCCATGCCATATTTGACCGTGAATTCTGCACATTTTCAGATAATAACTTTGGAACCATAAGTCACACATCAATTAAATTTACTACGAACTTACTATTTAGTCATGTCCTGCTATAGAGGGAATGGGGCGGGTATTGGACGAGGGGGTGTGGCAGCACCCATACAAGCCAAATCTTAATAATGGAATATCTTTGAAATTGTAAGTCGTACAACACTGAAATTGAGTACCCTGTCGTCCCATAGATGAGTCATTCTACTGGTAGGATTTGATGGGCGTTGGGCAAGGGCGTGGCACATTTTTGTGATCCAAATATTCCGCTGAACTATAGGTCGCACAGCAATGAAATTAAGTACGAACCTACCATTTTCTCCTTCGACAGAGGGCATTGTGCGGGTATTGAATAAGGGGGCGTAGCCCTGCCAATATAATTTAAATATGGTTCAAGCGTTATCCATTTCTTTACTGAAACTTAGCAGCAACATTGCTTATTTGAGGGCCTCGATTGCGTTAATCAGTAGCTCCCCCCTCTTCCTTTAGTTGGGTTTCTTCGTCAATTTGCATCGCCATTGATTCGCCATCTTGCGTATTTCATTATAAAAAAACAACAAATGTCGTGCGGGACGAAGTTCGCCGGGTCAGCTATTTAGTAAGAATATAAAACACCTTTCGCACACTTTTCCTGTATTCTTTAAAAGAAGAAGAACTTAGGTGCATTCTTTAATGCTTGAATAATGCAAAATAAATCCAACCTATCTCAAGCCATGATACTCTGTTTTTTTTATTACTGATTTAACGAAATATTGGGATAGGAATTGATTCTCGCCATAGCAGTTTGTGGTGCATCTTAGTTGTCGTGCATATTGTTTGCTTTCAGCAAACCTGTGTTTATTTCTGTGTATGGTTAACGAACTTCATAAAATCAATTAACAAGATATGCTTCCGCTTAAGAGAAGAAAATTATATACGAATATTTTAGTAATCACTACATCACATAAATTTTAGACAATAATAATCTCCAGTCTGTTCGTCGAAATACATTAAGATTTTTTTATTTTTAGAACGCTGATGGAATTGAATGCCGCAAATTTTTAGACCCCGTGAAAAACGCCGCTGCGACGTCATTCTCACGCCCAATTGTGACATATGTATTTTTATGAATTTTGTAGTTTTGTATATGTAGATGTGTGTATGTTCGAGTATATCAACAGAAATGCTAATTTATTTATTAGCTCAAAAAGTTTCCGTCCAATGCTGGTCTCTACCCGGCGTGAATCATTGGTTGACTTCTATGAAATTGCATGCGTTGTTGTTGTGGTTATCAAAGTTTGCAGAAAATACAGCGCCGATTAGCACCCAATATTATGAAATTAAAATAAATAAACAAAGAAGTGGCAGCACGGCGAATAGTAGTTGAGTAGTCGAGTGGATTCAAGTTCTCGCTTTGTGCGGCGAGACCGCGTGACTGCGGACGAAGCCATTGGAGGCGCGTCAGTAAGGCAGGGCGGGCCGAGGTGGTGGGCGAAGTTGGCACTTGCCTATTTATGGCTGGTATGATTCATGACGATTTGTGTAAAACAATAAAATCGCCGGCACGATAAGCGATGGGATCTCTTAAGTTACGCGCTATTTCGCCAACTCGCGCAACCGCCGGCGCGGTTAATTGCGCAAATTGTCACAAGTCGAAGACAAGATACATTGTGCAATTTGTGGCGTACAAAGGACGCTCTCACTTCGCAATAAAGTAGGGAAATGCCAACTTGCCAAGCTGTTGCATGACGCGCTAGTAAACGTCAGACGTCATGTGGCAGCCAGAGTTGAGACACATAGCTCCACTTCTCCACTGTGTACTTTAAATTTAAAATTAATTTTAGTGCAAGTAGCAGAAAAGGCTCTGCTGCAGCACTCCCTCGACTAGGTTCCACTAAATGGTATTGCTATGTTGTTGTTGTTGTTTTAATCTCTACACGTGCTGCTCTGCCTTCAGTTTGGGATGTTTGTTTATTTACGACGAAAGTGTTGAAAGAAAACTGAATTGGCTTGCACGGAGTCGGTGAGTCGCAACAGCATTGCCGCCTTTTCCGGGCGGGTGTGCGGCTGCGTTTGGCCTAGTTTTCCGTGAATGGAAAATAATTTTATTATTTATTGTTGTTGGTATCTGGTGGTATAACAACTCCGTCTCGATAAGGAAGATTCAAATAAAACAACTACAAAGGCGAGAGTAAGAAATGGCCTTACATGAACACATACATACGTAAATATATACATACGCAGATAAATATGTATAAAAGAATAGTCTACGAATGCACGTCCAATGTTGCACAATGACTGCAATAAGAAAAATGCCTGCAATCCGACCAAAGTCAAATGTGTATTTTTATCGGAGTTGCAAACTGGAATTGAATTTGTCTGTATTGCGAAAACTAATCGAATTCGGCCCACAAAAGCACCCGATAGCGCAGCAAAATAGTACCGGCGATAAAGTGTGCAGCAGCAGCCGAACGCGCAACTACAATAACAATATCAGCAGCAGCAACAGCAGCAACGTCGACGGGAGCACAAAGCATAACCAACAATTATCTGCAGCCATAAACCAACTCAGCTCAATCAATTCCAAAGCGATTTGTTCTACTTCAAAATAAATTATTTCACTGATATTTATTTCACATTTTCGCCATTAACCATTGCCTAACCTTGAGGCCATTGTTAAGCAACAACAACGAAAATAATGGAAAAACTTGCATGAAGCGAAAAAGGTGAATATCAGCAAAAAAAAAACAAAAACGCGAGTTGCTGTCAAAATAATCAGTGGCAATATTAGAGAAGAACAAGAAAACAATTTATGATAGAAAAACTGAGAGAACAAGCGTCATTAGCCATTTGTGAAATATTGAGCCGACAGAAGAAAGAAATAACAGCGAGTGCAGCAAGTTTTCGTCATAAAAGAGGGGCGCGTACGAAATGGCAAACGCCTTTCATTCTTCGCTTTGCATGGTTTTTCATTGCAAGTTCTTGACTTCCCCTTTACAACGAACATTATTGTGAAAGTGCAAATCATTATAGCCGACCATTAGTTGATTTCGGGGTAACCTGGTGTAAGTTATAAACTGGGAATAAAGATATTAAATAATTAATCAAATATACAATAAGCATTTCGAAATGTTTAATTGTCACCCGAACAACTCCTGGTGACCATCTGCCCTGCTGACCCAACTCATAATTGGGAGACAGAGCGGGGTTTAACGTAGTTATCGATGTATTAAATAGCGATTTTTAGGGACTTGTAAGGCTGAGGTTGCTCTATTTTCGTATTAACTCTGCTGAGCTGGCACATGGTGTATCCATTCGAGTTCTAGAAAATGAATTTTTAGCCGAGGAACCTTATTGGGATTCCTTCTTGTTTCCCTACTTTGGATTGAGCTATTCTAAAGTGTGTTGCAGTCGTTAACATCCCTAATATTTATATACGTAACGCCTTATCTTCAGCAGAGCTTCACGGCCACTGGTCCATAGCCAAACCTTTACCAACCTTCACCTTTACCAACCAATAAAATGCACACATGCATATAGCATCTACAAGTAAGTCTTAGTTTCAGTGGCGCAAAAACCTGTCAGATGACTATATTTATGTAAGTAGGGTAAGCAAATGAAAAGTTGGCTTGGGAGGACAACGAATAGAAAAAGGGAGGATAATTGTTCTGGGAAAAATTGAAAAGGAGGACACATAGATAACCACACCTAACAATGATTTCTTCATACAATATGCTTTGTGTTGCTGTGCCCCTTCACATTCTTAGTATCCACTTGACTTGTCGCTTCAAAAATATGTATGTACAGCAACCAGCTGTCCGGTGGCTGGCGTTCAACCGTCTGACTTTAGACCCAGACTTGAGACCGTTTAAAAACGCCCCGCAAATTGCAGACTTTGGGTTTTCTAAGCGCTCGCAAATTGCAGGAGAGCAGCACAACGTAAACAAATCGCCTCATAATGTTTTTCCCAACGCCGTGGCGCGCCATCGCCATTGCCAGCGACTCACCAACGTCGCTGCAGCAGTAACAGCGACAGCAACAGGAACAGCGAAAATATGGGCAAGAAGCACGAAATATGGGTTGCCGGCCATTAAGCAAATATTCCGCTAATACTAATGCGCCGCTAGATGGCTCGTTGTTGTCAGCAGTGCGCTGTTGTCTTGCTGTGCGTTTGAGCAATTTGCAAGCGTGGCTCGAAAGGAGTTGCCAGCGCGAGGTGGCCACAAGCGAAGTCGACCAGGTGGAGTGCACTGCAAGCAAGAGTGCATGTTGTATGTGTGTGTGTGTGTGTGTGTAACCGAAAAGCTTCTTAACGTGTTGTTAGTGTTTTTCTCATTACTATTATTATGCCAATGTTTGTTGTTGTTGTTGTAGTTATTATTAACTGTTGCTGTTCTTATCATTATGACGGTTATTGTTATTGTGCTGTTGTTTATGTTGTCGTTGCACTGCGATGCGCAAGCGCGAGCGCAGCATTAAGCCGCACATACGGAGTGCAATTTCAGCGCGAACTTCGTGCCCACAAACTGGTGGCTTTTGTTTGCTGTTATTGCTGCAATTGCAAGTGCTGTTATTCAGCCGGGCACACGAGCTCAACTGCGTTGCTGTTGCATTGCCGCTGCCGATGTTCTCGATGTTGTTATTGTTGTTGTTATTCTTTAAGTACGTGCCATTTCCCGCCTTCCTGTTGATGAAATTGTGCTGATTGCGATTCGTTGCTGTTGTTTTTGCTCTACTTACCGTTCCAATTGGCCCATTTTGCGGACGTCATTGTTACCAACGTTGCTGCGGCTGTCGCTGTCGCTGTGGCTCTGGCTGCAAGACGTCAGAGCCCATTAACGGCGGCACATGTGCGACAATAATGGCACATTTCCAAGCCAAAGAAAGCAAGTCAAGCGGGTGCAAATCGCTGGCAGTCGCAGCGGAAGGGTGCGGCAGTGAAATGGCGCTGGCAACGACGGCTCGAAATCAAAACATTTGAATTTTATCAGCGGATACACCTGTGCTGCCGATTGCCGCAAGCTTGTGGCGTTTGTTTTTACAACAAGTGACAAAAACACCTCAAACCATACTTTGGCAAAAAAGTGACAAAAAACAACAAAAACAAAACAAATGCGACGTCTGTTCTTGGGCCGCAGCTCAGGCAACAGTCTGCAAGAATTCCGCAAAGAATTCAATTAGAGGCGAAAATTGTCCACGCGCGGCTTAATCGGCACTCCAACGGACGCTCCTCCTGCCACTCCGCGCGTGGCATAGACTCGCTTGCTGGCGGCACAGACCGCTGCATCGATGAAAGCGCTGACCAGGTGTTTTCCTGCCGCACGCTGTCTGCACTTCGGCAACAGCTCAACACACTCGCACACGCTTACACTTGCGGTACAGTTGCGTTTATTTCACTTAAATTACCACTAAAGTATGGTGAACTCTGGTGCGGCAAAATAAAAACAAATAAATAAATAAACAAACAAGTACAGGAGCAGCGGACGCGCTGTGCGCTCACTCGCGAGCTGCATCATTTATTTTTATATTTACCATACATCTGACTGTTGTTGTTGTTGTTGTTATGTTAGTAAATTAACGCAGCAATCTCATAAATAGGCAGTTGCGGTCAATGCAAGTTGCGAAGAAGAAAAGAAAGCCAAGCTTGCCAGTAAAATTGCGCACAGAGCACAGAGAAAAGGAGGGAAGCTACTGTGGCATATTCACGCGTCAAAAACTCTACTTTACATAGACAGATAGATGGATAAAGTGCGGCAGTTGCAGTTTGGAACTTGACTAAGCAGTTGTCGAGGTATCCAAAACGATTTCGCATTGCGATAGGATTACTGCGACCCATAGATGGATCCCCTGGATGGATTCTTTATATCCTTGAAAATTTACATAGAATTTTCTTGAAAAAAAGTATATTAAAACCCCATATATCCCTGATTTCGTTACTTTAACTTTATTAGTTCGAAAGTTATTAAAAAAAGGCGGATGCTGCAATTCTAATGAAGTACAAAAATTCTAATTTATTTGAGTATCAGTATTTTAAATAATAAAAAGATACAAAATCTATGAAGCGAGAATAATGAAATTTTGACACGTGATCAAGGAGATTCGGGGTTTTAATATACTTACTTTTCAAGAAAATGCGATGTAAATTTTCAAGGATATAAAGGATTAAAATTTTTAAAGGACCTTTTTCATATACTTTTTTTACAAATAGATAAAAAATTAATTTTATTTAAATTCTTGAGCCTTTCCTCTTTCATTTGATATACATATCGCCATATTCTAACGAGGTTAAGTATTTTGTATATTTTTTTTATTTTTTATCCCCTTCAAAATTTTGAAGTCCTTTTAAAAGGACAAAGGATGTAGAAATAAAAAACTGAGTACGCAGTATTACTATATTTGGTCTCTAGTTTCACGCCCATATGAATTTTTTCCGGTGTGAACATTTTTTTTAATTTTTGTCGCACGGTGTAATATAGAATGCCAATAATTGATGCAAGAATGCAAATGCTTAAAATTGAATTTATAGATACAGTAACAGCATTAATTCACTTGCCCATTCAGTTAATGCAAATCATGACAAAACCATTGTTTGGAAATCGTTGTACAAACCTGAAATAAAACAGAAAAATTGTATTTAGTTTAAGCTTCACCGATGATAAAAGCTGAAACAAATATGATAATATACAAAATGTATAGTTTAATAATAACACTTCAAAAATAACTTGTGAATTTGTTCAAGTTTATCCTCAAACGATGAACTAAGATCAGTTGTATGCGTTGGATTATTAAGTCCATGTGAAACTTTTACGCCGCTGCTATCATCGCATCCAACTGAACTTATGGCATTTGTTTTGAAATTTTTAAAGTTTTCATCTTCATATTAGATCTTTCCAATTTTACGGTACTTTTTTGGAGCATTAAACTTTTATGCCACACCTTGATTTGGGTTGGCCGCATCGAATCCATTCTAGTGCAAGTAATAGTATTAGGTACAAACAATAAATATTGGGCGCGACAGCAGCAAGTGGTACCTAGATTTAGGCTCTTGCAAATGTTGTATACAAAAATGATGAATCAAACGAATTTTGACCTTTTCCAAAGCATGGAATAAGTTGAAGGCCAATTCGTATGGACTCCGTACTGCAAAACTTGAAACACAAGTAAAGACTATCATAATTTGGTTTTGTTGCTGTTGTTTTGTGATTACCTTTGCGTGTGGTTTGCCTTGACAATCACGAAGAGCCACAACAACAAAGGCAAACACAGTTTCACAAACGGCGAGCAATTAATCAGCACAAACGCACTCGCCCGCCATGTGTTCCCGCGTATTGGCTCATTTGCTGTCAATTAGCAGTAATTTTTCGCATTCAATATAATTTTTTAATTAGAAGGAGGAAAGCGAGTGAAAACCGCGTGGGGCCGACAAAGACGCAACACTTATGAGCGCAATACTGCGGGCGGCAATGACGCCAGCGACGACAGCACTAATAGTGATGATGACACCGACGGCAACAACAACAACAAGAGAAACAACATCTGCGCTAAGCGGCGTTTGTCATCGGCGCTGGCTTGCAGCGCCGCCAACATTGCTGACATCGCCAACAATGCCGGTTATTAATAAAATGCAGCAACAACAGCAACAACAACAAAACCACCAATATAAATAACAACAGCAACGATGGCGGCATCAGAGCTCAACATATGCCGCATCGTTTGTGTTTGTGACGTTAAGTCAAGTTTAGCTGTTACTGTTGTTGTTACTAGTTTTACTGCAGTCGCTGTCGCTGTCGGCGTCGCCGATGAACATGACGATGATGTATTGCCTGTGCTGGAAGAGCCAAGTGTAAACGGCAAAAAAAAGAAAACAATTAAATGAAAAATTGGCGTGAAAAAAACAGTAAAGCAACAAACAACATAAGATGATATCAAAGCAACAACAACAACAGCCGTAGAATTTAACATTGTAATTCGAAGACGCCACAGAGAGGAAAAACACTCACTTGCACAGCGAACAGAGCACAGCGAAGCGTGGCAAGTTGCATCACTTCCGTAAACAACAGCGACAACAACACAACCCAACAACAGAAACAAAATCGGCAGACATGGCATTTTATCATCACTTGCAGCTGAAATGCCACATCGCGTTGCAACATCGCAATGCGGCGAGCACGACGTTAACAACAAGAACAACAACACCGTTGGCGCTGATTGACAGAGCGGCAGAACCGGCAGCGGCGACAAATTCACGCGCACGTAATGGCGGCAAGTGCCGGCATTCGCGTTGCATGCAATGCAGCGGCGCGATGACAAGTCGCCGCGCTTGGGAAAAGGTGTGACGCGATGGTGGGTGGCAACAATCCCCAATGCGGTGCATGAAAATGTCAAAAACTGGCGCAAATGGCTGCGACGTGAACGAGAATTTATGCAGAAAATGCGAAAGTACGCCATCGATTAAAAGTTGACGTACTCAACGCAATTGACAGACCTTAAATGGTTTCGAGTAAATTTGCGTCACTAGAATTTCAGGTTTGAAAATGGAGGGCTCTCGTCAAAGATAATTTGCTGTATTTGTAAATTCAGCCGTAACTTCACGTAACTTTGCAGCGCGGATAAGGCACAAATTTGCGCAAGTAATAACGCTCGTAAAAATCGCTGTCTACGGCCACCACTCGGAGCGTTTGTGGTGATTGTTAATAAGCTCAATAAAAATCACGCACAGCCGCAACGCATAACGCACATCACACGCTCGTAACTTGTAGCACCCAATGGGTCTGCGTGTGGCAACGGCTGCACGCGATCCACATTGTTGCACTTAACTCAAACACAAATCGCCGTGCAAACCTACCGACGAGCTAACTATGGATACTTTATGTGCCCAAATGGCCCACAAGGGAAGGGCAAAGCTTGCCGGCTCGCTGGGGTTTTGTGATTCTAATGCACTGCAAAGAAATTTATGACAGTTTTTAGTGGAAGACGGTCGGATCTTGCATGCTCCATGGATCGCTTGTTGCAATAGATTGAGAAAAAAAATCACTGGGCTCTTCGAGTTGTACATAGATGATTCAGTTCAATCAAACTGCGTACTGTGGTCTTAAATGAATAAGAGAAACTATGGACATGTGGCCATATCTCACAATTAGGACAATCAAATATTTATTGTAGCATAAAATAAAATGATAAAGTCATATTCACACTGAGCTCGTTGTTTCCTTATTTCGGTTCTTGATACTTTCGGTCGTGTATTTTGTTTTTGTAAATTAATATCATTAAATATAAATAAAAAAAATATAAATTTTAAATTTTATATAAACAAATACCCAACTAACGAGGATTTAAATATAACATAATTGTAAATTGGTTAGAATTAAATTGATTAAATTGAAATGTTCTCATTTCGAATACAACCATGACGTTTCGGTAATCTATAGTATTAAGATTTAGTCTGGCAGTGCCCCTCTTTAATCGAAACCTTTCTGCCATCAGTCATGTTGGTGTTGGCTTTCAGCAAAGCAGTTCATGAACCACTATTCCACTCCAACGTCAGTGTGAGTTCGTCGTGAACGCTGATCCTTTGGCAAAACACAGGTTGAACTTGTGGCAGTGGCATTCTGCCAAACACGTTGCGCGTTAACGTTGCACTGATAGGTCTATCAGCCACCCAGCGGCATACGAGTACTAGGCAGAGCAGCAGAAACTTTCACAGGCGACTGCGTTACGTGGAGGCGAACTCATTTGTGGGGCGGGTGGGGCGGTCGATGGGCTTGTGCGTCGGAGCCGCAACCGGTGTGCGGCATGACCAAAGCGGAAATTGGCCTAACGAGTTGCAACAAAACAAAATACGGTTTGCCGCGCCACGGAGCAGCGTCGAATGTGTAAGCGACCGGAATGCGTGAGAAATGCGACAGCACTCATATGTTATGCGCTTGCGTGACTGTGTCGCGGCGGAATTATAAATAAATTAAAGTAAAAGCTGATACTTATGGGATTATTTAATGGGATTCCGTGGGGAGACGAGGGGAATTTAAAGTGCGTTGCCAAAGGAAATGTAACCTGCGTTGCCAAAGGAAATGTAACCTGCGCAAATAAAAACTATAGACCTACGTTGTAGAACATTGTAGGTGGCCAGTAATTCGGATGTGTCGAAAATATTTTCGACAGTTTCTAAATCGAAATTTTCTATATAAAATTTATATTCTGATTGACCGTTTTATTATTGCCGAACCTAAAAAACTAAAATTACCAATCTGAACTTTGAGAAATACATTTATTTTAGAAAACGGAAAAGCTGGGATTTGGCAAAAACCATTCTACCAAAAATGTAATAAAACTAAATATTGCAGAAGTATGATTGACCCATTGACTTAAAATTTGATAAATGTGATGGAAATCAAAATTAATTCCATACATATTGCAATTGAAAGTGTAAACATGCAAGTTCTCATGAAAAGACACTCGAAAACACATCCTGAACACATCCAGTCTACTAAGACGCCTTAACCCTTTCGCTATTTTGTTGCCATATGGCAACATGTTACTTTGTGGACGTCTGTATCCTCTATGGTTGCAAAAATAAATTTTTTGTTGGTCTTTAGAATAATTTGAAGTTTTAGGAAAAATACGAAATTAATAAACTGAATATTTAAGTTTAAAGAAGAGAAGTATACACGTTTTTTAATGGTATATCTTGACATACTACTGTGTCCAAAAAATAAGGTGACATTGTATTTATTTTGAAAATTCTTTATTTATTCTTCCAAATCAATTTCATCCCCTTCAAAGTAATCCCCTCCCGATGCAATGCACTTATGCCAACGGATTTTCCAATCTTCGAAACACTGATTGTAGTCACTTTCCGGGATGGCCTTCAGTTCCATCTTCGCTGCGGCTTGAATCTCCTCTATCGTATCAAAACGGTGTCCCCGGCGCGGTCTTTTGAGCTTGCTGAACTGCCAGAAGTCGCACGGCACCAGATCAGGTGAATACGGTGGTTGCGGAACGATATGGGTTGAGTTTTTGGCGAAATGATCACGAATTACGAGTGCAGTATGGGATGGTGCATTATCGTGGTGTAAAAACCAAGAATTGTCTTTCCACAATTCCGGCCTTTTTAGGCGGATAGCGTTACGCAAGCGACGCATAACGTTCAAATAATATTCCTTGTTGACTGTTGACTAAAAAAAAAAATAATTCTACAAATCCTTCGACGCGCGCATTTAAATTCAAATGTCACCTTATTTTTTGGACACAGTAGTAGTAAAGGAAGAAGAAGCAGAAACAATTAGAGAACTTTTTAATTTGACGTTTTCTATCAATTGAGATACCTAAATCAATTAAGAAGCCTAAAACGTAAAATTTAAAATTTTAACTTTCCCCAGTAAAAACCTGTAGCGAATAGGGTTAAAAGGAGAAAACCCTGGCACCTGACCAAACTTCATTGAAAGCAGATGCAAGCTTTGCATTAGCATAAACTAGTATTTATAACATTAAAGTGAAATGAAAATTCCTTGTTACTTTGTTAGTACAGTCTCTATTAACCTTTATAAAAGTTAGTTAAATTAAAAAAAAACTTGATTTAGTGGGTCTATTGACATATTTAAAATTTGATGAAAGTGCTCCATATGCAAATGATTAGGGTAGGCCAAGGTTTTTCACTTGCACAGTTTTATGTCGTAAGTTTTTTAGTGGTCATTGCCAGCTATCTGGTAGTCTGTGTAATAAATCAAGATTGTGGTTTTTTATAGTTTTTTGGAATATATTTTTTACACCTATTAAAAATGTAATAAATCAAAAATTTAATTAAGCAAACTCTGCTTGCTACCATACAATATCTGGCCAATATCTCAACTTATTATCTCAAAATTTAGTTTCATAATATGAAAACTAAACAACGTTATTAAGCGATAAACATGTAAATTTGAATGCAAATGTCAGCGGCTAGCGGCCAACGGCCAGCAGTCGGCAATCGGCGACAGTGTCTAATATTGAAATTCCACAGTTTGCACCTTGGACTACTTTCCACTACGCATTGGCGACACGTTCGACAAATGCAAACGACAACTACGCAGCGGCCGCGCAAATTGCAGTGTCGCCAACAACACCACCACCACCACCACACCACCACCATCGCCATCGCCATCATCCTCAGCAGTGCCATCAACGAACACTTTTAAATACCTGGCCGCCACGGCCAACGCGGCGCGCTTGAGCTGCAGCACACGCAAAATTTCAAATGCACGCACACACGGACAGATGCACACGCATGCAGGCGTTGTCGTGAAATCAAAATGTGCCAAAAATAAATCGAAAGAAGTGGAAACAGTAAGCGAAAAACCGAAAGTTGCTAAATGAGAAAAGTGGCACAAGCAACGGTGCCACTCAGCCTCAGCCATAGCCTCGCTCGCAGGCCGGCCGGCCCAACCGATTTGGTGGCTGGCCGGGTGGCTGGCTGGTTTGGTTACACCATTGCCACCACCAGCGCCATACCAACACACAGTGTTTTTGTTTACGACTTTGGTTTTAGCTGCGTTTTGTGTCTCCTTCTATCACTCACACTTAATGAATGTCGTGTTGTTGTGGTTGTTGCTGCCGCTTTTTAATATTAAATGTTGTGTTCACTGCAATGTGTAAATAATTTATTTGCATAAATTAATAAAGCCGCCGTGTCGCGTTGCGCCGCATTTGGCGTCGCCGTCCGCGGCCGGTGCGACCGGTGCCGTGTCCACTTAAGCGCGCCGGTGTGCTAATTCTCGGGCAGTTGCACTTTTTCTCTGTCTTGCGTACGGGTTTTCTTGTTGTCATGGCTACACATACGCACCGGCAGCAATCATTTTCGCTTCGCTTTCAAGTGGACGCGGAAAATTCATGTGACATGTTCATGTTTCGTAATTCCGCGCCCCGTTTTGCGCTTCTGCTGCAGCTGCAGCTGCACCACTCCCCGCTCCAAAGCCACGCGCTGCGTTGACGTCGGCCCGGTGCGCTGAGGCCAGATTGCGTTGCGACGTGAAAATTTATTAAGTTGTGTCTGGCCTCCTTCATCAGGCAGACAGCCAGCAGGCGGCGCAGGGCCGCACGGCGAAATAAATTAATACCAAAACACTGGCGCAGTCGCTGCGGAGACAGTGGCGAGAATTGTTTTTTTTTTACACTCAGTTCTCAGTCTGCCGAAGCATTCTGATTTTGTTTGAAATGCAGTTATTAGTTTGTAGTTTTGTGCAACACGTAAATAGAAGCAAAGAAAAAACCAATCAGTTGTTCGTGAGCGCAAGCAAAACGTGAACTGGGAATTTGGGTATTTTGAAATAATTTGATCACATTGATTATCAGTGCGCTCCTTGTATTTTGTTATTTGCATATTTAGCATCAATTGGCACTTTTTTAGTAAACTGTGAAAGTGTCAATTAACAATGAAATTGTGACTGACGTTTGATGAGTTAACAAGCGAAAAAAACAGTCGTTTGCATTTTAATATTTTTTTGAAAATTAAAAAAATAAAATTCAATTGTTTGAAATTAGCATTGACTAAGCGTAAGTTAAACATGTTTATAACAGTTGGTTAAGTGATTATATAATTAATTGATAATATTGTAAACATTTACAACGATGACAGACAACTTCATTTCAATACGTTTGATTTTGCGAAACATTGCTAACTTTTTTCCGACCACAATAAATGAAAATAGTCGCGGAAAATCAAATTTAATGAATTTTATTACGATTTGCGCATCAGCTTTTATATTAGTCAAGTCATTGCTCCAAACCATTTAGTTGTGATGAAATATAAACGAGAATAATTAAATGTTTTAAAATTTTTTAATGAACTGAAAATTTCTACTTCTCTCAAAGAGTTTATTGATATAATTTATTCAGCATTAGTCCACCAAAATTACCCATGAACGGATTATAAGCAGTAAATTTTGGGTAATTAAAAGGCAGTGCAATTATTCTTGCTGATTAGTCGAAGGTTTCTTCAATCATACAATCATTGAATTCCACTTTCGCATATCGTACAATACTCGTAATGATTTATGTCGATTGAGTAACTTGAAAATGTGCAACTCGAACCTTGATTGTTTTATTTTATTATATATTGCTTTAATTTATTCATTTCTCTTCATCTAAATTTCATTACACGCAGTTAATATAAACATTAATTGCAAATTTCAATTGATTCACCATTGCAAAAATCCATTACCGTTAAACTTGTGCCAGCAAGTTGTATGATGTCTTTGAAGATGAAGTCAGAAATAGCAATTTGCGAATTATTACTCAAAATGACGCAACACTGTGGGTTAAACGCTTGGATTGGCTTTGCTAACATTCGAACACTTATAGTAGAATTTGATGCAACTAACAACAACAACAACCGAATAATGGATCAGCACAATTCAAGATTGCCATGGTGGTAGTATATATTTAACCCTCTCGCGAACAATCGAGCACATGTGTCTTTTATAAATTTAGTCCAATTTTCACTGCCAAACTCTCAAACCATAAGAAAGACAAAGAACGAGACGCATGTGTCTTTCTGGCCGTAAAGTGGCTAAACAGATAAACACAGTGTTTTATAGATTCATACATATATTCGAGTGCAAAATTTATGATTAGGCAATCATTCAATAAAATATTGGCGAGCACATCCAAAATAGGTGAGAGCTCAATTCTAAATCTAGCCACGGAAGCTACGTTCAATAGTAATAAGGCTGTGTTTGCCTGCGTGTGTATGTGTGTGCTGTGCGGCCATTTGATTTTTATAATGGACATTTGTTAAGCTAATCGCGGTAGTTGTTGTGACAAGTCACTTAATCAAGTATGATACAAATGTTTCCTACATTCCAATTGTAAACTAGTTCTGCGCATCAAGTAAAATGGGCAAACATCGCTTGGGGCGTCGACGTCACACGCCGAGCGGCACGAAAGCGTCAATCAAGGTCAATGGAAATATCAAAGCGCGATCATTAAACTTTAGTGAATGACGTCAAATTATTTGGCGAAGAGTCTACAAATAAATTTGATGAAAAGTTCGGGCATTCAGATACATAAGATGGGAGGAGTGATTCAATTTAGCACATCAGTGAGTGGATAAGTTGAGCAGAAACCGAAAACCGGAGACTCTGAATGGCCCCAGCATTATGTATTGCATTTGACAGTATAATTTTTTGGTAAGTCCTGTTTCTTTGAACAATTTGTGGTTTGATTAAAACGTTACCCTAACCCCATCAATCACGTTTTCAATGATTGCTTAGGAGCTCCGAAATTCGATGTGGACTTCGGCCCAGGTGCGCTACAATTGGAACTGCTTTCATGAAGAAAGGATTGATTTAGATTTATTCATCAACTCCTTTTGACCATTTAATAACATTTTTTAGGTCAGGAAAATGTATTTATTTTGCATTTAAGTACCAGGTCTGGAAAGATTCTCGACTCTACACCGTTTTTAATGGGGCACGAAGTGGCATAAATATACTTTTAAAATTTCAGTGGTACGCACATTCTTTTTTTTTGCTAGGAGATGTTGAATGACGATCCAGATTTGCTGCAGAAGCAATTATAATGTTGAAACCAAAGCCCAATCTAACCCAATTGAAAGATTCTTTGGTCCACGTTTATTCTTTATATCTGTCAAAAACAAACTAAATATTCAAAATGGCTGACAATGTAAACATATGTTGGTGACATGTGTACCAACGTAGTTAAAAAAATCGAAAATCGAAAGTAAATATGTAGCCTGTGAAGTTTGAAAAGTCACATGAAGACTTTTGAACGAGTTTTGAAGGAGTGTTCGCTAGATACCTCAATGAGATATCATTAAGGAATATCTACTTTGGAGCCAGCTAACTATAAAGCATTTACAAAAGTTCGCCAAACATACTAACGTCCTCATCGACCTCTTGTTTACTGTCTCCTACCCCTAACTTCGTCCGCTACGGATCCAAGCGGCTCTGGCTGACTAGTTGAGGTAGGAGTCGATGGTTCTAATTAGGCGCTAGCCGTTCATTGGTTAGTGTGCCAGAGTGTCGTGTGCTCGATTCTCCAGTCAGAGATTTCATTTTATGCAATGAAAGTAGAATGTTACTTTCATTCATGCTCAAATTCGCAATTGCTATCGTTGTCGGAAAATAATTGTCAAGAACAAATCCCGACAAGTCGTTGACGCTAGTAAGATGTAAGTAAACAGCTTAAACAAAATGAACCAAAGCTGATTTGATTGCACATAAGTCGGTGTCCTGATTTACTCCGCTTTTGCATATTCGCTGTGCGCGTTAGCGATTTGGACTGTCCAGATTACGCGTATAATTGAAATGAAGTCATAAAAATCGTCAATTGCAGCGGTTATCGTCGAACATGTAACAAGCAACTCGCTGCAGCCGCACCGGCACCGGCACCGGCGGCCCGGCACTCACTAATAACTGCAACATTTAACCCAATTCGCGTACAAGATGATAATTCAATAAAGCCATTAAAACCGCAAAAAGCAATCTGCGAAGGCATTTAGCTTTTATCGGTTGTATCTTGTTGTCGGTGGCTGTGGCTTTGGCTGCGGCAGGTTGCAGCTGTTGGCCGTCGACGCAGCACAATCGCTGCGCATTGAAGAAGTGAAGGCGTGGAGGCATGTCAGTCCGCCGCAGTTGGCAAACCGGTTTCGCTCCTTGTGCAGTTGGCGCTTTGTTTTCATAATTTTCGTGTTGGTTGTTATTTTTGTGTGCTGCTTTGTTGTGTGTCTATCACGTCTGAAACGATTTTTGAATAACTTATGCTGGCGCAGCGTTCACCTGATCTAATTGCATACAAGCGCTCGGTTAAAGGTGGCAACATGCGACGGACTACCTCAGCTCGCGACTCGAATACAAAGAAGCGCGCTTGCGCAATTGCAGCGAAGCAACAGCAGTGCTGCCAGCATGTTGGAGTATGCGCCGCACACAACTTCAGAAGCGTGGCATTTTGAAAAAAAAACAGCTATTAAAAAGTGCTGTCCTCTTCAGATTTCTACATACAATACAAGTAGAAACCTTAATTTTATACAACAAAGCGGCAGCAAGAAACAACAGACAAAGCTGAGTTGACTTACAGAAATGTTTGAAAGCCCAATATAAATGTTGACAAGGTCGATAGTTTTTGTGGTTACGCGGTGTGAAGCAATACTTACTATAATCGATTTAATCGCATTGGGAAATTTTTTTTAATTGTAATTTGTGACCGTGCGAATTACATAAAAGTGGATTGAAATGGCTGAGTGGCTCTAATTATTTTAGAACAAATCAATCGATGAAACTGTATTCCCGTCTAAAGTCTTTTAGTTTTTAGACATGTTTTTTCTAATTTTTCTATTAATGCATATTAAAATAAACAAATAGAACTAATTCGCGTTTTAATTATGGAAACAGAGGAGGTTCAAACCCTCTCAAATATAAAAATTGCTGGCACAAAATATGGTTTCAATTGGTATTGGACTCAAAAGATGTGCGCAAATTCGCAGGCATTCGTTTTCTTTCGAAATTTTTCGACATTTTTGGAGCTATTTAATATGAAACATTAAATGACCATGTGGTCTTACTGGGTTAATATTTTCACTAGTTGTAAAATAAATTAGCAATGATAACAGTTGAACATTAAATTATGAATCACCTCAACTTATGAATCGATTCATGTGGTCAGTATAAGTTACACGATATGCATATATCTCTTCTAGAGTTAATAACACAGCACAACAAAAACACACTTTTTTCTGTTGCATGCAGTTTTTCTACTGTTTCTTACTAATTTGGGTGCGCTGATTTCGAATCTATGCTCAGATTTTTTCTAGCAGCTCTAGTTAGTGAGATATAGGTACCATGTCATTTTTTCAGTTTTCCTCTACTTTTTCCATATTTTTGATCGTAATTTCTAAACCAAAAAACCGATTGACATGATTTTCACCTTATCTCACTAACAACACCACACGGCTTGGACCTCAAAGCCGGAAAATATGGGATTTAAAGGTGTTTTCTTTGATGGTCAAAAACATACTTATTTTTTGTAAATCAATTAACGAGTTAGGTGTATAATGAAAGCCGACACATCAAGCAATACAACACAGCCAAATTATTTGTCGGAATACACATTCGCATCGAAATAGTAGCAAAAATGTACCATAGTAATTTTCATCAAAATGTGTGAAATTTCCTTAAAAAATTAGGAGCCTCAAAATATGCTCTTTTATATGTTACATTTATAGTCTGAAATACAAGCAAAAAACAAAAATATTTTCAATTGCTCGAAACAAAAAAATTAAAAACTTTGCATATTTTGAGGCTCCTAATTTTTTAAGGAAATTTCACACATTTTGATGAAAATGACTATGGTACATTTTTGCTATTATTTCGATGCGAATGTGTATTCCGCCAAATAACTTGGCTGTTTTGTATTGCTTGATGTTTCTTCTTAAGATATTCATATACTTCGTAACTTGATTTATGAAACATCTGTACAATTTTCGCCATCAGAAAAAACTCCTTGAAATTCAATATTTTCCTACTTTGAAACCTTATTGCAACGCCAATTTAGAACGCATAAAATTGATTAATGTCAGAAAAGATGTCGTGAGATGTTGTTAGTGCAACTATATAAAAATCATGTCGATAGGATTATTGGTTCAGAAATTACAGTCGAAAATGTGAAAAAAGTCGAGGAAAATTCGTAAAAGTGACACGCCCATTTTTTGCGAAAACTAGAGCTGTTACATAAAAACGGAGTATGGTTTTGAAAGCAGTGTGGAAAAACGATTCAGATTCATGTAAAAAACTCCATGCAACAGACATGCTGTTGTGCAGTGTAATCTATAATATTAGAAACAAAGTAATTTTCATATTTGTCATTACAAAATGTGGGTTCAAAGGATGCAAATACAGTACTTTTCGTTTATAACGAACCCGTTTAAAACGATTTTCCGCCTAAAACGAACCAATTTCAAAAGTACGCGCTGTATGTTTTCGCTTATTACGGACCCCTTTTAAAACGAACTTTCGGTTAAAACGAACAATTTTGCCCAGTCCCTCGAAGTTCGCTTTAAGCGAAAAGTACTGTATCCCTTTTCATTCCTTCCGTAATCTTAAATCTGATGAACACAAAGTAGACTGCATTTTAAAGCCCACTGAACTGTTTAGGCCACCCACTGAACTGTTTCAAAAGGTCGAGAAAACTAATTCTTTTTATTATGATTATTTTGTGTACTTAAAATTCATTGAGAATGTAATATTATATCAAAATTCTTCTTAATTAAAATAACACGCAATACTTTCATTAATTTTAACAATTTAAAAAGAAGAAATCCTGCGTTCTGGCAACACTTGACCCAACGCAACTGTAGACTAATATTACTGAAAATTCAAGCGTTCGTGGCTTCTTTTTTTAATGAATTAGCCCCTTCGTAGCGTTTCTTCAGTGACATTTGAAGCACAGCCAAGCAACCTGTTGCAAGCACCAAAAATTTCTGTACCGATCAAATTGCAATATGAACAGCTCAAACAACGACGACTGCGCAGCTGAAAAATACCAAAGAGGCTTTTCAACTTTTACTTTCCGATGTCTCTGCGCGATGTGTTTTCCTCACTACCCAGGCGGGCCGCATTGTCAAAGATAGCGATTCTCACAACTTCTTTTACGCCGCTTCCGGGGCGTCTCTGCCGTGTTACGTGAGCAGCAGTGGACTCTGCGAAATTGCCCCAAAAATGAAAGTCAGCGCCTACTTTCGATTTTTTTGTGTTGATTTCGACCCGCGCTCATTTCCACTCGCAATTGAGTCATTTTAATCGAAAAGTGATCATTTAAATGGACAGCGGCGGCGATTGTGTCAGCAGGCCGAAAATGACTGGATTTGGTTGCGCCGGTGGCGGACGCGCAATTCTGCCGCCATTCCCCGCGGCTCGAGCTCGGAAGAGGCGGAAGAAAATGAAGAAATTTCTGTAACGAGCGGCAGCGAAAGTGATGGCCAATGTAATAAGTGCCAGCCAGAAAATACAACACCACCAAAGTGTTTCTGCAGCCGCCACTGAGCTGGAAATGCAGCAATCACATTAAGCTAGCGCGTCGCGTCACTGGCGGAACCAACGAAAATCAGCCAAATAAAGAAAAATGGACAAAAGTGAAAGTGAGTCTTTGCTGCTTTCCACTCCGCCACGTCTCTATGCGCTTCCAGCTGCTGCCCAATTTAATTAATTCCGCGTTAATAAAGCGCACAAACGCGCTCTCACATACTCGCAGTTGCGCGCATTTACACATTGATTTGCTGGCTATTACACATCGCTTTGCTGTTGTTGCAATAATTTTGTGTGTGATAGAAAGTGTAAATAAATTGTAAAGCGGAAGCAATCGCTCGCGGCACATTTGCGCTGTGGGCGCGCATTAGAACGCGCCGCGCATTCTGCCCCCTTGCCGCATCCACGTGGCATGGGCGTTTTAAATTTGATTGCATCGAATTTCAGTTTTTCAATTTCGGACCGTTGGTCATCAGCGCAATTACTGTTTTAGCTTTTATGGTCAACTAAAGCGGCCCAGATTGTGGTAGCCCTTCTAGTGGTTGCCACAAATGTGGCAATCGAAATGTTGCAGCGCACGAGACCGCTGAAATGAATTTATGTCGCCATCAAAAACATTTAAAGAGTGTAGGGAAATTATCGTTTCAATTTAGGCACTTGAACGCAGCGAGAGCGTTAAATGAATTGCTTAATTGCTGAACATGAATATTTTTTAATAATTGCTTTAATTTGTTGATTCTAAATCATTGGAGTAGAATATAAAAAATACCAAGAAATACCACCACCAAGATGAAACCTAACTGCGAGTATGGGCAGAGAAAGTTCAATTTTTCAAAACGGGACTACCAGTGGTCGCTTTTGCTTCTTTTGGGTGGGTCGTTGGCGCGGTCGTTGCCTTCGTTTCTTTCATGATCTGGAATTCAATGTAATTGTACGGTTTCCCAGGCAGGTTTCAGGGGTTTTCCCCCTGAAAATATGCCTCGTCGACTTCAGCTACAATTCGTATTATTCAAATAAAGTATTGTTTTACAAAGCTAAAACATTTTCCCCGTTGCCTTTTCTGACTGCGCGCAACACAGCAGTCGACCTCATACGAATTTCTGTATCGCACAACAACAGATGTTCAATGGGCGAACAAAACTCTCCACTCGAAAACCGGAAGCTCGTGCAAGCGTCTATGACCACATAGAGAGGTGGGTATGGGCTGATAGGAAATTGAAACGTGTGTGTGCGGCTGTGCGGTGTTATTGAAAAGTATCACGCAAATTTGCGTTGCATCTGAAACAAAGGCATTCGCGTGAGAATATTTCGCTACGAGCATTTCAGCTGACTCAATGTTATTTTTTAGTTTTTGTGCACTCGGACGACAAACGAATAAATTGCGATTAATGCAACCGTCAGGCACATTTTTTTTTAAGCGTACACATGTGTGCCCAAGTTCGTGGGGCCGCTGGCATATGCGGCCGATTTGCCGTGACAGATCCGGGCGGTGCGTGCGTGAAATTATGCAACTTTGCGCGACACGTTCTCCACTCGGCGACCAGTGCGCACAGTGGGGAAGGTTTGCTAATTTATTTTTGAGCCAATGTGTCGGTCATTGCTGGCAGTAGCCGCTCGCTGCTCGCTACTGGCGAGCTCAGTTGCTTAATTCTCCCCGCCGTGCTCATTGAGCCAGTCAGGGCTGGGCGTCATCAGTGCCGGCCCCACTCGCAGTCGGCCTGGCCAGCCACATGACATGTCGCCGGCGTCACTTGCGTAAATCGGACGCCGTGTAATGTTTTCATGTGTTCCAGCACTAAAACATAATTATGCAAATATGTTGCGCGCCTTCGTTGCTTCTACACTGCTTGCTTTGTTTACGTTGCACGGCATTGTGCCTGCGTTGTGATGCGGTGGTAGTTGTTGTTGTTATTGTGCCATATGCGTTTGTAAGGCGGTTGCAATTAATGTGTTGCTTGTGCCTCCAAATATTGAAACTGCTTGGGCTGTTACCTGCGCGCGCGCACCAGAGGGAGGGCGGCCACGGCGGAGCCCCCCAAAGGTTGCTGCCGACTCGCACAGGCTGCCTTGCTTCAGGGCAAAATCACACAACTGCGGCGTACGGAGGGGCGCACGCGCAGGCAGACTGACAGCAAACAGAGCACACAAATCGTGTGTGTGTGTGTGGCTAGTTTTGACTTGGATTGTTGCTTTTGTAACTGTAGTTATGCGCGGCAATGCTAATTTCGCCATTGCCTTTACGACTGCGGCCGGGTATAACCATATTTTTCTCGCAGTTATTTTTTAGTTGCAATTAAGAAAATATTTTCCTCGCATATTTTCGTTGTTGGTTCAGTTTTTTAATGCTGGAGCAGCAATAATTAAAACCGCAGCGGTTGAGCAAAGGTGCGGATTAAGCAACGAGCGGCAGCGAGCCGGCAACGCCGCTGCAGTTTTGCGCGCCGCCAATGTGCGAATCGGTGGAAACCTGTAATTAATTTGTTTGACTTGAGCTCAGCCGGCACAACAACAGGATTTGAACTGCGAAGCCGGCTTAGCTTGGCGGCCGACGCACGCTCGTCCGCCCGCTAGAAGCTAGGCTGCCAGCGTTGGCTGCGGCGAAAGTGTGAAAAATATTGCAGGTAATTATGACAGTGATTAATTGTAATGCGTTGCGCGCCAATGCCGCTGCCGCCGCTAAGCACGCGGAAGGCCGACAATTAGAAAATCGACACAGCGTTACATGCTTCGAATGGGCAACAATTGAAATGCACTTTAAACGCGCATTGGAATTTGTTGCATAAATGCAGCAAATGAGACGGAAGTTTCGTTAAATTAATCACTCCAACAATGCAGTGCAATGCAACACTCGTGTTTAGCGCCTTGCAAATCACGTCGGCAGTTTCTTAATTAATTCCCATAAAACATAACAACTACAAACGCAAAGGTGTTAACAGAAACGCTGACGTACAGTGGTCTATCTTTAAACAAAAAATGCGCAAAAATTTAAGAGTAATGCGAGTTTGGTCAAATTTGGTTCTCGAAAGAAGAATAAGCAGATTTCAAAGTTCATTCCTACATCGAGAAGTTTTGAACAACTAAAAAATAGAGATATAGGAAACTAGAAAATATTTAATTCTAACTTTTTTAAATGAAAAAAACTATTCTCCATTTTGGTCAAGACTTTTCAAAATGTAATTGTACGGATATTTTTACATTTAAATAGCGTTTAATTAAATCATTTGAAAATTTAATTTTTTGAAACATTTGAAGCCATTGAGAGTTCAAATAAATAGTCAATTTTAATTCAATTAAAGCCACAAAAAAATACAAATTTCCTAACTACTACATCATTACTACTTCTGGAAAATTCGTCTTTAAAATTACATCAGCAACTTTGAATTTGGCAATAATCGATGATGCTATTTATTTCCCAGTGTGCAACGTGGTGCGTGTTGGCTTTTTTGTTGCTGATGCATCGATCTTCAATTCGTGCGCAAGTTGTCATAAAAACTGCGACAATGATCGCGATTTTGTGCGTGCCAACAACAACAAGCGCTGCGACAGCACTTTGCAAATTTCGTGCTGCAGTTGCAGTATGATCAGCGGCAATTAGCCGTTGACGACATGCAAGCAACAGCGACAATGTTAAATTCCACACGCGCAACGAACGAAACAGTTGCCAGCTTGTTGGCCGTTTCGTTGTTGTGTTGCTAAGCTGACGACTCATGTTGCTGTGCTGTGTAATTGCTACATATTTGGAAATTGTTGGCAACGATGATGTAGTTTCGTTGGATGTGCGCTACTGTTGTTGGTGGCTTTGCAATTGTTGCTATTGCTATCGTATTGGTTGTCGCACTGAATCGGTATTTGAAGGTTAGCCATAAAAGGATTTATTGGCACACGCCTATTTCATTTGCCGCGAAAGCAATTGATTAATTTTTTGCTGTGTCTTTTTAAATTTTGTCTTCATTTTGTGTTCGTTTTCTGTTTTTTTGTCAATGTATATTAGCTGCTCAACGTCTTTTGCTTTCCTCTCTTTTTTCTTTCGCACATATTACATTTAGCCCACTTTCAACCGAGCGTCGCAACAATAAAGACAACTCTTCGCCTGCCTTTCGAACTGTTCTTCTGTGTACTGCCGATAATGATGTAAATTATGCCAATTTCACAAAATTGCAAAAGCCTCCACAAATATTCACTTTCCATTTATGCGCATGACTCGCTGCTGCCGGGCTGCTGACCGCAAAGGGCTCAATTGGGTGCGCGCGCAATGCTTATGACCCACAAATTAATTTTGCCGGCTGAGATTGTGCGTCTTTCTCTGGTCTGTTTCGTTCGCTGCCGGGTGACCAAAAGCAGTGGAAACATGCACATGCGCAGGCGCACGTACGCGCCAGCATCTCACCGCTTGGCTCTGCAACGATGTCTGCACACCGCTGTAGAGTTTTGATTTTTCTCTTGCAACTTTTGCAGAGATATTTATCAGAATTTTGCTGAAACCTGTCTGTCTGGATAAGCTTTATTTACAGGGAAATATGAAATTATGGGACCCACAAAATCGTTAATTATAAACTCTGATTCGATTGAGATGAAGTTAATGTAGTGCCTACAGATTTCGCTCATAAGTCGTTTATGGTATACGAGAGTCTTAACCCATATAGGCCCAGAGATATTTTTTTTGTCAATATTCGAATGAAACATTCTTTTTTAGCGTTAAATGAGGTCGGAGAATTCAAATTTGGGGTCAAAAAATTTTTCCGATTTTTAGTTTTCGAGATATTTGGTGTTCGATTAATCGAACGCTGGGCACTACTTGGCATTTTTTATGATTGATGTATGCATTGAGTTGATACTAAATAAATAACTGACCATTGAGCAGTACTATAAATTCACAGTTTATTCCATATTTTCTTCTAAATGATATGGTCCAAAACAATGAGTGTGAAGTGCAACGTTACATCTCTTACACAAATACGAACTATGTTTATGGCAAGTCTTGCATCTCCATTTCTTATTGTTTTCTGTTATAATAAGATATTGCCCCTTTGTTCGGGGGAAAGGATTTTTGGTTGAACCTTCTTTGAAGACCCTGATGGAACCTCAAATAAACTCCGTTCGTCGCTATCACTAGATGATTCTCCTTCATTCGGGTCATTATGAGGGAGTAAGCTACCTCCGCCCGAAAGTCTTTTTGATGAAGAATATTTTTCTTATGATGACGATTGAAGCAGTCAAGTTTCCATGCGTTAACAATGGCTGAATTTAAAAGAGATATAAATAATGGCCAATACCACTTCTTAGATCGGAAAGCAATATAATAGTTCTGCGCAGCATTGTCATAATCCACCCCACCCATCTCTCTGCTATAATTTTTCAACAGTTGCGGTTGGTTATAGTTGACAAAGCGACCAGGTTCAACAATTTGCACAGCATTATTTGTTTTCTGCTTTTTCCATCTTTTTGTAGGTACTGTTGGTAAGATTTGGTCGAAGTTCTTTACAACCGTGAATTCGCTGTTGTCCTGCCAACGACTAATCAAAATCTTATTACGGTAGTCAAATTGGAAATGATGGTCATATTCACTTTGAAACTGTTGCTGCGAAAAAATATATTTCAAATAAAATTGTTTGATTCGAATTGAAAAGAAATAGTAACTAGCGCCCAGCGTTCGATTAATCGAACACCGATATATTCTGACAATAATATTGGTTTAATGCGAAAAGTGTAAATATCTTTTTACGAGTTTGATCAATTTTTAACACGACTGCATAATTCCTTTTTTAAATATTATTGTTTTTTTATGTTTTTCGATACTTTTAAAATTATGTCAAAAATTACCTTTTGTTTGGGGAATTCCTACAACAGGAAAGAGGTGTGAGAAATGGATATATGTATTTATTTCGTATTATACAAAATACATCATATCATGCAAAAAGTTCGCGTTTAAAGTTTAAAGAACGGCCCAAAAAAATTGATGGAAAATGCTAAAATTTACTGTTCGATTAATCGAACATTGGGCCGTTGAAATGAAATATGATGAGTTATCTGTGAAAATACTCTTCAAATGAACTAAAGTTGAGCGGAGCTCAAGAAATAAGTTGACGTGCTGACATTGTGAATATGTAAGCTTTATCTCGCCTATTAAAGCCACCAGAAAGTAAGCTTCACATTAGGAGAAATTTGGTGCACTTAATATAAGCTAATCCACTCACATATAAATAGTCATTACATCTCTTTCTTTCACTGGTTAATTGAACACCAATCTTTCTTTGAAGAAACTGAATTTCGATGAATTTCGTCCGTATTTGCACACAAATCTGAACAAAAGCTTTCAAAAGTCAATCCAACTACTTAATCACCAACTAATTGCCCGATGCTTGAATTTCCATTTTCCTCCTCCTCGTTCGTCCGAATGCAGCGCGCACATTGCAACAAAATTGATGGAAATTGCTTGGCGGATTGGCACAAATGGCATAATTGAGCGCTACTAGCCTAAACTCTAAGTGATTGCAGTCGTATCACTGCAGCTACAGTGCACTGGCGATCCTCGTTGGCAGCACCGATCGGCAGACGCTTAGAGGGCAGAGGTGTGCAAATTTGACAGCCTTCTTCGACAGCGCCGATAAACTGATTGATTTACGAATATTCGAAATTGTTGTGGCCGTTTAGAGTCGGTGAGTGCGCTGCACTCGGCTATTCGTGATCGCAACACTTTTGGCAAATCTACGCAACATGTGGAACGCAACAATCGCAACTCAAAACCCCTGAGCTGGCAATGCACAAAAAACAAAGAGAAAAACACTGAAACAGCAACAAACTGCCTGATGGCAATAAACGCACAGCACAGGTGAGGCAACGTGAGCAACACAATTTGCGCGCAATATACGAAATTCGTTCGACTGATATTCATCACGTACACGTGAACATAACCTCGCATAAGTATGAGCGTGTGCGTGAGTTGCTGCAACGAACTGTGTGGAGCCGAAATGCTTTCAGCACGAAAACCGCACTGACGAAGAATAAAAACGTGCGCAACACATAAAAAACGCGATAAAAATGGATAACAACGCAAGCAATCGAAACAACAACAACGCATGAAAAACACTTCTTGCAACAGCAGCAATATTGGCGGTAGTGGTGGCGGCAACAGCAATAACGTGTGCGGCGCAGGCAGCAGCAATAAGCACGAAGCATAAATCATTTCTCACACAGCTACCGGGCTTTCGCCGCTTTGCAATTTGTGCCTTCGTTTCCAATTTTTTGGTTCATTTTTATCGCTGTTCGAGCAGCACTGAAGTCTGTCTGCTTGCAACAGTCGACCGCCACTACCTGCGCACTCGCACATTGTTGTGGTAGCGCGCATTGTTGTTGGGCCCACATTACCGAGAGAACGCATGCCAATGCGTCGACAGCAACAACAAACACTGCATAGGCGATTTTGTTTGCAAAATTTAAGACAACCGAAAATAAAATAAGGCAACCAAAAACGAAACAACAACAAGCAAAGTGCTATAAACAAACAGCGCATTACCAGCCAACCCGTCAGCCCGCACGTCAGCTCGACTCCCCACTCAAGTCGGCAGAAACCCGAGATAACAGCACAGCAAAAATGGGGGAACGTCAGCTGACTCGAAATGCGAAATTGTGTCAAACGCTAACCTGCCCCAATATTTTTGAGCGATCGTGAACTGGGCTCTGAGAGGCTGGAGGGTGACGGTGATTTCCCCAAATGCAGCTTCAAAAAAGACAAAGACTTTATTCTCTACACGGATATAAATAATTTCATTGCGTCAGAAATCTAATCGACTTATCTTCTTTCCTTACGAAACCTTTAAAAGCAAACAAGAGGGGGAGACTTTAAGTCATTCAGTGTATGACTGTCCGACTTTCTTTGGACACAAGAGAAAATAATTTCGATAATCAACCATTCATGTTAACTAAGTTTCACGCTGTTACTAGCAGTTACTACAGTAACAGTTCCTTACAGAATTACGCGCATACCACGGAACCTATTGATGGCTTCGCCAAACCTGGAGCTTTTTGGACCACTTTCTGGCCCATGGGTGTCTCCCCGCAATTTTGCGACACGTGGGCCAACCATCATAAACAATAAGGTCGTTGCAGCGGCTAGTAGAGTGTGGGGCGGTTCCTCCATTTGTATGCTACATTTTAATACTACATTTAAATTCGAAACCGAGCGTGAAGGCAAAATAACGCGCTCACTTTCAAGCGTAAAATATGTACAACAATAACATTAATGCTTGCATTGTTGCTATGTATGTATATGTAACGAATTTCAAGCGTTCATGCAGAACAAGCTTCCGGCTCGACGCAACGCCCCGCCAAGCCGCATTCGCCGCTTCAATTCAATTTGGCTCAACTTCAAGCGATACATTTTAAATCTTCTCAAGTGAATTCTATTTGAGGTACTATTCGTTTTTGTTTATAAAAATTTTTGTTCATTTATTTTTCAAGTGCGTTGCCAAGGTTTTTGCAAATTTCAATGTCTTTAAATGCATTGTTTCGCAACTATTTCTCAGTTGGTTAAATGTCTCATGTACATAACTCACTTCAATTTGATGTGTGTAAAAATAATGGTGAACGGAAACTGCAGCCTTCGGCATTCAAAACCCGCTTAAATAAATTCGAAACTCAGGAATTACATAGTTCAGTGGTTATTGCATTGGATCGCAAGTCAGAGAGTCTTGGACTCGAGTGGAAACAACTTTTCTAAAAACTATTGATTCCATTGTTTGCATTATTCGCGTAGATTTCAGAAAATAAATTATTACCTCGTAAAATGTGCCGGAAACGTAAATTTTTCTTTGGTTAATTTGTTTCGGAGTCTATACGGTAGAGACAGAATCTTTCTGATAGTCGGACAAACATTCAAAAATGTGTTGTATTATACTTAAATTTGCATGGTTATTTCGTTGATTAATCGCTTAATTAGTTATTAAATCAACTTTATTAAATTTCAACGCGACGAGGGAAACTTGATGTGAGAGAAAATCCAGCACGAAAAATACAAATGTTAGGAAAGATGTGCTAAGCTACAATCAAATCTTTCTAAATGTGTTGTGGCCGCTAAAGTGAAATTGAAATGAAGTGCATTTATTGAAGACTTATCCTGGAGTACTAATGTTAGTCGATTATTTTGACATTACGATTGTTTTGTGATGCAATTGCAAAATACGAGTAAGATTGGTATTCAAGGGTCAAATTTGATTCCGAATGTCTTGAATAAAAATGTTTTAATTTAATTTCATTTATTATTAATTAGTCAAAGAACAATTGTTTGTCAGTAAGGAGTAATAAAGAAATAAAGAACAGCATAATGGATAAGTAACAAAATATCAGGTGTACAACTTTGCTTCCGCCGTTTTTTTCCAAAATTAAAAGCTTTATTGCGAAAAAGTGCTTACAGATGTATTATTCAAAGTATTGTCCGTCGCTAGCGACAACTTTCTCCCATCTTTCCGGCAATTTTCGGATCCCGGCTCGAAAAAAGGAGTCCTCTTTTGACGCTATCCATGAAGCAATCCATTTTTCCAATTCTTCGAAGGATTGAAAATGTTGATCTGCCAGGCCGTGTGCCATCGAACGGAATAAGTGGAAGTCAGAAGGGGCGACATCTGGGGAATACGGCGGGTGGGGCAAGACTTCCCATTTCAGCGTTTCCAGGTACTTTTTGACCACTTTTGCGACGTGAGGCCGAGCATTGTCGTGTTGGAGGATGACTTTGTCATGTTTTTTTTAAAACGTTGAAACCACTCCCGACACGTTCTTTCACTCAGAGCAGCATCACCGTAAGTTTCTGCGAGCATTCGATGCGCTTCAGCTGCATTTTTTTGCGAATTGTAACAGAAAAGTAAAACTTCCCGCAAATGGCGAGAATTGGGCACATAAACGGACATTTTCGAGCGTGAATAATACGAAAACAAGAACAACTGTCACTGAAACGGCGATGACAATTCGTTAGGCACTGTCCACACTCACTTTAAAGGCATTACCATCTATGTATTTCAACCAGCCTCAGCCGGTACAGCCACCTATCGGAAAACGGCGGAAGCAAAGTTGTACACCTAATAATATTACGTAACAATCGATAACTTAATTAAAAACAGAGTTCAACAAGTTCAAAAATATTGCTTTAGAAGTAGTGAAGTCCACCAAAGAGTTCTTTGAGATCTTATTAAATTCTATTAGAGCTCGCATAAGCGGAGCATTTAAAGCATAATCCGCTTTGACGAAACCAACATTAAACAAATCAAAGTGCCGGAGAGATCTAGAAGGGATGTTGAAGTGAACCCTCTCTAAGAGAGAAGGGCAGTCAACCAACACGCCAATAACATCAAAAACAAACATTTAGACTAAGGAATGAAAATTAGTTACGTTAATTAAATTTGGCAAATAAAATTTTGGTTTATTTAGTAAATTCTCGACTCCATGCCAGCTCTAATGTCGTTGTCTTGTCCTCAATTTATATCACATCTGCTCACAATTAAATTAGAATGATTTTTTGCAACAACCACCGACTAATTCTGCACTGTTCCACCAATAATGGACAGAAAGTGTTGTATGTGAACAATTAATTACTGTTTACGTCTACCTCAGACGCGTAAAAACAAGAAGTTTTCACTTTTTCTGTGCAATTATGAGACCAGACGCAGATATACGAAATGAAATTCCATATTTATTGATTTTACGCACGTGATTTTTTCCCATTCACACAGCGCAGCCAGTGACCACGCAAATGCGATAGACTCCTCTCCACGCGCCTCGTCTCCTAATGCCTCGAGTCGGAAAACAATGGCGCGACGGGCAGCCAGCAACCAATGCAAAAGTGAAACTTTTTGCTCATTATTTTGCGCTCATTGGTTTTCATCTGGTCGCCTCAGTTCCCATTCCGAATTTGAAATGTTGAACGCAAGCAAACGTGCATGCCGCGTGATATGCATTTCGAAACATGCAGATACGCGCTGCTCATTACGCACTTTTGCGCACGCCACGCAGCGCCACACGTGCTGCGTTCGCGTTCAGTGCGCGCCGTTTTCCAATTCCAATTGCCCCACACCGATTGCCATGCCAGCGATAGCCCGCCACTGTCGTGACTGGCTCAGTTTTCGAATAAGCGGTTCATTAGCGACCAGCAAGACAGATGTACAAACCGATACACAAGTCACTAGTCTGGACAGATGAATAGTTGAAAGAAGTTCGGTCAAAGCTAATTCATGGGAATGCGCAAGGTCAATGCTGTGTTAAATAAACACACACAAAACATACGATTGGGAAATGTGGGCGTAATACGCATTTTTGAACCGGAATGAGTGGCACTATTAAGTTCATGGTTTCCGTGATTTTGACAGCAAGAGTCACACATTTCTGCTCGTTTCCTTTTCTAAAGTTCTTTGGTATATTTCGAGTGTAATGCTTACCGACCAAACATTAGCTGAATTTTTGCTTGGTGATAAAACGTTAAGAGGATCATTCACTTAATCTTTTATACACGCCCACCTGCGTCGAACCGACCAACATGCAGCTACCTACAAATTGCAGTTATGGCGCCCGGAGGCGGCAGAGTTTCTGTGTCGCTGTGCGATTTCTTTGTATTTACAGCTTTTTTGTTTGTAATTCGACACTTTATGGTTGGCTAATTGTCGCTTTATTAATTTATAGTTCGTTAATTTACGCCTGTCTGTCCGCCAGTAGACATTTTTTATTTACTTAAGCAATTATAATTACTATTTAATAGTGGCGCATTGTGGTTGCAAGCGATGGCCAGTGGTGGCATTAATTGCTGATTGGTATCAATTAAATCAAATTTGTTCGGTGCTTAAACATTGCTCACAAAAATGTGGCGAACGGGCCGCTAGCCGCTCGCATTAATTTGTTGAATGCACTGAATTCGGCGGCAATGAAGCCAGTTCATTAGATAATTACCGTTGTGTGGTGTTGAGTGTGTGCCGGCGGTGCGTAAACCGATAAGAAGTGCAAATTATTCACGCATTTACAAACGCACCGTCGAGTAGGTCGGCACTAAGTGGTTAGGCACTAATCCAGCATGAATATTTCGATAGGGAGCTTAATAACAATGTGAAGCGATGCATTTTGTAAATTATACTCAGAAACTAATTAAATTTTATCAATATCATAATTATAATTACTAAATAATTATATCTACACAAATCAATTGACCGACAGCAATTAATGTTCGTATTTGTAGGGAATATTAAAAAAAGTTCAAAATTAATTTGCTTTAAGGCCTAATAATTTAAATAGCCGAATCGCTGAGGCATTGGCAACTTTTGGCGATCCCGAATCTCGAAATCCCGGGATAACGGGCAATTTCGGTCCCGAAAAATCCGGAATTGAAAAAATCCCAATCCTGGGATCGAAACATTAAAATAGCTTAGTTTTTGCATTTTTCAGTTTTATTTCGAAAAGGCAAACCATCCTATTTAATACAAAAATGAAATTGCATACTGCTTGTGACGCTTGAACAAGTATCAATGCAACAATTACTCCGTTTGTGTGCTGATACTTTGAACAAATTTGTACAAACTAGCTCTGCTTGGGTGTTTTAAAATAAAAATTTGCCAGTAGCTAAAATCAGTAAAGCCATCCAAACCAGCCAACGAGGTAAAATCATCAAAAAAGTAAACAAACAGAAATTTATAAAAAAAAATTGCACGTTTAACTCTTGTTTACTCTTGTGACTTGTCACATTCACAATACACGGGGAAAAGGGTGTAAATAGGAGGGTTAGAGAAAGAAACAATAAATGATATAAAAGCTTCATTTGAGGTATAAAGCTATAGGGAAACCTGAATTATTGATATTACTCACATCGAATTTGACTTATTTTGAATTTACATACGATTTCACCTGCTAGTATTGAACCAGAGAGATGCTTTTTATCAACAGGTTTTCCAGCTAGTTTGGCAGTTAAATAAATTTTTATGTTATTGATTTTATATGATATTATTTGTCATGAATATTTTGTTTTTAGTTTTAAGGCAGGAAAAAGACGCCTGATTTAGTTTTTAATCTTTCTCGAAATCCCGGGCTTGCGATTTTCAGTCCCGTAAATCCCTGGATTGTAAAACTGGTCCGGGATTGCAATTCCTAGTATGTATGTAGATGACTCTGAGCACAAACGAGCAGCTTTAACTAAGAGATTTTAGAACTTGTTCATGAAAAAATTCTGTGTATCTTTCTCTGCGTGTGGAATATACATAGGTATACTTTTTTTTAAAGTTCACGTTCCTTGTCATATCAACACAAAGAAGTTTTGCGATGGGAATCCCATTAATACGTTTTTTCTAGTCACACATCTCCGTAACTATGTAGGTTTATGCTCTTCTAAAGCGTCTTTGCATATCGCTGGGCAACCACTTGATCCTGGACTGTGAACATACACAACTTACTCAATAAGTGACACTATAAGTGACTAGTAATGCACTGTATGCCAAAACGGTCAGTGCAGTTGTCTACGAAGCAGCCGTAGTAAGAGTTCTGAAGAAATATGCGAATTTTTCTCAGTGACTATGATAACCTCTAACACATTAGTCAATTTATTAAATTTCCGGAAAATACCTTTAAGAAATTGCCGTATTATTTTTAGATCAGCTGTTGATGTTAATTGGCTGAAATTGTTTTTAACAAGATTTCGGCCTAATACGAAGAGAATCGAGAATTAGGGATCCCAGAAACCTGTTGCTCAAAGACAACATCACCATAACAATGACAGAAACAACAAAAAAATTAGACACAATTTATTAACAGCAGCCCAAAAATAATAGCTCCGAAAATAGCTAATAACAATAAAGTCAATGGCGACTCGCAGTGACAGTAACATTTTACGAGTATTTTAATGGAATTTTAATGAGCTCTAATGCAATAACGCAAACGTGTACGCAACGGTAGCTCAGCTACACAAAAAATTGAAAACGGCAAAATTATATGAAATGTTGGCATTTATAACGCATCAGCGTGAAGAATGTTAACAACGCATCGGTGTCCAAGTTGGTGACGCAGGCGGTCGACATTGACTGGCGGTACGCGACAATTAATACACTCGACATTTTTCAGTCGCCGTCGCAGCTGACGTGCTTAGACCACGGCAGAAGACTGTCAAAGTGCATGCAATTCTTTTGGCCGGAAAAAAATGGCTCGATGGTAGTGCTTCATCTTCTTCTTCTGCAAGGTGGACAGACAGCGCATTTTCGTTTAATCTGTGTAATTTGTGGCAGATTTAGCAGCAACACAATTTGCTTATGAGCAGCAACACTAGTGGAATTCGAGTGGCGGTCTTTTTGCTTTCGTTTGTTGTTCATCAGCTTTGCAAGTGTATGTGGTGTGCTGCCACCGGGCCACATGTCTGGCGGCAACCTCAAAGGCCGTTGGCATAATTTTTGAACTGCACACATTCGCGACCGGCTCAACGTTTTGACCGTCTGTCGGCGGCTTGAGCTGAAAAATCAGCCGTACTGTTTCCATCAAGTGATGCCAACTTAGTGTTTTCTTCAACGGATTTGCAGCTTTTTGAGAAGCCAAACGCGTAATAGTTATTCGAAGATACTTTGAGCATTAATTTTCTTAAACAAAATTTTTAAAGAAATAATTATACTTAATAATAAAGTATTAAAAATTATAACGAAAAATGAGGTATACCAATGTATTCAATACAAGGGTAACCCCCCTGCAGAAGACCGCGAGATGACTTCCATTGGTTTCGCCACTGGACGCTTTTTACTTTTATGACGCTTTCAGCCTCGCAAATGGAAGAGAACAAAACCGAAATTAACTAAGATAACATTTATAACAAAACTAAGAATTTCTTTGAAATATTTGAAAAATGCGTTAAAAAAAAGTTACGTTTTCAGTGGGCTATGAAAATTAAAAGTTGGCATCTCTGTTGATGAATGAAGAGAGCAGCAACAGGAAAAGTTAATAAGATACGTTTAGTTCTTTCTCTTCATAACATCGCATTCGAAACAGGCATTCCAAATCAAAGCACCTAGCAGGAAATCATTCGGCTAATGCCAACACCAGCTAATACAAATTCAAGCTAATACTGCAGAAACTGAAACTACAGCTATGCGCACACACATTCCATTCCAGAGCTTGGGTGTGTATTTGTGTGATTACTTCAAAGTCCGTATTGAATTTCACTTTGACAAAGAAAAAACATCAAAATCTCAATACATAACAAACGCTAATAAACACTCGAAGAACAGCAGCGAGCGCTGCGACAAATTTTACAACATTGGCGGGCATCGTTCTGACACGTCCCACAACGCTGCATGCGCTGGTGACGTTGTTGTTGTTGTTGTGTTGACAGTGACGACCACGATGACGACGTGGACATGGGCACCGGCGGCAGTGAGTGCCGCTTTCTTTATACTGGGCGCGTATTAGATTTCAAAGCAGAACGGAAAGAAAAACTGTGAATATTATTGTGTGGCATTAGTTGGCTGCGGCCAGCGAAGGTGGCTGCAGTGGCCACAAGGCTGACCGACAATAAATGAGCTGGTAATAAAGCGGTCGACACTGTGTTTCGGAAGCAGCGAAGCGATGTTGGTGGGTTTATTTTTAGATCTTCTTGCACTCTACATTTTAATGTTGGTGTTACAAAAACTTCCGCAGAAATGTTTGACGGAAACATTTAGCGAAATGCAAGCATAACAAAACTTTGACGAAAATCAAATTGTTAATACAGTGGACGTCCAATATAACGAACTTTCCATTTAACGAATTTTCGATTTAACGTACGGCCAAATTTTTTCCATTGATGGTTCTATATTACGAACAAAAGTGAAATTTACTATTCGATATAACGAATATTTATGTTTTTTTTTACCCTTCGAATTGTTTTTATTTGAGCATTCACATTCTTTACAATAACAATGAATGTTTGGTTTCGTCAAGTGAACGGTACCTCAATTGTTTTTGTTACGTTAAAACTTTCAAATTTACGTCAAGTTACCAACATTTTCAAATTCTGTTCGTATGCATTGCTGATCATTTTCACAGGATTTGTTTTGCGTTCGGTCGGCTGTTTTCTTTTAAAAATTAAAATTTCAACAATCAATCAAGAGAAATTGCCATACAGAAAAGTTAACTTGCGGTAAAGAGACAATCGCGCATCGAAGACTTTTTCACTGTACACACATAGCCATATTTGTATTTTGAAAATGCTGGAATAAAACAAGATGTTTGTTTAACCTTCTGTCTGTCCTTTGCTCAAAATTGCGTTCGCTGTCCTTTGGGGTCAGGATGACCCCAATCAAACCGTTTATAATTTACTGACAAAACATGAAGAAATGTTACACATAAATCACAAAAGAAAAGGGGAAAGCCCCGAAAAGTGTTTTTCTCGATTTGTTATTGGGCTGTAAGCGCGATTAACACTAAATAACACAAGTAGACGAGTGCACAAAACCGCCAAACCGTTTATTTAATTCCGCCTTGGGTCAAATAGACCCCAAGGGACAGACAGAAGGTTAAAAACTGAATATGTGAGACTTATTTCTGTAAGAAAAATGGTTTAAAACAAACAAAATGTCGATCGATTTAACGAATTTTTCGATTTAACAAATCGGGGGTACAACATAAGATTCGTTATATTGGACGTCCACTGTACTTCAAATGTTATAATTTGTGCTGCTTCTCAGGCAACAGTCAAAACTCTACCCTTGGCAAGCGTTGTATTATTCGAACATCAAAATGGGCCTCTCTGAACACTGTAAAGCAATTGAAAACCAGGTAGATACACAGCAAATTGCCCCATAACTCCGCTCAAGCAAACCTTTTGATTCCGTGTCTAAACGGGGCAAAAAATGGAAGACGAAATTCTTGACTTACATTTTGCATTCGTAGAACGACTCTAATCGCTTTGAAGTGCTTGCAAATATTTGCAGCATTAGCAGCACGCGGAGATAATTGATACGAAATGACAGTACGCGAAAAAATTGCATAAACTGAACTCGACACGTACATTCATAAGTTCGTATGTACGTTCAGAAGACATTTCACGCAAATTCCAAAGAACGAAACAAATTCCGACAACAACAACAACAAACGCTGCAATATCGCAAACGTTTAGCTAAATAAACGCAACAACAAAAAAGGTCAATCTGCAATATACGGACATATGAATGTGAACACATACACACACACACATACATATTTACATAAAAAAGCCGCAAGGCGAGGTTAGAGCGGGAAATCGCCACAAAAGCGAACAAGCAAAACGAATTAAAAATTGCAACAATTAAATTAAAAATAAAAACAAAAACAACACTTAAATGCAGTGAAAATGCATTTCAATGTCAAAATGCAGTCAACGATTAATTCATTACGTATACGTACACTTATCACATAGCTGCATATGAGTGTACCTCATATGTATGTATGTATGTGTGTACTGGATAGGTGTAGAAAAAATATGAAAACAATTAACAACGGAAATCGAATTAGAGGTAGTGGATGCGCCATGCGCGAATGAACTTTAGCGGCATTAGGCGGCCGCGTGGAAGACTCAAGTAATGCTAACTTAAACTATTTTTTAAGGCCCACAATGTGGTTTCTCCGTTCAAGGTCTGAATTCTGACATTTTCGCAAACGGATTCAAACTGTAACGAAACAAAAACGCTCAAAACTTGACTATAGCAATTAAAGCCAGAAATCCATTCAACAACAAATTTTTTAAATTACCTCATAGTCGATTTCGTCCGTACTCTGCTCATACGCGTACACTTCGAATGCCGCCCGCAAATAAATTACTTAAGAATTTATTCTAAATGTCAACATGCAACAGTTGTTTTCGTTTGAGTGCACACATGGCAACATTTAAGCGGCGCACACACTTACGCAATGTGCCTAGTGCCGCCAAGCGGTGCGACGCACCCCAAGCGCGGCACAGCCGCACACAACCCATCAACCAGACATTTATGCACACTGACAGCTCAGCAGATGTTGAGGTTGCCAATGCTCAGCTGATGATCGGCTGACCAGCAATGCCAACTGGGTAAATGTCGGGCTGACGCAGGCATTGAGTGCTGAGTGGGTGAGTGGAACGCGCTATTGAATGGCTGACAACCAAAGATTCCAACACATTCGCGCTCAAGCACTAACGAAGAAGAAGAGGGCAGCTGTGCAGCGTTCCTCAAACTGTGTTGCTCGAAATTAATTAAGTGGATAAGTCTACAAATTTTCGCAACAACGCGTAAGCATTTAATTTCAAGTTTGTCAGTTTAGATACAGATTAAATTTCGTGGTAAGTAATGAAAAATATATTGGAAGGGAATTCAGTTCTAAATATATAAAGCTGTGAGTTTAAGAAAATTAGTACAAACGTTTTCAAGCTAATTAAGTTAATTTGAGTCTAAGTTCAGATTGAGATAGAGTTAGCATTGAATTTAAAATATGTTTTAATAAAAAAAATAAGTTAAGATTGAGATAGAGTTAGCATTGAATTTAAAATATTTTGTAGTAAAAAAATAAAAATGCTTTTTAATTCATGAAAAGTCTAGGTTTAGAGGGCACAAGATTTTTACATTGAGAGTTGATCTTTAGAACTGAGATTTTAAGAAAATGTTGACTTGTAAATACATGCTACAAACATTCATTAAAATCGATTGTATTTTTCAAGTTTAATGTCAAAGTCGTGTTTATTTGTAATTGGAGCTGAAATTACTCGACGTGGAAAAAAGTTTCAAAGTCGCTGCATTTGTGAAAAGTTCAGGGTCGAAACATAATGAGCAGAGTTTCGCAGCAGCTGTCGATACAAACTATAGAAAAATGTCAAGTTTATTACACTTACGCTGCTCTCTTTGACATAATCGCTGTCAATACATGATTTTACAAATAACTAAATAGAACCAAGATTTTGTAGTTAGCGCGGAAAAATACATACATACAATTGATTGCATTGAATACTCTTAGCTAGAAGCTGAAACTTTGCTCACATAAAACTGAAATCTTGTTTAACTACAAATATATATATACAGTCCGACCGATATTGGTTTTTGGCCGCTGCTAAGGCTAAATTAAAATTAAATTTAAAAAATTTTAAAATAAATTAAATGTGAAATAAAAATAAAATAAAATAATATATAAATATAAAATAAAATAAAATAATATATAAATATATAAATATAAAATAAAATAATATATACATTTTTGTACAGTGTAATTTTTATAATCGAAAATTTTTTAAATTTCCATTTTTTTGCAACACGGTAAAAGTCATGCTTTGAGTTTTTCTCCGACTGTCAGCAGTGTTAACCGTCAGTGCCAGTGGCAGATTCGATTACGTTTGCATTAAATATTTAATTAAGCCATGTAGCGCTCTGAACTACTGGTTGTTTCCCACTCAATGTTATGCACGAACGTGAAGTAATGGCAAATGCAAATTTCAACAAGCTGACGTATGCGTGTCGGCTTGGATATTCTTGAAAATTTGCGCGCGTTACCCGGCGATGGCGCAGCAAAAGGTTAGCATTTATTTGAGTTGTTTGTGTTTATTATGTGCGTCGACTTTACGCTAAAAGCAGGAAATTCCACCAAGGCATTCTGATACGATTGCACCTGCAACTTTTCCCGCCTGCCTTCCAACCTGTCAATTTTCCAGTTGGGTTTTACGTTCATGCTGGCAGCTTTGAAAGGTTAGGAGCAGCGGAGAAAATGTGTGACGTTTGCTCCGCGACACTTTACTCACTCGTCAACCTTATACGAGTAAAAACAACGCCTGGCTCGCTAAACGCGAATAGGCTTAACGTCTGTGGTCATTGAAATTCAATTGAGTCAATATTCCGCATTGCTGTGCACGTCTATTCGTCGCAGTGTGACATTGTGTTTTCCGCGCTGGCCGTGTCACCGAAAGCGGCCGCGCGTACACGTTTCCAATGCAACGAGCTGGCAAAGTCAACCAGAACAGCGCCAAAACAACGACTGCAACAATTAGAAGTAAAAAGTGCAACATGTAATGGCAAGAACGTCAGCTGGTCGGCTGGCATTTATTGCATAACAGCTGCGAACAAAAACGAAAATGTGCACAAAAAAACAAAACAAAAACAAGTACTCTAGGTTATGTTGCGAACGTGAGCACAAAGTTGCTCCAAAACGTGGCAACTTTTCAGTTTACTATATGTGAATACATATATGTGGGTTTGAGTAGGTCAGAAACCGTTATCTGAAAAGTTTTATAAAATTTAAGACCAACATTGAATTTGGAATTGTGGTAAACAAATGAGATCCTTTTCAATAGGTCTGTTTGGGTACGGATAATTTGTACGAATTTGTAAAAATTTTTCTCTTGCAACGAGAGAGAAACTGAGAGCGTAAAGTGACAGTTCTTTTCGTGAGAACTTGCAAGTTTTTACTGGATACATTTTGTCCAGTAACTTTTGGCTAGTAAGAAGAAGAACAAGAAAAACATATGACTGGCTGCCATATTATCGACTGCAAAGACAAAAAATTTTTGCAAAAATTTGGAGGCAAATAGAACCAGCAAAGAATTTGTGCGTTCGCGAGTCTGCTGACCCACAACCGTCTTGCTCAGCTTTACCTGCTGCAGGTGAAAGGGAGGAATCGCAGGAACCATTCCCCTTTTGCATTAAATGTCTGATTAAACTTAATTTTCCCTACCGCTTCAAGCCTCAACTGAAACTTTTGGATCAGCTGTTGTTTTCTTTAACCCTTCTGTTTACATCCTTTTTCCTGTGTATTGTGAATGTTGTTAGAGTTAAAACTTGCAAATACTTACAAATTTATATTTGTTTTCTTTTTTGGATTGGTTTCATTTTTGGGAGCGTAAGCTCTCTAACTCTCCTGATATTTGTTATTGGATAATTTTAACTGGAAAAGTTCCCAAACAGACCTAATTTCAATGCAACAACACACAGATACAAATGTTGCTCGTGTTCTGACAAATGCGCCTAAATGGTTTGATTTCCTAATGACTTTTAATAGCTTAATTCACACCATTTGGCTCTTCTGTCAGGCTTCAGTAATGTGTAGTCTGGCTACAAGTCCAGTTCCCAAAACCTATAACTAAGAACAGCCATATTTTTGCATTTCTTTGTTTCGAAAACTATTATTTAATTAGTACTCTGCGCGCTGTTGATAACAAGTTAGAAGAAAATCTTTCTTTTAACTTTTATGCATATATTATATAATGAACTGATTACTGCGACTTTACCTCAATGTCGTAGTATCACAAGTATTTTTAGAAAAAACAAATTTTTATTGCTATCATTCGGATCTCTTTTATGTTGCCAAGATAAAAAATAGTTTGTGTCCCAAACGGCTTGATTTACATTTAGGAAAATATCCATACCTGAAAAGAGAGCAAAAATATATAGCGGCGTTAGTGATTGTGATTGCATCGTAACATGTTTAACAGACAACTTTCTTAATAAAATATAGTTTATTTTAAAACTGTAGCGCTATAGTATCAGGTGTACAACTTTGCTTCCGCCGTTTTCCGATAGGTGGCTGTACCGGCTGAGGCTGGTTGAAATACATAGATGGTAATGCCTTTAAAGTGAGTGTGGACAGTGCCTAACGAATTGTCATCGCCGTTTCAGTGACAGTTGTTCTTGTTTTCGTATTATTCACGCTCGAAAATGTCCGTTTATGTGCCCAATTCTCGCCATTTGCGGGAAGTTTTACTTTTTTGTTACAATTCGCAAAAAAATGCAGCTGAAGCGCATCGAATGCTCTCAGAAACTTACGGTGATGCTGCTCTGAGTGAAAGAACGTGTCGGGAGTGGTTTCAACGTTTTAAAAATGGTGATTTCGATGTCGAAGACAAACATGGTGGTGGAAGAGAAAAAACCTTCAAAGATGAACAACTAGAAGCATTGCTTGATGAAGATTCGTGCCAAACCCAAGAAGAGCTTGCCGAATCGTTGGGAGTGAGTCAGCAAGCCATTTCAAAACGTCTCAAGGCCCTGGGCATGATTCAGAAAGAAGGAAACTGGGTGCCGTACGAGTTGAAACCGAGGGACATCGAGCAAAAGTGGTCAAAAAGTACCTGGAAACGCTGAAATGGGAAGTCTTGCCCCACCCGCCGTATTCCCCAGATGTCGCCCCTTCTGACTTCCACCTATTCCGTTCGATGGCACACGGCCTGGCAGATCAACATTTTCAATCCTTCGAAGAATTGGAAAAATGGATTGCTTCATGGATAGCGTCAAAAGAGGACTCCTTTTTTCGAGCCGGGATCCGAAAATTGCCGGAAAGATGGGAGAAAGTTGTCGCTAGCGACGGACCATACTTTGAATAATACATCTGTAAGCACTTTTTCGCAATAAAGCTTTTAATTTTGGAAAAAACGGCGGAAGCAAAGTTGTACACCTGATATCAACACTACTTTTCTGATTTATTCGAATGAGTCTTGTACTTTCCTATGCAAAGACCTTCTTTTATTCTGAACACTTTCAGTTAAGGAATGCAAGAGTCGCCTCAGTACTAAATGTATATTTTTTTACTCGAAAGTATTTCTGTTACTACCGATTCTTTTGAGAATCCAGTTCGTGCTACTGAAACATCGCTTCTGCTTTAAATTATATTAAATAATTGAAAAAGTTCTGAATAGTTGGACATAAGTGACATCAAGCAAAACTCATACATTACTGGCGATTAGCCGATAAAGGGAATTTATTGTTGGCAACATTTTTCCTTTCCTTCCACACCTATAAAGTAAGTACTATACTTTCGTGTTGCTCCTCGTTGGAGAGATTTGCTAAAGAGCTATAGAAAGTTAATGGTTAACTGAAAATAATAAAAATGGTCATATGACTTATGAAAATTTTCAAACTTCATACAAGTAGTTGTATACAAAACTACAAAAACTTGTAGGATTGTACATACCTATACTTTCAAGATGTCTTCTTTTCTTTAGTTTGTATGTGGTATACTCGTTTTGATTATACAAGATCAAAAATAAAAAAATTAATACAAACATATGTGTGTAAATAAAAAAACTTGGATCTCATGTAAATCTGCTTTTGAATATAAATTAAGTGGTAAAACTTTTCGTGGTATCTGAGTCACCCGGAATGGACGAGTGAGCGCTCCAACACTTGTGTGGCTGTAAGTTCGACGTAATTTATCGCCAATTTACAAAAAGCTTAAATAAAATTTAATTTTTCTGAATTATTTATGTAGCCAGCCATGGAAATATTCAAAACCACAATATTTACGAAAACAATACTAATGAATATCATTATATTAATTTTTGTGTTACACGAAATATTGTGCGTAGGATTTTCACCTTGTGGTGCGTACAAATTCAGTGTCGAAATTTCTATGGACATTAAAACAATATTTATTGAAACGTTTCGTCTAATTATATTTTCACGAGCCGCGGCAGTGCGACATATTTAGTTAACACAAAACATATTTTTGGGGAATGTGAAAAGTTCTAGTATGGATGCTGTTAACTGCAATATTTTACAGGCACTATGTATATATAGTATATATAAATATTGGTCGAACCAGCTACAACGCACTACAACAATTTCAGCTTTACAACGGTGCGAATGTGAAGAGCGGCGTGGAAGCGGCCGATTCCATTTTTAATCTGATTCACCTTGAGCAGCAGCGACGGTTTTACAATAATTGACGGAATGAAAATAAAATTAAATGAACCCGAATCATGCGCCACTGCCACTCCCCACCCAGTGAGCGGTGCGTTGGGTGGGTGGGGGGGGAGGGGCGATGGCGTATGCAACGAGCGTACATTGGACCCTACAGCGAGCGTTGAGCGAGCACTTCAAAGAGCTCTGCACGTTTTGGTGGTGTGACGCCACACAAACCGGCCGACAACGGACAGCGAAAGCACGAAACTATTTACAGTTGTTTTAATTTTGGGAATTCGAAGGTTTTTTGCTCAGCATAATCAATTTAATAAAACTCAGCGTTACAACACTACATCAAACGCCTCCTTCCTCTCCGGCCCAAACACAGCAGATGTGAAAAGTTGAGCTAATAATTTTGTTACATTTTTGTGTGATAATAACACAAATCAAATCTCATAATGCTGCTGAATAAGTTTGGTGGCAAGGGCCTTTCGGCCCACGTACGGTGCCAACGACGACGGAGCTGCTTGTGCCGCTGGTATCGACCGCTCCATGGGGGCAGTCGGACGGCGTACTCAGGCGTTGATTACGTTCAACCGGCGACCGCAGGAGCGGCGATCAGCGTCGCAGCATGGCCGAGGGGCGTCTCGAAGCTCGGCAGTCAACCTTGAATTTGTTTATTTAAAGCAGCGTTGACTTACGACTGCCACTGCTTTAAGATACTAAGCCGTACATACATACAAACACATACACATTATGTGTGCAAGTATAGTGTTGAGTGAAAAGCACAATAGCGACTGTGAAGCGATCTCCTGCATCTGAACACACACCTCGGCGTGACTGTGTCTACGAGATACGCTGGCTCTACCGCCTCATACAATATCCAATCTCGGTGTGGAGGCATGGAGACAATTTAGCAGTTTCTTACTATTGTTACTGTTTTTTTTTACTTTTGTTTTATCGCTACGTTGGCTGTTTTTACCGTACGTTCTCACACGAAATCGTATCGGTTAGAGCGCGCTTAGGTGTAATTTTGTAGAAGCGAGACGTACATACATACCACACGTATCTATGTATGTATATCAGCGCGTTCTCGGCTTCCGCATAGCAATTACCGGCCGTGTGTTTCTGAGCAGGTTTCAATCTTATTTATTTCACCACTTATGCGGCAATAGATAGAATTCGAGAGCATAATGTGTGGGGGCGACATATACAACACACACACACACACACACACATTGTACGCATTGTGCCGCGGGGGCATGTAACGCCTGAGCTGTGGTGCGGTGTGGGCGGAAAGTTGGTTAGTTTTTGGTTGTAGTTACAGCCGCACGTGCCAAACGTGTAGAACGTGTGCAGCTCCGAAGACTGATTCGAACGTATCTACGTGTATGTGGTTCTGTTGCTTTCGTCACTGTCAGACGTTCTAACCTGTGATTCTACTAATTGCTTCGCCATTGCCAGCAGATACAGAAATTATTTTTCAAACTAATAAATGCTTGATTTAAGCGTCAGTTCATGATTTGTCGTATTGATTTATTTACGCTATTACACTTGCATTTACAATTTCATGCAACTACTTATTTATAAACGAAACACCAACAAGTTGAAAAACAATACTTCAGTGAAAATAAACTATTATTTTATTTGTGGTTATTATTACAAATATATTTCGAAAAGGAACAAATCTATCTTGGTACAATTTTATGCAAAATTTCTTTACCCATTCACAACTAGAAACATTTTCCTAAAACAGTAATTTCTAATTAGTTGCACGAAGTTGTATATTTACTTTATAAAATTGAATTTTTATTGTCCCTTTTTGTTTCAGTTCAATATTAATTTTTCATGTTATTCAAGCCGAAACCAATATGCTTCACAATTAAAATCGAAAATAATTCCCAAGTGTGACACACCCACTTGGTCGAGATGCAGTAGGCAGCTCAAAGAATCGGATATTGGTTTAATTATAAGACTTGGGTCTGGGTACTAAGTAAACTGAAGAATTCAAATCATTTGAATATGCGAACGGCAAACATTGCAACTACTAGATTATCATTTTCTATACATATTTCCCAAAAACTCACACTCAGCTGCATTATCTCGTTAATGCCATTTCGAACGCGGAATCAAGTCGATCACAGCAACTCGAATACGACAACCTCTAATCTGTTTGTAATTTGGAACGCGCTGCCATTAACCTTTAAACGTAAACAAACCAGATTCGAGTCTTTGCTCCTGCGTTTTTGATAAGCACATATACAAAATCCATACACACGCACACATAAACAGTTGGCCACACACATGTGTGGCGACAAAAACCGCACTGCCAAAAAAACAATAAACCGAACAGAAAAACGTTTTGAGCAGGCGACAGCTTCTTCAATTGCGATTCTGAGTACCAGTCACACACACACAGGCACAGCTCATTTGCAGAGGGCGCGGTGGAGAGGAGAGAAGCGACGCTCAAACAAATGCAAAGAAAAAAATTATAGAAAAGGCAATGACACTTTTGCAGCTTGGTCGTTTGAATAACACAAACAACAAGCTCCGAAATACACAAATTTGTGAGTAGAGTAAACAATGCGGGGCGACGGCAACAAGCCAAGCGGAGACGCCCAAAACGCTTTTGTGGCGGCACGTCCTCACTTCCAGACTTCCAGACCGATAACATCAGAAAGACAAAATTAAAAATTCTATGCTGAGCCAATATGACAAGTGATGATTTAACCCTTTATCTGGCCGTGTGGCCGTGTAATGTTACAAACGCTAAAATTAACTGAAGTTTCACTATTATTGTTAGATGTGAGCATGCTGGGTATTGTAACACAACCGACACAAACTGTGCTTCATGTGAAAGCAAAAAATTGTGTGAACACAGCATAATGTTTGTTTACTTTTTTGGCGCCAAAAGTTTAGTGCACACAATTTTCTGACAACGCAACAAGTGTTTGATTTGCAAAAAAAAATAAAAATGTTTGGAAATTGCGAAATACATTCCAAGTTTTTATAAATAAAGTGTGTAAATAAATAAATAAATGGGTTTTACCAAGTTTGAGTGAAAATATATAATATTCAGCTCTTATATGGTGAAATACTGTGTGTAACATTTCTGTAGCAAAGGAAATTTTTTTGAATAAACGATTTAAAATTTCATAAACAAAATTTTAAAAAAGGCGTTTTTAATTAAACAGGAGCTGTGGGAAAAAAGTTTTGGTTTAAAATATTCTATTGACCAATAAAGGGTTAAATGTTAAAGAAAAACGGTTTCTAGTCAAAATAGAAATTTCAGTGACCTCGAATGCAAATCTAAGCAAATCGCATGTACGAATTGACACATTTGGATAGCGATGTAGTGGAGTTTTCAACTATAGCTGAAAAGACATGCACAGAGCACGAACTAATGTTAATACAAATGTACATATGTATGTCATTGTTACATTATTTTCGGCATCATTTTTGAATTTCTTTGAATTGAAACAAAAACAACGAAAATCTAATATTTTGGGACCAGAACTTGAAATATATCAGCCGTCAGTATGTCTGACTCTGCAAATGTGAAATGTCTGTATTGGCGCCAAACCAAAGCCATCGAATTTTAATTGTGTTTTGTCTGGAAGCGAAAAAATTCAGAGAACTAAACCGTACTTGTAGTGCTTTCCGAAACAAAGAATTGCAAATATCTTGCTGACGTATGCAGCTAATGACTCTGTGCTGGCGCTGCGACTCGACGCTACACACAGCACACTCGTGTAGTGTGAGATAAAATATGATAATAACATCGTTAATAACTCGAAAAGTTCGAGCGTGGTTTTTGCCACGTGACTTAGTTAATAGATGACGTTGAACGCGTGACTTGAAGCGGAGCGGAGCATTTTTTCCCAACAGCAGTGAAAGTTACAGTCATTCTAGTCGAATGCTTAGCAAAAAAGTTTGCACTATGCCATTAACAAATTTGAAACGGTGGTGATTGACAGTTTAATTGTGAATATTTTTAGGTAAAAGTGGACTGTGTTTGTTGCCAACAACAGTCAAATTCCTGAAAGATTATTTAGTAAATTTGTTTGATGTTTTCGAGTGTTCTTCTGTGTTCAACTGTCAGCACTTAGTTGTTCAAAAATATTGCACAGTTGATCTACAAAACCAACCATGATGATCGTTGAGGTGAAGTGGAACTTGAAGTCACGTTTCGCTATGATTCGGTCAATGTTTAAAATAAAAAAGCAAAGTCTAATGCATATCGTCCACATCTCTCGTGCGATCGTAAACGGTTTTGGCATTTTTCGAGAATAAAATTAATTGCACTGCAATTTACTATAGTTTCTTCAATATTTAGGGCAAATTAATTTAATTTAGAAGCTGAACTATATTTTAATTTTTATTATTATTCTTATTCTTTTTTCTTCGTTGCTCAAGTAATCACATTTTTGCCAATGTGGCAGTTGCGCTATTAACCAAAATTTACGTACAGAACACCCGCATGAATATACATACGTACATACAAACGTACTCACAAACGATTTCCATGTAGCGAATAACGACAAAGCAGCAAATAAACGAAAAATCGCAAAGGTGTGGGCACTGTCTTGACGTCATTTCTATATTTTTTCCGAGTTACGTTGCTGCCATTATGTACGCCAACAAGCGATCTTTCGCACCAGAAGAGAGGCGGTGAGTTGCGCAGCCCCCATCACTCGCCAGAGCAAACATTCTGACGTCGCACATTCGTCTCTATGCGAACAGCTATGCTGTTTGTTTGTCTAGCTATCTATTTATCTACGAGTATTTTTCAATAATTGACGTATTGTCAAGGTCGCAGTGTGCCACACATCGTTCCGCGCACATGCCGACGAGCGAATCGCGCCAAGTGTGGCTGGTGTGTTCAGGTGAACACGATTTCGAGTGTGTTTGGCTGGTGTGAGGAACTATTGCGCGGCTGTGTTGCGCTTCCGCGCCCAGCGCTCATGTCGGTAGCGGGACTGGCTAAAGTGGGCACTAGACTCGAAAATGGTGCAACCACTCGATGCGTGGCTGCAAGTTGGCAGCTTTTGTGCACTTCAGCGACACTGATCTGAATGCGAAAAAATCGACTTGGCTTGAATTCGGAGCTGCAAAGACGCACCCAACGCTGCCTGCAGCAACAAGTGCGCATTGCATCGACACATTTATGTAGTGCGAGTAGATGCGGAAAGCAGCTAGCGGCTGGTATGCATTTCTGGCAAGCGCTGCACAGCAAATTCTATTGACTGCACTTTAAATATGCAACAGCAAAAGCAACAACAAAGCGAATTCTTTCAGTGATTTTGCGCTTGGCACACAGAGAAGCGACCGCGCCGACCAGCCGGCCTCATGTACGCGGCCGCCAAGTGTTGCCGCTAAATGCGTATCCGAGCGCCGACAGACGTTGCCACACATGGCCACACACACACACATATATAGTGTTTCTATGTATATGGGTGAGTGTTAAAAGCGTGAATGCTCAAGCACAGCGAGCGGTACTGCGGCTGCAGCTGGGGCGGTCCGAAGGGGCCGCAGCTCTGCCCATTTGCGGCTACTACTTGAGCTCCTAAGGCTGCGGCGCTGGCTGTCGGCGTTGCCGTGTGCCGCTTTTAGCGTTTCATTGGAAATTGGGTTATTGGGTCATAATTCAGTGCAGTTCGACGCAACTTCTCGATTTTTATTCCGTTCGGCGGCACGAAGCGACTGAGGCTTGCGCCGCTAATGGCTGCCACTAATGCAATATTATTGCTACTTTTGTTGTTTTTATTAGTTTTATTGTTTCTACACGCGCGCGCACACACACACACAAACACACGGACGGACGCGCTAGTTGACTGCATTGTGTCGCTGCATTACTTTGAGGCTATTTTATTTTTACATTAGTTTAATTTAAATGCATTTTTATACGGGTCGTTTTTGCTGCATCAATACTGTTGTTGTTGTTGTTATTATTGTTGCTTGCTGCGCGTTGCCTTTTTCGCCGAGCGTATTCGATTATTTGCTTCCCACTTTGTAGTGTTCAAAGTTCGTCATTACATTGCTTTGCTGTTGTTGTAGATGCAACTGCAATGGCAGCTGTTGTCATTGCTATTGCCGCTATTGTTGTTATTGTTGCTCACGATGATGATCGCTGTGTCACTAATTAGGTTACACGGTTTTTGCCTGTTTACGCTTTGTTTTCATTCCATTTTTATTTGTATTCATTGCTACAGTTGCTGATACTTTTGTTGCATTTTTTCGTTGTTGTTGTTGTTGTAGTTTTAAGTATATCATACATACAACGCAGTTGTCGCTTATTGTTATTGTTGTCAAATGATTTTGGAACAAAGTCAATTTTAAGTGAAAACAAGGACAATTTGCACTCGAATGCGACATTGCCCACACACAACAACAAACAGACGAGTTACGTACACCTATACATGCATGAGTGCACATCACTGCAAAGATTGGGGCGGCCATAAAGTCGGTGTTGACGTGTGCCGAGGCAGTAATTCTAAAAGCACTGTAATCGCAATCAAATACAAATTAAATCCACAAGTAAACATACCAACTTGCATGCATATTTACATACATACGCAGAACTTTAACCCATACAAATTCAAAGCTGGCTTTTGACAAAACATACAAAATCCTGAAACTATTTTTTAATATATTCAAAAGGTAAAGTCGGCTACGAATCGCCCGATTGGACTTTTAGCTACTGAAATCACGCCTCGGAGAGGTTAAGGTTCGTCTTCGGGAAGACTAAAAAGAAAACATGAACTGGCTTCAAAATTGGTAAAAACACTTGAAATGAAAAATAAGTAAACATGTGTCTGAAATTTTTTGTAAAATCAAAATCTGACAGGGCAACGATGGGTTATAAGTTTTTATGGAAAAAAAAATCAGGAATGAGCCAATTGACTCGATGAAAATCCTTCAAATGAGGAGTAATCCGATACGCAATTTTCACATTTTTTAAAATCAAAATTTGACGGGTCAGCAGTGGGTTAAAAGTTTGTGTGGGGAAACATGATTTAATATTTCTACAAATATGGTGAAAGCATTGAAAGTATTTACATTTTTTGGGCCCCTTGACTTCTGACTCCCATGCAAAGCCACCGGGTCCTGTTAGTCTTTCATATGATGTGACCAAAAATCGTTTTAACTGAGTGACATGCGCATAGCCTGTACCGGTATCGATGCTGCTGGGATGTGTCAGAAACAATGTTTCAGGTTTATCAGATATCCTCGAATTTCCTTCTGATTTTCCCATTTGCCTTGTTCCAATTAATACTCAAATGTGATTATTTTCATTGAATGCACTGCAATAATAAATATATACACTATCGCAATCGCAGAGTGTAAGCATCTAATCTGAATTCATTGCAATCGTAAATTGCGTTTATTTAAATCACAGCGACGAGGCGACACGTCCATTGTGAATGACTAACTGAGAATTCGTCTGCTGTTTGTTGTTGTTATTGCAATTGCAGCTGTTGCTAGATTTAATGACGATATGGTTCGCACTGACGTTGTTAATGATGCTGATATGGTGATGATATGATGGTAATGTCACCAACGATGCTAATAATGCAATAATATTCACAATAATGACATCAATGTTGTTGGCAATGAAGGCGGCTGCTAGAATTTCTGTAGCTGTGTTGGTTGTATGTTCTTCTTCTTTTTCATTTTTACGACGACGATGCGTAATGACTGGCACAGTTCCATATGTACTCATATGTGCTTTTAGTCCCCAATCGTCTGTCCAACTATTTAGCAGTCGTCGCGACGCGTCGGTGCAGCAACCAATTGACCAACCAACCCCCCGACCGCCTGCTCGTTCGTTCGAGACAATCAGCGATCATCAACTGTTGCATGCGTGAAAAATGAAGAAGCGACAAATCGAGAATATGAGAGTGCAGCAACATGTGTTCCATCGTTCCAAGCGGCCCGAAACTCTTCATTGACGACAGTGGCGTTGCGCGGCAGGAGACGCACGATGTTTGTATGCAATTGCTGTCACATCATATGGTAACTGCGACTGCTACGTGCGCAACAATCGTTTGACTGATCCTCAATGCTGACCATTAATATTGAATGAAGTCATGTTGCAGCCAACAGCTGTTGCACGGTCAAGCGACGCACAGTGTTGCGAGTTCATATAGCGTAGTGACAAAAACAGAAGGAGTGGTCGTACATAAAGGTAAATTTGGTATGCAGTTATTGCAAAGGACTTACTGTGCAAAATTTCAATGAAATCGGACTAAAACTTCGACCACCCATACAACCCTATACAACCGGATTTGAAGAAACTTCACATCAACAATGAAAATTATCTTAGTTCACAAAAGCTACATTCATAATATTTGCATTTTAATATACATTTATTTATAAATGTGTATATAGATAAAATGCGCTCATTTCAAAAGTGTTTGAAAATAAAATCTCGATAAATTGCTCCACAGCTGCTCAGAAGTTGCTCTTAGAAGGTTAAAATCTCTGACTGACTCGCACTAATTTGTCCTCTGAAATATTTATTTCGAACATACCTACCCCCTATCTTCAACCCTTAATGAGGCTCCCATACAAAATCATCGTTTTAATAAAGTGGGTTCCCGCTGCTCTCTCTTACCATATGTAAGACTGACCCCCATTTATTTTCCCTTCCGAATGTTTTTTCTATACACACCTAACCGCGATATCCAACTCTTAAGGTGGCTGCCATACAAAAGTAGTAATTTTCAATGGAACTGATCACTTGTCAATGTAGTAAAGTAAGCGAGGAAATATCGTATCTTGGAAACTGCTGAACCGATTTGAATAATTTATTCAACAATCGTCAACGTTCCTAAATGCAAAAAATACAAAATTAATTAAAGTTAAAAAATTCGCCACCAGAGGGCGCCTCCCATACAAACCAAGTTGCGAGGTTGTCAACTTTTGGGTTTGTACGAAGAAAGAAATCAAAGTGTATTGTCGAAACTCCATTAACCCTAATTTCCAGAATCCTCTAATGGAATGTTAGAATTATAATGCATTTATAAATTTAAAATTTTAGACAGTTTTTGTACTTTTTAAACAAATGTTTTCAGTAATTTAGCTCATATAAGCCTGACTCACTTCTGGGTTTACGTTACTTTTAAAATTCTGTGAATTAGGGTTAAGCCCTCTCCCTCTATTTCCACTATAAAAGTGATCGTAATTGATTTTCCAAAGCTATCTTCAACAAATTTTTCCATCAGCAACAGAGCATTAGTTGACCGATTGCTATTGGCATTCCACCAAACGATGAAAATATCGCGAATTTTCACTCAAGTCTTCACTGAAAAATGCCAACAACTTGTATTCGCGCAAATATGCACCAAAATAAAATGCCAAAACAAAATATCGAACAATTTCGAAAGTGATAAAAAGTGTTTTTTAAATCACCAGTTTAATCACCAGTTTAAACTCAGTTTTTATTCACTTGTTTTCTTTGTTTCAATTTCTTCATAACGGTACTTCTCAGAAGTGAGAAGAATCAGCGAAATTCAGCAGTAAGTTTTAGGGACTCGCTCATAATTGATTTTGAAATATTGAACCTCAAAGTGAAAGCAAAATTGTGCGGTTTGTACACAATTTTTTTCAGTGCTGTACTTAAAGAGCTCATAACTTCTATGTTATTCAACATTTTTTCTTGAAACTTGGGATTTCCCTTTATTGAAGTATTTGCAACACAACCTCATACTCAGATTTTTGTGGTTATAACATTGCATTTTGGCATTTTTGTGACTACTCGCAACACTGTGCGACGGGAGCACACAGCGCAGCGACGTGCTCAATTAATTCAGAGACTGATGCATGTTGTTATGATTTTTGGTTTCGTTTTCCTTGCGTGCTTCCTTTTGCGACACATTTTTCCAACATAAAACCGAAACGAGTTAATAAATGCAAGCAACACTTCTATGTTGCTCGTTTTGCAACTGAACAATGCCGAACATCGGACGTGATTGCGATACAAATTTCAAACAGTGACAACGCTTTCAGTGCATCTGGTGATTTCTCGTAGAGACACAAATGTGGGCGGTCCAAAGTCGAGAGGAATTTATTGGCAGACATTTTGCAAATTCGTCATCTTAAATACTCGACTAAGTGATATTGGCGGTAGTCACAACGCGTGGCTTTTTGCACTGGCCAATTTGTGAAAGAGCACACTTACCGCCAACAACAATAAAACATATTTAATGACACAAACATATACATACCTACATGTTTGACTCCGCTCCTTAGGTTTTAATTGTATGGGTTGTATGTTAAAGTGATGGCTCACAAATAAATTGTCTTCTAGTTTTTTCTCTTCTGCCAGTGCAGCTACCGCAAATCGTGAATGTCACTATGTATTTAATCCGAAAATCACTCTTGTCCTGGCTACTACAGCAGCCGCATACATCTCAACTCATTTGACACATTTAGTTTTCATTCTGTTGTTGTTTTTGTCGTAGTCCACACTCAACTGGCGACACTTATGATATATTCAGCAAATATTCAGCAGAGCAGGGAATAAAAAAGGGTGTTGCACAATATTCGTTCGTCATTCATGGTATGTTGGGACCATGTGTAAATATCACAACTACTTGGAAAGCAGATGGAGGACTACATGCAGACGGGCGACCAGACAGTCAGCCAGCCAGCCGCCTGCAAGTGAATTGCATGCAACAAATTCAAACATGAAAATTTCCAGTGTAGGAAATGTAGAGGGAAACCGAGAGGCGAGATAAAAATGGCGCAAATAATAAATTGAATTCAATGAACAATTTATGTGATGCAATTTATGCTATTTTCTGAAATATTTCGCCGCTCCCTCCCCTTTGCATTTCGTATGACATTATGCCATTGTTGTTGTGGCTGCGGTTGTTGCTGCAATTGCCAGCGCAATTGTGTCATGTAACCCCATTAGCATGCAACAAAAAGAACAGCAACAACAACACGTACATGCATGAATATGAGATCACCACGCCAACTGACCCACTTTAACAGACCACCAGCTCGCCACGCTGGCAGCCCCACCACTGCGCTGGGAGACAGCCTGCTGGTCAGCAAACAATTTGATCCCTTTTACCCTAATTCAGTTGACAACACTGGCAGCAAATGTGAGCTGCCTCGTATTGTAGTGAAATAATGTCAAATAAGCCGTGTGCCGGTCTTGCCCGACTGATTTATATCCTGCACCATAGAAATGGTCTAGCAAGAAAATTCGACTATTATTTAATTTTAATAACGCAAATATTGCGTTATGAACAAAATGGGCCAACAGCAGTAAGGGAAATCTCCCAAACATACTCGTACATAACTATGTATCTCACAAAATATTCACAAAAACATCGCTGTAATATTCGCGTATACTGAAAGCGCATCCTTTGCACATTATAAAGTTCGTACTGAAGGGAATACACCGTTCCACCCAGTGCAGGGTATAATGGAGCAGAGGAAAAAATACTTTTACAATGCAGTAGTTGTAGGATCTGACATTCTACGCGACTACAATGTGGCCGTTTTAAGATTGGAGCAACAGTTTGCGACCAGAAATAATCAATATGTCCGTACAACTTTAATTGAAACGTGAGTATGCAAAGTGTAGGACACACGAGAACCATTGTTTACATCTGGGCATTCTTTTTCGATGCTGTGTTGTATTTTTTTTTCATTTTGTAAAAAGCATTTAAAGTACTTTTTCGATTTGTATCAGTTTGTTTCCCTTCAGAGCATCAGGATTATTTTCAAGACTTTAACACGTTCGCGGCTGTGATTGCTTTAGCATTAATTTTCATAATGATACAAAATGACGCGAATGCTAAAACATTCAAATTGTAAAGCCTTCTTCTTCTATCTTATCTTGTCTCGGTGTATTTACAAATTTCTTTTACACGTTCGCGGACGAGAATGCTATAGCATTAGCATCATATAACGGTTAAAATATGGTATTCTGACTACTCTTACAATATTCATACATTGTGACAAAAAAGTATCCGGAAATTGTAATTTAAATTCCCCGGGTAAATGATATTTAAAAAAAATGTATTTGTTAACTTGGTAGGACTGTCCTTAATTACTATGCCAAATGTGAGCGCGATCTGTCTACCAGTTTGTTTATAGCAGCTGCTTAAGTCGGTACACCTCAGTAGTGCGTTGCGATTTTGTTGCGAATTTCCTTCAAAAAGAGTGCCGTGAACAGGTCTCTTCGGACATGCTGATCGTGCGAATTCTGATCCCACATTCATGGAGAGCATTATAACTGGCGATGATACATGGTTCTATGAGTTTGACATGCAAACAAGTCAACAATCATCGGAATGGAGGGAAAAAAACGAGCCGAAACCAAAAAAAACCACGCTAAAGCCGCTCAAAAATCAAGGTGATGCTTATTGTTTTTTTTCGATATTCGTGGTTTGGTGCATCATGAATTTGTTTGGAGGGACAGACGGTCCATAAGGAGTTCTATTTGGCCGTATTGAGGCGTTCGCGTGAGAACATCCGTCGAAAATGACCGGAATTGTGGAAGAACAATTCATGGATTTTACACGATGATAATACACCATCGCATTGAGCCACGATTGTGACCGAATTTAAAGCCAAAAATGCAATAAATACCATCGATCAACCACCGTATTCACCAGATTTGGCTCCGTGTGGTTTTTTCTTGTTCCCCAAACTGAAATTGCCGCTCCATGGAACCCGTTTTCAGTCGATCGAAGAGATAAAACCAAATTCGCTAAAGGAGCTGAAGGCCATCCCAAAAAGTGCTTATGAAAAGTGTTTCGAGGATTGGAAAAATCGTTGGCATAAGTGTATTGCATCTCATGGGGATTACTTTGAAGGCGACAAAATAAATATTGATGAATAATTAAATATTTTGCGTTTTATTTTCAATTTCCGGGTACTTTTTTGTCACAATGTATGTATGTCAAATCAGATTTCGTTTGAAAAAAATTGCCTGCTTTTTTTGCTATTCAAATCTCAAACATTGCATACATAAATACGAAATTATGCTCTGAAGAACTGTTGTACTAATATTCACCCTTCTCCTTGATTTGTAGATGTTTTTCTCTTTCATACTAATATCAAGTATTTTTAAATTTTGTTTAACATAGTGTAGCACACGATTACGAAAATATATAACAAAGTATACAAGCGTGTTCCTTGCGAAATTTGTGTGTTGTTACGTGATATTAAACAGCTCTCTACCACGCATCATGGTTTTTCGCGGAACTGTCACCTGACTTCATCTCTAATTTGCTTCATTTTTTTATTCTATGTACGATTTCAAGAACAAAGCCGCTGCCTTCAAATGCACAAAAAATTCGAATTTCGTAGCAGAGACCATGAGCAGCGGATAAAGACAAAACCCAAACGGAATCCGTCCGAATGAACTAACCAGAGATCAATGACATTCAATATCAATTTCGACTAGGCCTCAAGGAAAGAAGCAAAAGTAAAGGAAAGCAAAATAAAAAAGAACAATGAAAGCAAAAAATCACACAAAATCAGAAGTACTTAGAAGCCAACCAGCAAGGATAAGGGTCCGTCTCGTTGGGCTATCCTAGCTGCGCCGGACTACCTACGCCAACCAACCGTCTGGCCAGCGCAGCGTCGAAAAATCACACTCGAATCTTTTGTATCGTCAACAATTACACGTCGGTGTCTTCGGCTCATACAATGTGCTCTTCTTCACTTTTCCATATTCCTCTTCTCTTCATTTGATGTTTTATTGTTGTTTTGTTTGGCTCGGAGTCTGTTGGTGAGGACCATTTTCAGCTGGTCTCTTCTTCAGTTGGTTTGGGGCTTTTGTTTTGTTCCCTATTTTTCGTTATCTGTTGCTTGCTTCTTGTTTTTATACGCTTTTCCAATTGTTGTTGTTTTTGTAGACTTTTTTCGTTCTGGACGTGCGGTAATTGCCGCTCGTCTGGGAGAAACCGTACGCTTAATGGTCAATAAACTTTGCATTAAAAGTATTTGCCACATTTATGCTAATGCAGGCCTACGACCACGGCGGCTCGACGATGATGAATCGCCGGCGTTACCGCTGGTCTGCGTGCCGGCAGGTAAACAGTCAGCTGGATGATTGGGCACAAATATTTACGATGGGTACCTGCTCGCAATGGTGCCGAGTTTACTGATCTTCGAGACAGCATCTCTCAGCTGCTGGGCCTCGCAGACCTTCTTGGCTGCGTCCGCATGCTTAAGTGTTGGTGGGTATCGCATTTGGGGATGTTTTTCGAGTGGAGCTGACAGAAGCGATTCGATTGCTGGCCGCCGCTGTGGTCGCTGTCACTTTGCATCTCTTTCGCTTGGCAATAAATTACGACCGGCCGGCATGTAAACCGACGCACGTGTGCTGCGCCGTCGCTTTTTGTCATGTGTTGTTGTTATTGCTGTTCTTGTGCTAAGCTGGTCCGGTCTGGGACTGGGTCGGGAGATTTTTTTAGTGTGCATCGCATCAAACGCTATGAGAGGATTTCGTGTTATCTCTGCGTGCTCAACATAATCTTCGAAGCATTTGATCGGAATTGAATTCGAGACAAGGGGTTTTTGACCCATTCCATTCACTGGCGAATGCAAAGAGGAAGAACACAATCAACAGGCAATTCTAGTTTGTGGTCTCTTCTTTTAGTTGTTTTTTGTTTGTTTTATAAGTTTGGATTTCAAAGAAAAAACGTGTACTGTAATTTAAAGGCACATTGGACAAAATACCCAGATGGTCCCGTCTTTACTGAGATACCAATGTTGCTGTTTACTGCGTCCGATCGATACCGATCCATTGGTCTCATGAACATGGGCCGAATCTGATTTAGCTGATGTCGATTTCTAAATATAAAAATTGAAATTAAACAACAACAAGGCGAGTGTATTAACCTCTGCGCAGCAGAAATCACCTGTTGCAGCAGCTGCACCCATTTCGTTGGTTGCTTTGGTGAAACAACAAAGCTCACAAGGGGAATTTGTATGCATGCAGCGCGCATAATTACAGACACGGCTTCAACACACATAGCACTGCAACAAGCAAAGTAAACAAATAAACAAAATGACAAACCGGCACCGCCGGTAGAGCTATAAGCAAAACGGCGAACGATAAAAGATCTCAGTGCGCACTCATAAATCGAGGAAACCCCAGCCAATGGCTCTTTTTTGACTGTAGCGGCGAGGCGTTGAAACCGCCCCTACTGATATCTCCGTGCAAGTGCAAGTGGCTACGCACGCAAATACATACAAGTAAGTGTAATTGTTGGATGTATTGCACCACGTCAAAAATCACCATATCTGCCGCTTCATCATGCTTCGTGTATGGCGTTTCTTGGCTTGTTTCCATTTTGTCGTATTTTCGGGTTGTTGTTCCCATTCGCCGGCGCACAAGTCACATTTGGGAATACTCGTACGCCGAATTCAGACACATTAAATTACTCATAAATTGATTGCGTAGCGAGGCAGCGTGCGGCGCACGAGCAGTGCCGCTGACGTTGTCGAATTCTGAATAAGTATAAATGCCCATCTGGGTTATTCAACTTTTCCAAAATATCTACATTTGCACCCTAACCTTACCAACGCTACTTTTTCAGTTCTAGTGCCATAGGAATTATGGCGTAAAAGCGTTAGGATTTAACTTAATTGAGCAAACACACATTCGTTGAAACAACACGACATCAACTTAGTTACATTCAAAGTAGCGATGTTAATAATTCGATGGCACTGACCGGTAAACGTAGTTCATACATACATGCATATGTGTGCATGTGTTCCACAATCGCTAGCCGCGAATGTGTGCCTGATACCGATTCAAATAAAATATTTTGTACGCCACCAAATGCTAACCACATCGCGCACATTTGATTACGTGGGCGCAAATCTGCCAAAATCGAATCGCCGTGGCGCTGGATCGTAAATATGTACTTAGTTCCACCATAGAGCGGCTCAAATGAAAATAGGCCAGCACGCGTCGCGGCTAAGCAGCTGCGCCTGACAGCCGAAACGCGCGGTGCTGAGTGCGCACTTCGCCGCCGCCAAGTGGAAGCGAACGGCGCGTTTTCAATTTCAATTAAATTTTATAGACATCATAAAAATTGCATGCAGAGAATTTGCGCAGATGCCTCTTTGCGTCGATTACAAAATGAAAATATGCATTCTTATGTCAGTCATTCTCACACATTGCATTCATTGTGCAGAAGGCAACGGCGTAATCTTATTATTTTGCCATGAAATTGACAATGAAATGATAAATTGTGCTTTGTTGTGCATCTTTTACTATCAATGCGAAAGCAACTTACATATCCATAGTGAAAAAGTCAGTCGATTCTTACCTGAAAATATAAATAAAAAGTCAAGGGTTAAAACAAATACATAGGTGTATACATACAATATTTATAAAAATTAAAATAGGAAAATAAGAAAATTTAAAAATTGTGTACTGCAGTATCCAAGAATACAGTGACTTCGACATTTCTTTCTTTGGGAGGAGATGTTTCCAATTCATTTTGTCGGTTGGTTTTTGAAAATACGCATAGCCAAACGGATGTGGTTGTTTAGTTACCTGAGTACAATCATTCAATTAAATGTTTTTCTTTAAGTTTTCTATTATTACACAGTGCAACAATAAAAAAGGGACAAGATCTAACATATCGCATTCAGAAGAGGACCTCAGTACATGAAAAAGCGCCAGGGATTTTTCTCGGGGAAGTGGTGGCTTAGTACCCCTAACGGAAACTTTTAAAACATTATACCTTTTGTTTGTCAGAAAACGATGACGTTTACGTTAAATTAAAGCTAATGGTGTAACGGCTAAGAAAACATATCTTTTTTTTTTTGGCAAAATTTAAAGACAAACGACTTCAAGGTTAGATTCAGTTAAATCGCAAATGTTTTTAAACAAATTACATGGTAACTGCTTTATAAAAACATATCGAATCATATTTGATGTTATGTTGAATAGCATTTTATGCATCAGTGTAAAAAAGAGAATTTTTCATGTGCTGTTTAGACAGCCAAATAAATTGAGGCAATTTAGTTTTTAATTGAGTTTATTGCTTTTGCTTTTCACACACCTCAATTTAGCTTACATCTCAATTTAGCAGTTATCGAAAATGTTATCGAACATGTTTCGGTATTGACGGAAAAGAATTTGTTTCTGTTTATACATTAAAAAGTTCTTAAAATCATTTATTCAACATATAGTAAGTAATACTTGTTCAACATCCTTACTGATGCACACAATTTTTAAACGAATTTCCAAGCAAACAAATGTTAATCAACGTTTTTCGCTTCTGTCAGTTTCTCAATTTGGTTTTGGTTTGGTCTATTGTGAATCAATTTGGTTATCGATAGCAGCACGACTCAGGGTTGCATGGCGAAGCGAACTCAAGTTATGATCAATTTAGCGATAATTGCCCTTAGCTAAATTAAGATTTTTGTATGACAAATTAGGATCTCATCTTTGAGCTTGCGGCTAATTTCTCAGCCGTAATACCTTGTCGAACTATTTTGCCTGCTCTTTTATTTTCTCTTTTGTTTTTCATATTTTTCATTTAATGTTTTCTAAGTTTTTACTCTGTCAATTTATATTGGCTAGCACTCAGGGGATGCCCCCTAATAAATATGCGATCAGACTAGGGTGTGATAAAATTGATGGTGATTACTATGGCAGTGAGGCTTCGCTAACGTTCAATATAGATCGCCTTATTAGCGATCGATCTGAAGTCAATTTAGCACTTTCACATAATGCTTATGTATTTATAGCTCACAGAGTCAAATCAACACGAAAAGTTCGTGTTTGTCGGAATTTGTTTTTTATAAACATAACATAAATCTCATTTGTTTTTGAAATAATTTCTTAGAGAATTTTTATAAGATATGCTCGCCTCAGTCAACGCAAAGAGTTTTCTACGAGGCGTATTCAAAAATAGCCAACTGACTCAAATCGGCCACCTCGTTGCGCATATTCCTGTTGCCATTGAGCGCTTCAGCGTTGATATCATCTTCGAAAGGTACTCTAATTTTTCTTATTACGTCGTTTGTTTTTGCTTTGCTTTTTGCTTGCCTGTCAGGGCTGATGGAATACGAAACTACTGCGTAGGCAGACAAGCGCCCACACACACAAGCGCCACCCCCTCCCCACCTCCCCTCTCCACGCAACGTGTGGGCAGCATAAATCTAAGGCAAGCAGCCCCAGAACCGCCACCACCTTCAGCTGGCGGTGAATAACGCAACGACAACAACAACAACAATACGGGCGCGGGAAAGCAACGCCACAAAAGAAAGCTTTTACGCATACGCTCGCAACTTTCGGGCCACATCGACACTGGCAGCCAAATTACGCACCACAGCAAAAACACAAAACATAAACACAAAAGTAAGCAGCAAAAAAGCCAAATGTGTTGTTGGCATATTTTCGTGAATGAAAGTAAACGCCAGCGCCAACAACACAACCGCTGAGGCGGCGCCGCGGTAGAGAGCGCTCCGCGTCGACTTTGTATTTGAGACGCGACGCGTCGCTCGACCGAAGTTCCATGTATCCAGCGCCAACAGCGACAGCCAGCCAGACAGTAGCGAACGAAATTGGGGCCATGGGACGCCAGACAACAAAACCAAAACCCACAACGACAACGACAAACACTCCGTCATGAAACGGCCTGAAACTCAATGCGATCCGATGCGATGTGATGCGATGTGATGAGCTGAATTGTTTTCGTGTCGGAGCGAAATTTCGGCAGCGCTTACGGCGATCCACTCGCGCTCGCAACCGACCGCCTTGTTGACTCGGGCGTATACGTAACTGTAACTACGTAAGCGCGAACAATTCACGTTGCGTGAGTTCATCCCGGTCGGCGCTCCAGCCAGTCGTACGGGAAACGTGCAACGGGAACACACATATCAAACCGAAAACAACAAAGTCGAAGGGGGTACTCCGATTATGCGTTCAATGGGCCATCGTACCGTGCGTAACCGTACATTTTGTGTGTTTATTGTGTTGTTTTGCGCTGTTCTTCCACCGAGTGTTCTATGTTTTGTTTTGTCTTTTTCCTCATCCAGCTTTTGATTCTTTCTTTTTTGTGTGCTATCTGTGTTTTTATTCATTTCGCTACTTTTCTGCGTGTGCTCGTTCCTGCCTGGTCTGAATTAGTTGTGGCTGGGGCTGTGCTCATTCGACTTGTTCGACTGGATGGCGCTGAATCACTCAACGATGGCGACGACGCTGACGCCGACGTTGAATTTCTCTCAGCCGACGCTTGTGAGGCGGTTACGCACTTGCTGGCCGCTTGGCTCATTTTACTCTGCTTGTTTTCATTATTATTATTCTTATGTTCTTTGTTATTGTAGTTATTGTGATTGTTGCGTACTTTGCGTGTGCTGCTTTGTTGGAAGTACTGCAGCAAAAAAAATTAAAAATACTCTTGTGCAAATGCGCGTACATACGTACTTCAGACGGCACGATACGCGGCAACGAAATTCGCGCAAGTCTTGCTTCATTTCGTCAGCGTGGAGGCTCTCGTGCGTTGAAAACGTTGAATTTCGAACAATTTGACGCAATTGTTCTATTTGCAAGCTGGTCGTAATGTGAAATGTGGTGTGAGAACGCAAGAGAGGGAGAAAAGAGTTTACGGCTATTGTAACGGTACATAAAAAAGCTGGTCATGGATTTTTGGGGAGCGGGCGGTAGTTGAGCAAAACTTAATGAACTCCGACATTAAACTTGAAATGCGTTCTTTGGATTTAAGGAAAGTTTTTATTAGAAATCTTTAACCTTCGTCTTACCAAAGGCGCATCCGCCGCCATTTTGAATAAAACTCATAACACAACATTTTCTTTCCGTACCTTTGGAATTAGTATCAATTAAGGAGTAAAACTCGATTGGCAAAAAAAAGGCCTATCTTTAACGATTTATTTTGCGACTATGGAAAGTATTACAAGATTTCCAGATGGTTTAATGAGCACATACTGAGCTATGGTATGTACATTATTGAGAGTTTTATTGAAAACGATCGGTGCGTATTTGATAAAAGACGTACACAAAATTACAAAATTCAAGTTTAAACATAAAAACAGTTAAAAAACAATTTTTTTAGAATTTGTTTAGTAATTTGAAATCATAACTAGATTGGATCAATACTCCGGCATATATCAAGCAATAAAAAGATCACCCGGGTGGGTATAAGTAAATCGAAGGTTAAAAGTGCTTGTTCATAAATTTGTATTTGGATAAATTTATTATCGAATTGAAAGAGTTCAAAGACACGACTGGTCTCAATATTACGTTAGTTAGTTAAAGTTGAACTTCAAATTAAACTACATATACTAAAGAGATTACAAGGCCATTTACTATCGAATTATTCAATATAAAATAAAAAAAGTTTCCAGCTTGTGAGTCATAAAAAACAATCAAACATTTTTATGTAAACCGATTTTAGTTAGTGATTTAAAGATAAAAAGTTGTTTCTGGTCGATGACCTTCTATAAAACTACAGTAAAGCATTACTGCTATGAACGGATGCAGACTCTGCGCTCTTTTTTGTTAACCTAATTGCTCTGTTGATTATTAACATTAATAGCATAGCGCACTTCATCAAAGCATCTGGATGGTTCTCTTTCCCACAGATAGCTCGTCCTTGGTAGATAAACACGGTAACCTTAACCTGTCCCTAACCTTAACCTTCCAATTTAATATTTTTCATATAATTACAAAGTTTTTTCTTCCGAGATATGAATGCGTAAATAGCAAACAACTATAAGTCTGTGTATTTTTTCTTTTTTACTGAACAAAAATAAGAAGGATTATTAATTGTTGCAAGGACTTTTAATTGTTGTGGTCTTTATATGTTGTGAAACAAAAATCATGCACACATGTACATACTTACATACATACACTCACATGCCGCCCATTGACCTGCTGGCGTTCGAAATGCAACGCTTATATAATGCTGCCACCAAGCCGACGAGCGTCGCGAAAGCTGAGGAAAGAAGCGCCACTATTAGAGACTGGCAGCACAGATGGGATCGATCCAGCAAGGGACGTTGGACTTGTGCACTAATCCCGGACATCGCACGGTGGGTTGAGCGTAAGCATGGTGAGTTAGACCACAGCATAACGCAGCTACTGAGTGGGCACGGCTGCTTCAAGCAGTACCTCCACAGGTTCAGACACGAGGACGACCCTTTCTGCCCGCAGTGCCCATCGAAGCACGAGACCGCAGAGCATGTCCTGTTCGAGTGCCCGCGGTTTAAGTCCGTCCGAAGGGAATTAGCAGTAGCTCTTGGGGAGCATCCGTCCGTTTTAAACCTGACCGCACACATGTGTGACACCCCACGCAAGTGGGAAGCTGTATGCTCGGCCGCAGCCAGCATTATGAAAACACTGCGCGTTTTAGAACGCCAACGTAGGGAAAACAGATAGTCCGAGGTGGTGGGCACGATGCCGCACCCTACTGATACCAGGAAGTAATTCCTCGCAGGACGTTCCCTGGTATCAGTGTAGGAGATAGAAGGGTTTTTAGTGGGTGAAAGTCTCACACTCCGGCTTTCAATGCTTTTCCCTTCTTTAAAATAAAAAAAAAAAAAAAAAAAACATACATACACTCGACGTAAAACAAAAAAAAAATAAACTCGTGTGTGTTGGTATGTATGAGCGTATCCATACATATAACGCAAAAATTAGTGGCACAATTGACATTTGACTAACTTTAACTGTTGCCTTCTCAATAACAGAATTTATAAATTTATAAATTTATAAAAACAATAAAAGAGCAAATTTATGTGTTTGTGCGTGTGTGCGTAAACAAACAATAATTTTGTTGTTATTGTTTTCAGAGTTTTGTGACCCAGTTAGTGGCTCGCCCGACGTGACCCACAAACGCGAGTAACTCTACGCAATATGACTGTGCAGCGTACACACCAAAGCCGTGTCATTCCATATTCACACATGTGGACACACATACATATGTATGTACATTCTATGTACAAACATTGCTAGCGGCAAGCGTTTCATGCTGCAGACGGACGCTTGTGCAGTTCTACTACACAAATTCGTACATACATACATACAGATAGTGGATTTGTGATGTGTGCGCCAGAGTGAAGCCGACCCCTTTGACGATATTTAGTCACAAATTAGATACCACAGCGCGACTGTTTTTCGGTGGCTAAAGCTCTTGCATACCAAATAGAAAGTGAAGAGTCGGCGCATTGAAATAGAAAGCGCAATGCCGGCTTTGATGAGTGCCGCGCACTGTGCATAAAGTCAAAACATGAAATCTACAATCAGCAAACGCAGCCAAATTGCCAAAGATTTAAGTTAAGTAGTCATTTAGCTGAACACCTTTACAAGGTGGTAAGCGTTACTGGTGTGGATTTCATGTCAGCCAAAGTTGCTTCCAATCGCTCTTTGACTTTTAAATGCTTTCGCACGGGATGTGGCAATTACCTAACCTCAATGCGAGAGAAACCCTAATCGAGCATCAAAACTGACACGAATCTCACGCGCTCAGTTGATCTCATCTCTCACTCTTATTTCTAATTTAATTTTCTTTTTGTTTCCTTCATTGTTATTTTTTTGTTTACTTATTTTAAATTTAGCTTAAGTTTGTTATTCATTAATTTAGCCTGTACGAACCTTTTGTTCATCAACTGAATTTTAATAAAGAATGAAAACGAATCTGTCCTTTTTCTCATCGAGTTATTCAAAGTGACCCAGTCCAGCTCAAATATGCGTAGGCAATTAAGAGAACATAATTACACTTCGCGATGGCTCGACCGCACCTTCCTGCTCCACTTTGTGAAACAACAATACGATTATTTACATTTTAACCTTGGCTCATGAGTCTATTTTCGGGCGCGCGTCACATATCGGCCCAAAAGACTACTTACAACAGTGATGAAAGCAAGAACAACAACAACATTAAAGCATAAAAACAGCTGTGCACACTCATAAATACTCCCCTAGTCCCAAGCGTAAATCCCATGGCCGAAGCCGAACCAAACCGCCGCCAAAGCCTGGTCAATTTACCAACTCTTCCGCCGCCTGCGGAGTTACTGCGGCGCACGCATTATTTACGCACTTTTTATCTTTACACGCTGCAAATATAAAAAAAAGGCCGAAACCGTGCAGACACATTCACACCACCAGCGGAAACATAGCCCTGCATGAAATCAACAGTAACAACAACCACAACAACTAACGCCCAAATGACGACAATTACGGCAACGGCGCTGTGGAGTGTAATGGCCATGGCGCGGACTGACAATGGGGCTGCTTGGGCGACGACGATGGCCATGGCGACAGGGGTGATGGCGGTGACGTCGGACCTGCTCGCCTTTGTTATTCCACATATGTACATACATACATGCATATATGTGCATATATGTGTGGGTGTGTGCTTCTGTTGTTGACGACTGTAACACACGGCCCTTCCGCTCTGGTGAAAATTGCCACACAGTCTGATTAAAGAAGCGTTATTAATACTCGTGCCACGGCTCCAACACGCCCCATTACCGACGCCATGCACCAGCCAAGTTTTGTATCTGCCCCATCTGCCTCCCATGTCTTGCCGCTGTTTTTCTGTTTTCAATATACACATATATGTATATATATTTTTTTTGAGGAGGAGGCAATGTTTAACCCTCGCAGCCACTCTCGACCCACACTCAACGACATGGTGACATGCGAATAGGGATTTTTCCCCGACACCTACATATGTATGTATGTCGTTGTGCACTTTTTCTGGCGGTGCGTCGTGCGACTCAAATATTGTATCTCGCTTCCAACTCCTGGCTGCGGCTTTTTGCCATGCGAACGAGTTGTCAGTTTGATGTTTGGCGCTGCCGCCAACTTCGCGTTGACAGCACCCCCGCCCAAAAAAGCGGCCACAAATAGATGCATGGCACGAACGGAGCTACAACATAACCGTACTGCGAACCGTTCTAGCGGCAGCGAGCGGCACGGTGGGCGACGAGCGGAAAACCGTCGCCGCCGGAGTAACAGTACCCCGAATTAGGTCACATGAAATTTAATCAAATTAAAATGTTCTGGTGCGTGTGCTTTTTCGCTGTCTTTCGGCCTCCCACTCCCCTCTCGGCCATCGTGCGTTCGCCGAACTGCTCAGCGCGTCAGTGTTCTTTCTTTGGTTTATTTTGGGCGCTGCTTCGCTTTTTGCGTTGTTTACTTCCTTTTCTTTTATTTATTTCCAGCACGGAGTCTATCCGAATGTAGCTTAGCATAAAATTATGGTGTGCTGCGTTTTATTGTTGCTGCTGGTTTATGCTTCTACTTAGACCAGGCAAGCAAATTGCTGGGTCGCTGGGCGGGAGCACGAACTCCATTCGCTGCGGCACTGAAATCGTACGCGCCGAGATTGCAACCAGCGCCCATTACGAGCTGTTTAGTGTTTTCCATATTGTAGTCGGGGAGGGCAATTCAGCATTCAATTTACGCAGCAACAAATGAATGTGAAAATTCGAATTCGATACTGAAAACCCAACCAATTCTTGTCTGAAATCGCGGTCAGGGGTGAGATCACGAGCAAGGGAAATAGGAGAGTGGAATATTTCGAATAGTCACTAAATCAAAATGCAGTAATTATTATTCCATTGCGGTTTCAATTTCAGACAGATTACGTATTCACGATCTGTAGCTATCATTCTAAAAACGAAACAAATTTGAGCTAAATAACAGCTTTTGCTATTTTCAAACCCTTGAATAATTTTCGCCAGACCCTCAGTTGCATGGACCGAGATAAAGCAAACAAAATTCAATTAATTTTGTAGGCATCTCAGTGGTATCTCCAAAGAAAGCCGTTTGGGCTTTAAGCCAAACTTCCAAACTTTTTGAAAAGTAAGACAAAATTATTAACCCCACCATCAAGCCCGGTGTTTGTTGCGTTCACTTACTAACGACTTTCTGCGTATAATTTTTGTTTTATTCACATAAGTTGCGAAGGCATTGAGAAACATGTAAGTCCCGCTTGATAGTCGGAGTTGCGCTTTTCACAATTCCGTTTGCCGGCACACGAAACGTTCGAATTTTGTGCGTAGACCTGTCATTCGTTCGCTTTCCCTTCCTATTGCCCTGTCGTCTAGCGTTGGCAGCAAATTAACATACCGAACGCTCTCGCCGACGCGTGATTTAGGCAGTTTTCACAAACAAAAGAGCCAAATGCAAATTTGGCAGTGTCAAACGCCAACCGCGCCATTTCGGCCGTGTTACGGGCTGCAACAACATTTTTATGGCATAACCAGTTCATGCGCGAAATTATAGTAAAATCTTGTAAAGTTTGTAAGTTCCAGGCTAATAAAAACCTGATTATCTGTAAATTATCGCGTGCCGCGCGTGAGGAAATAGCGCGAAAAGTTCTCAAGGTAACGGTTAAATGATTGCCATTTTTCATAAGATTAGTTCCGATTATGTGTTTATCGCCCAAAATCAGGCAATTTTATTCGTATTCCATTCATTCCACATACAATCGACAAACGCGACCTGGCAGAATCAAAACTTAAAGCTCACACGGTCGAATCGAACGAACGGCTTGTCTATCGGTTGTTGGCTGGACATATCATGACCATGAATTTGCATATCAATATTGCTGAAATATTTTTGCGGCTTTCATATTGTTGTTATTTTTGGTTTTGCTTTCATTAGCGACAGATATACTTTCACTTTTTATACTATTTTCAGCAATACGCAAACAAACTCATACGCTTCCATATGTATACATACATACACACGCATACATGCATACACACGTGCATACATATGTACGTACACACATATATATATAACCATAAAAAAAATCAAAAGACTCGAAAAAGGCATTCAAAAAAATACTTAACCTACATTAACTGTAGGAAAACAACAACTGCAATAGCAACAGCAACAAAACAAAAAATATGTAACAAAAGACAAGGTAAAATGTGGTCGAAAATGTATAAAGCGAGCGAGCGAAGAAGAGATGAAAAACGGCTCCAAAAGTTTTGTAATCAATAAAATTTACACGCACACACATCGAAAACTTATCAGGGGCACTTGTGAAATCAATTCCACGAGAAGAAGCGAACAATATCATCGATCAACCTTTGCAAAAGTGTAAAATAAGGTGGAAGAAGCGGTGTGGAGATTAAACAATTAAAGCGATAAAACGCTTTGGGGCATACGCCATACACACGTGCGCGCATGCCAACGCGTATGTGTGAGTGTGCACCTGTGTTGTCCCGATTGCATGCAAATAATTAATAAAAAATAAATAATATGTATAGTATCTTATGCGAGAGAGAATCGTAAAAAATGCATACAGAATTGAAAAAAATTGATATTTTACTGTCCACATTAAATTAATGAAGAATATAAATGAATTGAAATTAAAAATATTTACGTTGTATCTACAAAATTTGAATTGGCAGTGGATGTAACTTTTGATAAGAGTATACATTTAGGAGCATGTTACATGTTTTTCACATTTAACATGTTTATATGGAATCAGAAATTCTGAAAAAAATGACTGTTCTTACTAAGCAGAATTCATGTTTTATTCTTTGACATTGGAAAGACCATTGCGGTAAGTTTGACGGTTTTGCATTTTAAAATGGCTGTGTTTTCATTAAAATTTTTTTATAAACTTTTGCTTTTGTGACTTTTATTTTTTATCGAGTTCTATAATTGTGTGAAAAAAAAGCCAAATCCAACGTGTACTTTTCGAATTATCAGTGGATATACCTAGAAGAAAAGAAAGAAAAAAATACTTAGAAGGACCAAATGCAGTCCTTTTGCCCGCAAGCAAAATCACGAGGATTTTATCGATATTATATGAGAGTAAAGTAGACATTGCATTGCATCCATCGCAAAACAATATCATTGCAATGTTTCTGCGTATTTTTTATTTTTTTTTCAATCTAAAATGAGTGGGTAATTGATATATTTATAATAATCTGTCTGTATGTATATGTAATAATAATAATAATAATAATTGACTGGCACGACAGCCCGCTTACGCGAGACTAAGGCCTAGCTTCCCGCAACCACCCGTGTTGTGCGTGTGAATTTGTACGCGGGTGGAAGGGACCTACAGTTTTATGCCGGTTCCGAACTGCAGGTTGTATGTATATGTATGTATTTAAAAAAGTTTGAATGAATAATTAAAAATGAATGAATGAATGTCAAAGCAAAATTTACTTTTGCCGCCATTTGCAAAAGTTATAGCATCTGCCGAGAAGGTGATGACTTTTGCGCCACCCTGTATATATTGTGGTCTTTCTAGGTATGGAACATTTTTGGTCCTTCTAGTGTTAAGTTTTATGTTTTACCCAAGCTTTGATAAATTTTTCAAAGGCTAATTGAGATTTGCGGATTATGGGGATTCATCACAGTCAACTCAAGACTAAAATATATAAAAAGCAGTTGTGGCGAGATACTTTACGTTTATCCTTCAAATTGCCATTTCCAGAGCCTTTTTTAAAACAATTTGTAACAGATAATAAAATAAAGCATACATTTTTTCATTTTAGTCAATCGTTTTTTTTAAAGATCGCCGAATTCCATTGTATAATGGTATCAAGGTATCATAGGCCAAGGAGCGCATTAAATATAATTCAGTCTCAAAGGTAGATGGCAATCTAACCATAGACCGTCAATTAGGGTCCGTGGTATATGCGGAATGTTATTACTTTAACAACCATTTCGAAATTCCTACGAGTTCAAAAGCGGAAATTACATTCCTCAGATATAAATCAAAGCATCAACGAAACTGAATTTAAAACTATTTGGACTAATAGGTATTCTCATAGGTATTATTGTTCTGACAACGAATTCATTAACCAATTTCAAATTTTCTAGTGTATAATTGTAGATACCTACTTGTATATATGAGGTCTGTTAAGAAAGGTGACATTTCAATTTTCACGGACTACCTACATTTGATTTTCTATATTTTTTATATTGCATTGGCTCAATATAAAATTTTTCGAGAAAAAATAAAAAGCCATCTTTTCGAACAGTGATACGCCTTCACCTCTAATTGTTTTCAGCAATGTTTTGCAGATCTGTTACAGCTTCTCGTGTGAAGAGATTTCTATTTCTCTTCTTAACTGGCCATAACAACCCGTTATCGGCTTACGGCCGATCGCATCCCAATTGAAAGTAAGTAATCTAGAAAGCCGCAAAGTCAAACTACTTAATTCTGACACATTCCAGCAGTCATCTCAAGTCTCCAGCAATCGCGCACTTCAGTCGAATTTGCAACGGCATTTTGTAATTCGGCGAAGAGTTATCGGCGATCGCAGAAAACTACCTGTCAGCCCATTACTCCACCCGTCCACATCAATTTCGGCGTTGATTAATTTTTCTAACTTCGCACTGTGCATTTAATTATTTTGTTTTGATTTATTGAGCGCTGGGGGAAAAATTCGTTTCGTTGCGTTTTGTCGCTTGCGTTGCTGGGTTTGCTGGCGTCCACCTTTTCGTAAGTTCAAAACATTTCAAGTTGACCCACATACCAGGTATTGGCCGCAGTTGTGGCCGTACGAGCGCGCGCAGATGAACGCCAATACGCCCGGATGCACACACTCAACGATAAAACCAAATAAATAAATAAGCAACCAAGACATAACAACAACACCAAGTTTTGGAAAGGTGTTTTGGTTCGGTGTTGGTATTGCTGTAGTTGTGGATTTTTCTGTTTTTGAAGAAGGAGACTTAACCTTCGAACGCTATCGAAGAGTGCGCCGGCCACTAATGACAGCAAAGGCGGTGGTGACGTCGATGCTGGTGGCGACATTCATGGCATCGATAATTTTGGTGCTGATGTCGAAACATCTATCGTGCATTTTCTTCAAGCTTGTGAGCAAGCAGACAAGTTTGGCCTATCTGCCGGTCACTAAATAACTCTTCTATCTTCTCTCTCGGCTTTAAAGTTTAGAAACAAGTTTTCGAAATTGAGGAAGCAAGTGTATCTCTAAATCCGAAGGTAATTAAATCACTCGACTCATTTGACTGCACAAACTCCATCAACGCGCTCGGCATGACGCTTCCAAATGGAAGATGTTGTCTCTTGTTGCTAATAAGTAAACAGTTATGCGGCAGTAGGCGTCTTCTTTGCTTGCAATAATATCTGAAACTTAAACGTTCCAGAAGTCGGATACCTATACAACATATGTATGTAGCTATGTGCATTTTAACGAGTTATAACTCTTAAAAAATCGATCTCTGTTATCACTAAAACAAAACCAATAACAACCATAATAAATGGTCTTCCTCAATGGCGAAGTATTTAGCTTTTTAATAATCGCGTAAATATGCAACGCAACGCCAAGTGGCGCAACGTCGAAGCGACAGCAACAACAACCTACCGCTCTTGACGCTCTCACTCTCATTGGGCACAAAGCGGTTTCAATGTCATTAAATTTAATTACCGTAGGTAGGTTAACAACAACAACATAGGAAAGCCAAAAGAAGCAAAACGACAGCAACAAAACGAAATTAAGTGCAAAATTTCGGTAGAGGTTAAGTGGGCTGCAATTAACGCGAGGCGCGTCGTAGCCGAGCGCAACGCTGCGCGGCGACTATTTACGTTCGCGCTGGTTGCTGACACTTTTATTGCACTTGACGGTAAGTTCGGCGCTGGCCAGCACAAGCATGGGAATATTTTTGATGACGCCTCGCCCGGGCACGCATATCACACACAGCAGCTGCTAATATCGTCAAACACGATTCAATTGCGCGCTGGAATCCAGTGCGCCGCCGACAGTGAGTCTTTTCGAACACGGCAGCAGCAGCAATTTGATTGCCGTTGTGACGTCCGTTTCTGTTAATTACATTGCCGATTGGCTACTTACAGCAAAACAATCATATTTATCATGTTTGCTGCGGCTGAGGCTGTTGTCGTTCGTAATTGCAATTTCGATTATTGCTACTAGTAGCGGCAACACGCGCGCAACAATGGTCGCAATCACAGCCACAGCGAGATCTCTGCATTTCACCGCAACAGCGGCTCGAGCAGCCAGCCACCGCAAGTGCCCCGCGGCGGTCAAAATGCGAGTGCGAGTGTTGCATGTTTTGGCGAAATTGCGGTTCGAGGAAAGTCGTGTTTCCTTAATATTACGGTTTGTTGCATGGAAATGAAGACGTAAACAAGAAAAAGGCCATTCATCGCCACTGATTTGCAGTTGCGCTGATTGTCTGCGTTGTTCGCGACTGCGTTGTTACTGTTACAGCCGTGTTTGTTCGCTGTTATTTATGCATGAGTTGAGTATTAAAAGAAATACGGAAAATAATTTGAATGTCGACCACGCAAGTGCATGAAAAAAAACTGCTAAGTGCAGGTTCAGCGCAATGCAGCGCACGTCATTCATACAAACGTGGCTGGGTCTCGCACTGAGGACAGAAACGTAAAAGTACCAAATGTCAATACAGTGTGACTTAAAGTTCTACATAGGATAGGAAATACTTCTAGGTCCGATGTCTGGCATAGTTTTCCAACTTAAATCTAACTAATGTAAACTCTCTGATAAATAATCTCAGAAATATATCCTTAAACTTTTGGAGTCGTAATAGAAGTGTCATGCTCAACAAACTTGTCTAATAGAAATATATGTCTTAGAAGTGACTTCATGGTTAGGTTGTGTGTGTGTGTACTGCTCAGAAGTCCCATTATTAATTATTTTAGGTTTTGCTTTTCGGCAAAGTATCAAAAGTATCAAAAATGGATTTTCGAATTGTATCTATTGGGTTTTATTTTAATACAGTTAATAGTCCAGAATAGAGAAATATGAAAAACAAATATAAAAAAGTTATTAATAAAATCACAGGGTGACATTAAAGTTGAAGTTTTAAAATAGAAAATGAAACAGTGTAATAAGTTAGGATCAGACTTCCAACTTTGAAGGAGTCTGTAAGGCGTATTGCAAATACGATTGGTTTTGTTTTAATATTAAAGAGTGTTATTATTATTATTTACGCATTTGCGTAATATGAGTTTTTTTTAATGTTGAAAATACCTACATCCAGTAGGCGTGGCATATTCAGCCGCTTTTTGGATTATGTCTCTTTTCGCCCTGCTTTAAAATTGAAATTCAATACGTTCAAAATATCTCTTTATTTGCAGAGATATTGAGATTTTAATATTACTTTTATATGGGGAGTGGGTGTGTCCGTCAACCGATTTTATTAGTATTTTCTCCAGACATATATTTTCATAAAAAAAATCGTGTGTGCCAAATTTAATTAAACTAGGACTACTCTCTCTACTTTTGGCCACAGCTAGTAGAGCCTCGTCCCTCATTGTCACCGCTGGAAGATAGGAAGTTTGACTCAACTCCTGTGGTCAATTCCGCGGATTCGATTTCCTACTAAAATCCATGTATGTACAGGACAGTTGTGGGGTTTAGTACAAAATTGGGCAGTACAACACCCATTCTAGCCATTTCGTTTGCTGTTTCATACTCAGCCACTGCAGAGTGGTCAAGAATGCAGACTTCATGTCCTGTTCGGGAATTCGGGATTTAGTTGTTAGGGTGTTAGTTCCAAGGCAATAATGTATTAAAAATTTAATTTTTATAGAAGGTGACGGCCGAATACTGCCCGGTGTAACTACTGGGCAGTATTCGGCCGCGATTGATGTAAAATTATTCTTTATTCTTTCTTTATTCTTTATTCTTCCATATTATAAATACTTATGAGTTATAGAGGCGCGACAACCTAAACCATGCTTCTATCTTGTATGACAACGACCAAAAGAATAGTGGGTATACTCGCTCCTGAGCGGGGTTCGTTTTCATTGATTACACACTCATCATGTAAATAGTTGGACGAGGGTAGGACTCCTAAGCGACAGACGCACAAATATTCGCAAAAAGGTAATTGAATTTACAATTTTTAAATTACAATCTTTTTGGAAGATCTACTAAAGATGCAAGCAAGAGCAATGCAAGTACCTAATGTAAATATTTTTTTGAGTGCAATTTGTTTCGTGGTGAGAGTACAAATTTTATTAATGCTTACGTAAACAAAAATTAAATTTGGCAATTTGAATTTTCATGTGCACCAGTGCTACAACACTGAAACGCTTTTAGACATATATTTGAATTTTAATTTGCGAATTTCGAGAAACGAATAGCTTGTGAATTTGCAACCGAATGACACAGACACTTTCAGTGCAAACGAAGCATTTTAATGTATTTTAATTATTATTTTTTTTTTAATTTTAAAATTAGTGAAGAAATATTTAAGAAGTCACACTTTAGAAAAATGCTAAAACTCTCATTTTACTTGAACAAGTCAAAGTACAAAAACTGTAGTGGTTAGTGCAACAAACCAAATTTTCATGAAGTTTTTAATTAGCAAGACAACAAAATTATTAACTCTCATTATTAGCCATAAAATATAATATTATCTTATAGCTAGAAGTCGGTGCGCGACTCACTCGAAGTTATCGAATCGTGGAACGCTGTTGCCCCATGTATCCTTAACGGCCCATTTGAGATCCTTCTTGTTACATGTTCTATCGTTTTATTTTATATATTGCAGCCTCCTATTTCTTGTCCCTCCCCCCTCCTTCTTGCATTTTTGTATGTCATTTGTGTTTTCCCATTTATTTGTGTTCGGGCTTTATGCGTCCTTTTTTCTGCTTTAACTTCGTTTCGACCGTACTTCCGTCCGTTGGCCCTGCTCGCAACTTTCATTCGACTGCCACCTGGCTCAGCCGGCACAGTCGCGCCGTCACTTTGTCTTCTCGTCAGCTATGCGGCCAACTCGTCAGCATTTTTATGGTTTTGCGCACAAATATGCGAGTTCTGCAATATTATTGCCAAGCGATCAACTGTCAACGCCTGTTTTCGCCTGTAAACGGCTGCCCGCTTGCTGCTTGTCATTCGCGGCTGCGGCTGCGGCTGCTGACATTGTGGCCTCGAAATGTATCAAGCGCACAGCGAATTTTCGTTTGTACCGTTCGTTTCCTGTACCGCCAGCACTGCCACTGATCTCATTATTGTTGATGTTCTTACTGTCGTTGTGGGTTGAAAATGCCAACAAGTAAAAATATCACCGCGAGCCAATTACGTGTCAAAATGATGCCGGCAAGAATTTCAGCGTACAACTAAGATTTCTTTTATGTTTAATTTCATGTTGCTGCCTCTCGCGTGTGCGTCTCTCATCGTGCTGCCAAGTGGCCAAGTGTCATTGCGACCAGCACGTTTGATGGCCGCAAAGTGAAACGTCTGTTTGACCTTTACCGCTGAACATAAGCGAGCAGGTATGAATCTCTGGCAGTGAATATTTCTTTGACAATAGACAAAAAATGGCAATTGTGTTTTTTTTTGCAGTTGTTGTTGCGCCACAACCATAAAAAAGAGCCGGCATTATCAGCAGAAAAGCAAGCAGAAAACGGGAAAACACTCCCAACTGCGAAATTTTCCCAAAGAAAACCAAACATTTTCGAATCACTCTCGAAAATATCGTGTTTACACAGCATGCAGCCTGTGGTGGCAGATGGAAAGCGACAAAACGAAAGATATGTTTATAAAAAACAATCCAGGCACAGGCTGGGCAAAAATTGTCTGTGGCGTTTGTGTTGACCTGAGGTTGAGGTTCAGGTTGAAGACGGGCTCGGCCCCGGCCGGCGACAAGTTGAACGACTTTCATGCACTTTACAAATGTAAAATTTACTTGCTGTGGATTGGGGTCATAGTTGTAGCTGTGGCTGGTGCTAGCAATGCCGTCGTGACTAATGGCTCATTAGCTGACTACAAATGCCATGCCAACAATTTGGAAATTTCACATTTACGACAATTTATCGAGAGGGAAAACTCGTGTGGTGGAACATTTCAGTGTTTGCTCTAGCGATGATGGGCTCAATCAACGATTGCTTCGAAATACACAAAACCAAAAAAAAAAAATATCGACACCTTATCGAAAATAAATACTTCCTTATGTATTTAGATGACTTTGCCTGCAGTAAGCAGCGGTGAAGAATTTGTTTAAATTAGTGTGAAACGTTGGCTACGATTTTCTTGTGTGTGCCTCACCTTTGAACTTTTCCAACGCAGTACTTGGCTGCCTCATAGCTTTCGTAGCTTTCAAATGGCTGCGCAAACTGGTATTTATTTCATCGCTCTTCGAGCATACTTTAACAGCAACAGCGAAGCGAAATAGTTTCGTGTTTATTAAATCACTTCAAATGCGGCAGTGTATGTGTGTGTGAGTGTGTGTGCGTTGCTGTATGCATTGGCAGTGAACGTACATTTCTTCTGGCAGCCAATTATGGTTTCACTTTAAGATTCGCCGTCATGCTGAAACACAAATCACTCGAACAAGCCAAATGCTGTGTTATACGCGCGCAAGCCGGTAAACGGTTGTGCGCGAGTCGAGCTGACGCGGCGATGACGTAAAGCCCGAATGCTCGAGAGGTCTCTGGCAGCAACACATAACAGCATTCGCCATAAAGCTGTGCAATAAAGAATTTCAAATGCTCGAAAATGTGCTTCAACCGCGACAATATTGGCGGTATTCATGATATGTGGCAACTGTGCTGAAATATCAATGCGTCCAGCTGACTTTTCCTAAAATACCAACCAACTTTTGGTGCATCACTGAATTAGGGAAAAGTAGATACTCCCAAAATCTATTTAAGCATTTGAGAGAAGAACAACAAGCAATATGTGGCCGATGTCATAATTCGGCTTGTAGATTTGCTACTGATCGTGAATGCCGCCAATCTGAAGTGAAGTGAAATTGGCATACAAATCGGTATCGCACTTTGAAAGTGAAACTGTTGATATAGACAGCTTCACCAGCAGTTGAATCGCTGCGAACTAGCTGCTGTCTGCGTTCTGTTCAGAGAGCAGCAATGCCCGAAAAACGGTATTCGCTTAGACAATCATAAACTACTGGCCACTTTAAAGGTGTTTTATTGCCGCTACAATGCTTGGCGACGGCCGTGCGTGCATCTCTCCCATTAACGCGCCCATTGTGGTCTAATTGAGAGTACACACGTAACCCGCGCAACCACATGATGCATCAACAGCGATTTCTCACTGACCATTAGATGGTGTACAACGAAATGCACTCGCTGGCCCTCGGCTCTTCACTGCAATGATGATGCCGCAGTGATTATGACACTGGGTCCACTTCTGCACACTACCACTCGGCACTATACCCGGATCCTAGTTAGCCCGAAATGCACGTTGCTTGTCCCCCAGCTCGCACATGCCATGATAGAGGCGCACGTCACAAAAGTGCGTCCACCCCCCAATCAGTGCGTCAATAAACAATGGCACCCATTGTTTTTGTTGTTGTGCTTTCATTGCCGCACACATGCAAACAAGTGTTAGCAGAGCTTGTTGTTTCGTTTCGACATAGCTGAACTTTGGTTGAAAATGTGGTTTGTCGGCGACGCACGCCGCCGGGTGGTACTTCGACATTCTTGACACTCTGCTGTGTGTCGTTCCGGCTGTTGCTTTCTTTTTATACATTTTTGTAATAGCAAAAAGAAGTTCAATATGCGACGAAAGCGCGAAAAGTTAATGAGATACTCAAATGAAGCAAGGTCTAACTAAATAAAAATACGGCAAACTTATTTCAGAGAAATTAAAGAATTTGCTTAACCCTTTCGACCCCAAAGTTGCCTGAGAGCAACTTCACTTATTTGTCATCTTATGGCAAAAGCTACAATTGATTTATGGGTTTAATTTAAGTAGGCACCAACAAATTAATACTTTTAGAAGTGAATTCAAAGCAAATTACAAAAGTTTTACTGTTATCCCCAAAATAATTTCCAATAATTTGCAGCGATTTCAGGGAAAGTTTGAGTTCTAATTGAAGTCTACGAATTGGGCGCGTTTGATCAAAACCCTGTTTCTTTAATAATGGTTAAATAAAATCAAAAAGTGATAATTTTGTATTTCTGCATAAATATTATATAATTTTTCTGTAATTAAAAAATATTGATACAAAATTTATTTAACCCGTTTTAAGCTAAAATTGTTCAAAAGTAAACTAGCTCTAGAACTCTAACAAAGAGGCGTGCCGACTTCAAATGTCGTGTGCACACTTCTTAGGCAAGTGCTTCGTGATTTAAATACCAAAAAGTAATATCGAGACACAGGGTAATATTCGGGGTCCAAAGGGTTAAAATAAAACAATATCGATTTACAATATTTTATTTATTCATACAATGCCCTTCAAAAGTATTATCTTCTTTTATCTCATAATTTTTTGTGAAATATTGTAAATCCGGGGGTTTGAGGTTGCCTAAGAGCACGAATTATACACTTCATCACCTTAATCGTCGAACCATAAATCAATGGAGCCACTATTGGCAGATTTAGGAACAACTAATGCATAATAGAAGAATAGAATAAGTGTTGGTTTCGATGCCAAATTAATTCCAGCATGTTAAAATGTCTGACAGACATGTCACTTGATATTGATCGAATACTTTTGTCATATGAAATCTGGTCAGTTTTTGATTTGTTAAAGAAACTAAAATTTCAGAGATTCCCGCAATCTTCTTCAAACCGCCGCAAGTCTTGTACAAGTGAGGGCTAATTCCCAGCAAGTGAATGCGTCATTATGTGTGACAATCAGAGAACGGTCAACGTTCAATGTGTAAATGTGTGTATACAATGCAATGAAACCAAAAATACTGAAAACATTAGAAGTCAGTACGCACAGCACTGGCGGCAGCTAGCACACGATGCCGCTGCCGGTGTCGGTATCGGTGCCGTTGCCGGCACAGCGACCGCAGTGGTTGTCGCTGCTTCTATGTATTTTGCTGTTGTCATTGACGCCGCTGGATGCCAGCATGGACTCATTTCGAATTCCTCTTGCCACTTGCTGGCTGGCATTTGCGTTTGCATCCAATTTTATAATTTTTTGCTTCTCGACTTTTATAAAAGTAATTTCAATATGCAGAGATAAAGCAAAAAATATTTTTAGTTGACCATGACAAAACTTTAGAAACGAGTTCAAAGCATGAAAAAAACAAAATGGAAAAAAACACACTCGACACACACGACAGACGCATTTACCGTCGTCTCTCGTCTCTCGAGTTGATGTCGTTGTGGTCGTTGTCTTTGTAGTGTTCAAGCTAATGAAGCACTCCAACTTGTGTCGCTGTTCGCGGCGGATAAATGTTTTGTATGCGCGGAAACGATTGTTCATACATACATAAGTATGTATGTATGTACATTAAACTGACTAGGCGAAGAGGGCATAAAGAAGCGTGCAAACCTAATTTGACGTCGAGTGTGCCACATAAGCGCCAAGCCAAAAAATTGCAAGACTAGGACAAGCGCACTGCGGTTCCACCCCCAGGCCCCCTGCCGCCTCCTCGCACCCCAAACATCTGCAATGTGTGTCGATGTATAGGCGCCATTAATTAGGCAATGTTCTGTGTTACAACTGGGCCGGCCTCTGACGCGTTCTCGATTTCGCTCCCATTTGTTTCCTTCGACTCGGCTGAGCCACTCGTCGAGCGCTTCACGCATTTCGAGGCTAACGCCGCCATTACAAATGCAAATAGCCAGCCAAATAAAACTACAACTATATACAAATGGCAGCGTTTTATTGTTGCTATTCGTTATTGTAATTGCCGTTGTTGTTGTTGTTACAGCATTGTTTTGACCTCCACTATCGTTGAAAAGTAGAAGAGAAACGAATGAAAATTTCCGTAGAAAAGTTTTCTTTTCGACTTTTTGAAAAAAACTCTGAAGCAAACAAATAAGAAAGCTGGGCCATGTGATGCTCACGTGTGGTGCGTGGACCGTTCTCTGAAAAGCACACCCGTACCCAATAACGGCAGTAGCGACGCACCGCATCGTACCGAAAAATTGTATGAAATCAAAATGTTGTAAAAAGCACACACACACGCACACATCGGACACACGCACATATACACGCATTAACAGCAGCGAAAAGACCTTAAAAACTTGAAATACAATAACTATGGAGAAAAAATAAACAAAAAGTCGAGTTGAACTGTTTTCCATACGCAACGAAACGCAACGCAACGCAACGCAAGTGGGCAAAGTCCAAACTGTCGAAGGCGGCCCGTGTCGCGAGCGGTGTGAATTTGCCGTCGAGCTGTGCGTCGGTGTGGATGCGGATGCGGGTGCCGGCGTTGGCGCTGTTGCTGTTGCTCGTGCCCGCGCGGAGTGTTGAAAAGATGCAGGAAAATATTGTACACAAACTACGTAGCTGTAAATGCAAGCAGCCGCAACAAAACACAACAATGAGCAGCAGAACTTACATTTACTTAAGCACAAAAAGAAACAGAAAGACGCTCAATACAATAACGAAAATGCTTGTAATTTTGCCTTTTACGTTTTCGTGCTGTTGCCGGTTTTGTGTTATTATTATTTTTCAATTTAGAAACTTCACTTTGCTCGAGTTGGTTTTTGTTCAATTTTGTTGTCTAATTCTCGGAGCTTACCGTTGGACGTGGAACTTTTCGAATGATGATAAACAATTGAAAAAAATAACCGTTGCCTGAAGCTTGTTGCGTGCAGTTTTCGTTGCATAAATAAATTCAGGCAATGCCAGTTTTTACTCAGAGTACTGAAAGTAATTCTAAATAAAATTGCTTTTGTAAAGACAGAGTTTGAAGAAGGCTAAAATGTTGAAATTCCATCTGCACAAACCGGTCTGGCTATCTGGCCCAAACACATTCAAAGTCTGAGAAGCAAACTAAATGCTCTTCGTTGTTACAATTCCTTAGTTGATACAGTTCCAAGCACATCGCAATCCGCACTAGGCTTCATTTCACTGAATGTGTATATGTACATATGTATGTACATAATAAGAGTCTAACATATTGAATATTACAAACATATTGGCCCAATTTAAAACTCTACACAAGAAGACATGTTTAACTTGTATCGTTGGCTCCTTCTTGCTATACGAGGTTTGTTAAAAAAAGTGTTGTTGTTGGTTTTTTAATTTTTTACTTTGTTGTTATATTGCTACACATTTAGTTTATTTTCAACATACATAAAGGTTACACGTGTTTTGGTGTGATTGGCAATTTTTTTGTTATCGACAAAATGGATCAATGGCGAAATATGATTAGTGCTCCAATCTACTTCAACTGTTAACTGTGGCATTTGACGAATCTACGTTGAGTAAAAAAAATTACAAGTGGTGGCTTTTCAAAGAAGGCCTAGAAGAAGTTAATGGCAATGGCCGCTCTGGACGCTCCAGCACGTCACAACCAATGAAAAAATTGAAGCAGTGAAGAAAATTATTATGGAAATAAATACTATCGAGAAGTTATGCGTCGTTTGCGTAGCAATACGAAGAAAACTTTCGCAATTGTTGCAAAGCAATTCATTGGCATTTGGATATAAAAGACAAAGATATACAGTAGCAATTCATATATAATTGGATAACCACGAAAAAACTACTGTTTTTGCGAAATGATATAGTTATATAAATTACACCTATGTAAATATAATCAATTCAATGTATTTCGTGAGGGAAGAGGTGCACTAAAATTAAGATAACCAAGCATTCTAAATGCGTTTAAAGTTAAAAAGCAGCATATTCCAATTTTGACCTTATCAGAATAAGTAAAAGATATGATTAGTTCAGTTGACAAACTTTATTCAGGTATGTTACTTGAGACGTTCAGATACATAGATTCATATTTATTTATTTTTAGTTTAATTAATTAGAGTTTTATCAAACAAAAATAATACTTCATTTTGAATGGAAGAAACAAAGCTATATTAGTTACAATTTGCTGCGTGCTTTTTCAAGAAATAACCAAATGAATCAAAAAGATATTTAAGTGCACTTGCAAAAAATTTCTTTGGAGTGAAAAAAATGTGTCGAGTTAAAAACATATGTTTAAAACATTTTTGTGAGACCCGGCAAAGAGTTTTCCAACTGTGTTTTACATGTAATTCTCAAAATACGTATGTATGTATATTCACTTCACATTTTCGAAAAAAATTTACAACTCCACACTTTTAATGTGAACTATGTTTTTAGTTCAAATTTAAAGTTTTTAGTACACATTAAAAGTTTTTAGTTCACATTAAAAGTGAACACTTTCGATAACGTCCACAATTTTATAAAACATTTTTTAATTTTATCATATGTACAACTCAGATTACTGAGTCTTAGTTAAAATGTTGATGGGTGCTTCATAAATACCTTCAGTTGTTCAGTTTGTGCTTCGACGTTGAAATGCACTTTTGTCGAAAACAATCAATCTTTGATTAATAAAACAATCTGGGAAATTAGAAGTGCTAATGCGGTACTGCAAAACAAAAACAAGCATAAAACTCAGTTTGCATAGAAGAAACCGAGAAGCAAGAAAAATGTATAACAAAATTGCATTCGCCTTCGCCACTCAACCTCGACAAAGTTTTCTTTCGCCGCTCTGCTTGGCTCTGCTTTGCTGAGTTCGACCCGCCCCACCCCCACAGGGTGCGCTTAACCTTGACACACTTACCCAATACATACCACGAACTTGCCACTAGAAAAGAACGGAAGACGAACCAAAGCAAAACAACCCGAAACGAGCGGAGCACCGCGAGCAAACAAACGAGCGCACCCTGCATCAACGTGCCGCACAGCCAATCGCTCGCGCTCGGTATACACACAGAAAGTCGATACGAAGCTACCAACTCAACCCAGCCCCGAAACAACCCCACCCCAAGCCAGCCCAGTAGACGGGCGCCACTCACCTCGGTTCCAGTGGCCATTATTTTAACGACGACCTCATCCTTGTTTGCGTCGTGGCTGAGCACGTCGCCTGACGTCTCGCGGCCGTTGTGCGTGAGGAAGACGCGCTGGCCCGGTTGCAGCTGTATGCCCAGGATCGAGCGGAACCCGGGGCCGATCAAGTCCGATTCGCGAAACTCCTTGATCATGGCGTTGCGACGCAGTGTCTGCGTGGGACTGATGTGCGCGTTGGCGGCGCGGCGCGCCTCCATTATAACCGACTTGGCGGACGAGCCGTCCTGAGAGCTCTGCATGCTCTGTGACTTAAAATCGAAGCGAACTATGTACTTGGTGTCTGCCGTAATATTTGTACCGTTCGGCGAATCACTTAGCGACAACGAAGACGAGGAGGACGACGCTGACACTGACACTGACACTGACGAGCACGAGGCGGAGGTTATGGTGGCAGTTGGTGGCGTCTTAACGTCCTGAATAACGCCCGAATACCAGAGACCGTCTGGGCCGGGTGCGCAAACTTTGGTACCGATTATCGAACGTTTGGCTAGGCGGCGACCAGTGGACATTTTTTTCAGTGTGTGCGGGATGAAAAATTAGTAAATAATAAAAATTAAAAAGGAAGAAAAAGTGTGTGTGGGTGAGTGCGCGGCAGCGATAACGAAATGCCTTTACACAATTTTCGACGACTGACCAAATGCTGTAACACGAATTCTGCTTTTGTTGTGTGTGTGTGTGTAAGATTTTCAACCTTAGTTTAGTTCAGGTATTTTCTGGCGAAATTCTCGTTTGAACTTTCAGGCTTGTGTAGGTTTTTTGAACTTCTTCATGCTGACTGCGTGTTTTTATCGAAAGTTATTGCACAATTTCTATTTTATATCTAGCGAGTACGTAATTTTGCTACGATTGCTACTTTTCACAATAATACAATTTGTCGTATTTTTGTTGTTGCTGTTGGCGAGTAAGGATCAACTATTCACTTGTGAATTTGTTTATAATTTTTAAATAATTAGTTAACTCTGAGCCACTTATGCCCACGCTCGAGTGGGTTAGGGTGCGGAGGGCGCAGCGGCGGATATGAATCCGAAACTCGTATTTTTCGTGGCTATTTCTGCGGTTGCAACAGTATTCCACTTCTCATTCTTATTTATTTTCATTTATAATTTGTGCTGCCTTTGCCAAATACACTTTCTATTTTTATTATTATTTTGCGCTTTCCTCTTTTCTTCTCTACTCAAAACTTATGTATCGCACTCACTCGCTCTCTCGCGCGCGTTCTCTGCCCGTTTCACTCGTTGTTTTGCTTTGCGCTCTTCGCCAACGAAGGCGATTTTTTGTGCGGCCTTTGCTTGAATTTGTCGCACAGATTTATTTGCTCACTTTTGCTGCCCACTTGCGATTTTTATGAATTGCATTTTTCTTTGCTAAGTGGCGATTCTGCTATTATTTTTCTTTTGGTTTTGATGTTTTGCAATTGATTGATTTTTTGGAGATGGGAGCGTGGAACTCGGAAACTCACCAATTTTTGCCGACGATATTTGTTCGGTTAGCTAACCTAACCTGTGTAACGAACACTGAGCGGGATGGGGGAGGGACACACACACACACACAAATGCGGTGTGGGACACAAAGGTTGCACAGTTTCACAGTTGCGCTGAAAAGCCACTTTTCAGTCGCGGAACGGATGTTTGTTTGATTTTGTTTATAGGGAGTGGACTCGATGAACCGACTCGACAACCTTTTGCTGCTTCTTAACATATAACTACTGCTGACAAGTTTTAACGATTTGAATCTCTTTACTTTGCGCACTCTGCACGTTTCGTTCAAGTTTGCACTGTACCGCACGAGTCACCAACAACATTCACTTCGTCCACTTCAGAGTCTTTGCGAATTATTGCAGCGAACTGGCGCAAGCTCAGTGGCTGCCCTGCAACCTTCAAAACACTCTGCGTTCGCAGTGCTGGGGCATGCAACAGACGCGGCTTTTGCGAGGCTTTTAGACTGTCTACTTGCGGATTGTGAAAGTTGTTGTTGTTTATATTAAATTTGCCGCAGTTGCTGGCGCCTTTATTCACAATTTTCAATATAGTTTCCTCATTCACCTTTGTCACGAAACTCGGTATATGGAGGACGGCCGCATTTTTGGCTCTGCGCTGGGCCACTACATGCTCGACTCTGTGCTGGAACGGTCCTAAACGTGTTGACTGTTTATGCCTAAGCATAATCCAACAATTTCTTTTAGCCGCAATGGAAACAGCTTCGAACCAAAGCTCTGTCAAAACACTTGTATCTAGCTGCTCGTTTGCAATTAATGCAGCTTCAGCATTCAATTTTTATTAAATTTGGTCTCAACAATTTAATTAAGTTCTAATCAAATGTGTATATTTGTAAACGAAATAAAATGCAGTTTTTGCGTGTTGTTGTTGCTATAGCAAATATTTATTTGAAAACAGTTAACACTCAACGAACTTGGCTACCGGTCCGGGTGGGAGTCTTTGATGTCCATCAGAAAATTTGCAAGTGAGAGCTTCGTGTCGGACGATTACACGGGAAATAGCACTTGTTTCACGCAATAATTTGGTGCAGGCGGTCGTGTTGCCCAGTATTAAACAATGTCAAGTAGATGGTGCGAAAGGATGTTATTGGCGCACGAAGCCAACGTCACGACTTGCCGCTGCTACACTTTTCGAATTTGTGGGCAAAATTAATTGCTTGGCTGGCCGGTGCCTCGAGTCTTGGCGACTGTCTTTAATGTTTATAAACTTTTGTTTAGACACTTTTTCTGCACTGCTCCTTCCGGGTTTCCTCCGACAAATGCATTCGGTTCGCCAACGATTCGAGTGCAATTGTTAGCTTGACGTTATCGGATCGCTTCACACTTGGAACGCCGCGTGTCAGCGGAGTGCGGGCGTGTTTCACGCTGATCCAACAGATACGCAGCTACTTTTGTCGCCTGGCTGTGTGGCGTTTGGCGACGATTGCCGTATTTTTTTGGCTTATGTTGTTATCGTGTGTGCTGATTGTTGTATGTTTGGTGTTTTTTATTTCGGTTTGCGGGGGTGCGGTGCTCTCTGCCTCTCTGACAATGCGTTCCCAAGAAAACGTTTATCGTCCGAACACGAGAGTTGACTATCAACGACTGAATTGAAAACGGTGAATGTGAATGCGAGTGCGGGTTTGCGGTGTGGCGCGGCTTCTGTGTCAGCTACGCTTCGGTTTGTCGGGCTGTGTGTAGTGCTTCGCGGTGTGGTGCGGTGGTATCGACGCGTTTTCTTTTGCATTGGAACGAAACTGAAACAAGCGAAAAACGAAACGCCAACAACATTAAACAGCAACAAAACCAGCAGGTTGAGCGACCACAGAGCACCAACGGCGGCAAAAGCAACAGCTCAGCCAGCAGCTGAGCAGCAGCGAACTACAGTCAAAAAATGTAAACAACAACTCGACGTTGCGCTCTTCGGATTTGTTTCGCGGCCTCTTCGAGCAGTGGAGCAGCGCTTTCGACATCAACCAACTCCCTGGTAGCTGCTTCATAATGGACTCTTGCGGCGCCACCGCGCTCTTCTCTCGGCCAAAAGCAAATGTTTCGGTCAATGAGAGCGCGTGTGTGTGCGCGCTGTATCTGTGAGAGCGGTTCCTGTGCCAGCAACATTTGCACTGCACCGCACATACAAACATACATATATAGATGGCTAAAAAATATCACAACAAATTGCCGTTGACGAGCGCATACTGAAGCAGCGTCTCGGCGTTTTTTCATTTCACAAGTGCAACTGTACTCTGACACAAAAGAGCATCGCCGTTTTAAGCAGCGAAGTTATGCGCAACTCTTTTCTATTGTTCAGCAACATTTGATTACAAATAGCAATACAGGAAACAAAACAAATTATGCTACATTATTACGAACTTAATCATATTTATGTATGTGTTGCGATGTCTTTTCGAAGTTGTAAATATTTACCAATCATCGCTTGCAAATTTTTTTATTTTCAATTCTTGTGCATAAACTGAAATTTAAATAACATTTTGTATCTGAACGCAATATGCTCGAAGCAAGCAGACTGAGAACTAATGTCCGACCGAAACCGAATTTCGGTTTTTTTTAATATTCGGCCGAAACCGAAACATTCTAGTTGAAATAAAAATCACCATATCAAGAATTTTTTTTTCAACAAACGAATTTTACATTAAGTAAATAAAGAACAAACAAACAAACATAACATAAATAAATAAATACTTATTAATAAACACAATTTATTAATTTTTTTAAAACATAAACATGAAAAAATCACCCTTTCGTACCTTACTCGCTAATATTCCAAATTAAATAATTTAATATTATATGCTAAAAAAAAAAGTTTATTTACATTGGTGGCATCCAAATTACTATCTGCTACACAATAAAATGTAAACAAATATTCTAGAAAGTTTCGGTTTCGGCCTTTCGGCCGTTCGGCCATTTTTTGGCCGAAACTGAAACCGAAACCACTTATTTGGGCCGAAACCGAATATTCGGTCGGACACTACTGAGAACCAATGAAGAATTCCATATGTTCGCTTAGTTCGCTTAATTTCGCATAAAACCAAGGCTCAAAGACGCGCCAATATGAACCAATTTCATTGTTTCTAGTGACTGTTTTCTATAACAAACATAAATGACCAAGATTGCGGAAGACAGCGAAAATTGCCTTTGGCGAATGCTCACTGAATGGCAATCGCGTTCAAGAAAACATATAAAACGATTTGTATTGAAGCAGAAATGATGACGCCATCGTTGATATGCACAGAAATAACACACAAACATATTCACATGTTGGCTGTGAGAGATTATGTGCGTTCGTATGTGTGTGTGTGTGTGCCTTCTACTGTCAGCATATAATTCCGCAATATACGCAGCGGGAAATTCTCAATGCCAGATAACCCACCGCGACAATAGAGTAGCAACGTCATGACAACATACGTTTGACATATTTGAAGCACTAGGAGCATTGTTGCCGCCACATTGGCCCATTGGTTTGGCAACAAAATCAAACAACACTGAATTTTCCCCCATCCCTGTTGAGCAGTTGCAAGCGTGGCCTAGCAAAAAATGTAAACAACGGGCAATATGGCGCAGCGAACAACATAGCAACAATGTTGCAAACAGCTGTTCGCCTCAGAAGCGCCAATATTTACAGACGCGCCTCGGATACCGGCCGGTGTATCCGTCAGATACTTGTCCGCCTGCCAGCTTCACTGTTAACCAGTGCGTGCCTACAGTCTGCCACCTCACTCTGAATCTGTCTCTGTCGCTGTCGCACTTGCACGCTGTCGGACACTTTCGCTCTTCATCTCTTTGCTGGCACACGGCCTCTCGCTCTCAGCAGCTGTAGACGGTGCTGCCGTCAGCTGTTCTGCTGTTATCGATGTGCTTATCACTCACGCGACAACAACAACATCACTGCCCATACTGACAACTTGAATGTTGCCAACATTTTTATGCTGCGCCAATGCTGCCACACAATTTGGCTTCGCTAACGCTAGCGCTTTTGTTATTGTTTTTGTTTGCTGCCAACATTTGCCAGCTTGGCTTTGCGACTACTGGCGACGGGCAGTGTATAGTTTTCTCATTTTCGGGCTCCACCATGGAATTTATGTTGCTTCGGTGCTATTACGTTGTCGCGTTTGTTATTGTTTTTGTTTTCGCCTTTGTGTTTGCTTTATTGTGAATTTTTCTGCGCACTGAGGCAGTGTGGGTTTCGCTTTGTTGTTGCCTTTGGAATGACCTCTGTAGGCAGCGTAGTGCCACATAAATTTTCTTTTCATTTGCCTCTGCGCACTTTTCGTTGGGGTGGGTGCGTCTGTCGATGCGTCTGTACGTTGGTTATGCTTTATACATATTTGTTTATACAGTTTGTATGCTCAGAAATGTTTGGGGCTGTGGATGGGTGGCTGTGTGCATGCGTATACTTATGTAGTAGCTTTTCCTTGTCCCTCAGCTGTGGAAACTTTGTTCCCTCGGCTGAAATCTTACTGCGTAGTTTCGTTTGCCCTTTGAACACTGTATGTACAAATATACGTGCGCATACATATATTTACGTATGTAGTATGTATGTTTGTATGTGTAAAAAAAAGTAGCAGACTATGTACTGGCAGTTTTTGTATAAACATAAAAAATATTTATTGCTCCGAAGCTATGCAAAAAATATATTTGATTGTTGTAATTCGACTGATACAGACCAAACCTCGGTCGATTTTAATGAACAGACAAATGTTCACGTTCCAGCTGCCATACATATTTGACCGAATTTAATGCATAATTCGTGGCTTGTTGGGTTACTGCACAACGATAAAACTATAAAACCAAAAATAAATAAACAAATACATTTAAGCCCTGAAAACGTCACAATTGCATTTGATTTTATCATATTATAAATATTTATGGGATCCCAAAAAGTTAAAAACAACGACAAAACATAATGAAAAGAAAACAAAACGGAAGTCCCATCATTAACACATCATTTCGACAGCAGTTGCCTGTGTTCAGTGATCAGAGGTTTTTGTGTAACGAATTTTCTAAACATACATACATACATAGCTAAATACATAGCTACATACATGCATACATGTATCGAAGTTATTTCCGAGGGAAGTTACATATTTTAGAGGGAATCTAAACAGATCTTTCACGCCTAATATTTTGTGTCGAGCTCTTCAATAACAACATTATGCATAAAATGGACGTAGAACCGCACCCACCAAAGCCAACCAGGGACTGCAATTTAAATTACGGCATACATATTTCGTCATACAGTCGTGTCTGGGTATAGTGAACACCCTATATAGTGAACACCTCGATATAGTAAACACCCAAATTTTTACATGGAGTACTCTAAATAGTGAACAATCGAAAACCTCTAAATAGTGAACAAAATTTTGAAAGCAATTTCAAGCAAAAAGCTATCGCATGGGCTGAGGACAACAGTACTGATTAATTTATTTTATTTTATTTTTTTTAATTTTTATTTAGTATTGATTAGCCAATAAATACAATACAAATTCTTATAGGCTAAGTTGAACACATTTTAAATGAACATTGTACATTCGCGAGAATTAAGGAAAATAAAAGTGAAGCTACATACTTATAAAAAAGATTTAACGATTATGCTGGTATACAAGCACTGCGTAGTCTATGCGAAAAAGCGGTTCAAAAGTCACTTTTTGAACGCAAGATGCAAACGTCTATTCACCAATTCTTTCAATAAGCATAGATTTATGTTTTCTTACCAATTTATTTTAATGATCTCTTGAATTTATATACACAAAGTGTATTTTGAGCAAATAAAATGAGTTTTTGAAGAAAAATTTTAACACTGATATAGTGAACAACCTCAATACTGTGAACAGGCCTTGCAATAATTAGTTCACTTTATCCAGACACGACTGTATTATTAATTCGTTTTCGAATTCTAACTGTAGAGCTCTTTCATCAGTCTATAAACTTTAACGTACAACCCCAATATGTACATACATATATATGTCAACGGGTTATTGTGGAATTGTGGACACTAATCATTTTTGCTGTTTTATGCTTACTCACAGTTAAGTCATGGTTCAACTCCCTGGCTTTCTAGCCACTATTCCAGCACCCTAACGAAACCAATACTTCTACGTTAAACGAAACCAAAATACGTGGCTAACTTAAATTGAAACAGAGAGATTAGCTCTAAGAAGCCTGAAAACCTTATTTTTATTTTTTTTTAATTGTTACGTTAAAACTTTCAAATTTACTTCAAGTTACCAACATTTTCAAATTCTGTTTGTGTTTTTTCATGGCTTTTTTCTTTTAAAAATTACAATTTCAATAATCAATCAAGAGAAATTGCCATACAGAAAAGTTTACTTGCGCTAAAGAGGCAATCGCGCATCGAAGACTTATTCACTTTCTTTTTCATAAAACAAGATATTTGTTTAACCTTCTGTCTGTCCCTTGCTCAAAATAGCGTTCGCTGTTCTTTGGGGTCAGCATGACCCCAATCAAACGGTTATATAATCTACTGACAAAACATGAAGAAATGTTACACATAAATCTCAAAAGAAAAGGGGAAAGCCCCGAAAAGTGTTTTTCTCGATTTGTTATTGGGTTGTAATCGCGATTAACACTAAATAACACAAGTAGACGAGTGCACAAAACCGCTAAACCGTTTTTTTAATTCCGCCTTGGGTCAAATAGACCCCTAGGGACAGGCAGAAAGTTAAAAACTCAATATGTGAGGCTTATTTCTTTAAGAAGGATGGTTTAAAACAAAAAAAATGTCGATCGATTTAACGAATTTTCCGATTTAACAAATGGGGGGGTACAACACAAGATTCGTTATATTGGACGCCCACTGTATATAAATATGTTACATATACAAACATATGTACTTACTATATGTAAGTTGTACAAGTAAGTAGTTCTTCCTATGGATTTCTTATTGCCACTTATGAAAAAGAAGCCTAGCCCAACCGAAATGACCTTCTACGGTTTCAAATAGAAATAAAGTGAAATCAATGAAATAGAATGAAATGTTATGCTCACTATCGATATCCATCAAATCCAATTATCGAAAGCAAATAGCCGCCTATTCATCTATCTACCTGTTTGTCTGTCTGGTTGCCAGTCGATCCATATGCTTGGATACCTGTCACATTAATTAACTACCCGAAAGAAAACAACTCGAGCTGCAAAGTCATGTATATGTATATGTATGTATGTATATGCATGTACGTATGTATGAACATAAGAACATGCAAAAAGATTGCAGTCAAACTAGGAAATCCATACATACGCACACGTAAATATACATACTCACACACATAACTACGTAGGTATGCATGCCTTCGGAAGGTATGTATGTATCTGTATGTATACCATGCCAACAACAACCCACCACCCTCTCTCGAACGCATGTGCAAACGCAAACAAAATTTGCATTGGAATTGCGCTCGTAAAAATGAAAAGTTTTCGTTCGGTTTAGCAGCGAAGTGGAAGTTTATAACAACAACGCAAGCCATAACAGCAACAAACACTATTAGCATCAGCAATGAGAGCGTCAACGTCGACAACCAAATCTCAAGGTAAATGAATTAAATTCAAATTCAACGAATGCTGCTATGGAAACAACGAAAACAACAATAATAGAAACAGCAACAGCAATGGCTGCCAACGCAAATCAACAGCTATATCAGCGTTTAGAAACCATTATGCTGGCAAATACGCAATACGTATTGCATAGATACGCGACACTCGCCAAGCAAAAACTCGCGCTACTCGTGCAAACTCAATTCCACGTCAAAGAGGAGCAACAACAGCGACAGCATCGCTTTGGAGCAACATGAAAAAATCAAAACATAAAAGCCCCCTGCTCACCAGCAGCTTCAGCGACCTCAGCCTCAGCCCCAGCCTCGATTCTATTCATTTCGACTCAGCGCGGTTCTCGCAATCAGTCTTGAATCGCTGGAAATTAGGTCAACACGCTGAGAAGGCGATAGAGGCTAAAGCGGCTGTGCATAGAGACGGCGCACGCCAGCCATCCCGTTCACACTCCCGCCCAACTCGGCGCAGCTCGCTTCAGCTCGACTGTGCAGCGAAAATCCATATACACGCGGCACGACAACGTCAACGGCAATAAAATTGACGCTGCGGCTCTGTTTACATCGAGTCAGTGCCGCAAAGATGCGTTGCACGGCACTCACGAAGCGCGAAGACGAGAGCGGCGCGGCAGTGAGAACCGAAAGGGAGGCATTACTTGAAATAAAATAAAACGCAATAAAATATGGGTTGGGTTGACTTGGGCTGAATTTGTTTGGCTTTGCCATTCGCGAGCGAGCACATCACCGTGGCTCGCTCTCTTCCTCTCGTTTCTTCTCCATCCTGCCTCGCGTTTCCCGCATTTTTCCAAACCAACGAATAAAAAAATCGATAAAGCCAGCAAATAGAGATTTGTATATAAAATTCCTATGCAAAAATGTCAATAAAACGAAACTGGAACAGAACCGCTCCCCGCCAGATACTAGCAAATACCAGCAGATACTTGCCCACAATAGGAACGAGCGGGAAGCGGCGCACAGTGTTTACATTTCCAGGTCAACACTCTCTTAAAACATCGTCGCCTCTCTTGCAGCAAGCAAGCTGTTGGATAGAGAGCGCCATCGTTCTATGCTTTCGAAAAGGTCGAGGAGGAGTGGGGTGCCCAAATGCAAGCCAGAGCGAGAGCGCGAAACAACATTGACGCTTTGTTTTCGTTGCCTCTCGCTTACACGGCAATTTGAGCTGTGCTGTTTCTGTTCTTCGATGGATACTGTCGACGCTCCGTTTTCTACTTGAATTCCCGCTATGCGGAGATACCAGCTGATCGCATCTGGCAAAGCGTGAGTGTGAGTTTGTTTTGATTTTCCAGCGTGCCGTGCGTGCCACGAGTGGCCGTATCTGCGACGAGTGAGTAGGTAGGCGGTCGACGTAACTGTATACGTACAAGTGTGTGTGTTTACACTTGCTGACGGATGTGTGCGTGTGTGCCTCTGGCACTGTTGTTTGTGCGGTGGTATCCAAAGTTAGCTCAATGTTTGAATACGCGTATCGAGATTAAGCTGGCCGCACTTTTCTGCGCTAAGTAAATGTATGCCAGAAATTTTCACAATTTGTTGCATCGAAAGGTCAAAATTTCCTGATGGAGATAAGAAAAAGTTCAAAAATTAACATTAGGTAAATATATTTTTAATGCAAATTTAGTTTGCTCAAGGGTTTGTTGTTTTTCTTATTAGTACAAGGGAATTCGTTGAATACCCCAGGAATCGAAGTAAACGCGAACGGATCATAAAGATAATATTTTCGTGTGAAAATTGGAAATATGTAAATAAATGAATGACAGGGTTACTACTCATAGCTGGGTTCGACAAAAAGTCGGACAAAACTTTTTTAAACATAAAGAGGATACCCTATTTAGAGGCTAAAAAACGATGTTCCAGCGCACTACGCACTACAGAGAAGGTTCGTTTCTGGCCCGTAGAGCGCGGTTGTGGAATGGTCTCCCTGCGGATATTTTCCCCAGCACTTATGATCTCGATGGGTTCAAGTCAAGAGTCCACAACCACTTCTCTCAAAACCTTATCTCCTAACCTTTATATCCTTCCTGAACCAACGCAATGCCTCGCATTAATAGGGGTCATACCCTGCGCGTTTGTTAGAGTAAAAAAAAAGACAGGATTTTAAAGAAATACTGGGAATTTTTTGTGTAGACAATTACTTTTCATTTACAAACACACATATGTACATACATATGTATATAAAAGATATTTCTTGTATTATTTTTTGCGTTTGTATCGGCAAAAATTACAGCAATGGTTACTCTAATTTGGATATAGCCACACACACATACACATTTTCGTACATGCAGCAAATGCGGAGCCAATGTGGCAGTGAATGTTAATTTAGTCTTATTGCCGCTATTTAGCCGCCTCAGCCGCTCATGGCCCCCTCATCCCAGCAAGCGGAGCAATTTACCAGCCCATTATGTTTACAACGTTTTTGGAGCCTCCAGTTTTTCTTTGTGTCTATCTTGCAACAGTTTTCAAAGCAGCGAATTAATGTACAGTGACGGCGAGCGACATCGGGCGCGCAAACCCGATTCGAATTGTGCTAGGCCAGCACGACACGCTGCGAAAGGCCGTTGGTTTTTTCGCCTGTACCCCGTGACTTCATTTGCAAAGTTGTGTACGCCGTGCAAGGAACTGGGCGTGAGGGTGGGGTTGGCGCCTCACTGCGTGCACACCTCCTGGCTTCCTCGGCCGGGGGGGTCGACGTTGTTATGCATACAACTCCACTTTGAACGCGATGATGTTGTAGCATGCCACCCGCTACTTCTCTTCCGCACAATCATTGAGCTTTAATGTGGACCGAAAATGCAAAGCGCCACTGAAGAAGCACAACACTACGCGGCTTGCCACTTCGAAATTCGTTTTTCTCGCTTCTCATTTGCATGCTTCACATTGTTCGCCTATTCGCATTGCTTTTCATTTCATGTTCGGTTTCCATTCTTCTCTTGCACTTTATATTCAAATTTTCTTTTCTGCTTTAAATTTTCCACCAACGTTTTTAACAGGCCGTGTCCCTCCGCGCTCCGTGGTGCGCGCTGAGGGTTTTTCAGTCTCTGCTTAATTGGTTATATTCCAAATAAAATGATTTCGGTGGAGTTTTTTTTATTGGATTTTTATGAAAATTAAACCGGATTTTTGTCGAAAAATTATAATGAAGTTTTTTTTTCTCGGTCCGTTGTTGCTGTAATATGCGTGTCTCTGGGGTTTCAAGTGCGCTGGCGAGGGTGCCGCATTTACAATGCTGGACGCATTAAAGAGCGGACAATGAAATGCGCATTACTGCAACGTGCCCAAACTCGATTTTTAATGCTATAATTTCCACAAAGTATTTGATTGTTTTCGTTTCGCACCCGAAAAGTAAATTCTGTTCAGTACAAATAATTTTTCTCTATCCTAAAACGCAGTTACATACTTACATAAATACATAAGTTTGCAATGACAGTTTCGCTTTCGAAACTGTAAAGTCCTGGAAAAACTGAGATGCATCGAAACACTGAATACGGATTTTTTGTTATACTAGTACATACATATGTAAAACTTGTCTTTGTATAGTTAATGCAATGCCAAAGAGTACGAATATTGCTCGTATTATTAGTGGAAAATCACATATTATGAACTGTGGTGTACTGTTGGTGTTTTATCTATGTATGCAGGGCCCTAGCCAAGGGGGGGTTTAGGGTGTCAGAACCCCCCCATAGCCTATAATTTGTCAACATTTTCAATCACTATGCATCGTATGTACGTTCCCACATTACCAAAAAGATCTTTTCATCTTTAAATATTTAAAAGAATATTAACAAAACCCTTTTTTACCGAAACTAATTTGTTTTTTAATAGTCACGTTTAGGCTTAATGAAGCGATTTGCATGTTCTAAAAACATGTCTAAAGAGTAGTTTAGTTCGTCAACCGGAATGTCCTTCAGGATGTCGGTACAAGCCTTTTGGATGGTTTCTACGTTCTCAAAACGCTTTTTTTCATCGGCAAATGCATTCTTTGAAAAGGTGAAATTCGCACGGTTCCACATCATGTGAAAACAAAAAAACAGTGAAAACAAGTGTCAATAGATGGGATGGCATCCTTCGATAGCCAAATGTTCAGTTAAAATGCAATAAATTTATGCTATTGAGATGCTTAACCTTCGCCTTACTAAAGATGATCCCAGGCACTTCCGCCGCTATTTTGAGTAAAACTCACAATAAATATATAATAATTTATAAATTTTTTTCATACTTCAGTATTTAGTATCTTCTTCTGGCGATAGTTCGTATTTCGAAAAAAGGCCTAACTTTAATGATTTATTTTGAGACTATGGAAAATATTAGAAGATTTCTTTCCAGAGGGTTTATTGAACACATAATGAGGTACGCAAAAAAAATGTATCGTAAGTTTTAATCAAAATGGTAGCGAAAGCGCCTGGGATCACCCAGGTACATTTGTATAAAAAATGACAAAATTTTTTATTTTTATTTATTTATTTATTTCAGTCTAACAACTTACAGACTAACAGAAGTAACAGATAGAAAGATAACAATTCAAATTACCTAAGAAACTTAGAATTAGACAAACTATTGCAAAAAACATTTTTAGATAGACCAAGATTAATATCCAAAGAATTTGAGAAATTCAAGTTTAAACATGAACTAAATTTTAAAAAAATATTTTTTCTTGTTATTGAAAATTGCCTTAAAATTTGTGCAGATATTAAACATGAATATTAAAAAGATCACCCGGGTGGGTATAAGTAAAGCGAAGGTTAAATCCAATTTCAAGAATTTCAATGAAGATTTTGGCTAATCTTTTATGAATTACCGCCCAGTTTTGATCTACGGTGATCGCGGATTCAGTTGGCTAACACTTTGGTCATCATTTATGGTATGTTCTGACAATCGTTTTTAAATCGCTTTTACCACTTATGAACTCCACCACGGTATAAACAAAAATCACCATAAACTTGGTCCATCAATTTAAATGCTTCGGTTAAAGTTTAAACATTTTTAAAACAATAGTTAATATTGGATCTTTGTTCGGTGCACATTTTTGTACGATGACACAAACATACTTCCACTTCAGATGCAATAACTTCGCTTTCAGTCCACCAAATTTCATGAAATTTTTACTAAAAATCAGGAAAAAAATTTAGTTTTTAATACATTAAGTCACATAAGCCACAACAAAATGCCCTATTTGGAAAGTGCACTTTACTTTAAAAAACATGTAATACTAAACTGACAAAACAAATTTTTAAAACCCCCCCATGCCCAAGTTCTGGCTACGCCCCTGTATGTATGTATGTATGTAAATCCTAACTTAATGCAGACACCTGTGCCAAAAGCTTTTGAATACTTTTTTATCATATCTTATTAAGTTAGGGAAGTAAACATTAATTTATGGGAGCGTGGACGTCTGCAGAATATTACCAGTCAACATCAATAGAATTGGTTAAAGGGCATGTAATATATATTTCTATATATGGGGCATTCCACCTCAAGTGTTCCCACCTCAAAAACGAAACATTTTTTATTTAAAATTGTAAGTCCGAAGATTTGTTGATAATGGAAAGCAAAGAACACGTATCCTTATGTATTTTTTCCGTACTTTCCAAAAAAAATATATAAACAATTTTCCATGAAATTTAATAACATTTTTTTAAATTTACACTTTGTTAATAACATTTTTTTAACAAGAGCCTGTTGGGATTTTTTTCAAACTTACCTTATAATACGGTTCATTCCCTCCCCTACAAAAAAGTATATATAGTATTTTATGGGCAAAGTTGAATTTCTTCTCTTTTTGAGGCTCCAAACCCAAGCATTTTAACTTCTTTTAACAAGTAAAATGTACCACGGCTGAGTCGCGCATCGGGCGCGGTAAACGCGTTGGGTTTGGTGCTTCAAAAAAACAAGAAACTCAACTTTGCCCATAAAATACCATATACACTTTTGTAGGGGAGGAAATGAACTGTATTATAAGCTAACTCTGAAAAAAATCCCAACAGGCTCTTGTTGAAAAAATGTTATTAACAAAGTTTAAATAAAAAAAAATTTTATTAAATTTCATAAAAAATTGTTTATATATTTTTTTTTGGAAAGTACGGAAAAAATACTGAAAGATATGTCCATGTTGTTTTTTCGTTAGCAACAGCTTTTTGGACTGAGAATTTAATTAAAATCGACGTCCGAAATAAAGGGCGAAAATTCAAGCCCCTGTATCACTGCAACCCGTGCATAAATCCGCCCCTCCTTTTCCACAATCAATGTACTCTGATAGTACAACAACTCTACCAAATATCATCAAAATCGGAAATGTTTCGTTTTTGAGGTGGGAACACTTGAGGTGGAATGCCCCATATATAGTATATCGATATAATTCGAACTTCTTAAATATGCATTGACAAGTTTGTTTTCCAAATGTTTTCGCAATTTTATAATCAGAAACCCTTTGCGCGGCACCAATCCGACATATGTACATCTTTTACATTACGTATGGTAAACATTAACCAAACGACTCCTGCTCAGCACTTCTAATATGTCTATAAGTCCTTCCTCTAAAGTTCTGTCTCCTTACATCCTTCCAGAAGCAACGTAATGTTACAATCCTTTTAATCATTTTTACCATTTAAAATTTTCCCTCTATGCTGTAGAGATATAGAAGTATAAAGCCGTGCAATATTTTTGTTTAATATTAATGAGAGGCCCCTTTTCAAATATCAGTTCAAAAAAGCAGCACTATGCAACACACCATGACACACCACTTTTTTGGGAGTTTCGGATGGACGAGAACATTTGGTGATTGCAGAATTATAAAAACGGAGTTGCTCTGCAAAGTGAATATCGCAGCTATGAAGAATGGCTTCTAGCAGTATTGCCGGATACCTGAGATTACTTTCTCCTAAATCTACAAAAAAAAAAACTGAATTTTCCTACCAAAAATTTAAAAAATCCCCTGAACTTTTTTTAATAATTTTTTTCATCATCAACTAAGGAATTAAACTTCTAAAAAAAAATAAAAATGTATTAAATTTTTTCCTATTGCAGCTTTTTTGTTCACACAAACAAAACATATAAAAAATGAGGTCGGTAAAACTTTCTTCATTCATTGCGTAAATTATGCTCCTTGCAGCATAACAATTAACTAAATTAAATCAGACACTTTAGCTTTCAATACTCAAGGCTTCAGTGCAACTAATGATGTCAAATGTATGACAATCAAAATCTCCTAAACTTTCTTCTAAACAATTCTTTCTCCTAAAAATTCTCCTATGAGACCAAGATTCTCGTAAATCTAGGGGGGAATCTCCTGATCTGGCAACACTTCTTCTAACACTAAACTACTAGTTAAGGTTCTATTCCTTGAATTGTTGAGTGTATTCAATGCTTTCAACCGTAGAATAAACAGTAAAATATTCTGTGTATTCTATGCTTCAACGTCATCGCAAGAAACAAAAAAGCGGCAGCTCGTCAATTCAAAAACTTTCATTTCTTGTCAAAAGTAAAACCAAATACGTACATCATGACTTTTGCCTTCACCCCGACCTTAGCGTTGCAGCGCCATCAATTTGTTCGTTGGTTATCATTGACGCTTTGGTCGTTGTAGTTGCAGTCACTTCACCAGCACTCTGCCATGTAACCACATATCACAAATGACCGTGTAAAGTAGACAACACGATCCATTGTTCATTGCGCTGACGAAGGCCGCGGCTGTGGCTGCGCCAGACAATACATGTTGTAAATACTATAAATGCCAAATTTGCAGCCAAACATAGACGCACACCAACTTGTTGTTGTACGAAGCAACAGTCTGCTGTCCGTAGCCCGAACGGATGAGTTGTGGACGCCCAAATCGTTGGTCTGCGACTGCACTTGACGGCATAGTGATCGTTTCTAGCTATCTGTACATCACGAGATCAATATGGCTGCTGTTATAATGGAACGACATATTTCAGGGAGAAAATGTCAAATCGCAGTGATGGAACATGACAGCAAATACATATATGTTACTTACATATATACGTACATACCTAGGTAGGTACTTATATAACATATGCAGTTAACAGTAAGAAACATTGTTAGAGGCTTAGTGAAATATGAAACCAACACCATTTTCATTTGTTTAGCTGTCACTGTCATTGTTCGCCTTGTTTTGATAATAACATATTGGAGTCCAATTCGAAAGATTCAACCGTCGGAGCACTGCTGTCAAAAATGTCTTCATTCAATGCTGTTCATTGTTCATTGACCTGACACGGTTGAAGCTGGGTTTTCTTTTCTGTTTGTGACTTTTTAGAACCATAAGAATCGATGACTCATATTGCTTCCACTACGCCCACTCTGATTATATTCTGAAGCCAAAAAGTCAACCAACCACATATTTATTCGACGGTCTATACTGTGGCATTGCTTGAAAGTAATCGGATCTGTATTTATATATGGATGTGAGTCAGGAAAAAAACTAAGTTGATTGCATGCGACATGAAAAGGAATTGCAGTACTCACGATCTGCCAGTGACCTTTAAATTTTGTGGTGAAGTTGACACATTCTACTCTTTGCTCTTCTAAAACCCAGGAGTAGATTTTGAGTATCCTTCGACCAAACCTCAATGCACCACTGGATTTTACAAGTATATTGCTAAATATATTAAAAAGGTCGCTCAGTATTTTAATTTAAAACAATAATATCAGGCATTGCTCTGTACGCAGCATAGGGATGGAATTTTAAATCAACAAGATAATGCTACATTTTCGCTAAATTATATATTTTGATTTTAATCTAAAATACAAACTCGGAGGTTATCATTTTCCGTTTTTGTCTTTTGTGTTTTTTCCAGCGTGTCACCATCTAACTGCGTCAAATCATCAAGGATCATGGAAAACACCAAACAATGTTATATAAAAACCCCTTACAAACAATACAACTGCAACATCTCGAAAGAATCCGCGAATAAGTGCAACAATATAAAATGAAATGACAATATGTAATGAAATGTTGCTGCAAGTGGGAGTATCTCACTCGTTTTTAAAAAGTCACAAGGATCACAGGAAGTTTCAAAACTGGGAAGGGTTTCCCCCAACTGCACTGGCACCCGACAATTATCAGAGATTAGATATCCTGTCCAAGCCACGGCAGTCGGTCGCTGTTGTCGCTGGTTTTACAGTTATGTATGTATTCAACGAGCTCACTGCCTTGAATTATTGCGAAAATGCTAAACTGGCATTTGTTAGCGTTCGATTTCGACGGCCTGCGAGACAAACCACCACCACCGGGCGCAGCACCGCAACAGCTGAGCAACTTGACGATGACCTGTCCAGCTTGTTGCGCGCCACGATGACGTTCCCGCTCCGCTTAGCTACACTACACTTTGCGCTAATACCGAACGTTCGTTTGTGTGACTTATACGCTGATTTTTTATCGGCTTCTCGTTTCGTAAGCCAAACCAAGCCAAGCCAAGCGCACTCCAGTCAAGTCAGTCGGCGGTGGTGTTCGTGTTTTACGTGGTTTTTACATGCTGACGGGCACGGCTGCACAAGTCGCTGTGCTGCACAGATCAACTGTCCGCAATCGGAGCCACGGCGGAGGAGGCTGTGCCACTTGGTAAAAGCTGAGCTCCAGCCAGCCAAACCCGCCTGCGTTCAGCGCTGCTTGTTGCTCGGCGCAGGCGCAGTGAAGGCGAGTTGTTTTTCGATTTGTTGAAACGCTAATGGAAGAGGAAAGTCACCGAAGTCAAGTGGTTTGGCAACCTTTCGATCGCGTACGATACCAAACTGCGCAATTAAAGTGTGCACGGTCCAGGGGGCAGCAAGGGCGGAGTGGTTTGGCGATGGCAGCACGTCAGCGCTGGAAAGCTGACTTGCTGTGTGCGCGAGGAGGGAAAACTGTTAGAAACGCAAACCAGTTCAAGTCCACACATTCAGACATTCGCTTTGTCGTTTGGAGAAGACAACGACGGCTGCGAGCGTCCAACTGAGTGTGAGCGGACTGCCGAATGTGGCTAACGCCGAAAGAGCGACCGGCGCTAACGCTGAAGCGGCTCATGCCTTCCACCAGCACTGTGTGAACGGAGCTCATGCCACTTGTCAAAGTTGCCCAATTTCGGTGGCAACCCAGGAGAGGCGCAACTGGTTTGCCTGCACCGTGCCGTGTGTGCTCGGTGCCGTTATCGCTTGAACTGTCGGCGCATCTGATCGGTAGCCGATCAGCGATCAACAAACGACGCCGATCATTGGCCGTCGCTTGCCGGTCGTTGGACGTCGATGATATCTATCGGTTGATGCGCCGCTGCCTGGTGGTCTACGAATTGATTATTCATAGTTTTTGTTGCTGTGATGCTGCGGCTCAATTGGAGTTTTCAAACATATTTCGGGCACACTGATTCCATTGCAGGCCAGTTTCAGCGGCGTGAGTGAGTGCTTAGGTCCATGTTACCAATACGAACGAACACTCTGCGACTGTGTTGGATCACAGCTCCGCCTTCGCGTTGCGCCTGTGTTTGGCCATTACGCTGACGTCAATTGGTGTTGGTGTCAGCCGTGCAGCGTGTTGTGTCGCTGTGTGCGCAGTATTTCACTTTCATTTTCATTGCGGTTGTTGTCGCAATAAATAATTAAGTTTGCGCTGAAGCATTGAAATAAACGTGCGCACGCGTGCGCAATGAGTTTGTGATGTAAGAAATTGTAGCAAACGCGAAATAGCGGCAATGGGCTTAGGGGCTTTGAGAGAGGAAATCTCGAAGTAGGTTAGTTATTATGCTCTCAACATAGGAGAATGTAGTGCATGGGCATGGAAAGCCATGGAAAGCCATGGACAAAGCGTTACAAAGGCAATACAAAAGCAATATAAAACCCTACTTACTTTCACTATTCTTTGATTACGGAGTGGAGAACCAGTTGACAACAATAAGACAAGTTTTGAAGCTCCGGTGATGACTTTGAGGTAATCTGTACAAAGAAATTTGCTTTGAAGTTGGCTACGATAAGGGAGAAAAGGCAGAGTGTCTTCTTCCGTTATCAAAAATTAAATATTGCGCTTTTATTTCTCTCTATACATTTCTCTCTATTGTTACATTTCGCAAACAACCCATCTGCATTAAAGAAGTAGGCACAGACGGCAGTGCAAAAAACATTTCATAATACAACTATCCATGAGGAGTAAACCGGATTAAGTAATGATATAGTGACAAAGTAAGAATATAATTTTTCTTTCGGCGAAATTTACTACCCAAGAGGTAACTGCTATTAATTTATTTTACTATTTAAATAAATTGCCAAAAAGAATTTGCATATCTTTTCTGTTATCTTAGACGTAATTTAAGTTTAAATAAAAGTTTAAATCCAAATCAAGGCTCTCAGATTTGGATTTAACCCATTCGCTGCCAAGCCTAAATTATATGAAGTCATTCCCATTGCCATTTATATTTTGAGTGTTATTGTTTACCAAAGCTCTGTTATTTCTTGGTAAGAGCACATATCGCACACGCACAACAAAAGTGGCACAACTCAAAATTTGTGATTTTTCAGGAAACGCAAAAAACTGTTTTTGAGCTAAATAAACATTTTTTTTAATAACGAATAGACCGTTCAGTAGAAAATCCTTACAGATTATGCTTTTTGATAAGTTCCAAGAATTTTTTTTTTTATTTTACACTAGAAACTCCAAAATTTTGAGTTGTGACTGTTTTAATGATATTTTAATTCAATAACTACGGAACTATTTCAAGTTATGCCACTTTTTCTGAATTTAATAATTATAAATGACAGTTAAAAAGTTGAAAGAAAAATTTTGAAAATTCATAATTAATTTTAAAAATTAAAAATATATACAAAAATTGTCAGAATTTTGCTTAAAATTAACTTTAACAAAAATTTATTTCGTCAAAAGTGACACAATTTGAGTTAGGACTCTTTTGCATTGAGCTGCAGCAATCAAATAGCATCAAACTTCTGACATGAAAAGAGACCTAACTGTATTTTTGTAACAGTTTTTGCTGATTGGTAGATTTATGCATTGTGCATAGTATTAACACATAAACCCGAAAATGAAAAATTTTGAGTTGTGTCACTTTTGTAGTGCGTGTGCGATATATTATCATACATAATCATTTTGCTTAATTTAAATTGTTAAAAGATCATTCTCTTTAAATAACAAATAAAGCATAATTTTTGTAAAAAAATTTATTTGTAGTATTTTTCAAGTTTTTTGCAATTCTATATTTATGTTTGTGGCCACAACAAATTTGCTAATGCAAAAGCCTGCATGTTATAACATATTTAAAGTAGGACGAGTATACTCGTCTTGGCAATACATGGCACCCTGCCAAAGACGAGTATACTCGTCCTTGGCAGCGAATGGGTTAAACTACATAATTCATTTCCATTCGTTCGATTTTCTAAAAACAGCAAAAGTTTCCGAGGTCCGAACTTGCAGTCAGGATTTCAATTACTTTATATTGAAGTTACCATTTCGAAAACCCTACTTCATGTTCAGATTAGCGAGGCCCAAAAATGCCGAATATTTATCGCTGTTTGTTGTCAACTCATAACGATTTCCATTTAAAACTTTTTTCAGAAGTTCGTATAAATTTATTGACAGCAATAATTTTAAATCGACGCACCTGTTAAAGTGGTTGAGCACTGACACCAACAAATAACAATATTCCTAGAAAAGTCAAAGTCGGTTTTCTGGGACATTGTTGTTTTGCGTCGCAACTGGGCAATTGAACTGCGCAGCGATTTGAAGGGAAACTTGGAAAACACAACAACCTGGAGCGACAGCTTCATTTACGTTGCAAAGGTTTTTCTCAAATGCATTCAACCACCGGAAAAATTGCGCAGCACTAACAAATTCATACAAACATATTGTATAATATGTATGTACATAGGTACGTATAAATAATAAATATATGCGCGTACTTGGCATTTGCGGTTCCTCCCGCTCCAGCCGGTCCTGGCAGTAATTCACTGAGCCAAAAGTCGAGTAATCATCGACAGTTTGGATGTGTTTGTGTACTCTGCTGTGTTTGAATCGGTGGTTGCGAAAACACGGAAATGCGTGTTAGAAAATTTTCCGAGGTGGCGTGAGTTGAGATAAGCGAAAACTGCCGCACAGCACGAGCTCAACTTCTGTGCTGAAGTTTTAGTGATGGCTGGCAGGGGGGCGCAAAGCGCTACAAAAAGCAGGAGCGAGAGCTGCACCATGTTGATAAGACTTTATGATGTTTTAGGGAAAATACTATGCAAAGCGGCAAGGACGCGGCAGCGACAACTGCGTAGTTCTGTAAGGGGTGGCACGAAACTCGAATACCGCTTTGCTGGGAGTTGATTAAATTTTAATCAAAAGCTGCTGAAAAAATTGTGAACGCGCCAAAAGCGGAAAGTGGAATGAGTGATTTTTAAGTTTATTCATTTTGAAAAATTAAATGTTTTTGCTGAGGCCGCTGCGCCGTGGCCACCATTCAAGGGCCATCGCGAAAGACCAAAACGATGAACCATTCTTGCTGCGCGAAATCGGAGCATTGCCATCAGCGGAGAAAGTTTTCTAAATAGGGTAGACGACTAATAGGAAAATTGCTGCTGTTGTTACATAATTCAGTTGTCAAATAAGAAAGTGATTATGCAATTAATAATGTCATTCCCGTCGGATAAATATCTGAATAATTAATGAACAATGAATTAATGAATAATTAAATAATATTATTCAGTTAACGAATCGAGACAAAGCGGTTAGCTTTAGGTAAATTAAGCCTCGATAAGTCATAGAGGAAGAACATTAACTGACAAATATATCAAAATAAGTATATAAGTATATGTATAAAAATACATTTCTCTGCATTGTATTTTCAAATTTTGGGCACTATGCCGCGCTGGCTCAAGTTTTCTTCCTCCCGACCATCTGTGCTGAGTCTGTAAATGGTGAGTGGAGAAGTAGACGAACGACAGGCAGCCGCTGCCAGAATGATGCTTTTCCACTTTCACTCAATTGAATAAAGTTAACGCAACTCCCCTCCGCAGCAGAGCAGCAGCAGAGTAGCAGCAGGGCGCACCGAATTATTGAGCGCCAACTGCAATAAAGTCAGGCGAAGTTCTTGTTTTCGTTTTCAGTTTCGTTTGATGTTGTCAGTGTTCCAGTTTCCGGACCTGGCTCCGACCTGCACAGCGCTGCCAAGTCCAGTGGAACCGGGTCGGCGGCAATGAAGTTGAATAGAGTTGGAGTTGGGGTCGGTAAAGCGCAGGCGCCGAATTCAGCAGAAGTGGTCGAAGGAGAACTCCAGAGCAGGTTGCGAAGTTTTGGGCTTTATTCGGTATTCGGACATGCTCAGTGTTTTGTGGAAACAGTGGCAGCGGTGGTGGCTCCACCACAAACACAAATGCACTCCGAACTGGGTATACATGCGGCACCGGGTTGGCACGAGGTGCTGCGCATTCAACTCCAGTCGGGCCGAGTTTCCGTGTTGATGGAGCATAATTTTCGGTGTGTATATGTTTTTTGGCACTGCAGAAAATGGGTCAACACAGAATTGTTGTTGCTGTTGGAGTCGTGCCCCAGTTTATGCTGGTTGTTTTGTTGGTGTTGAAATTTGTAGTGGTAGTGGTGCTTATACTGTTCGATGAAACAGGGCAACGAGCCAACGAGCCCGCCAGCCAGCTAGCGAGCCAGCCTGTGTTTGTAAGTGAAATGAAAGTCAAATGTGGGTCCGGAGGGCGCGCTTCCAGTTGGCGGTTTTTGCCAAGGTAAAAAATACTGGAACATACAACACGCACATGCAAGTATGTTGGGATAGTGAAGAATTTTTCGCCGGAAGAGGAAACGCGCAAATTTGTAAAGTTGCGATGTGTATCCTCACATATGTATGTATGTACACATACATAGACGTGAATTATACATGGGTTCATATGTATTATGACGAGTCATTGTTGGCATATTCCATGAAGTCATAATGCAATGCGGATATTTTTTATTGCCGGTAACAACGCACAACTAACAACAATGTGATGTTCACGACAGCAAAAAAAAATTAATTACAACAGCGAGTAAACATGGTACAAAACGTTTAGGATGATTAACACAATGGAACACCATTTTAAACTTTCAATTCTTATATCATGGTTATTTATTCCCGGCTGGTGATTTTGGGAAATGTGTTTATGCATTTTTTGCTATAACATAAGAGCATAAAAATGACAAGAATAACATAGAATGCCCGCTGTAATTTGTAAGCAACTTCAATGAAGCACTCAACCCCTATGCTATACAACTCCAGGCTTTCAAAAACCACAATTCCGGCTAAAAACCTCCCCGACTCTCACCCGTCAGAGTCGGAAGAGGTCTACAAATTTATTGTTATTGTTATAATTAATTTAAATCACGACCCCTAACATTGATTCATTATTGATCCATTGATCCTTTAAGTATTCAAAGTGCCTTAAGCCTTATTTCCCGGATGTATGAACAAGTTTTGGTTGAACAGATTTTAAATAACAGAAGTTAGAGTTAATAGCAGAAGTTAGAAATTGGAAATTGAAAGTTACACTATGATCAATAAGTACCGGGACTGTGTCAAAAAAACAAAATTGTTTTATTCTTCTGGTAAATTTATTTTATCCCGTTCAAAATAAGCCCCATCTGAAGCAATACACATATGCCAACGCTTAATCCAATCGTCCATGCACTTCTGGTAAGCCGAAGCAGGTATGGCCTTCAGCTCTCGCGTCGCATTTTCTTTTATGACCTCTATGGACTCAAATCTCTTTCCACGAAGCGGTAACTTGAGTCGGGAGAACAGGAAAAAGTCACATGGTGCCATATCTGGAGAATAGGGAGCCTGATCGATGATATTCACACTGTGTTTGTTCAAATAATCGCGAATAATGTGTGCTTTGTGAGACGGCGCATTCAAGTCTTGAGGAACAAGCCGTGCGGCGACGCGTTTCATGCGCAAAATATCGACAACAATGTGTTGTGCGCTTCCATAAGAGATGGTAAGATCGTTAGAAATCTCTCTAAGGGTCACATGACGATTTTCAAGCACGATTTTCTTCACAATTTCAACATTTTCGTCGGTATTCGATGTTGAAGGACGTCCAGAACGAGGAAAGTCTTCGACCACTTCACGACCACTTTTGAACATTTTATACCACTCGAACGCTCTGGTTCTTGATAGAGCAGACTCCCCAAATGCTTTCTGCAACATTTTAAGCGCATTGGCACAAGAAATTTCGTTCTTAAGACAAAATTTCAAACAAATACGTTGATCAACAAAATTATCCATTGTAAAATGCGACGAAGTACAAAAAGTTGACTGCCGCTAACAGCTGCCAAACAAAAACTAATGATGCAATCCCGCTCAAAATTTGACACAGATGTCAGTTAAGGTCCTACCGCCGTTTTACCTGCATCGGGCAACGGCGGAAAATTTAAAATACACAGTCCCGGTACTTATTGATCATAGTGTATACCTGCATGAGTTCAATAGATATGAACTTCAGTTTAAAATACCAAAGGACCCATAAACATAAATCGCGTTCTAACGACATGCTGGCATGGAACTTTTTATGGCAGTTGTTTTACTCATTGGCGTTTCTAGTGAATCATTAGAAAAAATCTTTCTTTATTTAGTATATTAATGTACCGGATATTCAAACCGACAAATTTTTGAAAATTCTGAAATAATCCGTGGTTCTAAGAACGTTTCCATAATTTTCAAAGAATATAAATAAATATATTATATGCATGTATTGTATTATATAGTGTAGTATTATATCGTACGAGTATATATGTACATCCATTTTGGCTGTCAAAAGACAGGGTGGAAGGAGTCAAAGCCTACTTAATATATGTAAGTACATATGTACGTATATCTGTAAGCAAATTATGTAGAAAACTCAGTGCAAACAACGAATAAATATCAGATACTCGCAGAAAAGAAGGTAACCAAGAGGAATAAGTTACTAAACCGGGCTTATACGTAAAACAGATGAATATCGCGTCGTGTTTGCCCGCTCGTCATTGATTTAAAAAGTGAAATGTTTGCTGTTGCTGTTGGTTCTGTTTACTTTTGCCCCTTCCGCCATATTTGAATATTTGGATCGAGTAAGGACTTATTTGAAGTCGTGCGAGTAGAGTGGTGGGAAGAGAAAAACGGTCGGCTTCATTTTGGGTGTAAACAAGACTTTTATGGTAAAGTGCACGCGAGCCAACTAAACAACGACGCGTCGCGACGTACCAAATGTCAACAATAACAACTCCGCCAATAATCTAACAGCAATGCGAAAATCAAAGGTTTACGCTGAGTGACGAGTATGAAAGCGAACGCCAACATTTTGTACTTTGCGCAGAGCAATTCACGCCCTCTCGAACACTAACATAGTCCGCTCCTCCAGCCCCAGCTCCAGCTCTGCGAACTGCAACACACTGCGACTGGGGGCCGGGGGTTGCCGCATCGCATGACCATGCCTCATTATTCGTGCGGCGCTCGTGCAGTGGATCAAGCTAAACAGTCGCAGCGACTGTACTGCGCGCTGAACAACGCCGACTACAGCGCCAACAACAGCAACAATCAGCAAACAACCACCACAGCAAGTCAGATCCAGCAACGAAGAGAACAAAGTGGGCCAACCATATAAAACGCCAAGCCGCCGTACATACGGAAAGTGTTGTACATAACCAAACGTGTCGGTCGGCGTCGGCAGTTGCAGGTACACCTGCAACACAAATGCAACACAGAACTCGAGGCGGGCGCAGGCGACCGGCGAATGAGAGGGACGCCGCGGCGTCCGACTATTTTTGCACAGCGCTAATTTCATTTGGAAAATGCCGAAAATAGTTTGGGACTTTTCACGATGCGCAGTAGCGGCAACAAGAACGCCGCAGCAGTCGCTCCAGCGACGCAATTCAATGCTATGGCATGCATCACAGTAAATGCATGACCCACTTTGATGCAGCGACGATGGCGGCCGCTGTCGCTACAGTTGCCGTTGCCGTTGCCACTGCCTCTGCTTTTGTTGTTATTGTTATTACTGTAACTGTGTACGTTGCCCCATGCTGTCGTCTTATGTTGCTGCCACAACTATCTTGCTTGCACCTGTGCCGGAACAGCGGTGCCAGAGAGGGCAGCCGGTTCGCTGCGCGGTTGCAGTGATTTACAGTTAATTCGATGCATCAACACACCACAGAAGTGTGCAGCGAGACGCGGCATCGTCCAAGTGCGCGTCTCCTGCATCGACCGTCTCTCTTTTTACACACGACACACATATATATATATATATATACACGTGTATATACTTACATATGTGCCTACATACTAACATATATATATATATGTAAATATATATAATGCAATGCTTGCGTACATACTAGGTACATATGTACATGCTCGTATGTGTGTGTTGGTGCATTTGACTGCGTGAAGGTTTTTGGCGGGAAATGGAACTAGGCGTCATTTGGTCGGTGGGGTAAAAAGCTTTCACATAATTTCAATGACAGCCAATGTTGCCAACTTGAAGAGCTCTTTAGCTAGACTCATATCGGTAAAAGGGCACAAGTATGTATGTATGTATAAAAACATATAAACAATTGTATTGTGGTATAGTCGGGTAATGTGGTACAGCAGTGTTTTCGTAAACTACTGGCATTTTAAACAACGGAATCACGATGAAATGTTGACAAAGCACAAAATAATAAAGAAACTTGTACCAACATAATTTTCGCAAGCATGTGACCGGCTGTTTTCTAGAGCTTGCAGAATAGAGTAGAGTAGAGTAGAGTAGACTAGAGTAGAGTAGAGTAGAGTAGAGTAGAGGAGAGTAGAGTAGAGTAGAGTAGAGTAGAGTAGAGTAGAGTAGAGTAGAGTAGAGTAGAGTAGAGTAGAGTAGAGTAGAGTAGAGTAGAGTAGAGTAGAGTCGAGTCGAGTCGAGTCGAGTCGAGTCGAGTCGAGTCGAGTCGAGTCGAGTCGAGTCGAGTCGAGTCGAGTCGAGTCGAGTAGAGTCGAGTCGAGTCGAGTCGAGTAGAGTAGAGTAGAGTAGAGTAGAGTAGAGAAGTTTGTTTCTTCGTAATAAATACAAAATATTATATACATGATTTGAGGTACACAACAATTTGGTTTTCAATTTAAAAAACACAATTAGACCAACGCAAATGTTTTTCACAACGGTTCATGTTTACACCAATCTTAGAAATTCAAAATTAAAATTTATTTTATTTTATTTATTTACATATTTCCTGCCAAAAGTGCTTTTGAAGACTATTCCAGAGATATTAATACATCATGTCATCAAGTCAACACAAAATGAACAACACATTTGTTCCGAGCATAGCTGATCAACATTCAAATCCCTGGGAAAAGAATGTTCGAAGCACCGAAGAAGATGTAGAATCCTGCCATTGCTTGGCACAACCAGATTGAGAAAGCGCCCAATTACAAATATTACCGTCCTAGAGGATTGGGATTTACTTTCTTAATTTTAAGTCCATTTCAATAGCACATTACGGCTTCCTTACTTTTTCCTACATACCGCCTCATTACTAAGTAAAGTATATTTGAATGGGAAACCGAATAACGCTGAAGCATTTTGCTGCATGCCACGCACTTTATTTATGTAAATTAAATCGGAATGGGGCATAACACCATTTGCACTTTACAAAAGAACGCATGAACAATCGTAGTGTGCATTTAGCAGGGAAGTTGGAATGCTCCACCGACGAAAAGTAAGTATGCAGTAATGCATGACGGAAGGTGGCCGTTTCCTACTGGGTATGGAGTTTGGTGGATGCGAATTCTGTTCATTCGATGGTTGAAAATCCATTTCACTGTTCCGATCTACTTTTAGTTACGACCAAGCCGAACTCAATTGGATATTTAAATGTACATATGTACGTATGTGGATGTGTTCATTGCGTAACATAAACAAAAAATTTATGCGATATGCGTTTCAAACCGTTATCGGTCTCTTGCTGAGCAATCTACTTACAATTTCGTCTGTCTCGCATGCATATACCTATACTTGTGCAAGTATGTATGTACATATGTGTGAAAGTCGGAAGTGCACATGCAACAGCACTTCGCGTCATCACCAGCAACGCCATTAGGCGGTCTCTTTGTGCTTCAATGACGTGTTTTACAAAATGCCGGCCCGACCCGACCCGGCATGGTGCATTCTAAAGCTTTGCAAAGCGCAATTTAACCCCAAAAAAGCTCACAGTGGTGCACGAGCACAATGATGCGAGCAAAAGTATAAGAGCGAGCACTGCGAACAACCCATCGTCATTGTGCGACTTTTATAAGATATACCTTTAACTATAATTCTGATTAATTTTCCAACTAAAAATGGTCCACTTTCAGTATGATTTGTACTCTTGAATTGTGATTAACGTATTGAGGGACATATTAACTTCTCTCTCCTTCTTGAAACTGTATGTAATATAAAATAACATATTGTATACGAGTGCAGTTTGAGAAGTCAGTGACTTTTTTAATTTCCCGCGTAGTAACTTTAAATGCTACTGTAGTTACTGTAGTTAAGTGTTACTGTCTTAGTGGGCTACATTCAAAATTTGAGCATGATGCGTCACTTACTTTGTGTTTGACAGTCCTTGAAAGCAGACAACTTTGTGAATTTCGACAATTTCGTTCAGGTCTCCCAAAAGAGGTTGTCACGCCAGAAATGGTTGATAAAGTCCATGGAATGACTTTGGACGAACGCCGAATGAAAGTGCTCACGCACTGAAGCGGTAGGCATCTCAACTGAGCCGGTACACCACATTTGCATGATTATTTGGACATGAAAAAGCTATCCGCGCGATGGGTGCCGCGATTTCTCACACTCGACCATAAGCGCAAACGCGTGACCACTTGACGATGTTCAACCGAAATCCAAACGAGTTTTTGTGCCGCTTCGTAACCGTGGATGAAACATGGGTCCATCACTGCACACCAGAGACCAAGGAACAGTCAAAGGGTGAACGTGCCCCAAAGAAGGCCATGGTGGGCCCGTCGGCCAAAAAGGAAATGGCTACAGCTTTTTGAGATGCATGTGGTGTCATTCATATCGATTACCTTCAAGAGGGTAAAACGATTACTGGCACATTTTATGCAGAACTGTTGGATCGGTTTGACGCTGATTTGAAGCAAAATCGATAGCATTTGGCGAAGAAAAAAGTTCTCTTCCACCAGGACAATGCACCAGTGAACACGTGTGTAGTCGCTATGGCAAAAAGCCATCATGTGGGCTCCGAACTGCTACCCCATCCAGCATATTCTCAAGATTTAGCCCCATGCGACTATTTTCTGTTCCCAAACTTGAAGAAATGGCTCGGCGGTAATTGATTTGGCTCGAATGAAGAGGTCATCAATGAAACATATGTCTGTTTTGAGGACCTTGAGAAAACCCATTGAAAAAAGAATGGACTAAATGTATTGAGCTTAAAGGAGACTATGTTGAGAAATTAAAAAATTTTTTTCCCGAAAAACATTCTTCTATTCAAAAAGTCACTGACTTATCAAACTGCCCTCGTATATCGTGTACTAAATACGAAAGGGTCACAACTCGAAAATCGTAAATTTTCAGGAGAGGCAAGAAACTGTAGGTATACTGTATTTTTTTTTTTTAAGTAGTTAAAGATGTGTAATGTGAATTGATTTATTGAAAAATTTGGAGTTGTGATTATTTTGTATTTAAGTATTGTGCAAGGTTGTCGAGCATTCATGTCTAGTGTATTTGTAATTACACAGTGTACACTTTTTCACCACATTTTGTGAATAACCCCTTTGGCTCGAAAATATCAGTTTGTCAGATATTAAAAAGCATAGAATTTTTTAGCGTTTTCCTTCAAAATGTTTAAGAAAAACTCACGGCAAAATATAAATTATTGGAAATCGATTCGAATGATCAGAATTATTTATTTAAATAACAGTTCAGATATTTGAAAACAATCGGCACTTTCCGATCCCATCGCTACCTGAAAAAAATCACAATACACCATGAAATGCCGTTGTATTTATTATATTTTTAATATTTCAGAAATGCCTGTGGTTTGTTTTTGTAAATTCATCCAATTTACTACAAATATCAAATTTATCAAAAATACACCATGAATATGCAGATTGCATTCGATGGTAGAAAAATTTAATCGAATTTTACGAGGGTAAGGCGTTCATGTTCGAGAGAAGCAAAGTAATTTGTTTTGAAATCAGTTATAAATCCATCGCAATAGATATTTTTTCAAAATATGGCTTTCGAATTAATTTTTTAGTTTAATTAAATTAACTAACACATTCGCGCCAATTAGCAGTGATGATGCAGTTATAACAGCAACAACAACAGCAACCGCAACCACAACCACAACCGCATTGTACACGCCGCCGCTTTATGGCTAATGTCGCAACGAATTTGCATCTCTCCCACGACATTTGGCATCAAGGCGAGCATGACCGGCGCGTACGAGCAAACAAACAAATCAAACGAGAACACAAAATGTGGGCGATTTTAACCCACAGCCCGCAAGTAGGAAAATTCCAAATTGAAATTCTAAAAAAGACCAAGATGGCAAAAACTAAGCTAAAGAGGTCAAATCGTTCTAGTACCAATCAAGTTTTCATTTTAATAGCAAATCGATGTAGATTGATGTTTTTATTTATCATATAATGAACTCGCGACAGTATTAACATTGTAAAAAAACTATTAAAAATTAAATAATAATGGCAAATTGAGGTTTTTTTTTTTTAATTTCACCCAATCTCGCAAAAGTGAAAAGGCTTGAATTTAATTAGTTCACATTAACGTGAGTTTACTGTAAATGTATGTACTTCTGACAATTTCAATTCATATCACATCGTTAACTAGTCTCCGGTGTTAGTTATTTCATTTACAAACTTGGGTGATTTTCAACTTAATCACTTTCAAATCTTATTTCGTCGTAGTACCTCCGAATTTTTAGATCCCTTTATTCTCTTTTTGATTATTGTCCTTTGTGAGATCAAATCTATTTCCACCTATGTAATCGCATTGAGAGACAAACATATTTCTTTGGATTTTTACTGTGTTCTCCACAGACTTCCAATACCACTTTTCCGTATGCTTGGCATTGTTTTCTCAAAAATCTAAACTCATTTTAAAGCACAGGAGTTATTCTGTTCCTGTTTTTTGTTATTAATATCACCAGTGATTCTGTAGATTATCCTTGAGATTTGAATTTTTCGCGCTTGTGTGCTGCATAACTATGGTTTGTTCTTAGTGAATTTCTGTAGATCTAATTAGAACTCTGTGCGCCCATGATGAGAGATCACTTTATTGAATTACTGAAAGGTTTTTAATCGAAATAATTTTATTTAATGAAGCTCGGCTTTATCGATATGAGAGTTTTAGCATTTAGCCAACATGTTTGTTATGTTATCTACTAATAATTTATTTTTCAGTGAGCACTGAAATTCAATTGGTTGAATTTAGGAATATTAGAATAGAACTTTGATTCTGCAATTAATTGTAAAGCGATGATTTATTCAATTATTTCCCTCTTTATGTTGATAGAGAGTGAGTCTTTAGTTTCTTCAATAACAGCATCCTGCGAACGCAACCAACAGGAACTTTTGATGAAACCGTGTAAAGCATTTTACAGAAAGAATCATTTTCGATCTTCGTAATCCAGGAAATTTGCAAAAGAATCTAGGAGAAGACTTTAATTTTATATTTCTTTATTCATCGTGTCCTTAATCTGTTATCGCTGATTTGAGAGTGCACAGTAGAAGCTCAAAAAAAAGTTAACTATTAATGACGCCAACCAAATTGTTAGTGTCCAAAATGCGCAGTTGAGTTATTTGCATTTCTTTAATTTTTGTTTAGAAAGTTTTACAGTCGATTTTTACTCGACAGTAGCTTAACTTAAAACGAAGTGCATTCCTATTGATTTGAATATTAATTTTACAAATATAATATTATATTATAATTTACAAAGATCGGCATGTTCGAGTTGAGTATAAAGTGGCCATAGACAAATTTTAGGAATAGTGCATATAAAACACTTAAATTTTAAAATGTGTTGTTCTATTTTTATTTGTTACTATAAAAAAGTAAATATTGTGTAGTGAGTAAAAGCAATTTTGAATAAAATTAGTTTTCATTTGTAGTAATTTGTTCAACAGTTTGTGACAGTTTCTTTCACTAAACAATTCGACTGAAAGTTCAGACCACCATTGAGATCCTAACGCGAGCAAATATTTTGTAGGAAATGAATTTATCATCTGAACTGGCGATTTCTAGTGAGGACCTTTTTGTTCATAGTTAAAGTTGATTTAAATTTTAAAATAAAAAAAGAGCGCGCTTTCTCACATTCCATTAGTTCATATCCATTTTTGGCAATTTAACTTAATTTATGGTTGCGTTTAGCGTCAGTGGGTTAAATATTCACATGAGCGTGTGGGGTGGCAAGTTGCACGTAGCCAAGGTCCGCAGATATTCGCAACTATGCCGGCAACTAAAGCATTCAAAACGCAACGACAACAACAATCACAGATACAACGCCATCACAACACATGCAGATAGCATCAGCAAAACTCAAAAAACCCACAAGTTGTTGTGTTATGCAATCCACACTCGCGTCTAACGATCGTTGCAGCAGCAGCAGCAGCGGCAGCTGTAGCTAAAGTCGAAGCCGTCGTCCCGAACGCAGCAACGGCAGTCGCGGCCGAGGAAAATATGAAAAGAAAAATTAGCAGAGATCAAGTAAGGATCAAGTGGCACGGTGCTAAGTGCACGTTTGCTGCCAATGCTGCACCGGCCTACGGCAGTCAGCCGCTCCAAAGCCGGCACCAAACACCGGCAACTGCACCGACAGCAGTCGTAGCACGACAAACACCGGCAACGGCGCAAAGTGCATTTGTAACAGTTTCGCACGCCGGAGCCCAGGAGCGCTCTGCAACAACATCGACAACAGCTGCAGTATCAACGGCAAAGGCAACGGCAACGGCCGCGGAGGTGGCGGCAGCAACTAATTTCAGTATTTTCTTCTATTTCATTTGGCGCGCCGCTGCACGCGATTCGTACGCTCACTTTTTGTTTGCGTTTTGCTCGCTTGCGCGTTCGCGGTGTGCCACTTACGTAACACGTTTGCCGGCGCAGCGCGTTGGAGCACCTGTGCGCGCGCACCTTTGGCTAAACATGATTTGATGCAATAACCGCATTTCTGCATTTCTGCGCGCTGAACATGCCCGGCCAGCGCACTAAAGTCAACAGCCGCACACAGCGGCGACTCCAGTGCGCTTGCGAGCAAGTGGCGCTGGCGCTTTGCACGAGGTGGCAACTACGGTCGGCGGTAACCACATATTGCAACTGTCAGATTCTGATGTGGTAGACATCGCCCTTTGCCACATCTGCGACGCATTACCAGTTGGGAAGCGGCGAACTCAGCAGTTGCTGCCGCTGTGTACACTCCCCGAAATATATGCGAGCGATTAGTGTTTTGAGCAACCACCAAAATCAAAATTCCAAACTGGCATTAGAGCATTTGGGCTCGAGTGCACCGACGAAGGCAACGACAGCGGGCGCAGCGTAGCGCACGCAAAACGATTCCAATTTTTGTTTTGCGACGTCATTATTGCAAAGTGAGTGCTTTCTGAACTTTGACGATAGATAGGCCACAGCACACCAGCAACACTGGTAAAGGCTGCGCTAAAATTTCAAGTTTTGCTTATCGATTCAGAATTGAGCTGTGGGTTCCGATTTCACGAACAAACATGGACCTTGCCTTCTAATTATGTAGTTGTTGCTCAATTCGAAAGAGTAGTTAATTGAGATATTTTAGAGTAGCAATTTCTACAGCATTCCGAATTTCCGAGTATGGCGGAAACAGACCGAAACGAATCATTATCGGAGAACAGCACCTCTAACCGGGAAAATGTAGTTATTAAATATTATGTTTAGTGAACACACAAACCCAATGCCTTTAAAACGAATGCTTATGCGAATTCGAATATTCCGAATTCGAATCTTGTTTTTGACATCCTACAGCGCCATCTATGGGTACAATAAAGCAGCACAGAAAGTATTTCACAAGATATACAGGCATGTGCTACAAATCGTTTTCGTTTCAAATTCGGAGCGAAAACGTGATGGAGTGTGCTCAATTTCGTTTTGATTTCGTCAATTTTCGAAAACGAAATCGTTTGAAATGATATGTGCCAGAAAACCGAAATTCCGTTTTCGTTGCGATTAGAAAACGGCTGATATTCTATTTGCGTTTCAACTTATAAATAAATTTTGAGCGTGAAAATGTTGAGGGAGCTTTCAACAATATTACTGGCTCACTGACTAACATGAAACTATGCAAGCCGATAGTGGACATAGTTCACAACCTGTTAACCAAGATGGTTACAACTCCTCTACTGTTGCACTGTACTCTTGCAAAAGAGCAGTTGGAAAGAAATGGGGTATCCAACCACGTATCATGTACTGGACTTACAACTCCGTGATTAGGCCCATTCTTTTCTATGGAGCAGTAGTATGGTGGACTGCCCTGGATAATGTGGCTAACCAGAAACTTCTGGACTCAGTATCTGTTCGACTCTAAATTCTCAACTCTCACACCTCATAGACAGGAGTGGGAATAAGACACGGTTTCTATACAGACAGCTCCAAGCTAGATGGCAGAGTAGGGGGGTATGGTTCGTATTTTCGCTGACAGCCAGGCAGCAATTAAAGCCCTCAAGAAGGTATCAACCACATCGAAAGTGGTTGCTCTTTGACTTAGGGCATGTGTACAACAATACCCTTACCTGGGTATAACTGCGCTTATCAGCTTTCCAGACGGGGCGCTACCCCTCCCCGCCCCCCGTATTTCAACACCAAGCTAAAAATCTGCTCCTTGGAGGAGAACACTGTTTTTAATCCAAGGCGCACAAGAGCACTTGTCCCGCTTAGCAGACAGCACATTGGCACGGTCGTCGCAATCCTGAAGAGGAGGAGGAAACTATTAGTCATTTTCTCTGCAACTGAACGGCTCTATCTAGACGAAGATGGAAAGCCCTAGGCTCTCCTTTCTTCAACAACATCAAACATCAAAAACTTGCTTGAGTTCATCCATAATTCAAAATGGCTTGAATAGTCATCTCGACAGTACGTCATCTCGGCAGTAAGACAGACCCTAAACTTGTGGTATCACAACGGGCCCATTCCGTGGCCTGAGTGTTACTTTCGGCAAGTCCCATGCCAAGACAGCCACCTTAACCTAACATAACAAGACCTGCAAAAATTCCAATCTACATTGTTAGCCAAAATAAAAAATTAGAGAGAGTGAGATTCCGACATGTCCAGTGGGTTGGAATGGTCTCTCAAAATGCGGCGTTTTACTGTTTGCACTTTTCTTCTTTCTTTTTCTTTTAAATACATCAAACTCGCAAAGAAAATGCTCGTCATGTAAGATATTCAATTTTCTGTTAACGTTTCGACAGAAAATTGTATAGACGTCAACAAAAAAATCAGCTTGAATTTTATTTCGAATTGAAGTCAGATCGTCCGTTTTGTAGCACACTCCCCAAAAATTCGTACGATTTCAAATTCCGATTTCGATTTGAAATCGTGCGATTTGCAGCACATGCCTGATAGTAATTTATTTACATTATTATTTTCAACATCCTACAGCGCCATCTACAGGGTAATATGTGGAAACTATGAATGAAAACGAAATGCGCATAGATGGCGAACTTCGCACGGGAAATTCTTTGCAGATGCCAGCTGTTAAATTGTTGCCAACGGACATGCAAATGCTACATAATTGCTTTAATTGCACAGTGAAGCATTTGATGCAAAAAATGGCGATTCATTGAAAAAGAGAAATGTAGACATGTAGTATTTGGTACCGGGTAAAAGAGTATCAAGTTGTGCATCAGTAGGTGAAAAGCTAACTGTTCTCTTTTGAACGGTGTAGTCACATTACCCATTACAAAATGCATTTTTATTCATTGAGAGAGCGTGTGTTGAGAGCGCGTTATACACTTCGTAGTGATTTAAAGATGATTTTTTTTCAAGTTATATTGTTTAAAGTTTAAACTATAGCAATCGAACAAAATTGAGATGCTAAGCTGCAACTGTGCTGCAAGAAAAGTGCACAGCGACAGCACCAGCAAAGCAAAACGAAGCATGAACTGCTGCCGTGCTGTGGCTTTGCTGTTCAAATGATCGAAGCAAAGCAAAGCATAAAATCGCTTACGCAAAAAGGAATGCTGCCGCAGCACAGCGTATTTTTAGTGCTTTTGCTAATATGCTGGCAGTTTTTCAAACCCTAGTTTAAACGCAGGAATTGTAATTATGTTTACATAAAATTGTGTTTGCGGATATATTAATATTTGCCAACATTAATATTCCAAAAAATGTATTTGTTATAGCCTTAAAACGAACGAAATAAGTGGACATATGGTTACTTTGGCAATGTAAGGTAGTAATAGCTTTAATTGATATGTATGTGAAGAAAATATATCTGACTACAATCTATAATGCAAAAAAAAGATGTGCCCTTTTGTGCCTTTTCTGAAATATTTAGGTTTTAGTGTTGCAATGTCTGAGCTAAATTGTGTGATTTCGGTTGATGATTATGTCAAGTAAACAATGTTGTTATATGTTTTTTGTTTTTTATTTGTTATTCTATTAAAGTTCAATACAATCAATCAATCAATCAATACAATATCGATCGTACATTCAAAATCACCACTTTCTAACAATTCTTATTTAAAAGCGAATGCACTTTTTGTGAAAAGGTTTTTAAATTTTAATTAAGTAGGGTTTTCTGCATCGTTCTGTTCAATCGACTATCGCCAGCTGTCAAAACGATTTTAAAATTTTATTATAGATATTTTTTTATGAAAAAAATAAGTTTATTTTTACTTATCCGGTTTCGGTTAAGTTGCTCCCCGCTTGAGTGCCTGAAACATCTTGAATTTTTAGGTGAGGCACTTAAGCGAGTTTCACTGTACGTTATATCGTACAAAGGAAGGCAAAGATTGTAAGTGGCAGGTTGGCAGTTTTGTTTGATTTTTTTAAGTTATTGATTTGGTTTATTTAGTTTCAGTTGATTTTATTTTTGCATTTTCCTGTCTGCCACGCCCATCTGCAATCAATATGGTAAATTTCGGTTAAGAAATATTGTTATTTATATTGTTGTTATGTAAGTATTGTTATGTAAATGAATACTAAATAAGTGATTCTGTGCTTTATTGAGAGGGAAAGGGCTTTATGCGACACTCGCATTTAAAACACCAACCTGTCATGTCATTTATGTATGTAAACAAACAATAGTTGTTAACTAAAACTGGGCCGGTTATAAATCGACGCACAGTGGGGTAATTGATGCCGAAAATGCCGATTAATTCACCCAGGCTAATATGAAATAACTATTCGGTTTAGTTAATCTAACATTATAAAGTAAAAAACAAATGTTTTTGGGTATACTTTAGTGGAAATTTTTTTAAAAAACTAAAATATTTTCAAGAGATAAATCTTGCACATTTATAATGAAAGTTAAGTTGAACAGTTTAATTGAAACATTTCATCGCCACCTCTTGCAGCCAATTCAATATCATCATTATGATGATGATTATCATCATTATAATCTTCATCATCAACATTATAAGCCTCACCATCACCATTATCATCATTCCTCATTAGTATCAACTCCATAGTTATCAACTTTGGGCATAATATACATATGATGCACTTTTTTGTGGCATTTTTTTCATACTTGATACAATGGGATCAGAATTAAAAAAAATCTATTAAAAATGTTTTCAATGGTATTTTTTCAGTCCACTTTCGTAAAAAATTCTCCCTCCAACACTTGAAATCTTTATTCTTGAGCTTCTTCCGACAGTTGGCCGATTGGCAACAAATCATGCGATATGATTTGCGGTCGATGCAAAAACTATTTGTGGAAAATTTTGGGCATATTTTACCAGGAATAACATTGTAAAAAATATTTTACAGTTTTTAATCCATAGCTGCGAAAATTTTCTATTTCGATTTGATGTTCACTAAAAACAACCATAAAATGGTGTGAATGTTTTGATTCAAGTCTACATCAAGTCTACAATTTTGAAAAAACAATAAAAACAACAATAAAACCTTTTGCTTACTTGTTTTCATCTAAAAAATAAACAATTTTAAAATTTATTTTGCACATGTCTATTTGTTCTCATACATTGCCCATTTGGACCATGAGTTCGCACACAAAAATCGAAATGCTGGAAAAGTGCGCAACATTCGCGCAACTTTTTTTTTCATAAAATGTTACTGAAATATCTAAGCTATATGCTAAGGAAAACAGTTTTGCTCGATCTCACAAGACTCACAACTATATGTCTATGAAAAGGTCCAAAATTGGACAATTATTAAGCTTTTAAACAAAAAATCAAATAAAATACTTATGAAAATTTTTTAACAAAACCAAATACACGCTGCATTACTGAAATACCTGAACATGCAGAATGCGTAACTAATTTTTAAATACTTTTTGAAATTCACAAAAAGAAATCGTTTTGAAGTAAAGGAAAAAACGCATTTATCGCTGTTCGCACAAAAACTGAAAAGAAATGTCAACTTTCACAGTGATTTGCGGGAAAACGGTAAACTATTTTGCAATAACTCTTTCACGTAGTGATGTAGAATTTTATCCACTTTAACCCGGTACCAAAAACATATTTGTATCTTTATTTTTCGTTTTTGAATTAATCGGCACTTTACTTATATAGGGTTTCTCATTTCGAACCGAAAACTTTGACAGCCCTGCGTTCGACAACCGCAGCTGTCATCTGTCGTTGCATTGCGTTAATATTGTAGATTAGTGTTTGCCATTTATGAAAATGGACCGATTTAGCATCGCTCAACGTGTAAACATAGTGAAAATTCACTACAAAAATGGTGAAAATTTGAGCACCACTTTTCGCGCACTAAGGAAGGATTTCGGACGTCACGGAAGGCCTGTTTTGTCAACAATTTCGGATTTATTGGCGAAATTCGAACGATCTGGTTCTGTACAAGATGTACAGAGGCCAATACGTAATCGCCCTGCTCGTTCGGCCGAAAATATTGCTGCTGTAGCTGCCAGTGACAGCCAGACCGTTACCGTCAATTCTGAACGTTATGGCCGATCGAGGATATGGATGTGGAGGAGATGTGGTTTCAACAGGACGGCGCTACATGCCACACAACACGACCGAACATGACAGAATTGCGAACCAGGTTCGATGAACGCATAATTTCGCGTTTTGGTGATGCCAATTGGCCGTCAAGATCGTGCGATCTGAACCCTTTGGACTTTTTTTTTTGGGGCTACGCGAAAGACCAAGTCTATGCAGACAATCCGCAGACTCTGGAGCATTTGAGGGACAACATACGTGCAGTTCTTGGCGCCTTACAGCCTGCTATATGTAAAAAAGTCATCGAAAATTACCCAAAAAGAATCGAGGTGTGCCAGGCTGCTCGTAGCGGTCATTTGAATGATGTCATATTCCATTACTAATGGCACAAACCAAATATTATTTTGATAATAAAGTTTCATCAAAATTCAAATTTTAATTGATTTTTTTTCTTTATTTACTTTTTCGGCTCATGATGAAAAACCCTGTATATTACCCCACTGTGCGACGGGAGCAAAGCCTCGGGGAACAACTTAAACATTATAAAATTGACAAAAAATGTGCACATATGTTTTTATTGTTACTGTATTATTGTTTTGTAATATTGTTCAGTGATTAGTTTTTCATAGGTATTTGTAATTTGCATTACAATTTATTTTATTTCTTTAAATAAAATCAACAACATTTTCATAAAACTAAAAACACAAAATTTCATGTACAGCGGCTCACAGCTTATTTGATACAGTACTGGTTTAACCCTTATTCTCATACCCGGGTACCCGGGTGCCCACTGCGATGTATTTTCGTGAAAAAAACTGACAAATAATGAAAATTTTTTTTTTACCTTCCGGATCCTCGTTATTTAGGTGAAAAGCGAACAAATCATATATTTAAAAAATTTTGTTTTCTATATTGAAAACTTAAAAATTTCATGAAATGGGTACCCGGGTACCCCGGGTGCCAAACGACGTTAGTAAGTTTGGGTATGAGAATAAGGGTTAAAAATTGAAAATTATATAACTGAAAAACCAAAAAAGATATAAAAAATATGTAAACGCCATTTGGAAGAATAAAATATATACTTCAATTTCACGAACTTAATTTATTTCTCCAATTTGCCATTTAACATCAAAAGGACCCCAAATTAAAAATTCTACTAAATTTGAGATCACAGCTTATTTGATACAGTTCTATTCGGACATAAAATTCTTACAAACTAGTGGTTTATTTGATATTTTTAATATTTAGTGTGGTAGCCTTTTGCCTTTACAACAGCCTGGAGTCTGCTTGACATGGAATCGACAAGCTTTTGTGTAATATCAGGAGTAATTTTTTGCCATTCCTCCTGTAATGCATTTTGCAAATCATCTTTGTTTGAAATTTGTCGTTTGCGAATATTGTACCACGATTGTGCTACGTGGGGGCAGTTCCAAATCAGCCAGGTTTTAACAATATCCGACGTATGTTTTGGGTCGTTTGTATACTTGTTTGCCCGGAGCTCAACTTGTTCTCGAACATTCTAGCATCGCCTCGATTAGTCTCTGTGATAATTCCATCGAAATAAAAAAAAACGAGTGTGCTTATGACCACACGACTGAAGTGAAACTTCTTTCGCTCCATCTGTATATATATATATGTATATATGTGTGTGTACAATATATACGTGTATGTACATATATCATTCATATATTGATTTTCTACAAATATTTAAATTTATTTTATGTTTTCATGTAACGCTTACGTCACGCGTTCGCCAGCTTACTCCCCAAGTCAAGCGTGCGTAAACCACTCAACTCCCGTTCGCCTCGGGCGCTGTTATGCAGACGGTCAAATGACCGTCGGTCACGATAGTTGTTGTTGCTTCAATGTAAAATGAAAAATTGAGAGAGAGAGCGGGAGAGTAAAATTTGACCGCGTCGGTCAAAAATGATGAGGCTCTCGATGCCAAATCATGCGATCAAAACAGTGTTGCGTTGTGAAATTATTCACAACACATGTGTTTTCGGAGCAAAATGGCACACTTGTCGCGAAAATATGTATCTAATGACGGAAAAAATGGTTCGTAGCAACCCTCATCGTTTGTTTACATTTGTGTTGTACGTGGCTTTCCAAAAAGAGGAAATAAAGAGGAAAATTGCAAATTAAGTGGTAAATAATTATTGAAAAAGTACGGAAAAAGTGCTGCAAGTAAGCGAAAAGTGTACTGGTGACCGGCGATCAAATGACCGTCTGCATAACAGGGTTTTGGCACAGAGTAGAAAAAACAAAACGAGAGCGTAAAAAGTATCGTGACCGACGGTCATTTGACCGTCTGCATAACAGCGCCCCTCGCCCGATCACACTTTTCGTAACGCGTTCGCCAGCTTACTCCCCAAGTCAAGCGTGCGTAAAGAAGTTTCACTTCAAAAACCCTAAAAGTATGCAATGGCTGAAAAATCCTCACTCAGTCGAGTTGTGTCGTGTTGCCTACGCTAGGGAGCCTGCAACTGTGTAGTTAGTAAAGAGTGGCGCCAGCACTATAAAAATGACTTGCAAGCCATCGCTGTGCTTTCAAATACTGTCGCTCTTCTTCACTTTCACTACAAAACAAGCACTGCAGTGAAGAAAGCTTTTGATATTCATATGAATACTGCACGAAACGATAATAACTAGAACTTCAAGCACCTTGAGGTATAGAACAACACTGAAGTAGAACAACATTGAAGTAGAACAACACTGAAGCAAGGTATATTAACAAGGTACGCCAGGCTCAGAGAGCCGTCAAAATAAGGGGGCCAAATCAGAGTTGCTTCTTGTTAGAAATGAATTGTTGGTTGCATCTTTTAGTATTTGTTCCTCAAACTGTAAAAACTGCGTTTGTGTAGGGCAAATGTTATAATTAAAAGAAAATTCTTGTTTTTAGCAACATATAGTTTTAATAGAATGCCACAACGATATTTTGGTATTAATTGTTATCGTGTTGCTGAATGTTTTATACATTTTTGCCCATTCAAAAATAAAAATGTAATGTTAATTTCTATGGAAGAGTTTTTGATCATTTTTTATTTACGTAAAATCTTTTTCTCAATTGTTTTTGTTTTAAATTTTTGTTTAAGTTCCTTATTCTAAAATACATGCTGCATTAAAAAAAATGCAGCATGTTGTTTTACTTCTTCAGCAAGCTGAACAGAATTAGAAAAAGCACATACAATTTCGCACAAATTGCTAACACATAAAATTTCCAATTTCAATTTATTTCATTCTTTCATTTGTATTCATTCCACAATATATTTTATTGCGTATCAGGCGGGTGTCATGGGCTACATTTCGCGTACATGTTTTTTACAATGTTACCCAAATCTGTACACAAAAGTATAGTTGTACAAACAATATTAACACTAATAGTAGGTTCTTTATTTTACAAAAAGAGCAGCCGTTCACAAATAAGAGGGTGAAGAGAAGCATTTAAAGCTGCCGCTCCCAGCATGGCGTACCTTGTTAATATACCTTGCACTGAAGTAGAACAACACTGAAGTAGAACAATACTGCAGTGGAACAACACGGAAGTAGAACAACACTGAAGTAGAACAACACTGAAGTGAAGCACTGAAGTAGAACATTTTCAAGCATACGGTGTTTTGTTTTGCACGATCGGAGTAGCAGATGTTTGTTTTTGGTATTTTGTATGGAATCTGGGCTGCATTTCAAGCATTACAACAACATTACTGTAAAAAAACGCAGGTTTAAAACTTGTTTTTTTCGATATTTATTTAAGTCTGTTTCACTCGGTGTGAAGTAGAAGTTCTACTTCACTCGGTGTGCTTGCTGTGATTTACCGTTACTTAACCTCATTATAGCTTTCTGTTTTGATGTTTTGCTTCACAACAGCACACAAACACTGTCGCTGCTGTAGCGAAACGATTTTTGGAATGATGCAGTGCTTGCTTGTTGCAGAATAGAACTATTGAGCATTTGAATTTGCTGTCACCGCGACACTGAACAGTACAGTACTTGACAGTACTGTGCAGTAGTGAAGTGTGCCCAATAGAAACTTTTGTGCAGCTCTTTAGTAGTTACGCAGAGCGAAATACGTCATCCACGCAATATAATTAAATTTATACAGTCGCACAAAGTCATAAAGTGTAGCCACTTTCACTCGCTCCGAATATGAGAAAGTACTATGTGGTTTCGCACAATAAAGTATACAAAACGAATTTAAGAGGAGAACTGGGCTGATTATTGATAAACTGTCAGGCGTTTTCTTTTTTCAAAATGCTAAAATATCTTAACATTACGTAGAATTTGAATTTGCCAGAAGAAAACGCTCAAGGTTTGCATAGCCACTAATGCCATTGTAGGGAGTGATGGAAGGTACGGCAATAAGGGACCAAAACATTATGTAGTATAGGATCTGTATGTTATGTAGTATAGGATCTGTTCTAGGACCAACTTTAAGATCGAGAGCAATTTATTGGTTTCGACGACGAGTTGGTTTTAGCAGTGTTGGCTACAAAAGTAGCGTAAGTCGGGAAAAATGCGAAGTCGTCCATTGAAACAATAAGATAGACGCTTTATGATATCGGTTTATATTAAACGCAGGAGATGAACTTTCACCTCAATCAATTGTAAACTGGCCATGGTGCATTTGAGAGCTCTTCGCTCCGGTTTGATCATGATGACTCTCAGCTATGTCCGGAACGTCAGGTCAACGAAGACACCATGTAATTATTGCTTTTAATTTGACCCGTGGCTGTATGGATTCTACTGCTGTTCAGTAGTGGCATACATCTGGCAACGCTGCAGGCAATAACGGCAACATTTAAATGCAGCGAATTTTTGACAACACGGAGGAAAATTATGGCGTTGCCATCAGAAAGCTGACAGGAGAGCGCGCTCGAGCTCATAGCGAGCGAAATGAGCGAGTCGATGGCGTTTTCGTGAGTGTGGGTGGACATGAGTGTGTTAGTGAGGGCGGTGGGAAGGGAGGGGCGAACTTCGCGAGTGCAGAGCAACTCCGCGTTGTTTGCGTGCTCACGTTACAATCACAACATGGAATCGGTTAGGCCCACTCACTCCACGGGCACGGGGCACGTCGGCGGAAGCAGCAGCAGTTCGACTTTTCGAAAATTCACGTTCACATTCCGAGCTGAGAGTTTAGTTTTGGGCGAACGTTTGTGCGGCACGAAAGGATAGCGCGCGTGTCTCGTGTCCCAATATCACAGCAGACATCAACTGAAAATACATAATGTGAAAACGGTGCAGAAACCCGTGCAGTGTGACTCGTACAATGTGGGTTTTTGAGAAGTTATGCACCCCAGTCCACGTATCGCACGTTTGTTGATTGTTGTGCTTGCGACCCGTGTTGCCACCGTCCGCTGCTCGACGCTTGAATATGAGCTGCTCGCGGTACTCATGCAAAACGTTATCGTTGTGCGGGTGTTAGGTGCGAGTCACTTGGAGGGCCTTGTGGCAAATCGCATTCATTTTATTGTGTAAGGAGCGAAATTGCGAAATGGCCGACGGTGCCGACGGTGCCGATGCTGCGAAGAGTGTCCAGACGCTGAGAAGGTGCCCGCTAACCTTTGAAGCCTCCAACACTGCGACATGTCGTGGCCAATTAGTTTTGTCAAATTTTTCAGCGAAAAGTGCGCAGAGTGGACCCAACTACAGTGAAGACTCCAGTTGAACCGTTAAAAAGAAATTGAATTGTTAAAGTGTGGCAGAAAAACATGATAATAATTTGATTTGCGTCTCTAAGAGCCCGCGGCACATAGAAGATCAAGAACTAAGCGACTTCTTGCCATTGTCGACGTTCTCTTTTGTTCCTCTTTTTGCCTTTACTTTTTGTTGGTATTTTATGTTGTTGTTCCTTTGTTACCTTCATATTTCTTTCGAGTTCGCATGGCTCGTCGGTTCGGTCAAATGCTTCTTTACGTTTTCACATTAAAATTCGCCATTCTCGTGTCTTTCATTACTTTTCGTTTCGTTTCGTTTCGTTTCTTTTCTTTTCAATTTCTTTCATTCGGCCGTTTCAGCCATTTCGATGAGGGGGCGGCAGCCTCAGTGGAAGATGAAAGTGTGGTGCCTGTCATTGTGTTGTGTGCTTTCCTCTTTCGTTTTATCGGTTGGAACAGTTTGCCATACACACACAGACACACACGCACACAATGTAACCTATGTACAAAGTATATACATGGGAATAGACATAGTCTTATATGTATGTTGCTCAGTGCATTTGCACCCAGCAGAGGAGTTTCCTTTGTTGTGCCTTAATTTAATACTTAATACTTAATACACTTTGTTAAGGGATTTCCTGCTAATTTCGCTTAAAGCTAGTTATGAAGGAAAATTCGCTTCTTAGCGGGAGGGCGTTTCTCAAAGATGGCATTTACCGTTCCATATCAATTTATCGCATTATCTATTCAATATGCTGCGGCTGCACAATTTACAATTTAAATTTCAAGTGCTGTGAGACCTTCATAGCAGTTTATTTTCAGCCAAGAACTTTATTGCTGAAAATATGTATGCTGCAATATATACTCGAAGTCATCGAGTGACTATGAAGTCGACGGCAAATTTACAGCAAATTTTGCTAGATCTAACAATTTAATAATATGTATTATTTTTTTATTTGGCTTTGAGAATGCTATTGTCAATATGGTGTAAGTTCCAGCATGTCGCTCATACGCAGTGGTGGACCAATATAAGTAAATCCACTCAGTTTTGTGAAAAGCACTTGTTAAATCTTCCTTACAGCCTAAATACAATTTATTCAAAATTTAATTTATTTTTTTTTAATTTAAATTTAATTAAAAATAAAATATAACATGTTAAGTATTTTTTAAATCCTTTTGCAGTTTGATGATAGTTAACAATTTTTTCTAACAGATTTTGATTCTTTCTTTAATAAACGAAATATACCATTAGCCATTCCGCTTATTTATTTTTCGCCATATATTTAGTTTTCGCCACCCCAAAATATGAACTTTAGCCAGAAAGAAAGCAACAAAAATTGAAGTAATTAAACGCGAAATTCAAATACTGCGCTGCGATACTGTGAAATGTGAAGCATGCAACACCCACATAACGCTCGTGTGGGCCAAATGGCAAAATGACCAACACACAGAGTGGAAGTCACGCAAAGCCACCAACAACCGCACAACTAATACCGAAAGTCTCAAAAAACAAATAATAAGGATAAACAACAATAGCAACAACAACAAAAACAACAGTCAGTGCAGCAACAAATATATAATATACCAAATACACAGACTCGCACACTTGCAGAAAAGTCCACTTGTCATTTGCCGGAATACTCCCATGGCGAATGGAAAATGTGTTCAACAACAACAACGCCACACACCACACATGAACAGAAAAAAAGGAGCAAAACGCGAAGTGCTCATGCGATGACACCACCTTGTCTATGTACTAACAAGTTAAAAGAAGCAACAACATATTAAAAAATTAACACAAAAATGCTTTCAATGCCAAGCAAACTTAATCATGAAAAAAGGAAACATTTCAAAATAATCAAGTACCCGTTTAAGGCCATTGACGCATTTTTCGCAATTTTCGTTTCGAAGTTAAAAAAAATCGCAAATAGCAACATTTTCGATGGGAAACTGAAACGAGATTAAAAGTCATAGATGACTGCAAGTTTTTTTTTTGAAAGGATGACATAAATAATACCGCCCACACTTTAAGGTTACAGTCAATGGAACGACATACTTTCAGTGTGCTAGCACTCGTTTTGTGAACCGCAAAGGCTACGCACTCAGACGCTGTACGAGAACTCAAATGGCGAGAGCGAAGAGGCGAGCGAGCCTTTCGTTGTTGCAAATGAGAGAAACTCGTCTTCGAAATTGTGCGCTCTGCTGTCTGTACACAGTAAACTAACCTACACCAACAGTGCCAGTCGGCATTAAAGACAACTGCGCCAGCCGACAGCCACTGTGACAGGTCCTGTGGTCAGGTGGACAGTGCTCAATAAGCGACATGAAAAATGAAGCGGAACAATAGCTAGATTTCGAATATTATGAATAAGAAATCAAAGTGCGCACAAAGAATTTCGACAACCCTTTGACATTTAAGAAAGTTTAACAGTGCTCCGATAAATTTTGTAATAGGGGGAAGGTTTAATGTGGTTGCCTTTAAAGGTGGTGCGTTTTAGTAAAACTTTGTTTGTGTTCTGAATTAGGAGAACAAGGTTGTTATAGGTTCTTAAATCCTCTAAAATTTGTTTGCATTCAAGTGGGGTTTCATAGGTTGAAGAGTTCACTCTTACCGTTTGTAGTTAACACCACCTAAAAATCTAGCAATTCATGACCTACCTGCCGACTGGAAATATCATCCGAATAACATCCGCTCTTAATATGTGACTGGAATCTTCCAGTTGAACCAAATGCAATCTGACTGCCATGATCTCAAATCAGTTACAACTCTTCGCAAGTTCAATACAATAAAAATCAAAATATTACTAAGACAAAATCAGTGCTACATACGAATTAAAAGGTGTTAAACCATTAGAAGCATAATTAAAATGAATTTAAAAATATACGGAAATTAAATCATTTGAACACTAGATCTGCATCACCCATAATTAAAACAGAAAATAACTTATCTTATTCCAGCAACTGGCAACCAAATACACGTATCAAATAAATGAAATGCAAATAAACAATTGAATCATTTTTTTATTAACTTACACAAAAAAAAACAACTATGAGCACGTTTTGTGCGTGTGCAAAGTTCGTTAGTTGCGAAAAAATGCGAGTAAAGTTCTCACACACATTGTTTCCTATCTATGAATTCAACAACGAAGGCTCGACTTATCAATTGTTAAACTGAACATAATCTTGGCTGAAAACCCTGCTGAGACTCTTTGCCCTCGCCATACCCATACTGCACCACTCATTAGCGCGACTTGGAAATCAACCGCAAAAGGATCCATGCGACCTCCAGCAGCGAGCCATATTCTTGCACGAAGACGAAAAACGAAAGTGTCGCTCCAGCCAGCTGCCAACGCCGTCTGCCATTTTTTCACCTTTGTTGTCGCTGTCGTCGTTGTCGTCGACGCAGCGTTGCAGTGTCGCCTTTCATTGTCATTGTCAATGGGCCAGGCCAAAACGACGAACAGCTGATTGTGTCGTCTGCTAGCGCTTGCCTGCTGTCAGAAGCTCGGCCTCGCTCTCGACCAATCCGCGCTGCTGGTGCGCTCACTATTCGAAAACGACTCGGCGCCAGAGCGGCTCTCCGGCGGTCGCGTGTATGCAATGCTCAGGAATGGCGTTGTCCTGTGAGCTGGCGCGCACATAACCTCAATTTCGGTTCGCTCACGTCGCGCTGTATTCGTGTGTGCGGGTGGTTCGCCGAGTGCGGTTCGTTGCCAGCACATGTTTGTGTGCGTGCGTGTGTGCAATAGGTGGCGCTGCTGCAGTTCTCTTATGTGCCTCGGCTGCAATCGTTGCGCGTCCTTCACCACCTCCCCTTCACACTGTTACAATTGCAACTACAACAAAAAAACCAGCTACAACAACAACAACAACAACCGAAAAGCGATTACCAGCCACGTTATCAAATCGGTACCGACAACTGACTCTCGTTCTCCCGCTGTCGTTGTCTTGTGCTACCACTATATCTCACACACCAACCACAACAACAAAAGCAACAACAATTGCAACTACAATAATATAAATAATAACTTTGACAACGATTCCTACAACACAGCGCCAGCAGCGTAAACAACAAATCTCATTCCGATTACTTTGATTTTACGTCAACTGCAGCAACGTCAACGCTGCCAATATACGCGCCAACACCAAAAACGACAACGACAACATCAGCGCAGCTGCTGGCATAGTTGCTGTAGCTGCTGCCTCCGGCTCTGCGGCCGTCCCGGCTGCTGACTTCGACATCGACACACACATCCACGCCGTGCTCGGCGCCACGAGGGACGTTGACGTGCAGCCGCGCCACGTCGACTTCGACTTCGCCGTTGCCGTCGACGCTATTGTTGCTGTTCGTGCCAACCCCAACGCCAACGCCAACGCCACCGTCAACATCAACAACGCCTTGGACGCCGACGACTCTGTAAGCTCGCAGCCGTTCGTCGGCGTTCGTTGTTCGTGCGAGGCAGGCGCGGGCTCGAACGCGAACGCGCACGCGAGTGGCTACAGAAATCGCCCTGTGTGCACGGACAATAATATGAGGAGTGGCAGTTCGGAACTATTACTCGAGCAGCAACAACAAGAGTTACGGTTACGTAAAAAACGAGAACTGGCTCCAAAAAAGAAAAATGGCAACCGGCGCTTTCGTTCGTGGCGCGAACGTGCGCGCTTCTACGCAACGTCGACGCTCGCCTTCTTCTCGGTGACGGCCGGCGCCTCGCTGCTGTTCCTGGTGCCGCTCTACGTCGATCCGGCGATATCGACGCTCAGCCACGACTTCATCGAGAACCCCACGCTGTGCACGACGACGCGCCGCGAGGATCTGATCGGCATCTTCAATTGCTCGTGGAGTTCGTGTCGCGAGGGCTGCACCTCCGACCTGTACCGCTGCGTGCACATCTATGTGACGTTTATCGAGCAAAACATAACCATACCCGAGAATATGACCGACTTCAGCAACTACACGGCCGAGTGGGAGCAGTCGGGCGAGGCCACGTTGCTGGTCAACATCAAGGGCTGCGGTTATCCGCCCAAGGTGACGTGCAAAAAGTTTAATTCGTTTTACGGTGTCGAGGGCGCGATCTATCCATGCTACTACTCGCGCAAGAACAAGACAGTAGTGATGACCTCGTACAACCACGACGACCAGGTGGCGGTGATCGTAAACTTCTTCGCGGTGCCATTTGTGATAACGGTGATCTCATCGATCGCTCTCTGCATCATGCATTGCGACTGCAGGTGCAAGAAAGATCGCAGTCATCGGCGGAATCGGCCGCAATGCAGACGGCCACGCATCGAAAATCTAAGGTGAGCGAAGAGTCCTATGTCATACCAATGTTTATTATAATATAATAAATATTTAACATTTTAATCGATCAAAAGCTAAACTAAAACCACATAATTTTTGATAATATTTGATTTTCAAATCATCAATACGGTTACTACCGCTACTAAAAGTACGTACTGCCTAAAAAAGAAACTGTTTAAAAAAAGTAAAGTCTTAACCAATAAATTCAAAAATGTCGACTTTTGGAGTAATTTCAAATTTAGCGATAAGTGCTCCAGAGCCACTCTTACCGGTTAGAAGATTAAGAGCCATGATTGCTTTTCTTAGTTTCAAGTCATTTATCGAATTTGGATTTAAATATGAGTATAGAATAGAATAGAATTTAATGGGGTTTGTTGAACTGAGACCAGAAGTGATCTATTGTGCCACCTACAAGTTGATTGAGAACATCCCCTAGACCCACCGACCTAATGAAAAGTAATAGAATAATGATTTTTCTTAAATTAACAGGAGAACTGACTGCTAAGATAGACTTATATATCTGTGGTCATATTGAAGATAAGCTTAACCCGTTAACCACAACCGTTGCTTTAAAGAAACGCTTCCTTTAACTAATTTTATAAAAAATACTTAAGTCAAAAAATTTTATAAAAAATACAAAAGCCAAACTTACGTATTATAAACTTCAACTTTGTTGCTTTTACCATGCATAATTATTATTTGACCATTTCTCTTACTAGTAAAAAGTTATAATTTTAAAAATTTTTTGTTGAGTCCGGAAAACAAGACACATTTTTTTTTAAATAATTTAAAAAAAAATATATTGGTTATACTAAAGTATGCTAAATATTTTAGGTCCACGATTTGGTTTCTAATCTATGGGTATTTATAAATTGCTGTTTCTTTAAAGCAACGTTTCCAAAAAGTTCAAAGTTCATAAGCAAAGCAGAAGCAGAGGTATTGACAACTTTTTTGCCAGAGTTGCTTTAACCTTCACACTGTCACTATTAACATATGTTAATATTTTTCTTTTCATCCGTTTTATAACGACAGTTTTCATTTTTTGAGCTAAGTTGGTAAGCAAAAGCGTAAAATGGACTGTGCTTAAGAGATTTTAGGTTCAAACGTGGAAGGGGGGAAAAGGGATGAATGGGGTTTCAGCCCCCACAATGTGGGCGAATTTGTTGCTTTTTTTAAAGAAATTCCATAAAAAGTGCATTTTCAAAGATATTCTCACAAAATTTTGTATTTAAGATTTTTAGGTAATTCCACATCACATATCCAAATTTGAGCATTGAATTTTGAATATGTTAATTGTAACCAAAATAGGGGTAAAAATTTTCATTTGTAAAAAAAAGATGGAAAAAATAAAATTTTTAGTTTTCTGATTACATATTTAGAAAGAGCTCGATAAATTGGCCACTGAGCCGAAGCCGCATGAAAATCGGACTTAAAACTAAAAAGTTATATAATATTAACAAATGTTAATGGTGACAGTGCGAAGGTTAAGCAACGCTTTTTTGCGGGAAAGAAATTTATAAAACTGTAAGACTTTCAACTAGGTGTAAAAAAAAACTTATTCTGTTAAGTCGACCTAACAGAATTGAGTTATTGCATTGGGAGCTTTATTGAAATCAAGGCGCTTAAATCCGTTTTGAAAAATTGTGTGTTTTTTAACAATATTATGTACGGTTACTTTTTAGCTTAAGTCTTTTGAAACAACAATGAATTGGTCAGAATATAGTTTTCAAACTTTAATTTTCGACTTAATCTACTCTTCCATGTGACCACAGATAAGTATACTCACATTTGTTAGTTTAAAATGATTTCAGAAAGTTCATATTCCTCAGATGTGTTTGCTGCTTTAATCAGCTACAATGTACAGGTAGACCTCGCTTAGCCCATTTTCGGCCGCTGGTCGATTTTTCGACCAGCCACTTTGAAGAAGAGTAGCTCTGCACTTAGACATTATATCTGTGAACTTTTGATGCATAAAATAGCTTTGGTCTTTTGGTAACCCCTCGAAATAATAATTTTTTTTAAAAAAGATAAATTTAGAGATGTTGGCGAAGGCACGAAAAAAAGCATTTTTTTAGTCATATTTTGAATATTCTGAAAAATATATAACCTTTTCAAATTATTTTATTTTATTTTATTGATTTATTATTGATTATTTACGAAGCCTAAAGACCAAATTACCGCAATCAATTGATATCCATAAAATTATGAAAATATTTTTACCTCTCAGCACCGCGTACTTTTCAGTGGTCGAAAAATCGAAAATTGGCCAGAAGTCGTCATGTATGTACATATGTAAGCCAACAATTGTTTGTTTTCATGCTTGATTATTATTTGACCAAAATTATATACATATATATTTGTTTTTATTTGAAATTAAATTTTTATTAATTTATAAAAAAAATAATTAAAAAAAAAAACACAAAAAAAATCCAAAAATATTCTTGATTAAGGTCCTAAATGTAAGTCCTTAAAAGGAATTAAAAAAATATTGGCTATTTCTGGTAGCGGCCGAAAATGGGTTAACACGGTAGTTACGTTCCTGGAAAACATAAATAATTATTTGAAACATGAATATGAATGATTGAAATGAGGTCTTTTGGTTTCAATACCGTGTTAGACCGATCATTTTTACATGTTAATCGAAAATGTGTCGCAAAATGTGAACCGTGTTAGAACGGGGCCGAATTAAGCGAGGTCTATCTGTATATACGTATATAAGTATACAAGTGTAAATCCCATTTACTAAAGACTATTTATGTAAATAAGTTTGAAAGATAAATCAAATTCGGAAAATCTTTGTTAAAAACTCATACTTCAGCCCTGAACTTCAACCTAAATCTAAAGAACCTAAACGTTTTAAACAAATTTTCTTAATTTGCTTGTTGTTTAGATACATTTTTTTTAGCACTTTATTTCTTGAATGTTTAGGCTAAGTTCTCGTGTTCTAATAATCCTCATCTGGGGATCTCCAATATGGCTTCTCTAATTTTTTCCTTACTTGTTTTGTTAGCTCTTTACTTTCACGAGATTTTTTGTAAGTCTGAGTTGAATGTGTAAGAACATGTGAGACAAACGCGGCATTGGAAACCTATCAAATGCGCTTCTCAGTGAAGGAATGAAACACGAATTAGGTGTTTAAAAGTTCACACTAAAATTAACTGTGTTTATGCTTAAATTTTTTTGTTGACCACGGTACAGATTAAAGTCCTGCATGTATATATTTATTTTGGCGACTACACTACTGTACATACTGTACGGGTACTTGGTATTCGAAGAATGTGTACAACGAAACGAATAGAAACGAGATTCTATTCTTATTCGGTGAATAGCGAACACTGCAGTGTTCGTATTCGGTGAGAAGCGAATTCTGCAGTGCTCGTATTCGGTAATCGAGAACTTTGCGAAGTATTCGAAGATCAACAGATTCATCGAATATTTTTATGTAGAGTCTGACCGATACCAAATTTTTTGGCCGATGCCGATTAATCGGCCTGAAGGGCGAGTTTGGCCGATGCCGATTAATTGGCCGAAAGGGCGAAAATCGGCCGATGCCGATACCGATGCCGATTACATTGAGAAAATAACACGAATGAATTCAATCAAAAACACAGTCTATTTTATAAAATAACAAAAGGAACTATTACATATTGTTTGTAATATTCATCACAAAATAACAAAAAAACGAGAAAAGAAATAATTAAAAACTAAATAACAACGAGAATAATTAAAAACTAAATAAAATAACAAGAGAATTCAGAACTCTAATACATTAAAAAAGTACAATACATTAAAAAAATAATATATCACATTTATCCACTGAGAGAGAAACAAAAATAGTGACGTAAATATTGCATACAAATTCAGTTTTTTATTCAACTTAAAATTACAATTTTTATATTAAAATGTGTACTCTCAAATTGCGACCCGTTGTACAGATGCAGTGGGAAGAAGTCAGAAAAAAAATTTGGAAAAAATAAAAGGCCTGTTAAAAAATGCTTCCAATTAAAAAAGAAGGATAAGATTGAAAAATTAAATGCCCCTTCTTCTGATATCCACATTAAGAGACGAAATGCATAGACATTTCGAGAAAATCTGTGTTTTTAAGAATACCTAGTTTTAAAAAAACATTTCTAGGAAACATTTATATTAAACAGTATCTAAAAACACATTACTGAAAAGGGGTATAAGAACCCGTTGGTACAAAAAATGAAAACAAAAAAATGAAAGCAGAAAAATAGGCCGATGACATCATCGACCAAAAACGGCCGATGTGGCATCGGTCAAAAAAGGCCGATGCCGATTCTTTTTTTTATGGCCGATGCCGATACTAGCCGATGCCGATACCAATTTTATTGGCCGATACTAGCCGATGCCGATGCCGATTAATCGGTCGGACTCTATTTTTATGCGCAGTATGCCACTTTTCCATGTGTATACTTGCAGTGTGGTTGAAGTGGCTTATTAGTTAATACGCAAAATGGAAATTATTGAAGAAAGTAGCATAACAAATAAATAAATATTTATATACAACATAAATATTTCTAAATAATCTTAGGAATAATAAAACGAGTATATTCGAATATTCAAGCAGTTTGTACTATTATTCGAATGCTTTTGTCCTCGTTTTCCCGCTTCGAGCGAATATGAATAAATAGTGTACGTCTACTCGTTTCTGTTCGGAGCTTACTCGTACTCGAAGAGAGCTGTACTCGTATTCATTCGGAATGGTCCGCAGAGATGAAGTAAAGTATTCTATTCAAAAGCATTTGAATGTTTTCGAATAGCAAAAATGCATACTCGTGCAGGACTCTGGTACAGATATATTGCGATGTCGCGGTATCCATGGGTGACAGGAACATAATAAGACTTTTATGGGTCGGTAGTTGTGAAATATTTCCGTAGTACTGAATGATGTAAATGTCGTGTTTTCTTCTCTCATCAATTGTATGCGTCGCGTTGAGTTTCTTTAACCTCTCATGTTATTTACCCATAAACCGTTCGCGCACATATCGAGTCTCAATGATTCACTGACGGCAATTGGAATTGCAGTGCGGTGATGACATGAAAAATGCGAGCAACATTTATGTTCCATAATTTATGAACTTGCAGTTAATGATTGATACAGAGAAACAATCGATTGGTAGCAATTCGCTGTCATCTTAAGCGGCGCGCGTTCACCTCATCTTCCGGTGAAGAAATTTCATTGCAAAAAGAACATAAATTCGTTGGGATGTCAGGATAGTTTGAGTATGAGGAAAAAGGAAGATGCATGTTGACGCATCGGAATTGCGAGACATCAACTGACGTGTTGGTAGAAATTTTTATAGAAATATTCTCTAAAATGCCCCTCTGCGTTCATGCACACTTCGGTGTGTACAACATGCGAAATTTATGCATTTTCGAAATGTGTTTAACGAACTTACGGGCTGTCACTTTTTACAGCTTTCACATTCTCCCCACTGTCACCACATTGCAGCAACTGCATATAAACATTTCCATCCACGTATGTACATGAAAAGTGTGTTAAGTCATGTTGTGTGTATGTGAAATACTTGCAAATTAAATTAAGCCATAAATTTTTCACTTTGCAAACACTAAAAAAGTATTAAACATTTTTTGCGCGCCTTCCTGCCATTCTGGCATTGTTCGCGACCGAAGCGGTTATTATTCGCTTTTATCGCAGTCATATTATCAATAAATACGATGCTTTTTCACTCTCCACACGAGGAACGTGGTAAATTTTCAAGTTTATTGAGGCTTCCTCTTGTTCACTCTTGATTGAGTGTATGGGTAAGAAATGAGAATACAAAATTCGTGTGCTATGTTTTCCATTCATTTACATTTTTATACGCGCATATAATGTCATTTGTATGTGTGTGTAATGAATTTCCGCTGGAGTTTTTACGTATCGCCGCATTTTGCTTGGGTTTCAATCATTTTAAGTATGAAATGTGAAATGACTTTACCGCTTGGCTGATAAGTAGCCATCAAAATGAATTCGAACTGAAATTTAAAAATAAAAGCATTTGAAGAATAAAAGAATTGATGCTTTGAGTTGGGGAAATAGTTGGAGGACAAACTTCCTTAATATGTTTATATACCAAAATATACCTTTCGCAAAATATCACAGCCTCAGAATCTTCAAATTTTCATTGTCCTTAAGATTAACAACAAATGGAATTAGTCCCCTGTATTTGCTGACCATAACAAAGCGCGTCGGTCCATTTTCTCTAAGTAGCCAATACCGGAATATTAATAAATTTACATACATGTATTTTCATAGTAAAATTGCCTTTGAAAAAAATTGTAACTGAGGGATCCTTTTATCAATAACTGCAATGTCTGACCTTAAAAAAGCAAGGCAACCGGTAACCGGTTCGACACATTCATTAAAAATCACATCGTGTATCATAAACAAGCCTAAAATAGCATCCGTCAAATAATATGATTTAGATTTATTTGTTACACCACAATTTTCTAGAATTACATTCTTACTTCATCTTACATTCTTTTTATAATTTGCTGCTATAAACATTATGCTTATGAACAACAAGCAAATAATGAATATGTGAGGTATATGAGTTGAGGAAAATCTGGGGCTAAACTGTCTTTAATGGCCATCAGCGAATATCGAAATGCTGTAATTTAACGAGATTACTCATACGCCACGACAGCCCCGTAACGCAATGGCGTTGAAAAAACATTATCCTCACCATTTAGCGGAAGTATTTGAAGTTTTGCATGCACTAAAATCTGTACATGCGATCTCACACACATACTTATGCATATTGGAGCATTATGTGTGTGGGAACTGTAGATCAGTTTAATGTAAACGCCAAGTCATCAGCCCTCCGCAGCACCATTGCGTCGATTGTTCACTTTTCGGTTATGTGCGTGCAGGAAAAGACTAGCGACGGCGCCGTTATTGTGTTGTGGTGGGAATTGTGTTGCCACCTTGTCAGCCTGGAAAGGTTAGGTTAGGTAGGGAAGGGTGTGTGCGGCAGGACCGCACTTCCACTCGGAGGCCAGGATGGCCCATTGTGAATCCCTTCTTATTGTGTTCTGGAGCTGACCAATAGTCTCAATCAAGGGGAAACCAGTTCGACCTCTTAATGAAGGAGAGCAGATTCGAGATTTCGACTTTCGCCGCGCAAGCCAGGTCTGTTAGGAACCTTGACCCCAAGGTGCGGAGTCGGCGTTCCTGCAGAGCCGGGCAGTGGCACAGGAAGTGTTGTATCGTTTCTACTTCTTCTTCATCTCCACAGCTACGGCAGACATCACCGGACGAGAGGCGCCATTTGGTAAGCATAGATCCAATAGCGCAATGTCCGGTGATGACTCCAACGAGCTGCCGAATGGAGGTACGACTCAGGGACAGTACGAATCGTGTTTTCGTCAAGGAGAGGGAGGGCCACAGTGTCCGGCAGGTGCCGCAATCGGTCCTGGTACGCCACGACGACTCAATTTCCTTTTTGGTCAACCTGTCAATATACATGTACAGGGCAGATATCGGAGGAAACACAGAGGTATCCACTTCGGTGGCAGGCAAGGCAACCCCCTTTTTGCCATCTCGTCCGCTGCTTCGTTCCCAGCCACTCCTGAGTGTCCCGGAACCCAACAGAGAGTGACCTGGTGGTGCCCAATGCCTTGAAGTGCGGTGCGACACCTCTGCACTACCTTTGATTTCACAACAACTGATTCCAGCGCTTTAAGTGCCGCCTGGCTATCCACGAAAATTGTGACATCTGTGGGTGGTAGCCCACTGCCACGGATAAGTTCGGCAGCCTTCCAAATTGCATAGATCTCTGCTTGGAAAATACTGCAGAGGTCCGGCAGTCTGAATGACATGTGGGTCTGCAGTACATCGGAGTAGAGTCCAGCTCCAGTACCCTCCTCCATTTTTGAGCCATCGGTGAAAACGGTGATGGAGGCGTCTCTCGTCGCACCTGTCAGCTCCCATTCCTCCCTTGTGGGATATGAGGCTAGTGCGCGCGTGTCAAAATCCAGATATGGGATCAGATAGTCCGTGCGGGAATCCAACTGATATCCGATATCTGGTTTCGCGAATAGATTTAAAATTTCAGAATGTCCATAAGCGTGTTGCCTCCACAAGTTGGCCTCCCTCAGTCTGAGAGCGCCTTTAGCGGCGCAACATTTAATGAACTGTTCAATGGGATGGAGGTGCAAGATCACATCCAGCCCAGCCTGGGGGGTGCTTTTGACAGTGCCTGCTATTCCCATAGCCGCTAGTCTCTGCACCTTCGTCAGTTGCGTTACCAGGGTCTTGGTGCCCGTAGCCGGCCACCAGACAATGGCTCCGTAACTTAAGATCGGCCGTATGATCGCAGTATACATCCAGTGAACGATAGTCGGCTTCAATCCCCACTTTTTCCCGAAAGCCCTTTTACAAATGTAAAAAGCATTCAGGCTCTTTTTCACCCGCTCTTCCACATTGCGCTTCCAAGAGAGCTTGGAGTCGAGTATGGTGCCGAGGTATTTTGCCTCGGGTGATAGGGTGAGAGTAGTTTCGCCGAGTTTAGGCAGCCTAAACTTCGGTATTTTGTATTTCCGGGTGAACAGTACCAAGACAGTCTTCGAGGGATTAACCCCTAGACCATTCAGCTCTGCCCACCTGGAAAGTTCCTTTAGAGCAGACTCCATGAGATCGCTGATTGTGGACAGGAATCGTCCAGGGATCAGGATAGTGACGTCGTCTGCATATGCTACTACTCGCAGCCTCCTGGTTTCGAAGATCTCGAGGATGCTATTCACTACAAGGAGCCACAGCAGAGGCGAAAGAACACCCCCTTGTGGTGTGCCTCTTGTAGTTAATTTCCTCACCGAGCACAGGCCTAGGTTAGAGTGGACCCTTCTGCTGCTGAGCATGTCACTGGTCCACTTTACCACCTTCTCATGAACTTCGAACTTTCTAAGTGCATTGATTATAGCCTCCAAGGTAACGTTATTGAAGGCCCCCTCGATATCGAGGAAAGCGGCTAACGTATACTCCTTGACGTTTAGCGATCTTTCGATCGTCTGAACAGCCTCATGCAGGGCGCTGTCAACAGATTTTCCCCTGCAATACGCATGTTGCGCATTGCAGAGTCCTCTGGACTGTGCCACTTCTCTAATATAGACGTCTACCAGCCGTTCAAGAGTCTTAAGTAAGAACGATGAAAGGCTGATCGGTCTGTAATCTTTTGCTGATAGGTGGTTCACTTTCCCCGCTTTGGGAATGAACACCACCCTAACCTCCTTCCAGGCACGCGGGACATATCCTTGTTGGAGAGATCCACGAAAGATTCTCGTCAGGACCCCGACCACCGCCTCCTTAGACCATTGTAGCATAGCAGGAATGACACCATCAGGGCCCGGGGATTTATACGGGCTGAAAGAGTCAACCGCCCATGCTACCTTGGCTTCGCTAATTATCCTCTGAACTAGACCATCCGGTCGCGATGTTTGTTGCCTATGCGACGTGGTCGCCTCAGCAACATCCGTGCATCCAGGAAAGTGAGTGTTCATGAGGATCTCAAGAAGTTCCTCCCTCGACTCCGTCCATGATCCATCAGATTTCCTGATGCTGGCAGGAGTGTGTGAAACCCCAGCGAGCACCTTGCGGAGTCTGGCGGCCTCGTTAACATTGTCGAGGGATTCACAGTAATTTCTCCAATCGTCCCGCTTGGCTGCCCTCGTAGTTTTCTTAAACTTATTAAAGCTAGCCTTGTAGGCTCCCCAGTCTTCCTCAGTTCGGCTAAGTTTAGCCTTGTTGAAGAGACGCCTAGTATCTGTCCTAAGTTGTCTTAGCTCTGGGGTCCACCAAACTGCGTTGGTTTTCCGCGGAGCTCGACTTTTTGGACACGATTTCTTGAAAGAATTATTAAGAACTTTCGTTAAAAGACTAACTGACCTGTCAATGTTGTTTCCTTCAAAGATAGCTGTCGCCTTGCGCGACGCCAGTTTTTCGGAAACTAATGCACTGAATTTAGGCCAGTTAGTCTTTCTCGGATTCCTATAGGCTGGTGGACTCCCCACCTCCATAGCCACGGAAAACACTATCCGGTTGTGGTCCGAAAACGAACATTCCGTTAGTACCCTCCAGTCGGCTACGGAGATAGTACTCGAGTCGGTAGCCAAGGTTATATCTATAACTTCTTCCCTAACCCTGTTATGGAAGGTTGGCGTATTGCCCCTATTACATAGCATAAGGTTAGAGTTGAGAAGAAACTCAAAAATGGACTCACCCCTGCTGTTGGTGCCGGAACTTCCCCACTGAAGATGATGAGCGTTGGCGTCACACCCGATGATGAGATCAAGTCTCCGTGATCGGGCGTGAGCAACCAGGTCCCGGACCTCCTTCGGCGGTGGCTCCTCACCTTCGAAAGGCATGTATGCGGACGAGAGGATGAGGTCAAGCCCCTCCCTTCGCTCGCATGCAGCCACACACAAGTCACCAGTGCTGTATTGAGATAAAAGAAACAGATTAATGTGCTTTCTATATACAATACAGGCTCTTATCTTACCTTCACCACGCGAATGAAGTACTCTGAATTGACTTGACCCCAATCCACAAACCTTGTCTCTGACGAGCCAGGGTTCCTGGACAAGGGCCAAGTCAACTTGCTCCTCCTCCAGGAATTGCATAAGATCGTGGGTGGCGGCTTTAGAGTGGTGCAGGTTTATCTGCACCACCTTCAGCCTTTCCCTGTGTGGCGCGCTCCTTATTGGGGAAACGAGCTTTTAAGGAACCCAAACCGAACTTTACAACACCAGAGGAGTCTCGCAGAAGAGTAAATGACTGTTGGTCGACAGCGACCACGAGGTCCTTACCCGTCTCATTTTTGCTTGTAGTGGAGGAGATTACTCTCCACTCTCCAGTGTTAAGGCCGCTGTTCTGCCGACCTATCAGCTTCAACGTGTCCACATCCTCCATGACTGGAGGGGGGACCCACAGTGTGACGATAGGTCGGAGGGGCAATCGGTCGCGAGGTATGACCTCGAGTTTTGCCCCCTGCCAGAGAGGCTCAAGACCGCCGATTGTGCGCACCAGGAAGTCAAGTGACTGCCTGTTGCCACACCCGACGATCTTTACGCCCCTCTGCCAGCCAGCGCCGTCGAAGTCGATCTCGCCGTCCGCCGCCACGAGCATCGCTCGCAGAATGCGCGCCTCAACAGAGAGCCAGTTTTCCGGACGAATTTTCCCATCGGGATCGCTCCGGTCCACTACTGCAATCTGCAGCTCTTGTGGAGAGGAGAAGCTGGCTGAGGGTTTCAGCTTTTTCCCCTCCCCTGTAGGCTGATCGTCCCCCGATCTACCCCTTTTGACAGCCTTTTCCACTACGGTGGAAGTGGGCTTTGTCGAGGTGGATGGCTTCTGATCCGCTTTCCGTACTGCCGAGGCAGCCGTGGCACGGTTCCCAGGCTTCGCCGCCCCTGCTCTGTCCGGTCGTACAGCTGTAGCGGCCGTGGCCATGGCCCTAGAACCAGGCTTTGCCGCCGTTGCTGTATTGGTCGACTGTTCAGCAGTGGCACCGTCTCCAGGCGTTGCTGCAGTGATCGAAGTCCTAGCACCGGAAGTCGCAGCCTGCTTCTTTTCGAATTTAGCCACGATCTTCTGGTGCTTCTTGACCAGTTCCTTCTCCTTGTCAGACAAGGATTCAGGCTCTTTATTAATTTTTCGGAGAAACGCAAGCGAGCGCCGGTAGCCATTTCTGGCTTTCTTCGCAGCACTGCTCGTCTTGCGATCCCCCGCCGATGAAGTTCCAGGAGTGGGACCAGTGGCCGCAGGTTCGTCCCCTTCCTCCAGGAGTGCCGCCTCCGCCTCAGAGTCCACCGACCCGGCTTTGCTACTTTGCGAGAGAATCATTGATTCTCCCTCTATAGCCGCGTCGAGTCGAAGGCCCTGAAGCTGAGGCACCACCCCCGAAAGCGAGGGGCTAGCCTGTGCGGTGGTCTCCTGCGCCTTTTGCCTGCTTAAAGCAGGTTTTGGCGCCTCCTGCTTCCCAGTAACATTAGTAGACCGTGCAGCCTGGGGTCCCGCTGCACAGCCTAAGCGGTCGTTGGATGACGACGCCAGACAGCCCGCTCGCCCACTGTCTACCGCCGGTACTGGGGATCCGACTCCCTGCACCGTAAAAGAGTCCTTATGGGAGCCCTCCAGAATGGTTTTGATGAAGGGGGTCGCCTTCCCCTGTGGCGTTTCTTTGACATCTATCACGCCACCAAAAGATGATGAGATAACAGCCGCTCCTAACATGGAGATCAGACGCTGACCAGGGAGCCGCCCACTGTGGGTCAGACGCTTCTGGATTTCCGCAGCTCAAACTTTGCCGGCTGAGAAGACAGGCCTCAACAGCCGCCCAGGGACCGCCCGGTTACCGAAGCAACCTTCGTGGAGGCGTTGAGTCTGCTTGGCCTGGTACCCATAAGGATCGCAGCCGAAGATGCAGACCATGTCCCCATCCGTGCAGTCAGGTGCTTTACCTCATGGACCCAAACCCTGATCCCCTGTCAGCCTGGAAAAGTTGCGAGCGAATTTCGAAAAATGCCTCAACATGTTCATTCGCACTTTTCACGTTTTCACGACTTTAAGTATGTAAATGCGGATAAGTTAACGTCGCTGTGTGGTTGGCGCTTCTGTGCTGGCGTGAGTGTGCCGGGCGGGAGTGTTTTGTGCGTGTGCGTGCAACACCACATACACAGTCGCCGCTGAGAAGGTGAGAAGGCGTTGGGTGCGAATGTTCCTAAACGCACATAATTTCCTGTTTTCGCTCGAAGTAAACAATGAAAACGCTACTTAGCAGCGTAAGCACGCACACCACGCTGAACGCAAGAGGCGCATAGAAGTCTCACAGTTCTTCGCAGACATGCAAATCGAACGGCACCCTCCACACTTTTGTACAAACGCTTTTGTTGGTGAAACTTGCACCCGCTCGAATGCGCTACTGGCTTACTACATTGTAAACATTGGGCTATGTGCTATGTCAGACCCGTCTTCACTCTACATAATGACGTATTACATAATGATATTACGACATTCGGCAGTGTCAGTGCCGTTGGTGATGGCGGTGGTGTTGCTGTCTGTGTCGGTATCGTTGTTGTTTTTGTTTATGGCGTATTGTTGAAATTTGTGGTTGTACAATGCTCGGTATTGTTGTTGCCACTGCAGCGATTATTCCACCGCCAGGGGAAGGGCTGGCCTGCTCCGTTGAATGAATTCCGCAAACAATACTGTTCCAAAGGCGCACAGTCCGAGCACGGGAAGCAAACAAATGAAATAAAATAAAATATAAAATAATAATGAAAAGAGACTTGCGAGTGGAACTGTGAATGCGAGCATAGCTAGAGCAGCGTACATCCACCTGTACTAATACAAGTACAGTGCAGAGTAGTAAACAAGTGCCTCAGCACCAGGGTGTTTCCGCTTTCACCACCGTCGCCGCCGTCGCAACACTTACAAATTCGCAGCTGCTGGAAGTGGCATTTGAAAATCTTCAGCATTCGCCTTTCTCCACTCTCAATTCGCAATTCGCAGTCGCATTTGTCCTTCCGACGTTGTGTGGCTGCCTGTGTTGTTGTGGTTCTTATTACTGGCTTTGTTGTTTTTGTGTTGTTGTTGACATTATGTGGCGCAGTTGGCGTTAACCTTCCTCCATTCATGCATTTTCGCAGATTGTCGTCAGTGTCGGCGTCGTCGTCGTCGTCGTGGTAGTCGTCGTGGTAGTCGACGTTGCTTGCTGTCGGTTGCTGTGAATGCGGATGCGGATGTGAATGTGAATGTTATTGCATGCCCCATTGCTCTTCATTGCCTTCTGCAGTGGCACACGTCTCGTTCGTCGCGTCATGTTTCGCCCACTACCGCGGCTGCTCTGTTCACTTTCACAGTTGTTGGTGTTGAAAATATTGAATTATTCTACTGAAAAGGCCATGGCGTTTTTATGCTACCCCTCACACATAGCCACACACACACACACACACACACAAATACGTATTTTTCATTGACATGTAGGCAGCAGTTATGTTTTTCAGGTGCGTCTGCTGCAGAATGGTAACAAAAATCATTTATATGTTTCATCGGCTTAGCCGCAAGTGTTCACAGTGCACACAGTGCACACAGTTTCAGCTGCAATTGCAACAACACAATGGGCCTCCATGCCTTGCTTGTTGCTCTACTAGTGGGCATTCTCTTCCCCATTCCCTTTTATTAAGTTTAATACTTTTCGAATTTACACAGAACCCTTCTGCATTAATTCATCCTTTGAATTCGTTTAAGTAAATGTAGTTTTTTCGAAGCATTTAAATGGATTGCCTATTCAAAAGACGAATAGGTTACTTTGGAAAGTTCGTCAGATAGTACAAGAAGATCATAATCATCATTTGTTTACGTTATAGCTAGGAGTGGATTTAGCTTTGTTAGCAATAAAGAGCTATTAACTTCTAGTTTTTGATTCTGAATTGCCTTCGTTGACATTATCCAACCACCGCGATCGCGGCATTTAATGCTTATCGGATTGTAGTCCACTATTTGTTCATGTGTCGTCCATGCGTGTTCATGTGATAAGTCTGTCCATAAGAACTGGAGGAGTTGTGTTCTCTCTACAGTTTTACAACTTTCTAGATTAGATCATCACCCTATATGTGTTATTTAACCCTTTCAACCCCAAAGTTGCCTGAGAGCAACTTCACCTATTTGTTATCTTCTAGCAAAAGCTACGATTGATTTATGGATTTAATTTAAGTAGGCACCAACAAATTAATATTTTTAGAAGTGAATTCAAAGCAAATTACACAAAGTTTACTGTTATCCCCAAAATAATTTCCAATAATTTGCAGCAATATCAGGGAAAGTTTGTGTTCTAATTGAAGTCTACGAGTTGGTCGCGTTTGATCAAAACCCTGTTTCTTTAATAATGGTTAAATCAAATCAAAAAGTGATAATTTTGTATTTTTGCATAAATATTAAATAATTTTTCTGTAACTAAAAAATATTGATACAAAATTTATTTAACCCGTTTTAAGCTAAAATTGTTCAAAAGTACACTAGCTCTAAGACTCTAACAAAGAGGTATTTAAATACCAAAAAGTAATAGCGAGACACGGTAAAATTCGGGGTCGAAAGGGTTAAACACTTGAACTAGTTTATAGTATCTGCTTAACTCACCCCGAATATTTGATCGGGCTTCAGGAGTGTAGCCACTGATCAACAGTTCGTCAACACATTAGTAGTTGTTTTCTGTAGATAGATAGATAGATTTAAGAACGTGTTCTGCAAGATTGTTAGTGCAATTCAGCTTTAACTGCAAACTCTTTACATGTGCGTGCCAGCTCTTTGCAATTATTCGCTGAGTTTAAGCAAAGAGTTTATGCAAAGACCTCCATTTGGAGGTTATTGGGCGCAACGCAGACGTTCTTAGTTTGCACAGTAACTCGAATTGTGTTTAGTGATGAGCAAAGAAAGTTCAAAACCACAATCAAGACACGATATCGTCGGCATCACATCACTATTTACCGCTTTTCGAGGCATCAAAGTGTTTACTTTGAAGCAAGACAAAGTTTTCAACGCAATGCATTCGCTGAGCTTTCATTATGGAGCACAGAAGAGCAATTATTTTTTAATTATTTAATATAACATTTCTTAATTTAAATTAAAACAAATTTACCCTTTTTCGCACATTAACAACGAAACTCAGCGGAAATGCCCAGCGCCATCGGGACGAGCATCGCAAAGTTAAATGCAAGTTGAGTGCAATGAGTTTAACTCTATATTCCGCCCATTTATAAACTCATTGAATGTCAAGTTAAGAGTGCACCATATTTCTTCTGCGGCCTTTCGTGCTTCGCATTAAGAATCCACAATGTGGTGTGCCGTATTGCGCGTTCTGCCCCCAAGGAATGGTTGGCCCAGTTTTCTTGCTGCTTGCTTTGCTGTATAACTGCAGTAGTTTGTTGTTGCTCTTCTCCTATGCCCATTATACAATATTTTCGCAAGCTGAAGAAAAACGTTCATTTCCCATAATCATGGTCGGCTTCGTCATCATGGTTGTCGTCGTCGGTCCAGCATATTTACAGATTTTCCATTAGCGCTGGCGTGAACGGTTACGTGGGTACCCCATAGCAGTGTTGGTGTTAGTGAGCGTCTCGGGTGAGTGAGAAGTATCGTGAATTTCAAATAATAATTGGGTTCTTTTGTCATTTTCTATTCAGCATTCATTTGAAGGTTCTTTGTCTATGGTTGTTTATGTTCATTTGCTGAAATCGTTTGTCCGTAAAGATTTTATTAAAAAAACAAATGGTAAAAAATGCGAAATTCTGAGTTTAGTTTCCGGCCTTTGTTAGAGGTGTAGTGTATGTATATTGAGTGCATTAAGCCAAATTGAAGAGGTCACTCCATTTATTACTCCCAACCAGTCAGCCCGAAATATAACAGCCCCTAACACAATGAGTCCAATATTCGCATTCTACTTCCCATTCATTAAATGGCAACACTTAATTTTCAGCTGACACCCACAGCAAACGTTAAGGACTTCTTGCAAAGCAACGCAACAGTGAACACGGCGAGCAGCGAATATTTATCCGAATGTCAATTACAATAAAACAAAGTTCCTTTCAACGCCAGTTATATTGAGCACTGCGTTCAATAAGCATCCCAGACTTGCGAAGTGCTCGCCACTTACGTCGCCTCCGCCTCATGAGGAATATTCTATAATAATAAGATGCTTCATTACTGCCAGCCTCCGATGCCCTTACAACAAGGTCCTTGTTGTGTATCCTGCCACCACGCTCGGTAGACGTCAAACGACAATCTAAGCTGCTGTTTTGTGTACGGTAAACTGCCGTCTACCGCCTGCCGCCCACTGCTCGCCGGCCACAGCGCACATTCGCTGTTTATGGCTCTAGGGCGCTGCGAGTGCGTGTGTATCGGTGTGTATGCGAGTGTTTGAGCGGTATTACGTGCGCGAAGAAGGTGACATAAAATCGATCTTTAATATTCTGCACTTGTGACATTTTTCATTCCTCCACTAAAGCCCCCACTCAGTTTAGTTCTGGCCTCATCAAACATATGCCATAAGATGTTTTATTGTTATTTTTACTTCAACAGGAGAACAAAGGCTGCCTCTGCTACTCTCAGCTCAGACACCTATGCACTCATACATCCAAATATCTGCTATGCTATGCTATGCTGTGTGTTCGTCCTTAAGTTTGTGTTCTATTCACAACGGCTTTCATGGCTCATACACGGTTCCTTTTATTATGGATATATCATTTTTCGGTAGATATGAAGAGCATACTTGCGCGTAAGAAGTGCTACCGGCAGCGTCGAGGTGCGCTCGGAGACAGCCGCTGTGGCCTGTCGCCAGATGCGTCAAGAAAATGTCACATACTCGTATGCGCACGTTTTCACAGTCAACACAGCTCCCTCGCTCATATTTCAATATTGCATATTTTGTGTAATATTTATCTTTCGGCTTTCCATCTCGCCGTCAAACATGCAACATTGCTCATGGCATATACTCGTAACATATGTGAATTCGTTGTCAACTGTTCGAGCTGTTCTTTCGTATGCAAATAGTTGGCGTTTCTTGTGATTTAGAGTCAGACACCCAAACAGGGCTGGCTGCATTTATACTACTGTGTACAAAGAATACCCGGAATTTGTTTATAATTCAAAAAATCTTTATTTATTCTTCCAAATCAATTTCATCGCCTTCAAAGTAGTCCCCCCCCCGATGCAATGCACTTATGCCAACGGACTTTTCAATCTTCGAAGCATGCCAAATAGTCACCTTCCGGTATGGCCTTCAATGCGCGCGGCGATTCACGTTGAATCTCTTCAATCGATTCAAAACGGTGTCCTCGAAGTGGTCTTTTGAGTTTGGAGAATAGCCAGAAGTCACAAGGAGCTAAATCAGGCGAATACGGTGGCTGTGGAACGATATGTGTTGGCGAAATGCTCACGAAGAACCAATGCCGTGTGAGATGGTGCATTATCGTGATGCAAAAACCAAGAGTTGTCTCTCCATAAATCCGGCCTCTTTTTGCGAATAGCTTCACGCAAACGACGCATAACGCTCAAGTAATATTCCTTGTTGACAGTTTGGCCCGGCGGAAGGAACTCATAATGCACAACACCACGATAATCGAAGAAATCGAATTCCGGGTATTCTTTGTACACAGTAGTACATAAAATCGGTAATAAGATACTTTTAAGTCGAGTCAAGTACTGTTTTCATGTGAATGGAAAAATCATAGATCGGTGGAATGTATGTATGTACATGTGTAATTTAATTGCTCTCACTGAGGTCAATGCGGAGAGTGAATTAGCACGCAAAATTTCTCTTTTGAGTTTGTACAGTACGACAGATAGACCAGTTTTAAAGTGGTGGATCAGTTTTAGAGTGTTTTGATTGCAGTCTGGGATACGTTAGGTTAGGGTGGCAGCTTGGCTACCTCACATAGGACAGCGTAAACAAAGCAACCCAGCCCTCGAGCCATTGACACTCCCTTATAAAACTGGCAATGCCTTTACCAGGTCCACCTGAAAAGGGGCCCGAGGTGACGAAGTCTCTTCCAGGCCAGAGAAGGACAAAGGCACATTAGATGCGAAACACATCTTGGCATCCCTTCTGTCAAGCCGCAGCTGCGGCAGTGCTTTTTGAAAGGGGGACCAATCTGCTGTTGATGACTAAAGTGTAATGCGAAAATACGATCTCTAGTGTTGTTTCAATAGAGACAGTAAATGCATTGAATATGTGCAAGCCATCTCTGCCTGCAAGACCCTGCAAACTGCCTGAAAAATTGTTGATGATATTAAATCTCATTGCTGAGAGAGCTGCAGTCTGGTTCCCAAAAAGAACAACGGGGTGAAGGTAGAGTATACGATAAATACTCCTGGTGTCTTTGACTTATGGTGGGAAGCGATCACGAAATTTATGTCCGCTGATGGAGGAAATGGAAAAAGAAAAGAACAGTAATTACTTAGAAACTCAAAGCCATTTAATATCGGCGTGTCAACACATGCACCATAAAGTACCACGAAATACCAACGTTGATCAAATGCACCCAGGCAAATGCATCCGTTGCTTAAGTTCAACATGGTGATTGGTGGCTGGTTGCTTCGACTCAGAAAATATGGTATTAAAAGCTTGCCATACACACACACATACACAGCCTAGAACCGACTTTAATTTGCAGCAGAGGTGAACCCTCTCATAGGATGGCTGCGCTTGTTGGCATTGACTCGGTTGTTGCATATCTCGTCAGCTTACAAAACCATGCTGTGGCTCACTTTTAAACTGCCGTTACACTACTTTTTCAGCAGCGTCACGCAGCGCGGGGTAGAGCTTGTTTCGAAGCTTTTAAAATATTTTATTTTGACGCCGCGCGGCGCGAAAATTAAATATCGGAAATTGCAATTCGACGGGCGTTGGGGATTTCATTAAACAAACTGCATTCAGTGTGAGCATTGAAAGCTTTGCACCGCACAGCAAAACACAGCAACGCTGCCTATGTGTACGCGTATTTAGAGGCACGCACACATTCACGCACGCGCCTGCATGTATGTAAATAATGCCAGCAGGAGGACGGCATTGTTGCAAGTAATTTGTGGGGCCGTTTTTTGTTTGTCTTCGGTAATGCCTGCTGCGTTGCATCCGGTGTGGCTTATGAGTTGAGTTGGCGCTCGGGGGAAAATTCAAATTGAAACTACAATTTTGGCGACATTGTGTGTTGCCCAAAGAGTTTACGTGTGCGTGCAACAAAGCAGCCGACGAGCAATTTATTGCTTGCTTTATTATGCTTTCATTGAGGAAATAATTATGCAAGTAGCGGGGAAGCACATCGACGAAGGAATGGGAAAATGCCAAATTTCCAACAGCGTGAAAAAGTTCAGTCTGCCATTGGTTGTATCGGAAAAAAATGATGATGATGGTTTCATATAAATTTTTTTGTTTTACTTAAGGTATCATGGCACGTTAGAAAGGGGAATTTTTAATTTTTATTATCAATCTTTTTCAAAATTTTTTTGACAATATATTGAAAGTTTAACCCGGCGTCATTGTTGCCGGGTATCTAATACCCGACGCATTTTAAGTTATGTTCTAAAAAAATTATCGCAGAATAAAAAGATTTAATTTGATGATAAATAAATGTTTGATTTTTATTAATAATGTATTTAACTACCTATTTCCCTATTATAGAAAACTAATATTGACATAAGCTTGATTCAGTGTACAATAATGTACATGGGTAAAATTTACCCGGCCACAACGGCCAAGTTCTGTTTAGTAGCCACAATGACGCCGGGTTAAGGAACACAAACAAATTTTTTTTTTTTTTAGCATATTGTCTCTTATACAGGTGGAGCTGAAGTCGCGTAGAAAAAAAACACATCCTCCATTACGGACACTTAATCTCCGGATTGGCTAATCTAAAACAAAAAATCAAAAAAGATTTATAATTATTAAGCTTTCGGACACAGGAACTCACCAGAAAAATTAAAAAAACGCTAAAAATAAAAGGATAGGAGCTTTTGAAAAAAAGTGTGTTTTTCAAAAAGATTGATAATAAAGGAGCTGAAAAGAAATAATTTTGTAAATCATTAAAAATTCCCCTTTCTAACGTGCCATGATATCTTAAGTCCGAATAAATGGTACTCAGTTACTCAGTGGCTTTCCATAATTCTATATCGAGAAAATACGTGTATCGAACTTTCGTTTTTGCTTTCCGTAACACAAAATGTCGTCGTGTCGTATCGAACGTTCGATACAAACAGCTCGATACCAATTTTGCTCTCGTCATGGTTCAACTATAAGGTTGTAGCAAGCCACCGGCTGATCGTTTATGGCTTCTGTCAAAATCGTCGGTGTGCTGTGTTGCCGCATCGGTTGAAATGAAAATACCTGACTGAAAACAACTGACCTGAGCACTTTTCCCGTTTTATCACTCAAATACAGCACCGTCTGGCAACAATCACTTTTGTATTTTTTCAGTTTCTCCCTCTTTCGTCGGAAAATATCAGCTGATTTTGACAGAAACGATAAACAATCCTACCAACAAAATACATGTGGTTTTTGGTGTTGCGGGCATGCTATTACCTTATTATTGTGCCATGGCTCTCGTTTTGCTTTTTCTCCGTTGTCAACCGTAACAAAATGTAAATATGAAATTTTAAATTTTTTGTGATTTTAATAATTTTTTTCAATTTGTTAGGAGTCAACAAACGAACGCTGCTCAAATAAAGATGCTAATAGAATTTATTGATTGGAGTTTCGCGACCAAAATCCTCCAAAAACAATAAATAGCCCCAATCCACAGTGATTCGTTCCATAGAAAAAATTCAAAAAATTTATAGTCTCTGAATTTAATGATTTTGATGTAATTTGAAAGGTAAAACTCCTACTAAGAAAACCCAAAAAAATCTGTGCAAAAAATTAATAAGTGTGTGTGCAAAAACGGCTCAAAGTTGAAACTTTTTTCACAAAAAAATGTAAACACATATTTTCTGTTTTTTAGTCTATTGAGTAAAAAAAATTGTAAATATACATGGTTACCAAGAAGTTGCTAAAACTTTCGACATAGATTAAGAAATGATGTGGCAATTTTCGCTTTTAATGTTTTCTCAAAATTTACTTCACTTTTAATTCAAAATATTTTTCTAAATTAAAAATCTGAAAATTGGCAAAACTTAGAGGAAAATATCTAAAAAGTATGTGAAAGTATGCTCCTGGATTTTTTTATTTTAAGAAGCATTCTTTCTTTGTCGGGCAATGTAAATACATCCTCCGATATCTTCCGATCTCAGAAAATAATTCTATTTGAATAGTGGTCTAAACACGTATTTTTCGACAAAATTTATTGTTTTCATCCCTAAAAGTATGCAATCAGCATGAAAAATTGAGAAAACTGCGAAAAAGCAAAACATACGTCTATTATTATCGTTTTTATTGCAAAACTAAAGGGCCCTAAGACAATTTCTGCTACTCTTTACAATTATCAATGTTGACGTTACCGATTAAATGCAAAATCTGAAAAATCTAGCTAACACACTCGTTGCTATAGCTCACCAAAAATGACAAAAATTGCAAATTTAAGTCTCAGGCATTGCCAAACTACAAAAGTTTAAGAAAAAGAAAATGGAGATTTCAATTCAGCAGACCATGATTAACTGGTATACCAAATTTTATGAAGAACGGACCACTCCTTCTAATTTTGTCCCGCGGTTGTATGGAGTCGAATCATTGTGCAATCGTACATTTTTATTCCGGAAAATTTTTTACATTTGTTTATTTTCAAAACTTCACTTTTCAAATTTTCTTCGTTTTGTATACTTCCCGCTGCTTCTGAGAGCTCCAAAGTACGTTCCACACACTTCCCCAAAAATGAAAACGAGAGTTCTCATATCGAGTTACGGAAAGCGAAACTGTCTCGTTGAGCGTTCGATATCGAATCGATGTGTCGAGCCAACAATGGTCGAGTATCGAATTACGGAAAGCCACCCCAGTTAACAAGTTAGTTAACAACAACTAACAACAACTGTTAACAAGTTAACAAATTTTACAAGTTCTTAAAAGTTCACTCGTTGGCGCCATACTTTAATTCTCACTAAATACTTTGTTACTCTTTAAACATTGTATTCAAAATCAACTGTTTTAAAGCTAAATAATGTTCAACTAATTAATTGTTTGAAAATTTTCAACTAAGTAATTAAATATTGGTTTTTTAATGTGCGAACTATTTAATTCAACATTACGATATCAAAGCCAATTTTCCTCTTTTGTCAAACTTTATACTCATAAATAGATACCAATTGAATATATAAATACCAAAGTAAATGATGTCAAAAAAGAAACGACACTTTGCAATTTAAACGCTTAGCGCTTTCGAGTTTTTCAAAACTTTTTCTCAGCACTGTATTTGATTAACCCTCAGAGGCCATACCTCTTCCCAGTAACGTAAAGACCATACGGGTGCAAATCTGGTTTTCACGATTTTAATTGTTTATTTGTTTTGGCATATGTGATAAATATATAAGAATCTATATTATTCTGGGGTGAAATTTTTTGGGGAATCCGAATATGCTATCAGAAAAACCGTCGGAGTAATTTAACACATAAAAAAATGACAGTTTTTAAATAAACTTTTTTGACATTTTCTTTTTTGCCAAACAAATTGTACTTTCTTTACAAAGAACGATAGATCAATGAAACTTGGGGAAAATGACAACGGATGCTTGAATAACAATAAAAAAAATTACTCATTTCATAAATCATATTTTAAGTATTTTTAACAGGTCCTTGAAAAGCGGATGATTTTGAATAGGTAAATAACCATGTCAAGTACACTGAACGTGTTTATTTTGCAAAATTGAGTAGATAATTCACTGTAGATATTATTATCTAGTTCATATTCTACCTCCGGAGTAAAAATATTTGAATATATTGAAATAGCAAACAAGTTTTAAAAAAAATTTTTTTGATTGATTTGTTGTTGATGCCCTCTGACGAGGTTAGGGTTCTCGAGGCATCGTAAACAAGAAAGAGAATCGTGAAAATCGTATATACTTGTTAGATGCTCGAAACGCTGCTCGTCGCATCACATAAAAAAATTTGGAGCACCGAATTTCCGACGCCAAGGCCAAACGGGTGCAAATTGGGATTTACAACACTTTTCGGTGTTCTAAGCAAATCAGCTATGGAGCGAATGATGTCGAACTTTTGCTCGATGGTTAAGCCAGTGTATCGACATAATTCCCGTACAACACAGATGGCGCTGAAGTGCGTATTCTAGCAGAGAGAGTTATCCGAAATTTTCGGCCTGCCCGATTTGCACCCGTATGGCCTCTGAGGGTTAATGTCACACATGAGTACCATCTGTGAACAGTCAACAACTGGTTGAATCAATGCATTTTAATAGTGCATGATTTTTAACTGAATATGCTCGAAACAGTACCGTCATCTTCATGTATGGATCTACGAGTTTGACATGCAAATATCATCAGAATGGAAGACAAAAGATGAACCGAAACGGAAGAACCACATCTAAACATCGTATTTATGGATAAATTTAAGGCCAAAAACACAATAGCCCTATTCACAATATTGTGCAAACGGTCTTGCATTTTCAAATTGGTGTAGTTTATTTTTACTCTGCACTAACAAAACACACAGAGATGCATTTGGTACACTCTGGTAAATATGCAACTCTTAGAACCGATAGTTTATATTTACTGTGCAAATGCAACACCGAACTGCTAAACAGACAGCTGTTAAAAAGAGAAGTAAAAGGCGAGATACAAAACTGAAAACATAGAAAAGAAAGAAAGAAATAAATAAACTGATCGGGATAAACCAAATCAAAAGTACAGTATGTAGTAAAATAGAGGTAAAGTAAATCATTGGCAGCTTCTTAGCAAAAACTTTGCTACGGGTGGTGCTGCTGTGAATTTTGTAATTTGCTACAAGTATTGCAAACTAAACAGAAAAAGATCGTTCACAATTGATGGTAAATGTTTGCTATTGCACAGATTTACAATCTCAAATGCCAATCGCTGCCCTGCCAGACACGTGTGATCGAAACTCAAACACATTTACAAAAATTCTCGCTGAAACTAACACATAAACATTTATGATACAAAGGAAATTTTTAAGTATGTTCCATGCAAGCGGGAAAAAGAAGTTTCAGTACGTTAAATTTCCCTGTATGAGAAAACAAGATGGCAATATATGTACATACGGCACGTGCCGTTATGACGCAAATGTGACGTGATTGTGAGAAGTGACTATTTGCAGATTGTGTTCAGCGCTAGCGCTCCTAACCTCAAAAATGTCGTGGACTGGTTCGTACTATAAATGTGTAAATTAATGATTTTTTAATAATAGAAAACATTTTTTTTTAAAATAAACATGCGAAATTATAAAATGTCAAGGCTTTTTCATTTTCAATCATTTGTGATAGGTTTCTACGTCAAGTGTGATGCCGTTTGATATCACTGGTGAGAGAAATTTCATCAGCAGTGACTAATCACACGTGATTGGATCATTGCTGATTAGAGTAAGCGAGACAACTATATGTTGGACCACGTTTTAAATCGCCTGTGTACGAAGGTGATGCAGAATCACATGTACACAAAAATACTCATCACATTTTTCACACTGCTAGTGGAAAAATGATGGGAGATTGTGATCAAAATTTCATCACATGTGATTGTCATATGATTGATCAAATGATGGTCACTGTCCTTGCAGGGTGGTCACCAGATCTGTGTCTGTGTGCGTTCCTAATGTTCCCGAGAATAAATTGCTGCTCAGTAGTAGCCAGTTTTATTCTCTTACTTAAAGGCATAAAGTAAATTTAATGGAAAGATTTTAAAGCCGTACTGCCATACCGTCTGCCTAGAAGTGTTGAAAACGGTCAGCATTTGAGTATTGCACCAAGTTGCAATTACAAAATAAATATTGATGAACAAATGAATATCCGTGTATTGTCCCTTATATATGCCATCAGAAATGTTGTTTAATCGCATTAACAGAGTTTGATGCAATTTCAAAATCGTTTGCTTTAAATTTGTTGTACCCGGAAGATTGCTTTATGGGAGCCTAGACTCCACTTATTCTTTACTAAAAATATTGTCCTGCATTAAATATATCCGATTTTTAAATAAATAAAATGAAATAAATCAATGCAACTATCTGCAGTTGTCATATGTAATGCATTTTATATTTACTTCCCGGGAATGCCGCTAAAATATTGCGAAAAGTGACTTGCTGAAGTACAACTTTGTCACATTTTGTGGCATTTGCAATTGAAGCAACGGGCATCTGTGTAAATAATAATTTAGCAATAATTCTTTTTTACTGATTGACAGATTAGCTTGCAGTTTATTCGAAATTTCAGTGTGGCGGCTTAAGCTTTTTACGCACACAGTGTTCAAGTAAGAGAAACATTTACTGCATAAACGCGAAGCAATGAATCAGAGAATATTTATTTAATTGCACTTTCTCTGAAACTAAAAATGTTTAAAAATGTTGAGAACATATTGCCACATCTGTTGTGCATAAAATTTGAATCGCCTCAAAACCAATCACTCGACACTGTCAAGTGAATAAAATCAAAAATGCACATTGGGTGGACTCTTCTTTAATGTGCCAAAGATGTGGAATGTATGGAAAGACACATGCAAAGTCCGAACAACGTTGCATGTCGAGGGGAGAAAATGGGGCGGGATTGTGTGTCATGGCAACAACGTTGCTTGACAGTAAGGACTGTTGGAAGCGTGCCAGAGCAGTGTGTCTAATGAAATTAAAATGTGGAGAGCATGATTCATAGTGGATATTGATGTAATTCGATTAGAGTGCAGCATAAATATCATTAAACTCGTTTACGGCAACAAAGAAAAGCTGCCATTGAGCATTGCAGCAACGACAAATATTAGGCTGGGATATAGATAAGTTTTTGCCATCGCACATAAATGATTGTCATTTTATTTTAAAAAAATGGTAATCCTTTCTAGAACACGTTTGGAGGTTTGAGAAGGTATTGCAAGAGCTGGCTTATTGGTGTAATTTTTTATACTACTACTCCTAAATCAAAGAAACAAGCTTAATAGTGGATCAAAGGCAGAACTTTGAAACGATTTCGAGTAACGGAAACAGCTTTTGTAGAATGGTAAAATAAAAAACTTAAAATGTTATTGTAACCTTTTGCATCAATTGGTCGAAGGAACCGCAAGAGAAGACCTGATTTATAGCGCAAAGTAATAAACTACAGTTCGAATTGCTTGAACATCCACACTATTCCCCATATGTATTATTTCGAAGATCTTCCGAAAAACAATTAAAAGCATGGGTTTCATAATCTGGACGATTGGAAGTGTGTTCGACTTTGGATAGAATACTCTAAATTAGTACATAAAAAAGTGCATATTAAATTATAAAGACGTGTTTCTCATTCCCACTGCTGGAACTTATTCCCCAACCTAATGCATTGACAAAGAAAAATTGCGTTTTGAGGGTTGAATCACGACTCCAATGAAAAAGTGAACAATTCCTAGAAACATATTTGGCATTTGGCGTTTTCTGTTTTCTAACTTGTCATAATTAACATTGTCGGCCCCACCACTACCCGTCCACCATTCGAGCGACCCCAATCAGTCCAACACGACGGCACTTGGGGGAGGGCCGGAGTTCGCAGGCGAATATCAACCTGCAACACTTTCATTTCCACCCATTGCCATCACCTGCGCGAACATGCTGGCCGTCCGTTTGCTGACCGCACACTCAACTCTCGCTTCGCCAGAGTCCACGCCTTTTGTGCACAATATACGCACTCGTTCATGTTGCCAGTAAATGTTTTATCTGCATTTGCTTTCTTTGTGAAACGGAACGAGATTTGCGGCTGCATGACTGCCTTCGATTGAGCTTGCAATTGGCGGCGTAGGCGACAGCACGATGGCTGTGGTGGTTGCTTTTCTTCGCTCTGGCGCGCTGAACAGCACGCGCAGAGAAATCTCAAATGAAATTTCTAAGTGGGATTTTTATTGGAGGGACAAATCGATTTATTGCCTATTAACGCTAACAATACAAACAAACGAAATATTTGACACTTGGATCGGAAACGCTGTTACCCTCGCTATCAGTTGCTTCAACTCGGCTTTGCATATGCTACGCCTTCGTTTTCGTATTGCAATATTGGATGTTGGCCGGTCGAGCGGCCGATTTATGGACGCACGGCTGAGGGTCGACGGTAATGGCATGTCCGTCCCTATCATTGCCATTATTGTGTGCCCTATTCCTGAGTATGTGAACGACTGCGTGTGTGTGTGTGGGGGTTTTCGTTTTCAGCATATTTCGTCCTTTATTAGTACCGACGATGCTGATGGAGTTCTTTTTCTTGTTGCTGCAATTTATGAGTGTGTGAATTTATTCGCCCTGGACATTTACATACATTATAAGAATTTAAGAAAATTGCCTATTAAAGCCAAATATTCTTCTGGGATTCATTTGAAATTCTCATCTCCTTCTTCATTTCTCTGGATACTTCACGAGCAGGGTTGATAAATTGCCTTGTGTACGCTCTGCGCTAATAAATATTAACAAATTTTACAATATGGATAGTGATATGGAAGTTTTGCTACTGAAATAATGCCAAGTCGTTGGGGACTTGTGACGTTAATTTTAAATTAAAATGTCAAAAGTCTAAAAAGTAAAAGCAAATTTGTTTATAATTGACGCAAAGTCTTCAGTTCTCTTCAATTCGTTCAGAAGCTTTGGCAGAGAGAAAACGCAAATTGTCCTGCTGTGCCACACTTCGGTGATAAGCGTCTCCTTGTGCCCGATCTGGATGCCTTAATGCCAACCAAATCGATAATTAATTTGCACAACTTCCCGTCTGCCCAATGTCTGCTGCGAACACTCCACACTTGGTTTTTAAAATGTTTTTATTGTTTCAAATTTAATTTAAAGGCGACTTGCAAAAGCGGGACAGTGGAGCACTTCCACTCACCCATTCGCCATCACCGCAGCTGTGGCATTTCTTTGTGGCACTTTTGTGTTATGTGATTTGGGGCTCCTCACAATGGCAGCGTTCGCACTGACGGCGAAATTCAGCAAAAAGGGAATGTGAATTTAGACACGACACACCGGAAACAATTGCGGCCTTTTTGTCGCTATGCCTTTTTATTGTCTACGCTTCTGTTGACGTTGTCGTTGTCGTTGTCGTTGCTGTGCGTTTTTGAAAAGCGGACAGCCAGTAAAAAAATAATTTCTTAAAAAATTAATGTTTCTTGTCGCGTGTATGTGTGTAGGCTTTTGTATTTGTGCTGGCTTGCATACAATAGGAAAGTGGGTCTGTCGGACTAAGCCACTGCCGGCGAGTTCGCCGAGCGCTAAACAATGAAGTGCTGTGGCTATGGCAGCGACAGCGGCCGAGTACATTCCATCCTGAAAGTGATTTACGGCGGAAGCGCTTGTTTTTAATTTGCTGAATCCATGTAAAAGTGTTTCTGTGCGCTTCTCTGGCTGCTGAATGAATTGCGGACAGTGACAGAGTATTTTGTAATTTATTTAATTACATTAAAAACGTTGCGAATATTTGACTTAGAGGGGTGCGGTAGGTTAACACTGAAGAAATTCGTTTAACTTCGTTTAAAATTTATTGAAGCGGGCAGGTGCAAGTAAAAGTAGAAGCTCAAAATGTACATGTTTTATACTTAAATCTGCATAGTGTGATTTTGCAGTTTTATTGCCACGACCTTAATTCATTTTTGTCATACTTGGACTACGTTAATAATTGTTTTATATATGGCTTTACATACCTTTTTATTTATTCTTGAGCCACAGAATATCCAAAAGTTCACCTTCGAGATTTTATTCATGTCAATGTAGGATATTTCACTTTGCGTCAAGGTGCACTTAAAACTTCACAAGCAATCCAGAACGCCAAACGTGAAATATTTGTATTCTACTTTAAACTTTTTTAAACTAATTAATTTCATTAATCTTTAATTTAAAAAAATCTTTAATACATTTTCATTTCTTTGGAATACATTTCTTATCATATTCACGCCAAGGCAACTATGCGTTTTGACAGAACACAAATTCAATATTTCGTAGGATCAGAGAAGACTTGCACTTGCAATGCTTCAAATAGTTATAAATGCTTCAAATGTTTATAAATCCGTTTCTTCAATGTGCGTTGTATATATATATATGTTAGGTTACCAAACTATACACACCCAATATCCTGTGTGACAGATTTCCATTAATTTCGACTCTTGTGAGCACTTAAGAATTTTGCTCTTAGCTATAGCTTAGTATATGAAGACCAGAACGATCTAAATGTCTTACAGTGTGTTGTACCACAACGATCTAAATGTCTTATAGTGTGTTGTAAGTCTTTATAAGCGATCTGCTCAGACAACACTGTTTTTGCCATCTTTTTGGTTTCAGACTTCATATCAAAATCAATAGCTCTCACTCCAATGCGAAACAACAACAGATGCAACTGCTGGATGGATATGAGCCGTGAATTGGAACATTTTTGTTACAGAAAAACGCACCGCATTAACTATTTATATAATTTATGTTGACGACTTTAACATCAACAGCAGCAACAGCACTCCCACTTTATTTCGGCCTCTGCTGTTTATTGAAAGCGACCACACTGGCCGAGCGCTAATTAGCCGAGATTTGCTGATTGCAAACACCCCATAACGAGTGCATATCAATTATAATTTAATTATCAAATATTGGCACATGTTGCACTTGTCTGAAAAGGCCGCCTAATTTACGCTTTCAAACTGATAATCGAATGTACAATTTTTGGATATTTTAATTTGGTGCTTTTTTGCATAAACGCATGGGTTCATGTGGCCCAGAGTACGCCAGCATAATTATGAAAGCAAACACATAAATATTTTAGTATGTACACACACAAATCTATTCGATGTTTAGATAGTCGATTTTTGTTGACAAGCAACTAATTTCCCAATGCGACCATTTTACATAACGACTTCACGAATTTACGGGCTACAATGTCCGCTGAATTAGGGGTGCTATCATATTTCTTTAAGCCATGCAGCCCAAAATAATACTTATGGACTTAAACGATTATTGCTCTTGGCCAGAGAATTAATAGAAATATGCAAGCGACATATATTATTTATATACGCGCTGAACTTACTTTGGACATCATACATACGGTCACACTGGATTTTCCAATCCCGTGATCCTCGCGATTGTAAAATTTTATTTTGCAATCCAGGGATTAGTCTTATAATAAATCTATATTCGTATATATATTTGTTGAATACACGAGAAGAATTCCTTTATTAATAAACTGCGTAATATGTTATTGCGCAGGAATTCTGCTCGTGCGTAGCAAAAATGCATTGATCGTGTCCGATTGCGTTTGTTTATTTGATGCGCAATGCAGCAACGGAAAAGTCCCGTTAGGCCGCTCAATTGTCTGCTAACTAAAAGGATAGTTTGTGCGCTAGTCGCATGTGTATCCGTTGCCTTGCAGTTGTGTATCTATTGCGCAATGCGTAGTTGCACTTTACTTCTGCGCAAGAAGTTTTACTTCGATTCATTCTTCGCTGATCAGTGCTGGTGACAGGTCGTCAAATAAATAAGTTCTTAAACGAAATTAAAGTGTTTTATTGAAGACTAAATCCAACAGGTTATGGGCCCAGCTCCCGTCCACTTTGTAAATAATCCGTGTAAATATTTTTTGGTGTAAATCAGTGAACTTGGAAAACTTGAATTAATTAATATAAAATAATGGAGAAAATTAAAAGAAACATTAAGCCTTTCGATGGCGAAAAATATTCAATTTGGAAATTTAGAGTTAGAGCACTCTTGGCGGAAACAGATGCTCTAAAAGTGATAGACACTGAAGTGCCAGAAGACATTACGGACGAATGGAGAAAAAGTGAAAGAAATGCTAAAAGCATCATCATCGAGTATTTAAGTGATTCATTTCTTGGCTTTGCAAGTAGTGAAAGTACTGCAAGGCAAATTTTTAAGAACTTAGATCAGATATACGAGCGAAAGAGTTTAGCGTCGCAACTAGCTGTGCGGAAAAGGTTGCTTTCGTTAAAATTAAAGAGTGAATCCCCATTATTAGGTCACTTTAATTTATTTGATGACCTAATTAACGAACTGTTGGCTTCGGGAGCTAAAATTGATGAGATGGACAAAGTGTCTCACTTATTATTAACATTACCACCATCTTATGATGGAGTTGTAACCGCAATTGAAACACTGTCAGAAGATAATTTAACATTGGCTTTCGTAAAGAACCGGTTGCTGGATCATGAAATTAAGTTAAGAAGCGATAATAAAGACACAAGTTCCAAAATATTGCAAGCGATGTGTAATAATAACAATAAAAGCTATAAAAATTTCTCGCAAAACTTTAAAAACCAAAATAAATTCAAAACTTTTAAAACAAATACCAAGCCAATTGTGAAATGCTATCACTGTGGTAAAAAGGGACATATAAAAAAAGACTGCTATGCATTTAAAAGGTTTTTGAGTAACAAAAAGAATGAACATGCCAAAGCTGCACAATTTGCAACTACTTCACCGCGAAACGGTTTCGCGTTTATGATAAGAAATGAAGCTGTAATTCCTACTGTCGGCGACGTGTCTTTTCTCCTGGATTCTGGAGCTTCTGACCACATTATTAATAACGAAAATCTTTTCACCGATTGTGTCGATCTGGAGTACCCAATAAGGATATCAATCGCAAAGTGTGGGGAATATATTTATGCTACAAAGAAGGGCATCGTTAGGCTCTGTGATGATTCTCAAAACGAAATTACCCTGGAAGATGTACTTTTTTGTAAAGATGTTCCACAGAATTTAATTTCAGTGAAACGGATGCAGGATGCTGGATTGAAAATCGAATTTGATGCAGGAGGTGTTAAAGTCAGCAAGAATGGTCAAGTAATCATTGATGGTAAATGTGTTCATAATGTTCCTATTATCGAATTTGTTTTAAGCAGAAAAGCGTATGCATCAAATATGGTTAAAAATAATGGTTATCTTTTGTGGCATGAAAGATTAGGACATATTAGTAAAGGAAAGTTCTTGGAAATAAAAAACAAAAATATGTTTAATGATATTGCACTTTTAAAGACTGTGCAACCAACTGATGAATTATGTGAGGCATGTATATATGGAAAACAAGCTAGACTAAGTTTTAATATATCTAAAAATAAAAATTACATTAAAAGACCTCTATTTGTAGTCCATTCAGATGTCTGTGGCCCGATAACACCTTCTACAGTTGATGAAAAGAACTATTACGTAATTTTTGTTGATCAATATACACACTACTGTGTAACTTATTTGATCACCTATAAGTCTGACGTTTTTGCCACTTTCAAAGATTTTGTTGCAAAAAGTGAAGCCCATTTCAATTTAAAAGTTGTAAATCTATATATTGATAATGGGAGAGAATATTTGTCAAATGAGATGCGCGACTATTGTGTTCAAAAAGGCATCAGTTACCACCTAACAGTTCCACATACTCCACAACTAAATGGTGTGTCTGAACGCATGATAAGAACAATAACGGAAAAAGCTCGTACTATGGTTAGTGGAGCGAAATTGGACAAACGGTTTTGGGGTGAAGCTGTATTGACAGCTACCTATTTGATTAACCGAAGTCCAAGTAAAGCGTTGAAAAATAGTATGAGAACACCATTTGAAATGTGGCACAATAGAAAGCCTGATTTAAGATATTTGAAAGTATTTGGTTCGACAGTATATATCCATAATAAAACAAGAAAACGAAAATTTGATGAAAAATCATGGAAAGGTATTCTTGTTGGATACGAACCAAATGGATACAAAGTGTGGGATGTGGCAACTGGAAAGTTTGTGTCAGCGAGAGATGTGATCGTTGATGAAACAAACATGGTAAATTCTAGGACTGTTGTAAAAGACAGAGTAGAGTTGAGAAACTCTGGTAATGAAATTGAATTCCCGAATGAGAGTACGGAAAGGATATCTAATGAATTTGCATTAGATAAACAGCCTAGTGGTGTGGTAACAAGTAAAGAGAATGCCGATCCAGTTGAGACTGGTGAAAATGTATTAGAGAATACTGATGAACACAATGGTCAGCTACAAAACTCACAGTTAAGTGAGGAAAAAAACGAAGTCAGAAGAAGTGATCGATTGAAGGAACGGCCACAGATATCATACAAAGAAAGTGATTTGTTAGTCAAAAGTTGCATAATGAATGCACAAAGTTTCATTGATAGCGTTCCAAATTCTTTTGATGATATTAAAAATAGAAGCGATAGGTCACATTGGGAAGAAGCAATTAAAGAAGAGCTTGATTCTCATTTTTATAACAAAACTTGGTCTCTTGTATCAAAACCTAAAAATAAGAACATAGTTAGTTGTAGGTGGGTTTTTACAAGGAAATATGACGAGCTAGGCAATCCAATTAGATATAAAGCAAGGCTGGTCGCGCGTGGTTTCACACAGGAATATTTAATTGATTATGATGAAACATTTGCTCCAGTAGCAAGAATTTCTAGTCTCCGATTTATATTAGCTTTTGCAAACCAATTTGACTTGAAAGTTCACCACATGGATGTTAAAACCGCATTTTTGAATGGTATATTGAAAGAAGAGATTTATATGACGGCTCCTCCGGGATTATCCTGTGGTAGTGATCAAGTCTGCAGATTGAATAAAGCAATATATGGTCTTAAGCAGGCTGCAAGGTGTTGGTTTGAAATTTTTGAACAAGCATTGAAAGAAATCGGTTTCATGAATTCAGCTGTAGATCGTTGTATTTACATTCTTGATAAGGGTGATGCACATCACAACCTGTATGTGTTATTATATGTGGATGACCTAGTAATAGCAACAGGGAATATTGAAACAATGACCACTTTTAAAAATTATTTGAAGAGCAAATTTAGGATGACTGATTTATTTGAGATTAAATATTTTATTGGGATAAAGATCGAAAGAGTTAATAATAGCGTAAGTCTTAGTCAGTCCGCTTATATCGAAAATGTTTTAAAGAAATTTAAGATGATTGATTCTAAAGCAGTTAGTACTCCACTTCCAAGTAGGCTAGATTATGAAGCATTGAATTCAGACGAAAATTGTGATGCACCGTGTCGTAATTTAATTGGCTGTTTAATGTATATTATGTTGTGCACACGACCCGATTTAAGTACATCGGTTAATATATTGAGTCGATATAGCAATAAAAATAATAAAGAATTGTGGCAGTGCCTTAAAAGAGTTCTAAGATATCTTAAAGGTTCGAGTGATTTAAGATTAGTCTATTCTAAAAACTTAAATTGCAAAGAAATGATAACTGGTTATGTTGATTCTGATTGGGGTGGAAGTGTTAGTGACAGGAAAAGCACTACTGGTTATGTATTTATGATGTTCGAATCATGTATAGTTTGTTGGAATACAAAGAAACAACACTCTGTTGCTGCTTCATCTACTGAAGCAGAGTATATGGCACTTTTTGAAGCCGTTAGAGAAGCCTTGTGGCTGAAGTCGTTAATGAATAGTATACTATTGAATTGAAAGAACCAATGAAAATATATGAAGATAACCAAGGTTGCATAAGTATAGCAAATAATCCGTCATGTCACAAAAGATCGAAGCATATCGATATTAAATATCATTTTTCACGGGAGCAAGTTGAAAATAAACTAATTAAAATTGAGTATATTCCTACAGATAAACAACTAGCTGATATTTTGACAAAGCCGCTGTCTGGAGCCAGATTTTTAGATTTAAGAAGTAAAATGAATTTGAAATAAAGCATATGAAGGAAAACAAAAAAATTAATTAAAAAAAATGTAATGTATATAAGTATGTATAAAAATGTAATATGATATATTGAGAAACAATGTAATAATGTATGGTTTGATTGGGTTTTTCTGGGTTTTCCCAATCCTTGCAACGAATGTTGAACCATAATATTGTCATTCCCCAGATTACACGACTTTTCACCAGCAAATATTTTTTTTTATTAATGTAGAAACATGTGAATCAGTTTGTGGCGATCAATTAATTTTTGAGGAGGTGTGTTGAATACACGAGAAGAATTCCTTTATTAATAAACTGCGTAATATGTTATTGCGCAGGAATTCTGCTCGTGCGTAGCAAAAATGCATTGATCGTGTCCGATTGCGTTTGTTTATTTGATGCGCAATGCAGCAACGGAAAAGTCCCGTTAGGCCGCTCAATTGTCTGCTAACTAAAAGGATAGTTTGTGCGCTAGTCGCATGTGTATCCGTTGCCTTGCAGTTGTGTATCTATTGCGCAATGCGTAGTTGCACTTTACTTCTGCGCAAGAAGTTTTACTTCGATTCATTCTTCGCTGATCAGTGCTGGTGACAGGTCGTCAAATAAATAAGTTCTTAAACGAAATTAAAGTGTTTTATTGAAGACTAAATCCAACAATATTTATTATACGTGGATGGTCCGATAAGTACTTAGCCTACAAAAGAAAAACGAAAATTTTGGAAAAGTGGCGATTTATTTCTCAACGTAGTCTCCTTTTAACTCGATACACTTGACCCAGCGATGCTCCAACTTCTTTAACCCGTCTGAAAAAATACGTTTTCTGGAGGTCTGCAAAGTAGGCCTCCGTGGCGGCGATAACCTCCTCATTCGACTCAAATTTCTGCCCGGCGAGTGACTTTTTCAAATTTGGAAACAAAAAGAAGTCACACGGGGCCAAATCTGGAGAATACGGTGGATGGGGCAGCTGTTCGTAGCCTAATGCGACCAATTTGGCCGTGACGACGGCGGAGGTGTGAGCTGGTGCGTTGTAATGGTGGAAGAAAAAAATCCGCGGACACGTTCGTTTCCACACGCGGTCAAAACAAAACTACAAATCCAATATGGCTGAAATTTTGACAGTAGCCGTCTACGAGGATGTACTACACGATAGTAAATTTCTCTTACGATAGTGGCACCATCGGGCGGTGGGGCTAAGTACTTATCGGACCACCCTCGTATAGTGCATTAAAAATGAGGATAAAACTTAGCTCAAATATCATAGCTTCAGTTTTGGTATATATTTCCTTGCGGAATAGGTAACATTTCTCATACAGACAGAATTTTCAAGGGACTGAATTATCATCAGTCGATTTGCTCTTATCAACACTGAACTCATATGTTGAAATTTAATTGAAAGAAACTCGTTAAATCAATTAAACCACTCATCCATCATTAATCACTAACCTTAGTCCCGTTACTAGGTTATCGTGTCAGTTATCTACGCATGTTTATACTGTAATTTATTACATCAATTATTCAATTTGCTTATATTGTGTTTCACCACACAAACTTCAGGATTTTCCTATGAAGCAAATTTTCAGCAGTGAAATTCACTCAAAATTGCACTGCAAAAAGTATATTTGAGTTGATTAGAACAAAGCTACTAAGTATTTATTTAAAGAAGGGGAATTTTTTTTTAAGAAAAAAGAAGAAAATAGTTTGTTGAAGAAAATGTAGATCACGGTTTTTACATAATTTAAAAGTTTATTTCAAATATTTATGTAAACTTAATCGGATATTTCAGCATAACGACAATCCTTGAATCTCGGGATTGGCATCCCTTGTACATACATACATATATATGTGTATGTCTATGTCTACATATTCAGTGAACTGCCAGTATATACAGGAGGCTGTATACAGACAGACGAAAACAATAACTGGTTTAAGAGTTGCCCTGAATGCTATGGGTATGTTTGACTTTGCGGTACTTAAGGACAACTAGAAACGTCAAATTCATTGAAAAAAATTTTTTGTGAAGCCAACTGCAACTGAGCCCAAATCAAATCTTTAAGATTTGAGCAGTTGAAGCGCTACTTATTTAAACATCGATTTTAAATCTTCTTCTTACTTTATTATTAAATAAATAAATCGGTTTACTCTAATTATGACTAATGTCGAACAAATTCTCGATGCAACAACAAAAACAGTGGTCGCCGGTTGCATGTTTTTTCGTCATTAATTGTAGAAATTTGCAGCTCCGAAAACGCGAGTAGCCATTAAATTGGAACATACTGGCAGCTGCCTGCACACGCATTCTTCCAACTGCACCACCCATGAAAGTCGTTGATGGTGAAACGTTAACAAGAATGTGTCGATTCGATGGAATGTCTGCATGGGCGCGGTAGCTAATTGCATACATTTTACAATATTTGTGCACAAGACGCAGTGGAAGACGTTAACTGTGAACTGTTTTGACTGGACAGTTGGCCATGTTGTATTGAATGAGGTTGTGTTCATTAAAGAGTATTAAAGCATGTTGACGATGCCAAAGCGTAGAGCCAAAATCATTGGCAGCAAAACTATGTTCCGCGTAATATGGATGGATGCTGGTCATGTCAGGTCTCTTCGATTTTAATTACAACAGGCCATCACTAATTGACTGCCGTCTACTCGCTTTGCGGCCAACGACACGGTCTGCGGCAGCGCCAGTAGGCACACGAACAATACTTTTCTTTCATATTCACTTGTTTATTACGTTTCAATTGTGAAAATGACGTATGCCGCCGAACCATTCACCCTCGCAGCCACCAATTTGCTGAAAACACATACACATGAACTCGTAGGTCAGGAGCGCTGTCAGGACTTCGCCAAGAGGACTAAGGGAATATCATCATTTTCAATAGCGATCTATAATTTTAAACAGTAAACAAAATTCTAGTTGTGATTTAATTCACAACTAAGATAAAGCGGATCAGGCTAAACTACTTAACCAAAAAAAAGGACATTTTTGTTTAAACAATGAAGTGCAACCTTCTCATTTTTTGTATTGAATTCCTTGAAATTGTAACAGGTTTTGTTAGCAATATTTTCTTAATATATTATGTTCGGATCGGCAAAATTTTCGTTGCGAAAACTAAAAACCAAACTCAATTTGTCAGAATAAAAAAAAGCATTAGTGTCAGAGTTTAGTAGAGTTCCAACACCCAAACCCCAATGCTTCTTTCGTGTCTGCGCCCCTGTAAGTATGTGTGCGCGAGAATGGCCGCAGGCAGTAGCCAATGCAGCGGTGACAAACAAAGAGAATGGCGCGCAGCGGTGGCGGTGTGGGAAAATCAATTTCGAGACCAAAACATAAACTAAACAAAACTCTATTCTTCGCTTCGCAAGCGTCGGAAAATTGAGAAATAAGCGAAAAAAGTTGCGCTATAAAATGTTCACGGATCCACAATAACAAAAACAATACGAACAGCAACAACGTCAATGCCAACACACAGCACATTGACCAGGTGATGTATTCGTGCGTGTGTGTGTGTGCGTTTGTGGCTCGGCCGCTCTTGACTGCCGTCGTCATCGGCCACGTTTTGAGCGTTGCCTGACTCACTTTTCGCCAGTCACTCACGTTGTGCGCTGTCAAATTTATAGACTCTCCACCCCCGCCCCAAATACCATTTAGTCGCTGCACAGTTGTAGGTGCTGACGCTTCCGCTCGCGCTCACACCGAGTTGTGAGAGGCGCGTGTTGTGTGGGTCGGTGGATGGATGGGTGGTGGGTAATAATTGTCAAAGTAAGGTGTACGCCGAGTGCTACAACTGAGAGTGGGCGGTAAAACTGTGTCAATTGTTTTATACTTGAAACGGTCCTCAGTGCTTGCTGCGGTTTTTGCTTTCATATTGCAAATTAAATCACTGGCGCTCTTCTTCATGTTTGTGTGGGACGATATAAATACAAATTTGTTTACATCCGCTAAGATAGTAACTGATTGACTTTGTTGGTTTCATGCGATTTTATTTTATATGTAGATATGCATCGGTTTATCTGAAATAAAAAATCAAATTATGTAAAATCAGTTTAATTTATGCACACCAATAAATATTGTATATATATACATACATACATACATACATAGACAGTTGCATGCAAGTATGCGTGCGTAGTTATGAATGACGAGTAAGCTTTCATATAAGCAATTAGTTTACTTTTAGGGGCCCAAATAAAATGTTGGAACTCAATTAATCGTAGTGCAATACAACCAGTGACTCACTATAGCCATCAGTAAACTAATATAAAATATATGCATATATTCTAAATAATATACGAGAGCTACTTTACATTAGTCAATGAACGCTTAATGTTTTTGAGTGGGAAGTAAGGTTAGTTCGATATAAAATAGGCATATCTTTGAGAATTTTTTCTGACAGTACCATATCTGTTATAAGTACATAATAAAGTAACATTTGAAGAATATTCTGTGCAATTTTCTTTACTAATTATTTAGAAATGAGGCAGTGACAGCGAAACCTCGCAGACGTCTCAAAAAAAGTCTCATTGCGATGAACCTCATAACTCATCACTGCATTATCCGAAATTAAAGAAATCAAATGGATTTCATTCAGTTAAAAAGTTTCTGCAAGTAATGGTATCGAACTTTTTTTATATAACTTAGAAGTAAAAATACCGATTTTTCATGAAAAAAGTAAGACAACGCTGCCGCGTGAAAGCGAACTGGAGAAGCGGAGACTTACAACTCCGTATGAAATTTTCAAATTTCACATTTAATCACTATTCACTATATAATTTACATACTGTTGTTTAATTCTCATACTACTATTTCATTTCGCTTACTATTTAACATAATCTCAATGTGTTGTACATTAATACAAAATATGAAAATAAAAAACAAAAATACTAATAATATAAAAATACGATTACCCCCCTAAACCGCAAAAGCTAAGATTAATAGAAGTCTTAAAGTAAGCATCAGTCAAAATAGTAGTAATAAATAGTTCGTTGTTCCATTTACAAAAGTTTATCATGAAAGAATTTCATACGTATGGGGATTGAACAATTTTTAAGTAAATCTACACAAAAAAAATTGGATGCTATTTTTTTTACCTCGCCTGTATATGATCACCGCTTTTACAAAAATGCATAAGAAAAAATAATTTTTAAAGATTTATAAACATATTTTTATACAAGTTACTAGATGACCAAAAATCCAAAACCATAAATTGGTTTGATTGTAACTATTGTAAGATTACAAGAAATGGTTTTTGCTTAGGTATAGGTTTCAGTTGTATGGGAGGTGACAATTTCTCCTTCCGCGAGTAAATGGTATGTTCGGACCAAGTTTCATTAGCGTGCAACTTCTTCGAAATTCAAAAGTGGCATTGATATGATTTTTAAACCTGGTGGTATTCAATGTATTTGGTGTTGTTTTTACTGACAGTTTACTTACAAGTCTGAACTGTCATACTCTTATTTGCTTCCCGGGTTTTTTGCCGTCTCATTATATTGCAATATGATAGTACTCATACGCCCAGGTGTTCAATAGGAATCAGCTTAGGTCCGACATTGGCCAAATGTTACCGATTAACTGGCAGATACTTTCAACTAAGAAGGCCCCAAAAAACAAAACCAGGATACTTTCTTACATCCAAAATTCCAACAGTGTAAACGAATTCTAAAAGAATCTTTCTCGGGGAGAGTTTCGTGGTTTCATGCTTAGAAATGGCACCGAATGTTCATATTAAACAATTAGACTAACGTTTTCGTCATTCTGCTTCGACTTTTGTTCTATAGAAAATGTCGATGCAGAATGTCCAACATCAAATTTAAAAATATTGAATATGTCGAATTTAGTATATTTTACATATATTTCAATGTATGTACTAAATTATTTAATTTTGAGGCAAACAAATTGTCTTTCAGGCTTCGCTTCCATACAAAAAGTTTATTAAACAATTTTAGTAATTTGTCTTTTTGTTGTGGGGTTAGTTTTGAATTTCGATTGCTAATCGAAAAAATTTGTTCTTTCGTTAATCGGCATCGACAGCGGATGAATCGACAACGGCAATAAAAGGATGTCTGTCGAATACAAATAACAGAGAAATCTTTCAATTGAACGCATTGAAACTATTTAAACTCCAAGTCTTCCACTTCCACAGCGCATAAACAAATGTTGCGCACTCTCCATCCAATCATTACACCAACTGACGCACGTTCAGCCGAAGGCAGCCGTTTCCCACATAGCGCCATTGCGATTGTATTGATTTTTCTTTTTCATTTTTAATTTCGAAATTCGCTATCACCGTTTCATTCATTGCTCCACGCTTGCTGTGCTTTCATTTTACTTCGTTCTGTGTCGGTGCCATTCGCTGCGGCGCCACCCACCCACCGACTCGGCACGCCTAACCAAACACACAGCGGCAGCCGGGCTCTTGCCACAAAAGGGCCGAATTGCTGCCTGGCCACCGACCGACGTTACGGTCCACCCGTCCGTCCGGCCAACCGGTAAACCCATTTACGACATTCCCTCCCACATAAAATTTAAATTAAGATAAAAAGTTGCGTTCTTGGTCAGAGCAGCGAAGCGACTGACGCGTCGCGACGTCGCGATTTGGCATGCTGGCGAGCTGCGCTATAGTCGCAGTGGACGTAAGATTCATGCGGTGCGGGCATTGTGTGCGAGTGTGTGAGAGAGTGTTGTGGCTGCGATGGTAGCCGAGGTAAGCGAATTGGGTGCGCTATCCGCATGGTGGAGCGGGCGTTCACTACACACACGCACACACATGCACACCGCCGTGGCAGACATTCAAGGCACATTCGGAAGACCACCAAACGAAATTAGTTTCATAAGTTTTTTATGAGTTCATCGCTTCCGTATGCTCGGCTTTCTCTCTGCCGCTCGTTGTGGCTGCCGACGGACCCGGAGACCGTGGGGTCGATGACGGCGCCGCCAACGTGGGCAATGGCTGATTGCATTGCGGCAATTGGCGCGCTTCTGTCTCTTCCTGTTCATTCATGGAATTTTTTATTCAGTCAGCAAACTCACCTACATATGTACATATATTCGATGGTGACATTCACGCACTCATTTACCCACGTGTGCATTGTGTTCCGTTGCACGTTCTTATAATCGGCATAAATTATGCGCAATTCATACATTTTATTGCCTTAATGAAATTTCCATACATTCGACGCCCAAGCGGCTGTGCCTTGTGGTTATTTGCGCACTGCGACATGCTCCCAAGTTTCCAGCAGAGCTTCGCTCCAATAATCTTCAAAGGATCTATTACTCTCCCTCTTTCGTTGGTTGATGAGCAGAGAAAATTGAGGGGTTGGCAGTTTGTTTTCAAGTATTTGCGGTGACGATTTCTCGTCGAAAAGTTAATTCCGCCCGTAATTGCGCTGTCGAATTCATTCTGAGCGGTCTATGCGTGCAATCAGGAAAATTTGGCTCGCAAGCGCGAATTTGCTGCCGCTAAAAATCTCATAATTCCGCGCACTTTTAATGATGTCGGCTTCATTATCGACGGTGGTGTAGTGGGTGCGTGTGAGACCCATTGAGAACACACTGTGCTGCCCCATTCACTGGCTGGTCTGCTAAGCTCTTACTTTGCTTTACTTAAGCGAAAATTAATCACGGATTTCGTTTTCGGTCAAAGTGCACTGAAACAAGTTCAACAGGGAAATTTACTTATTTAACAGCTTTTACTTTCCCGTTCATGCTTTTTAGTGTTTTTAATTGAACAAATAATATACATTCAAGCACTAGTCAGAAGTTTGCGTACACGTAAGCAAAAAACAAGTACTGTTGAATTTTTACTATAAAAATTGCATCTCTTCAATTTTTGTTTCGTTTCAGTTGCATTAAAACGTTCATTTTTTGACAACATACTTTTTCTATCATAGGTCCTATCAACAGAAACTGGTTAAAAATAAATCAAATAGTAAAATTTTCGAAAACTGAAAATTAGAAAATATAAATGCTAAAACTTTTTAAAATTATGCAATTAAAAACTTTTGAACAAACAAATTTTAAAATGTTTAAAAATTGTTGCTGTACCATGACAATATTTTGTATTGCCTTTTTTATATCGAATTTATGTACATAACTATGTAGCACATTTATAAGCATTTTATTTATTTAAAAAGCCGTTGCAAAAACTCATCTTTGAGTGTCAGCAACGACAAATACGTTTTCGTTCACAAAATCAATACCGAGGCTGCATAATTAAAAATAATTGCGCTGGCATTCCTCGTCCGCTCAGAGCTGCGCCTGATGATACCCTCCGAGTAAGGCGTCATTTGCCCACCGCATTCCGCTGTCTGTGCTGTAACAAGCGCAATTAAAGTAGCAAATTCACGATGCTGAGGTCTTCTCCGCTTCGTCGTGGGGCGCGCCAAATTACGCATATTTTGCACGTGCAGACGTATACGCGCCGGCCACACCGTGGCGAGCCAATCTCGAATGCACACTGCCCTCCTGCGATTCAAATTGCTGCACTTTAATATTTTCCATTTGGGGCACATAAACGTTTCCGCTGCAGAAACGACTGCTGCGATTGTGGCTGCCACTTGTGTTGCTGCTGCAATTACGCGGCGAGCTTCAAAAGCAAACGCACCGACATCGACCTCCAATCCGACTTACAGTGGAAGTGCAGGGCAGGCAAAGTGACCAGAAATAGCACGACTGAGAACCAAGATTTTAAGTAAGCTAATTTAGGTACTACACAAGTACCCGTAGGCTGGTTATAGGAGGAAAGGTGAACAACACTGCAAACGATGCATGGGCTGTTTCAACAACGGACAAGGCAGCACAACAGATTCGACCACTATTGGACTGGAGGCGTACAAAAAGTCTGCTCAGTCTAAACCCTCCATTACTATCGTTGGGGTGGAATCCACCCTGTGAGTTCAATTCCTTAGTAAAATATAGATTTTTTAACCAAAACCAACATAAAGTTATAATGTAATCCACATTTGCATATTTCGGAAGGTTTTAGAGTACATTGCAGTTGCATAAATAAAGCTGATGCTTTAATACAATTGTTTTAAAAAGTCACTGGGTGTGTTACACCCACGATAGTAGTGGCGTTATAAAATTGCTGGATTCTTAACACCGATTGTTAGTAATGAAGTTGTATTTTTTATAAAATACATTTATATATTTTTATTCACTTTTTGGCGACAATTTTTTAAATAACGTATAGACCATTTACTTAGTAGAAAATCCTTAAAAATTATGCTCTAGGATCAGTAGCAAAATTTTTATAACATTAAATTTTTTATATCTTAAACTAATAAAGTTAGAAGGACGAAATTCAAGGATGTAGTAGTGTACATGTCCTTAAGATATATTAAAAAAAAACTATTGGAAATTTCCAAGGATATTCAAGGATAAAGTTTAGTTTAAAGTTAAAAGGACGCTCAATTTTTAAAATAATTCCTTGCAATAAACATATCCTTGAAATTTCAAAGTCCTTTAAAAAAAATCCTGACGTCAGAGAGAAAAACAAAAAACGCAGTTTTACTACATTTGGCCCCCTAGTTTCGCGGGTATATCGATTTTTTCGTGTGTTTGGAAATTTTTTGATTTTTGTCGCACGGTGTAACCTTTAAAAGTAGCAGGTATATTGTTGATTTTCAGTGACGTTTTTACGCAAAACTTTACCTCGGTCAGAAAAAATTATTAAATAATTATTTATTACTTATTTTTTCAGCTTTCTGAATCACTAAGCCCAAGAAGCATATCTTAAATATTATGCAAGTAGTGGCCATTTTTCCAATGCAACATTTTATTTCATCTTTCTTTTTTTTAAATGAAGTGTACATAAACAAATGTTTTTATTAAATAAATGAATTAACAAAATTATACAATTTATTTTTGTTTTTACATGTTATGATGTTCTGATTATGAAAAAATTTGGTTTTTGTTTATTTTACCTCCATGGATAAGTAAAACGGATAATAAAAAGTTGTGGGTGGATTACACCCACGATAGTAATGGCGTTAGTGAAATAGACGATAGTAATTGAGGATTAATACATAGTTGCAAAATCAGCACAATGATTGTGGCCACTGTATCTTCGGTACTCGTCCTAAAACAGCAGAAGTTGAAGAGGCGAAAAAGAGGAAAAGTCAATCTCACACCAGCTCTGCTGTTTATCAGTTGAACGGACAATACATTGGTTTCTTTTAGTCAGAGTACCAAGGCGCCATCTTCAGCATAAACATAAATGCCTTAATACTCCTTATTCTGCTTTGTGGATGATTCGAATTTTAAGTAAAGCTAAGTCCCGAGATGTGCATTCTTGTCTAATCTGGCCGAAGGCAGCTTCCTACCTACCCACCTACATGCCTAGCAGTGCGTGTAAAGGTTGAGTGACCACCATCACCATCAGCTGATTTTCAAAGCACTTTGATAATGTTTAACCGTTTATATGTATTTTCGAAGCGACTTGAAAATTTAAGAACTCATTTGAAAAGCGCTTTGACTCAGCGCTTGTTCAAAGCGATTTGAAATCGATTGTATTGGCTCAAAACGACTTGAGCTGTCGTATAAACGGGGTAATAGACTAGAATAAGCCTGAATCTACAATAAAATGAAAATGTTTATGGCGGGTCAAGCTGAAAACAAACAAAGAAGAAATTATAAGTTATAGCGCTGATCGATTTTCTTAATAAAGGTGAAAAATTAATTCCGAACATTATTCTTTCCGAACTGCATCCTTTAAGGTCAGTTGAGTAGAAATATTCGAGAAAAAGTCAAATAAATTTACATCAAGCACGAAACGTTCTGAATATTGATGCTAATCAACAAATTGAGGTGTGTTGACCGGATGTAGCTCTCACTGATTTCTATCTTCTTCAAAAGCCAACAATTCTATTATTAACAGCGAATATCGGCAGGTAAAGAAGTTACAGCTGCCGTAGATAACACGTTCTCCAATCGCGTTCAAAAAATTCGATATTTTCTCTGGAAAGACTATACAAGAAGCATTTAGAATCGTTTGAAGATTATATAAGAACAAAAATATCAAAATTAAAACTTAGTAGCATTTTCAAAACTAGAAACTTTACGAAAAAGTTTTGATTTGTTAGACTTTAAGCGCGCATTGACAAGTGAAAAGTTTTTCATGTTGATGTTTGATTGATTAAACATCTCAAATTGGGTTATTGTGGCTCTTGATGTTGTTGCTGCGATTTACACAATTGCAATCGACGCAATCGTCCCGTTCGATACGGGACCAGTTTCACACTAAAAATTCGGGACTAAAAATCGCAATCCCGGGATTCCGAGATTTTTTCGGAATTGAATATATTATTCTAAGGAACTAAATCAGCCGTGTTTTTCAATTAAATAAATTTTACTTTCGTATGAATAACAATTTTGTGGTCTTACTTTAAAACTTGGAAAAAATTATTCGTGACAAAATATATAAAATTACTAACATAAAAATGCATTTAATTTCCAAACTACGTGGCAAACCTGCTGATATAAAGCATCTATTTGGATCAATATTAGTATGTGAAATTATATGTAAATCTTTATATAACTACTATTTGGAAGTTTTGGCCACGGTTTCCGCCATTTGAAAATATGTCAAATTCGGTGCTAGTAATATCAATAATTCATGAAACTTTTATATCAGTTCCTTCTTTCTTTAACCCTCTTATTTATACTCTTTTTTCTTGTGTATTGTGAATGAGACAAGTCACACTGGTGTAAATAAGAGTTGAACTTGCAAGTTGTAAGTAAGTGTAAGTATTTTTTGTAATAAAAGTTTGCTTTTTTCGAAATTAAGGTGACAAAAGCAAAAAATAAGATATTTTTATATTTCGATCTCGGGATTTTTCGGGACTGAAATTGCCCGGGATACCGCGATGGCAATCCCTATTAGATGCATACATATTTAGATACATGCATACATTGTCATGCAAGTGGGTCGACTGCAGTCACTGATACGTTTGACGGCTGTATTGCTTTCGGTTGTACAATACTTATCCAAATGAATTCAAATGGAATATGAAATTGGTTTTCGGTTTCGTCTTTAGCGCACACAGCCACAATTTGCTTTTGCTTTTTATTTTGTGCAGTTGGTTGCTTTGTTATTTATTCATTCAGCTTTGCAGTTTTCTGATTCATTCGCAACATCTGCAGAGCAAATTTCGATTACGTTCTAGAGAACAATTTTGAGGTATTCCGTTTATTCTTTCCTGCTAAATTAATTCTGAAGACCGCAGAAATATATACAAACAAACCATCCTTTCCGGCCATTTCAATTGACGAGCGTTATGTCAATTAACTTTCTAAGTGACATAGATTGTAAGGATGAAGCTTAAAAGTCAGTTTTGAATTTTACTTTTGTCCACCGAAAAAGCGGGACATAAAAG